>OY482673.1:47908741-49108741 GCA_960531455.1 Urophora cardui
CTTTGGTATTTGTAGGAATTACTTTGTTAAGTAATTATTTTTAATTATTTGTTAAATATTCTTTTATCTTTTATTCATTAAAATTTTGGAATACCAAAAAATAAAAATTTGTATTATTAGATTTTTCATTTTCTACAAAACAACATTTACTTTTTATTTACAAATTAAATAAAATGTACTATACACTATTTATTTTATGCTACTGCTATTTTTGCACGCCACTGTACATACATACATACATTACACATATTTTTAAGCAAAGAGTCATTTACTCACCGTTGGCGGTTGATGGGCGTGATTTACTTGCCCAACGAAGGCGCCATATTGTACCGATTGCACTTCGTTATGCGTATAGGTTCTTTCGCCTAATTTTGCAGTTTTTTTTTATTTTTATTTGTTGTTATTGTATTTGGTGCATTGCAAAAAGTTGAATTTGTGCGCAGAAATATTATATGTACAAAAAACACATATAAGCAAGATTAAAAAAAAAAGGAAAGAAAAAAATGGAAAGAAAAATTAATTAAAACTTAAGTAAGTGAAAAGGCATAAATTATGTATATCAGAAGCAGCATATATGCATACATAAATACATATTTATAGCATAAAAATAACAGCAACTCGCTTATCTAAATAAAACTCACCATCAGACGCACGTAAAATCTCCGGATGCGCCAATGACTCCGTATTAATTTTGCCAATTTTATTGGTTTCGTGTTGCAAGAAAGTTGCTCTGCAAACAAAAAGGAAAAACAAAGGAAGACAGGATTAAACACTTTTCAATTATCACCCACTCACACACCCAACTTCTCTTCACCCATCACTCCTCCTTCAATCATAACTGCATGTATACTCACTTTGATGGCGCCACCGATTCCTCCACCATTGTTGAACCCTCATCACCCTCAATGCCAAAATGATCTTTGGTCTGTTTCTTCTTCAATATAATATCAATATAACCGGCTATTAATTGTACAATTTGTTCGGCTTCTGTTGTTTGCACCGAATAATATTGATTGGCATAATCACCAAAATCCAAAGTGAATGTATTGGGTGAAGCGCCCCAACGGCGCACCGTTGTCAATGGCCACGACACTAATATCTCCTTGGTACGTTCATCTAAACGCAAGACGGAATCTTTGGTGACACCCAATAGACGTGGCACCAGCTTATTACGTCCATTCATTTTTTCCTTTACCAAAAAGAAGGTGACACCATATGTTGGCAGCTCACGTGCCGTTTTCGTGTATAACACTTTTGCATCGATTTCGGTTAGCTCGATGTGTTTTTTGTGTTCGGCAAATATTTTCTTTTCAATATTCTTTACACGTACATAGGATTGGGGAAGGAAATCCTTTAAACTGTGGCAAAGGCAAAAAAAAACAAGGAATATAAAATAAAAAATAAAAAAATTGGAAATAAGAATAGAATAAACAAAACATTTTCACGTATGAATACTCACTCTAAAAATCCGGGCTTGTGTTTCGCCTCATTGTGTGGCCCGAATTGTATGTGCACTTGAATGCCAGCAAATTCGCATGCTTTATGAAAGAAAGAAAACAAGCAGACAAGCAAAATAAATCAACAATCAAAAGTACAAAAAACAAGTTAAGATTTCGATTTAGAATAATATACAATTGGCCTCAGGAACGAGTAAGATGGCAACTGTTTTCGGCCGTGCATAAAAGGGTTTCATGCCTTTCATGAATGGGGGGAGGGGGTTTATAAGTATGCATTAAAAATTAAAAATAAATTTAGCTTCAAATTTTCAAAAAAGTGGCAGCCCTAGCAAAAATATTTCCGGCGTTTGTCTTTCTTAAACTCCTTTAATTTGACAGCCATATGGTAATATTTAATTGATTTTTACAAATTTTATTGAGCACGAAAATTTCAAACAGGTGGCAACCCCAACAAAAGTTTTGTTTTGCAATGAGAATTTCTACATTTTCTTTTGACAAAAATACACAATATGCTAAAATATTTTTATTACATTAATTTATCTAATTGAAAGATTTTTAAAAAGGTGGCAACCCTAGCAAAAATATTTCCACCGATCAGCTTTGAGGAGGATCTTAAAATTGATACCCGTATTGGAATATCTAATTGACTTTTACAAATATTATTGAGCTAAAAAATTTCAAGCAGGTGGCAACCCTGAAAAAAGTTTTGTTTTGCAATGAGAATTTCTAGTTTTCTTTTTTTTTTAAATATTTCCGGCGTTCATCTTTCTTAAGCTCATTCAATTTGATATCCATATTGTAAAATTTTATTGTTTTACAAATTTTATTGACCGAAAAAACAGGTGGCAACCCTCAAAAAAGTTTTGTTTTGCAATGAGAATTTCTATTTTTTTTTTTATTAATAATACGCAATATCCTATAATATTTTTATTTTATTAGATAATTTACCTAATTGAAAGTTTTTTAAGAAGATGGCAACCCTAGCAAAAATATTTCCGGCGATCGTCTTTTTTATACTCCTTTAATTTGATAACCATATTGTAAAATTTTATTGTTTTACAAATTTTATTGACCGAAAAAACAGGTGGCAACCCTCAAAAAAGTTTTGTTTTGCAATGAGAATTTCAAATTTTTTTTAATGATGCGCAATATCCTATAATATTTTTATTTTATGAATTTGCCTAATTGAAAGTTTTTTAAGAAGGTGGCAACCCTAGCAAAAATATTTCCGGCGTTCATCTTTCTTAAGCTCATTCAATTTGATATCCATTTTGTAATACATATTTACTTGATTTTTACAAATTTTATTGAGCTGAAAATTTTAAAACAGATGGCAACCCTCAAAAAAAAGGTTTGTTTTGCAATGCCTTTATTTTTTTATTTTATTTATTTATTTTTTTTTTTTAATACAACCCTAATTTTTCTAAAAATGATCTTGATGTTATAGGAAACAATCCGAAAAGGGAATCACTGAAATCTGTTAAGCCGTTCTCGAGTTCTGGAGAAGGACTATTTGCGTTTAAATAGACAGACAGCCAGCCAGAAGTCATTTATTCGGCTCAGCGCATGATTTTGTTCTCCTTCTGGCACTTAAAAGAATTGCGTTTTGAACGCATTTTATACAATACCATCATGTTCAGGAAGGGTATAAAAAGATACTGCGAGCGTTATAAGAAGGAAAATATCCAACATCTCACGTATGCATGTAGATATTTAAATACGTACATTTGCAAGTATGTCTCACCTTTCTCTTGCGTTACTGGATGTGTGCCATCGAGTATGGCATCACGTGCCTGCACGTACAACAAATTCAATTGTACCGGATCACGTGAGTCAATATTTTGATCCGAGAAGAAAAAGCGGCGACGCAACAACACCGTTTCCGATTCATCGATGCCTTGTTCGCGCAATGTCTTGCCAACATCCACCCAATTGACTAAAAACAAGAAGACAAAAATAAAAACATTAAAATAAAAATATAAAAAAAAAAAAATAAAAATAGAAACTTTAAATGCTCATACTAATATCACTACTCACTCTCATCATCCGTTTTCAACTTCCTACGCAAACTCTCCATTTTCGCATCGCGATCCTTTTCCGTAAACTTTCGACGCAACGTCAACGTACCAAATTTATTATCCGATAAATTTTCATTCTGCGCTTCGTTCTCCTCGCGCACCAACCCATACTCCTCATGATTCGTAATGCCGATTTTCGTACAAATCACAACCATTAGCTGAGAGACGGGTTGTGAATCATCGACTAGTATCGTCTTTACAGCGCCATCTAACATACGAACACGCAGCGTACGCAATTTGCGTCGATATTCCAACGTGTCCTGATTATGTAGAATGTAATAGCCGAGTGTGCGGCCGGCTTCAAGCCAAACGCCCTGCTGATGCTGTTCATCTGATATAAAGAGGCCATATTCGTTGGCTGTAGTAGGGGGAGAACGAGTAGAAAATTTAGTTGCAGCAAAAGTTAATAAATTAAATGAAAGGATTAAAAGCGTGTAATTCCTGGACTTAAGTCAGTCTTTTTTTTTTCATTGGATTACTTATACTAATGCCGTTTTCGTTTCTGGAAAAAATGTTGCCCTGCTTGATTTTCTTAGCCATCCTCTAAGCTTGTGTGGTAATTTCAGCGAATATTGACCTCTAGCTAAGTCAGAGGGCATCGTTATTTACAAATCCAGCCATTTAAAACGAATACAGGTTACGAAATTTGATAATTGAGATATTAAAGGGCAACATTTTATGCCAGAATCGAAAACGCCATAAGTTTTTTTTCTGAGGGAACCCTTAGTGAAATTTTATGGTGAATAATTTTCTAGAACATTTAAACCCTCTATCGACCTTCAAAATACTATTTTTTCGGACTTTATAAAAGATGGGTCAAAACGAGCTCTTCGTGGAGTTGTTAGCGGGTTAAAGTGTTCTACGAAATTAAAGCTCGTGCAATTTTACTGTATGGTTCCCAACAACACATATCTATACGACATTTATTTTAACCATTTTTTCCTTTATTTGAAAATCACTCAAGCAAAATTTCGCAAATTTAAAAAGGCAATAAAAAAAAATTTGACCTCAGGGAGCAAAAGTGTTTAGGGTTTTTACTATACATATAGATAGGGGTCCTTCGTTCCGCGAGGGGATTTTTTTCGCCCCAGACAACAACACTCAATTTGTGTTACAGTGTAATTCCTTTGACTTTTGAAAATTGTTTCCCAAATTATTATCTAGTATACTCACGTTGTCCCTGCACAGCTTCGGCAAATTTATCACGAATGATTTTGCATGCATCAAACACTGTCGTATTCGGATGAAATTGTATCGTCTTTCGCACACGACCACCCTCCAATTGGATACGTAACGATAGTGTTGACATTTTCGTTTACACTATTCGATTTTCCTTTCCTTTTTTTTAACGTTCAAGGCGTCGCTTTTGTTTCGGTTTCCGCTGCTTTTTTCGATATCTGTTTTATTTTTCTTTTACTTCTCGGATTGTAGATGTGATTGCATCGACTGACGGCGATCCTTTCACTGTCAGTGGTGTTCTTGTTGTAGATTATTACGAAGATATAGTGATTGTTGCTATTATTTTTATTGTTGAATTTTGATAATAAAGTTTTAGACTTAGTTTTAAAAGGCACTGTAAGCAAAAGAGAGCAAATAAGAAAAGAAAAATTTTATGAGATTTTTTATTATAAGAGAGGGGGCATCAGTCTGTAAATCTGTACATCATGTATGTTCCTATGTATATTTATTATGAAGTGAAATGATTTTAGCAGCATGTAACGCACATACATTAATATATAGTGTGCAAGTTTTTATGTGTACACACCCATAAAATTGGTATGTGCTTTTAATAGAATTTTTTCTCTAGATGCGCGTTTATATGTATGTATGTTTAACTTGCGCCTTCCAGCAGCCCACTGCAGATTCCTTCCATTTTACACAAGGGAAAATAAACACATTAAAGACAACAAGACAAGCGTTGGCAAGAAACCAAAGAATCCACCCTAACTTCAAAAATTAACACAAGAGGCGATGGAAGGTATGTAGGTATGTATGTAGGTGGATGTGAATGAGGATGATGAATAGGTAAGAATGGGAAAATCCTCCCCATTTTGTGGCATCTTTTATCGTACGTGGCATAAATTGTTTGTAGTGCTTTTATATATACATATTTATATATCGATAGTATACTACTGTACATACAGGGTGCACGTAAACAAATATGAACATTAGAACGTATTTAGAACGAAAATTTCAGCAAGGGGGAAAAACCTGTAGCTGGATTTCAGAGAAGCTGGATTTTTCTCTAAAATTTCTGTATTAGCTTATTTTTTTTTTATAAAGTGACTGAAATACATGGTGCGCTGCTTTTAGAAAAAAAAACCTAAATAAAACCCTTCAAAAAAGTATGTAAGTACATGTGGGTAGTCCACTTTCAAACAGAGCTATGTGAACTTTTCATACTAAGCCACAAATAAGAAAAAAAAAACACTACGGCCTCAGGCTCTATTTTGTTAAAATATTTTTTATTATTACCTGAAAGCTTAGTCCATATTTCACATAGCTAGTTTTGAAATTGAAGCACATAAGAATACGTATATGAATATAAAAACCATTTTCCGTATTGGTGTGTATTTCTTCTCACAAAACCTCGCTCCTCCTCTCTCTTAGCACATAAAAACGCTCGGAATCGGCGGAAAGTAAGGGCGCGGTTACGCACCAATTAAGAAGAAGAGTATTTATTTACTTTTATTTTATTAAATGAAAAATAACAATAGTATGTATTATACTTCTTCAAAACAAAGAGTTATCAGTGTTTTAAAACACGTATATTAATGGGTTAAGATGTTAAAATTTACTCTTATAGAAAGGATCACCATGATTCTGGTAGAAATAAAATGGTTTTAGAATGAGGCGAAGACAATGTGATATTTTAGATATCGACTTTTGAAAGTGTATAAATAAAACATAAAGACTTTTGAAAGTGTAGTTGTATTTAATGTTTTTTTTTTTTTTTTTCAGAGTACGGTAGGATTTTGCAAAAAATTTTTAATGGACATTATACACCTTTAACTACTGGTACACAATCCATCAAAAACTCAATATAGAAAATATTCACATAGCCACTTTTGAAAGTGGACCATCAAATGCACATACTATGTACTAACTACTAATTTCGCTGTTTTCACACGATGAAGAAAAAATTTGATTTCGCATTTCTGAAATTCTCACAAGCTAAGAAATGAACCAGAGGGAAGATTTGCTTAATATTAAGATTTCAGACCTTTTATTCAAATTTTGAAATTTGGTTCATACAAATTATTTTCAAATTTTTAAAATCTTGAGTAAAAGCATTTGCATTGGGCCGTATTAATAAAAACCAAGCAAATGCTTTTACTCAAGATTTCGGAAATTTGACATTAATTTGTATGAACCAAATTTCAAAATTTGAGTAAAAGGTCTGAAATCTTAAGCAAAAGCAAATGCTTGGCTTTTATTAATATGACCCATTGTTTGCTTTTCTGACCGGATAGGAATATGATGTGCATATTTTCCGTCATCGCTTGGCAAGTTTCTTTTTTCAAACCAAGATTTTCAACTTTTTTTTCGATACCCTCTAATGTGCATACCTACCAGAATTTAAGAGAAAAAAATTCGATATTTCAAATAATATTTCTTAGGCATACAATAGTTAATATAGTGCTATTATGTATATTACGAGTTTTTTTCCATCACTTTTTTTTTTGCACACAATTTTTTCTTTATATCAAAATTATAGGTATACTTTTTAGTTACACTTTCAGCATACAGTTCACGGATTGGCAAAATGCCAGAAAAAAAACGCCTCCATGTAGGCTCTTACAATGCCGTGTGTTTTCACAAGAGCCTAAGCCAGAACAGAGTGATATTCTATTAAAAAAAAATCCGCTCTGCTTCGCTCCCTTACGCTCTCCATTCTATTTAGCCCAGTTCACCCACCAAGTGCTTTTTTAGTTATATTTGTATGTACATAGATATGAAATTTTACTAATTCGATATTATGAAACACTTAAGTAAGAAGAAAATTTAATAAAAAAAAATCACGAGCAATACAAAAGAGCTTTAGAACAAAAAATCTGTTTTGTAGTTTTGGAGAGTGTGTTGCAAAATATTAGATAAATATGGAACACATGTAGTACATATGTATGTAATTATGTATTCATACATAGTATGTACCTATATAAACTATGTCAGCAAAGCCCCGCACACCTCGCTGTTTTTCACGGCTGGCTCAACTAACTCATTGACTAACTGACTAAGTGAATGACTGACAAGTCTGATTGCTTGACTGTTGACCAAGCCCAGAGCACCAAAGCAGCAGAGCGATAGAAGCCAAAAAGTGAAAAAAAAGAAAAGAAAAAAAAGCACGTAAAATGAATTACAAAAAAGTGAAAAAAAAAATACAAGATAAGATTGAAAGAATGGCAAGCATAAAAGAAAATCGATATTCCTCGCTCGTTTGAATCCAAAAAGGGGTGGATGGAGAGAAAAATCATTTATTTCATCATTGAAAATAATATACGTGTATGTGTGTATTTTGGATTTTTTTATAATACAACACTTTGCAAGCATTCTTATTCAAATTTAAATTGTTTTTTTTTTCGCAACAATAAATGTAAAAGACTCAGATTGATTTTCACTAAAATATACATACATAAATTTGTCTGCGTTTTTTTTTTATTGCTTACTTTTTTCGTTTTGTACGCACAAAAAACTAAACAAGCATACTTTTAGGTGCATGTCTTTATATGCAATTAACCGTTCTACACCAAGCAAGCGACAAAAAAACTTTCCACTATATATATTTTCTTTTTGTTTTACTTTTAGCTTGCGATTTTTCTGATTAATTTTCGCCCAAATGAGTACGCGCGTCCTCTTACAATAAAATCTATTCACCAACTGAAAAAATTACGCAGAGAGCATAAATGTAGGCATCTTTTCATCGCCACCAAAAAACAAGAGGAAAACTGTTTCAGCAAAAAAGGTGTGGAGATAAAAATATATACGCACACACAAACATACACAATTGGTAAAATGCGGCTTGTTTCAATACCACTTGCTTAGCAACATTTCTACAGGATATTGGTGGATGGATGCTGTGTGCCAATTTTCGTGGTGAAATGTATCATCAATGGAACGATAGGAAGTGCAAGGGTGCCAATCACATCTAAAGCTCAAATGGCATGGTGGAACAAAATTGCAATGAAACAACCCCTGTAGAGATGGTAGAAATTGTAGAGATTTAACAGAGAAATGTTTGCTTAAAAAATGTAGATTTAACATAGAAATGTTTGCTTAAGTCACCTTCACGTTCGTACTCTGTCAATTGACATTGCGACTAACTAACTAAAGAATAGCGATATCAGAGCGCATGTGTGAAAATACACCAAAACGCAAAGCTTCTTTTTAGCTGATTTGGGTTCACTTTACGAAAAGCTTTATTCCACTTGAAACCAATTTGAAACTAGAAAAAAAAGCAAGTAAGAGCGCGGCTGTCTTCGGCCGTACCGAAGTCTTCATACCTTTCATGAGTGGGGAAATGAAAAGCTACCACATATGTATGTTGTACATAGCCTGATTTACAGCACTATTCTGTGAAATTGACAAATTATCAATAAGTTGACAAAAAGTCAAGATTTTTATCAAATTGACAATTTTTCTTATTCTGTGCCTAACTTGACAAATTTAAAAAGCTCTTACAAATGTTTTTTTCCCAACATGTGGTGAAATAAATATTGTAAACAGAAATCAGCTGTTTATACAATTAAATTGCAAAATAGAAACTGAAAAAATGTATTTTATATCTACATACATATGTATTAGATAGGGTTGGTCCCCATACGAAAAAAAAATGTTGTAAAAGTCCGCCCCTAAATTTGAAGCTTATGTTGAGAGGGTTAAGGGACACAAAAAAAAAATTTTTTTTGATCCCGCGAAATACCGCCGAAATCGTTTTTTTATTGTAACTTTGTTATTTTTCATCCGATTTTTAAAATTGATACGTCATTATTTTCATATTTTGCAGCTCTACACTTCCTTCTAATGCTCTTTTGAGCTCTGAAGTCGTTTTCACATGGTTGGGTCAGCTAACTTATTTGTATGTCCATGAATTATCCTCTTTGTTTTGCCAAATGAAAGTGCTTCAAAATTCATGACAATGATGCCTTTAAAGGGTTTTACTAAATTAATAAACAAAGAAGTTACGTCACTACGATGTAGACTCATTTCTTTTAAGCAATTCAGTATATGTAATAGTGAAAGTCCACCCCTAAATTTGAAGCTTATACTGAGAGGATTAAGGGACAAAAAAACAATTTTTTTCTGATCCCGCGAAATTCCGCCGAAAGGGTTTTTTTTTTGTAACTTTGTTATTTAACATCCGATTTTTAAAATTGATACGTCATTATTTTCGTATTTCGAAGCTCTATATTTTCTTCTAATGTCCTTTTGCACTCTGAAGTCAAATAAGAAAGTTACAATAAAAAAACTATTTCGGCGGTATTTCGCGGAATCAGAAAAAAAAAATTTTTTTTCTTTAATCCTTTCAATATAAGCTTCAAATTTAGGGTCGGACTTTTACAACTTTACATATACTGAATTGCTTAAAAAAAATAGTTAAATAATAGCTACGTTAAATAACTTTTTTGTGACGTAACTTCTTTGTTTATTAATTTAGTAAAACCGTTTCAAGGCAACATTGTCATGAATTTTGAAGCACTTTCATTTGGCAATACAAAGAGGATAATTCATGGACATACAAATAAGTTAGCTGACCCAACTATGTGAAAACGACTTCAGAGCTCAAAAGGACATTAGAAGGAAGTGTAGAGCTTCAAAATACGAAGCTAATGACGTATCAATTTTAAAAATCGGATGATAAATAACAAAGTTACAAGAAAAAAACAATTTCGGCGGTATTTCGCGGGGTAAAAAAAAAAATTATTTTTTGTGTCCCTTAACCCTCTCAACATAAGCTTCAAATTTAGGGGCGGACTTTTACAACATTTTTTTTCGACCCTATCTAATATGTGTATACATACATATGTATATAAGGATGAAAGTTTGTTTGTTTGTTTATTTGTTTGTGTGTCTGTTCCTTATGCACGCCGAAGCTACCGGGCCGATCACATTGAAATTTAAAATTATGACTAAATTTAATTCTGGTATCTCAACCCCTTCCCGAGATCTAGGCCAATATAAGGACCCAGATGGCTCCAAAATATTTTTGAGAAATATTGGTATCAAATTAAAGGTATAAATCAGAGCTTCAATAGAGAGTTCATTCCATTCCTATTTTCCAGTCGGTTCTCCAGATAGAGACCAAAACGTGGTCCCGGATGTGCCCCAAATATTTTTGCGCAATATTGGCATCAAATTAAGGATGCGTCTCAGGGTTACCATATATTTTTAACGCTATACGGATATATGTATCAATCGGTTCCCGATATTGAGGCTCAAACATGAACCGGAATAGCTCGAGATATTTTTGAGCAATGTAGTAGTAATCAGGGTTCCAATATACAACTAACTTTTGTTCGATACCTAAATCGATTTATATGTTATAGACCGATATGTGGATCAGGATGGTTATGGAAAGTTTGTTGATAAGGAACGGGAGAGGGAAAGAGAGAGAGTAGTATAGGGAGAGCTAGAGGCAGAGAGAACGGGAAATGCAGAGTAGCAAGGAGACCGATAGGAAGGGGTTCACAATGAGGTTCGTTACAGCACGCAAACTTCGTGAAAAAGACGGCTGGCTCATTGACAAGTTTAAATTGTTGCTCACACATTTCAACACCGCCAAAATCCGGACAGTTAATGACAAAGACGTCTGTTGATCGTCATATGGTTGTAAATAATTAATAAGGCGCTGGCACAATTGGCGGGTCAAACGAAAATTTTGCACGAACAAATTTTCACTCAAGGAAAATGGAGCGCTCGAGTCCCGCAAGGATCTTAAGTGCCGCGAACGATTTCTATTTTCCTCATTTTCTTCCTCACCCACCAATAACAGAAAAAGTCAGAAACCTTGCGATTCCATTATTTAAGAAAATATAAAAAAATAACTTTGAATTCAAAACAAACGAATTTTATTTGTCAAGACCAATCGACGTATTGACAATTTGGCAAGAAAAGAGCTTTTTTATTTTGACACAGAATTGCAAATACTTGATAAATAGTCAAAATTGACAAATAAGCAATATGGTGAATTTGTCAAGTACACAGAATAGAGCTGTTAGTATAATTTATAAAGAAAAAATGGTGTGTGGGCTATTTAAATGGAGGAGTTATACGATAAAATGTGTATATCTGAACAATCGGTTGTATGGGAGCTATTTGTTATAGTGGTCTGATCTTGACAATTTTCGGTAACCTTGTTTAGGCCAACATGTGTACAAATACTTCAAAATTTCATCTCCTTAGCTGTTAAAATGGGGAAGTTATACACCAAAATGTGTATATCTGAACAATCGGTTGTATGGCAGCTATATGTTATAGTGGTCCGATTCGGCCAATTCCGACAAATGATCGATTGAGCATCAAAACTCATACGTGTTCCAAATTTCAATCAAATGTCTCAAAAACTGAGGGACTAGTTTGCGTTCACACAGACGGACGGACGGACGGACAGAGGACATGGCTTAAACGACTCAGCTCATGATTCTGATTATATCGGTATATATATTGATGGGTCTGTCACCCCTCCTTCTAGTACTTTCAAGATTTGATTTTCGGCACAAAGTTATAATACCATTTCATTCTCATGAAAGGTATAAAAAGGTTTTTTAAAGAATTTTTAGATGTTTCCATTCAGGAAGGAAAGAACAGGAGAGGAAAAGAAAGTAAAAGAAAGGAAAAGAAAGGAAAAGGAAGGAAACGAAACGAAAGGAAAGGAAACGTAAGGAAAGGAATGGAAAAGAAGGGGAAGTGAAGGGAAACGGAAAGGGAAAAGGTAAGAGGAAAGTGTACGGAAAATAAAAAGGATAAAGGGGAAAAGGAAAAGCAAAGGCAAAAAAGAACACCAGAGGAGAAGAGAAAGAGTAAGGAAACTAGAAAGAGAAAGGGTGTCCGAAAAATAGCATTTTGGAACTTGCTAGAGGGTTAGAATATTCTAGAAAATTATTCGACATAAAATTGCACTATGTCTCCTCGGACAAAATAACTAGATCTTACGATTTCTCGAGTTCGAGCGAGACGAGATTTCTCGAGACTCGAGTTCTCGCGAGATTCTCTTCTCTCAAAAATCTCGAAAGGCTCGCGAGCTTCTCGACATTCAACTACATCGCAGAAATAGCGGTATAAGCTGTTTCGTAGATTGTTCTGCCTGTATGTACTTACATGTGTATGAATATGTGCCATTTACGCCATTCCCAGGTGTATTTCACAAAATTCCGAGTGAAATACAATTAAAATTTCATAATATAAAATTTTTTCTTTCCAATGACATACGAGAAATTTTTGATATTCATATTTTTTGACACAATATGTTATCGAGAAATCCAAGAAACGAGATTTAATCGAGAACCCGAGTCTCGGTTTTCTCGATCCTCGAATTTCTCGACACTGCTCGAGATCCAATCGTAAGCCCTAAAAATAACCAGTAATGCTTTATTTTATATTTTATTCATAAGAAACAATGGACTTTAAGCCGATTTACATTCCTATCCCCACTCTCCAATGGTCGCACAGTCTAATTGGTCGAATTTTCGACCACGGTGATACTAGTAAAAATTTATTTTTCAAATTTTTATTCAGATAATTTCCCACGAATAAATTATTTGGAACTTTATTTCGAGCCCAAACCGCCATAAAAGTGCATCCAAGAAAATTATCGATTTTATATTATTCTGAACTTTATTTTGAACCCAAAAATTGTTTCAATAACGGCCTATTTCAGATTTTGTTTCAAAAACGCGTTTTTGAATAATTTTCTGAAATAGGACGATATTGAAACAAATTCTGAAATAGGGCGTTTTTGAAACAACTTTTAAAATAGGGTGATCTTTTACTCAGGCGTCGA
Source organism: Urophora cardui (assembly GCA_960531455.1). NCBI lineage: Eukaryota > Metazoa > Arthropoda > Insecta > Diptera > Tephritidae > Urophora > Urophora cardui. The sequence continues at coordinate 47,922,274 of OY482673.1, forward strand.
TATATGCATACACAGCTCGTTTACAACCGATTGTTCGGATATATAGGGGATTCACAACCTGTCGTATTACGTCATATCGTCATAAGTCATAATATTTTGTTGTTGCATTCTAGGCTGTATGTGTACTAAATAAATACAATTCTGCGCGATATGTTTTTGGGTCGTGGTATTTGATCAGCTGTTTTTGTTTACTTCTTCACAGGTCTTCGGAAAAGTTTTTTATAACTATTTCCGTACAATATTTTAATATGACATATAACTTTATGACACTTTGTGAATCACCTAATAGACAGTTTTGGATATAAAATAGCTAAGATATTACACTATATTTTCTAAAAAATACAAATTAAGAAAAATAGGACTATGCAAAGTTTCGTGAAAGAAACGAAGTCTTAGGTACGCGCTCTTACTCGTTTCTAAAAAATGTGGTACGGTCTAATGTACGGTCTAATGTAAATATACATACATACATATTTAAGTACGCACAAAAATTGAATAATGATTGTAAATAATATCTATCCCTACAATATGACATACCGCCCAACGGATCTAATTTCAAAAATGCTGATGAATGATTTGTTTGCAATGTGGAAATGGAAGTGGAAGGAAATGTTGTTGTGACAAGGCAGACAGACATCAATATACGTACTTAACAAAACAATTCAAGTTAAGAATTTCATACATAGTCAAGTGCATTGTTCGGATGTTAGCTTTTCTTGGCTTTTATTTCGTTTATTTAATAATTATAGTATATGTATGTATGTATATAATAAAAGAAGGCAAGCGCAAACGATTTTCCCGAACAGCAAACATACACTACAACATACATCCATATGTATGTAACAGAGAAGGCATGGAGGGTGGCAAATTGTGGCTAATAACTATCTTTCGGTCGCCGCAAACAACAACAAAAATAACTGTCTAATTTAGTAGCTTGTGGCAAACTATGGAATTTCGTCGCGCCTCATACATCCACATGCCGCTCGTAATTTTCGCAGCAGGTGTTCGTGCGTTCCTCCGTTCATTTGCCTCGCCCGTTTGCTTATTAACTAACTATTGAAAGCGCTAACAATGCCGAAACGATATCCGTGTAAACAACAACTCCCAGGCCGTGGGCAGGGGATGAGATGAATCGTAAAATTCATTCATTTACTTTTAATAGCAAATTATCGTATAATTCACACAGCGCCACTAATGGATCGCTAGAAATTGGAAATGAACTTAAATTATGTAAATACATACATACATATGTATGACTATATAACTACGGATGTACATACATATGTTGTCCATATCATAATTAATTTAACGAAATTGCTTTACAAGCAATTCAGAATAGAAAAAGAAAACAGATATAAAAATGTAATAAAATTTGCAGAAAATTCATAAAATGTGAAACCTCAACGAAATATCTACAGTGCTGTGCATTTTATTTGCAACCATAAATCATGTCAAGTTTTAATCGCATAATTTATTACGATACATTAAATAATGTTTGAAAAACCGTTTCAAACTGTGTAACTTGTTTGAAAAAAAAAACAAACGCAGCAACTAGGTACTAGAAAAAAAAAACGATTTAACGAAGAAGAAAAACCTCTCGACGAGGGCTTTTAGAACGGAAGAATTTCTTCAGTTTCAAGCTTAATTGATACAAAAATTCTATACTCCAGTAAGTACATCACAGAAAAAAATTAGCGTCAAAAATATATAAACCCAATAAACACAACGGATTCGCCTCGAATTCGAGACGAATTCGCTTCTCTGATTATATTATCGCGGCGATAGTTCGCGACGATAGATCGGCGAATCCGAATTCCCAGGCGAGTCACCCCTCATTAGCGATTCGCGCATTTTTATATTCTCGGATCGTTGGCGATTCGAGATTTATGCACATTGGCGAATACATTCTAGAAAATCTTCTTCTGCGAATCCACCTCGAATTCGCCACGATATCATCTGAGCTTTTCAATCTCTTGAGTAGAGTTTTAAATGGTAAATTAAAGCCCAACAGGGAATTTCTTCGTGTAAAGCAAGATTTAATAAAATTAATAAATGCTATTGCGATAATTGATTTTTCTCGAGTCCATCTCGAACTCGATACGAGTCCGAAAAATTACATTCACCTCCGCGAATTCTTCTCGAATTCGCCGCGATATCATCCTCGCCTCTGTGTTTATTGGGAATTAACAGTAGAAATTCATATATGTATTAGAGAAAATTATAGGTTATAATTTTATTCAAATATAGTTCGATACACAATAAATACCGTTAAAAACAAAATCGAAGACTTTTTTGAAAAATTCGACGAATTTGTTTTGAAATGCCCTTCTCACAAGTCTTCTTCCATATAAAGAAAGAAATAGAACCACCGCACACTGGGTGATAGCGGCCAAAAATAAAATCGAAATTAAAGTATTAGCAAATAAAATTTTTTTTAAAAGCGATTGACAGATATAACAATTTGTAATAAAAAAGTGTATATAACATTTTTTGAGTCTCGTTTTGTTTAGCCGTACAGGGTGTCCAAAACTGAGCAAAAAATAGGTTCTTTTATTTCTCAACAATTACACCTGATACAAAATGCAGTATCTCATTCAATTATTAACGTATGTAATCAGATGATACATCATTACATAGATATTGATTAGGCCTTTCAGAAACGATACATTTTTTTATACTCAGCTGTACTAGTACACAGAGTATTATAGTTTTAATCACATAACGGTGGATTGTAACAGAATGAAATAATCGAGATAGATATAGACTTATATATATCAAAATGATCAGGGTGAAAAGAGAAATCGATTGAGCCATGTCCGTCCGTCTGTCCGTCCGTCCGTCCGTCTGTAAACACTCTAACTCGCGCAAAAATTGAGATATTTTGATGAAATTTGAAATGCAAGTTGGTATCGAGACTGGGACGGTTGGTATTGAAAATGGGCGAAATCGCGCCATGACCACGCCCACTTTTCCTATATAGAAAATATCGGAAATTTGGTATCTCAGTCACTAATATAGCTGGAGCGATGAAATTTTACCCCCGTGTTGAGCTCAGGCCCCTAGGAAGAAATTTGATGAAATTTTGGAAAATAGGCGGTGCCACGCCCACTTATTAAGGGCCAAACCTCGAAAGTTTTATATGTCATAACTCAGAAACCATTGAAGATATATCGAGGAAATTTGGTACGCGTGATTTACTTACTTAGGCAAACGTTTGGACGGAAAATAGTTAAAATCGGTTGACGGCCACGCCCACTTTTATATATGTGTATTATAAAGTGGCGTAATAAAAACATTTTAAGCGATATCTCTGTCGAATATAAAGATATATCATTGAAATTTTATAGCAGGAGTCCAACTGCGGACATAAAACGAAAAACACAAAAATTTTGGAAAATGGGCGTGGCACCGCCTCTTTTCAGAAACAGGAATATACGAGATTTCTGAGCCCATAACTCGACAAATAATTGAGATATTATGACGAAACTTGGTTTATACACTTTTATAACTTGTGTTAATAGACACGCAAAAATTTATTGAAATCGGTTTATGACCACGCCTACTTTTTAACAAAGATATTTCTGGAACACCCTTTGGGAATTTGTAACGTGACATCTTTGTAACTAGAAGTCAAAAAGGAATGAAATTTTGCACAAAGAATAATATTCATATGCTTAGTTGGATGACTGATAAAAATTTTGAAAATGGGCATGGCTACGCCCACTTTATGCGGCACTTTATATAAAGTAAACCGTGTTTCCATCAAACGCAAACAAACAATGAAAGCATACAGCTGAGTATCTAATGTTCGATTCCACTCGAACTTAGGCTTCCTTACTTGTTTTAAACAGCGATTACTCTTGGATTTATGTAAACTTTCAAATATTGACAAAAAAGTCGAAGAAAACAAAATTTTCCTCACCTATTTAAAAAAGATAAAAAATATGACCTCCCCAATTTTTTTTATATGTTTTGAAATGATATATGTATTTTTAATCAAACTGCACTTTAATTTTTGAAATCCCCCTGCGCCTTTCTCCCATTTGACGAAAAGTGCTTTCTTCAAAACGCAATAATTGAGCTTCTTTTGACATTATGAAAAATCTTATTTTTAGGTGACTAAGTAATCGAATATTTCTTCAGCATGTTGTGGACAATAGTTCATACTTTCAAATTATGAAATAATTTTTTTTATCAGCGTTAATACATATTATTTTTTTACAGCTTTTTTTCTTTTCAAACAGAGAAAAAAATTGTGTAAAAATTGGAAAACTTCAACATGAAATAAAAAAAAAATAAAAAATATATCGTCCCCAAATTTATAATATTTGGTGCTGGTGAATGTGCTTTATAAATAAGTGAAGAAATCTTAAAAATTCGTTTGCGATTTTTTGTTTTATGAACTTTTTTATGGATTGATTTTTTTTAAGTTTTCATAAATTTTTCCCATACAAAATGCCCAACAGTATGCTTCAAAAATTATTCATTTTTTTGTATGGGGAAAATTTTCCAAATTAATGAAACTTAAACAACAATATTTCCAATTCTAATAAAGATATCTGAAAACTTTAAACGCTATATCGTCGGTGATACTGCAAGACGTTCTATGTCGCCGTGAATAAATTTTTGAAGAAGGAGAAAAAACTATATATATTTTCACTTTTCGCGGTGTTTTTTACATTTTTATAGTATTTATAAAAGCGAAGTTATATATAAAAGCAAAATCTATGTGATTGAAAAAAGTGTTTAAAGGTTATTTAGGTGTATTCAGGAAGAAGTGAAAAGTGACATGGAACGTATTGCAGTATCACCGACGATATGCAAGAGTATGGACAGTGCTTTCTAACGGTGTACTTGGTTTTGAACAAAAAAATATGATATAAAATATATTAACCAGGGAATATAACCAAAAACGCGTTTTTTTTTGCCTATTTGGACATGTATATCTCAGAAACTAGAACCAATTTGAAAATTCCGACTCCAGATTCGGCACACTCAAATCCCTTAGAAAAGTATAGTTTCATTTGTCGTATAAACATTTTTTGAAATGCGAATTTTTTGTAGGGAAATTTTAAGATAAATGCTTATAAAATCCTTAATAGTGCATACATTTTTAATTTAAAAACCATGGAATGCTTTGCGCCTTTTCCAAAATCATTACTGTACTTGATTTATATTTCAAAAATGTATGCACTAATTAAAATTGAACATTTCAGATATAATAGTTAGCCAAATATTGAAATTTCAAAAATACCGTTGTATGGGTGGGGGGTGTATTTGTGGGCCGATTTTCTTAAAATTTTCACTTAAGTTCCAAGATTCACGTTTCTAGCTCCAAGTACATTTTTCAATTCTTTTCAAGTACACTCAATTCTTTTCAATTACGTATTTGCTAAAACTTCAATTCTTTTTCAATTCCTTGTACTTGTACTTGTACTAGTACTTGAAAAGTTGGAAATGCAAGTACCAGTACTAGTACAATTCTTTTAAAATGTACTTGTCACAAGTCGTACTGGTATTAGATATTACCCAGGTCTGCTTCATACCTTACACCTTCTATAAATGGACCTTTCATATGAACTGATTTTTATTATTTTTTACTACCCGTTACTGTAGATCATATATGCATATGTACATATTAGGGCGGGTCAAATTTTTTGCATCAAAGGCACATCGCGATTATGAAAATTTGAGTCATTTCAAGAATTTTTGCCCGAAAAACCATAGGTCTAAAATGAATTTCGAGCCATCGCTCGGGAACGCTCTGTGGCGGCCTTCAAAGAAATAAATTAAGGCTAAAAATGGACTCCTCGACCCCCAGATACACATTTTGGCCAGAAGTCAAGTTTTCTCAAGTGATCCACCTTAAATCGAATTTTCGATATTGTATAATTTGCGGATCAATTTTGAACAGGGATTGCAAATAATCATTATTTTTAAAATTTTGTCTAAAAATCATACTGAAAGAGAAATGCTAAATGCAAAAGAAGTACACAGATATAATCACCGTAACGCAGACTGTAGGTGCATTAACTTTTATTTTATCAATTTGTATAAAAAAAATAGACTTTTAATTAATAGTTTTATTTTTTTCTCAGAAAATAAAAGTTAATTTTTGAGTTTTATATTTCGCTTAGAAAATAAAAGTTTTTTTTTTAGTTTTATTTTCTGCTCAGAAAATAAAGGTTTCTTCAGTTAAATTTTAGCTGCAGTTGTCGATTTTGACATATAATTTGCCGCACACCCAAATTTTCATAATCGCGATGTGCCGCTGTTAATTTTTTTGGCTCCTACCAATCGACTCATCCTAATACATATGTATGTATACAAAGAATAATTACACTGAAGGGTTTCTATCTTTAGCGGTTTAAATGGATAATTTATACGCCAAAATATTTTTATCTGAACAATCGGTTGTATGGGAGCTATATCTTTTAGTGTAGTTTAGTTCTTCACTAAAAGGCATTCATGACTACATCGTCCCCTCAATATAACAATAGCGTATACAGTTTGTCAATTAATTCTTTGCAAAATGAAAACAGTTCAGAAATTTGTTTTCATACTGGTATTTGTTCAACTAAGCTTAACTTTTTAATTTTTTTTTAAATGCTAATATTAAGTTAAATATGTTTACAACATTTAGGACCAAAAAGATCCAAAACTTAAAGCATAGAAAGAACAGAAAAAACAAAAGTTCAAAAAATTATAAAAAACATTTTGTCAATTAATTCTTTGCAATTTTTTCATATGTGACAGAAACTGAAAAAAAAGCAGACCGGATCGTTGAAATTTTCGTGTGACGGCCACTAGCCTCAACCACACATTGTAGACGAAGGGTTATGGAATAAATCAAGTCCTTCAGCCCATAAATTTAGCGTATTTTATGCCATTCTTCCTGAATGGCATTAATTACAACATTTTTCGCTAGTAGACCTTGGTTTTCTGCCTCGTTATTTCAAGAAAGGCCAAAATTTTTTGATTGGGTTTAAGCTAGGACTTTGGGCAGGTGCATAAATTGCTTTGGTGCAATTATGCAGTACCAAAGTCCTGCACAGGAACGATTTATATTTAGGATCGTTGTTCAGGTACAGCTTTTACTTGAATTTATTGGCGCTTTTTGGTTAAAAAATGCAATTTTGCATTGCGATTCTCGACTACTCGTGTCAAGCTAAAACTCCTTCGTCATCAGGTCATTAAAAATCCGCAGTCCGCCTTCACCCTTTTGAGAATAACGAACTCGACATTATTGCAGTCAATTTTCGAAACATCACATCTGGTCTAATATTCTTCTGTAGCAGAGCTGTGCAAAAAAAATTGGTGTTCTTTTTCGGGATGAAACAAAAATACGCACGATGCATCGAGAACGACCAACACAGCTCTGCTACAGAAGAATATTAGACAAAATCTGATGTTTCGAAAATTGTGTGCTATAATGTCGAGTTCGTTATTCTAAAAAGGGTGAAGGCGGACTGCGGATTTTTAATGACCTGATGACGAAGGAGTTTTAGCTTGACACGAGTAGCCGAGAATCGCAATGCAAAATTGCATTTTTTAACCAAAAAGCGCCAATAAATTCAAGTAAAAGCTGTACCTGAACAACGATCCTAAATATAAATCGTTCCTGTGCAGGACTTTGGTACTGCATAATTGCACCAAAGCAATTTATGCACCTGCCCAAAGTCCTAGCTTAAACCCAATCAAAAAATTTTGGCCTTTCTTGAAATAACGAGGCAGAAAACCAAGGTCTACTAGCGAAAAATGTTGTAATTAATGCCATTCAGGAAGAATGGCATAAAATACGCTAAATTTATGGGCTGAAGGACTTGATTTATTCCATAACCCTTCGTCTACAATGTGTGGTTGAGGCTAGTGGCCGTCACACGAAAATTTCAACGATCCGGTCTGCTTTTTTTTCAGTTTCTGTCACATATGAAAAAATTGCAAAGAATTAATTGACAAAATGTTTTTTATAATTTTTTGAACTTTTGTTTTTTCTGTTCTTTCTATGCTTTAAGTTTTGGATCTTTTTGGTCCTAAATGTTGTAAACATATTTAACTTAATATTAGCATTTAAAAAAAAAAAAATAGAAAGTTAAGCTTAGTTGACCAAATACCAGTATGAAAACAAATTTCTGAACTGTTTTCATTTTGCAAAGAATTAATTGACAAACTGTATTTTTTTTGGGGTTTTGAGAAAATCGAGTTTAAAGTTTTTGTCAAATCAGATATCTATTAAATTTTTGAACAAGAAATTATACACCATTTTTTCCAATGAGCACATACGCTATTGTTATATTGAGGGGACGACATATACCGATATTCAGTTAGATATTTCTACAACTGAGGGTCTAGCTTGCATTTAAATAAGTGGAAAGATGGGGGTCGCCCACTTCTTCTTCTCGCACTTACAATAATCATGATTTGAGCCAAAGGTATAATAAAATTGCATGATCGTATACAAATGTTTTAGATGATGTTTTTTTTTTTCTCAATTAGAATGTGTTTAGAAATGAGTAGTCCAATTTCAAGCAGGGCTATGGGAATTTTTCTTCTTAAGCCACAAATTAGAAAAGGCACTACGGCATCAAGCTCTATTTTATTTGAATATTTTTGGGTATTAGCTGAAAGCTTAGCCCATACGGAATTTAACGATATAAAAAAATCAAACCGCAATATTACAAGTTTTTACAAATTGAATTTTAAATATTGCACATACATAGCTATTCTTGAGACAGTATTTTTTTTAGTTTTGAAATTGAAACGCATAATAAATTATACCAATGTGTGAACAACTTTTTTCAGATAGAGACTTGTATTCCTATTTAATGCTATTTTTTCACAATATGGAAGAATTTTACAATAAATTCTTAATGGACATTATACACCTTGAAATATTGGTACACAATCCACCATAAACTTAAAACCGAAAAAAAAAATCACATAGTCGTGTTTGAAACAGAACTACTCAAATGTACATAGTATGAATGTGCTTCACTTTTAGACGATTAATTCTAAATCTAAAGATCGCTCTATTTCAAAAATTGTTTCAAAAACTCCCTATTTAAAAATTTTTTTCAATAACGTCCTATTTCAGATTTTCCTTCAAAAACGCCCTATTTCAGAGAAAATTCCATATATATTTCTCTGAAATAGGGTGTTTATGAATTATTTGCTGAAATAAGACGTTATTGAAAACAATTCTGAAATAGGGCGTTTTTGAAACAACTTTTGAAATAGGGCGATCTTTTACTCAGGCGTCGAAATGCATTACACTCTGATTTTTTAAAAGTAATATTTCCTATACAAATTATCTTATCAGTCCCAGTTATCCGATCTACGTATTCCCTTATGAACTCGAAATCCAGCCAATTTTCGAAGGGAAATTTTAAGGAGAGGAAGATTGGCTATTTGAAGCCCAAAAGTTATTATAGTAACAGATAGTTCTGTTTTTTTTTTTTTTGAACCAATTGCGAGTATATTTCCAATATGGAGAGAACGTTGTGAAACTTATTGGATATCGAAGGTAATTTTTCCAAAGCAACAAAAAATATGACGAAAACCAAAATACTTTTTGGTTGCTTGTTTTTCCGACAGGGTAGGAATATGATGTATTGTGGAACGATCCTCCGTCATCCCTTGTCAAGTTTGGTTTGGAGACAAACCGGTTTCGGCTAATATGCGCCATCTTCAGTGTCTTTTTTCGTTCTCCAAACCAAACTTGACAAGGGATGACGGAGGATCGTTCCGAAAACCAAAATCTCTAAAAAAAATTATCAAAATCTACCAATCCTACCTGCTCGCATATGTATTGGACTATAGGAAATTCTTTATAGCAAATATTATAGCCTAAGATTATTTTCAAAGAAAAAAACTTCTGGTGCCATAAATTCGAATTTATGTAAGTATAAAAAAATAATGCATATTTTACATTCTTTACATACATACATATCTTCGCTTTACTTACTTTTTGGACAATTAAAAACTCGAATATTGAGTTAAGTTAACGATTAAGTAGTAGTTTTACAAAAAAAACAAGCGAAGCAAAAACACACATTAAAAAACGGTGAAGGCACAATGGGGGCCAGTAAAGACCCACAAGGCAAATGTTTGAAGTTATTTTTCAAATCGTTACTGCAGCTCGATCGAACGATTCGTGGTGAACGTGGTAATACCGCCGTGCGTTTGGGGGCGTTGGCGGCCGTTCAACGCTTCCGAATCGTAACGACAACTGTTGAGGCACGTGTTGTGATGTGACACCAACAACGCTACGTCGCACAGGACATGGGAGGCCGAACGTCGTAACGTTGATTTTTGTTTTTATTTATTTTTAATTTAAATTTAACTGTGTTTATAACAATATCGGAGAAATTTCTTTTTTGTTTTGCGTTTTTGTATTTTTTTGTTATATATAAAACAGTTAACGAACGAAAAACGACGACAACAATAATCGAAAAAGCTTAACAGTAGTTATGCTGACAGTTAAAAAGACAATTATAATTACAACAGCAATGGTTATTTTAGCGTTTAAAATGTTTTTTCTTTTAATTTTTTAATTAAAATTTTTTTTTTTGATTTTTTTTTTTGATATTTTTTATTTTTATTTTTTGTTTTTGTTTTTTTTTATTTATTTTTTTTTTTTTTTGTGTGTACGAATAAAAGTTTTTTAACAAGCGTTATAAGCAAGCATTTTTTAAAAACGCGCTCTTTAATGAATTAACGAAAAGTTTGGGACAAGAATAAGAAGTTTTAATAAAACACGTTTAACGATAACTTTCGGTATACAACACGTTTACTTTTATGCGGTATGGTGATTAAGGCACAGAAAATAAATTTTTTTCTATGTAAACTTCCAATGTTTTTTTTTCTTTATTTAAAAGAAAAACTAAATAGCTTCAAGTCTAAGGCACTACAATTTTCGCTGAATACTAAGGCTGTTGTTGGTGTTTCTAAGCTTTGAGATCGAACGGGGACATTAAAGGCACTTTCAAATTTTTTTTTAATTTAAAACTTTTTAAAAAACCGTAAACCGGATAAACCGTTTTGAACGCTTAATTTATGAGCGCAACCGTTTTAGTTTTATTTTTTTTTTTAATTCGTTGATTTGGTTAAGAACAAAAAAATATTTCAGCTTGACGATTTTTTCGAAATTGAAAAAAAAAAATTATTTTAGTAGTTATTTTTTTTTTTTTTCATTCCATAATTTTTCGCACAAGCGTTTTGTAGCAGGTCGCAAGCTCAACTGAATTGCTGCAAGCGGCCAATGCTGTCTCACAATCCAAGCTGGTGTTAAACATAGCCTCGGTGACGGCGGCGGCGACGACGGTTACTGCTGCTCTGTGTCTTTGCTGCTGATGATGATGTCCTTTCCGATCTGTGGTTAGGCCTAGAATGATGTGCTACATCGTTGGCGACACAGCGTGGACCAGCAGCGTGCTGCAGACAGACCGGCAGGCGACTGATTGGTGCCAGCCAGCCAACAACGTGGTGTTGGTGATGGCGAAAGCGGTGGTGGTGATGATGGTCGTAGTCGTAGTCGTGGAGTTGGTAGAAATAATGTTGCTGCGTCAGCGATGCGTCAACGACGACAATGACGGCAACAATGCCGACAATCACGACTACGCCAACATATCATGCAGGAGCATACAAGTAAAGGAAAATAGTTAGTAAGCATGCGCCATCGGAAGCTGCGCAACGTCACGCTAGAAAGCGATTCCAAGTGTGATGGGGAAAAGGAAAATACAGGGGAAAGGAAAAATTTTGGTAGGAAAACGTTCGGGAAAGCAACGACCGGCCGAGAAATACTATATACAAATGTACATGCATAACTCAGTTAGGCCACAAAGGGATGAAAAGCGCTGTTGTTGTTGTTGTTGTTGTTGTTGTTGTTGTTGTTGTTGTTGTAACGGCAAGTGTGTATGAGTTGCAGAAAGAGGATAGTTGGGGTTCAAGTTTTTTTTTTCGATGCATGACAACAACGACAACAATAACGACAACAACAACCAAAGCAGCGGCACAACAATAAAATCACACTCCACGGGGTTGAATCACACAAAATCGCGAATGGCTAAATAACCGCTAGGAATACATATATATGTATATATCGCCGGTGATACTGCAAAACGTGCTATGTCGCCGTGACTAAATTTTTGAGGAAGGAGAAACAACTATATTTATTTTCACTTTTCGCGGTGTTTTTTACATTTTTATAGTAAATATAAAAGCCAAGTTATATATAAAAACAAAATCTATGTGATTGACAAAAGTGTAAAAAGGTCATTTAGGTGTAGTCAGGAAGAAGTGAAAAGTGACATGGAACGTATTGCAGTATCACCGACGATATGTACCCTGCAAAAAAAATGCGCGATTAATACCGAAAGATATTACAGAACAATTGGTCCACAATTAGTCCCCTATTGTTCCCGTACGGGTATAAATGTAGACTAATTGTAGACCAATAGTTCACTAACGGGTATAAATGTAGATTAATCGCTTTCATTCCGAACGGGTGTAAATCTAGATTAATCGCTTTCATCCCGAACGGGTACAAATGTAGATTAATCGCTTTCATTCCGAACGGGTACAAATTTAGATTTTTCCTTAAATGTAGAAATTTTACAAAAATATGCAATGTATTTAAAAAATTGTAGAACCGGTAAAACGAATTGAACACCCTTTCTTTTAATAACAATTGTGAATAATAATTTTAACAAAATGTTGCCTAAAAAATCGTATGAAAAAATCCATGGTATAAGTATACCAGGTAAAACAAACGTCAAGTTTTCGTCGCCATATTAACCACCTGACAATTAAGCAGATTATGACATTTCGTGCTGCCATACTCAATGATAAAAATCCTCCATTAATGGCATTTTTCACTGCTTTGTTTTAAAAATAAATTGTAACCATGGTATTCATAGTAACGAACTTTTTCAATTTGAATTGAAAGAAATTTTTTCAATTTGAAAAAATTACACATCCTGCAAATTTGTTTCACTGCTGAATGATCATTGATGATTCTTCTGAGTACAATTTTTATTATTATTATTATTTTTTTTTTTGAAAAAAGCAAACCATTTATATGAAAAATTCAGCAGTCTTTATTTGAAAGTACTCACTGATGCCTCCTCAGTCATAGATGAATTTCATCAGTGATTCATAAAAGATTCATTTCGGATTTTTACTTCACGGAATATCAGTTTGGCCGTACTACAAAGTAGCCCCTTTCCGGTATTCTCGGTGAGTTTTTAATTTAGTTTAGTAGTTACGATCACTTTTAATTTAGGCTTTGTGATCACTCTGGTATATAGTTTGGGGAGGTTTTGGAGATTGATCTATTATAACTCCATATCGTCGCATAAAGTGCAATACCGCGTATCCGCTACCACCCAAATGTTACAGGAGACAGTAAAAACTGTTTTAATTCAAAACGGTTCGGAATTTTGCAAACCCACATCCAAACCAAGGTAAATTTTTGGATTATATTCTTAATCCAAATATCATTTTGGCGAAAAACAGTTAAATGTGCAGATATTGGCTTACTTATGTATTTATAAGCGGTTTTGCTTCTTTTATTTTGTTCAATAGTGACGTATAGGCGGTTTTGCAGGCGTACATAAAAACTTTTCTTCAATGAAGCAAAGTTATAATCCATTTCGTGTTTATGAAAGTATAATCAACTTTAGTACATTACAGTACAGTTATAAAGCAATAACACCTATTATTCGCGGTATTAGTTCGAAAAATTTCCTTAAAAAAGGCGGTTTTGAAACTGTGTCATTATTTGGAATTGCGTTGTGTGAATCTCAAAATTATTGCATGAATGGATGGGGACAGACGCCAGGAATGTATTTTTGATGAAATCTCATTTTTGGCAAAAATGCCACGTGGTTTTGCACTTTAGACGACGATATGTATGTACACCACCATACCAAGTGAGCATTTCAGTCTATATATGTATGTATATACATATGTCCAATCCAATTACAAAAAAATATGTACCCTAGATTTTAACAATATGAGTTGCTTATTTTCGCGGTGCAATAATACCAAATATGGCTGCAAAGACGGTGATATAAAATTTTTCCAATTTCCGACGATACCCTTTATTCGCGGAGAGTGGATGAAGATTTGTGGAGTGAGCGAAGAGGAGCTACCGGAAGTTCCATAAATCTGCTCACTAGTGCCCTTTCTCTTTCTGTCCTTTGATTTCTGAAATACCCAAACTTTCAAACAAAAATCTACGCATTCAAAAAATAAAAGTCTGGCATCGATATACTCCAAAACTGACATAAGATCAAACTTCAAAAATCTGCTTTCTAATCAAAAAGACAGCGTCAAAATGACAATGCACATATCTGTATTTTTTATACCATGGAAAAAATCCTTTACATTACGCTCATATAATGCATAGTCAAAACTTACATTTTTTTAATTTATTTATTGAGATTTTTTTTCAAAAGTAAAACATTATATAATCTTTATTTATATATGCATGAACATTTACATACAATTTTTTAAAGATTGTTATTAAAAATTGCCTTGGCGAACAACTTGGAAAAATCTACATTTGTACCCGTTCGTGCTGGAAGCGATTGATCTACATTTGTACCCGTTGGGGATGAAAGCGATTAATCTACATTTGTACCCGTTCGGGATATAAGCGATTGATCTACATTTGTACCCGTTGAGGATGAAAGCGATTGATCTACATTTGTACCCGTTCGGGATGTAAGCGATTGATCTACATTTGTACCTGTTCGGGATGAAAGCGATTGATCTACATTTCTACCCGTTCGGGATGAAAGCGATTGATCTACATTTGTACCCGTTCGGGATGAAAGCGATTGATCTACATTGGTACCCGTTCGGGTATACAAGTTGAACAATTAGTCTCTTCATAGGACATGCTCGAACAAATGCGATCAATTCACTCCATATAAAGGGATGTAAAATTGTATTAGTCGCATGCTCCCTTGTGATTGATCCCGGACACGTCCCGGATTAATCGCATTTTTTGCAGGGTATATACCCCGCATCCCCCACACATTATATAAGAGGACAGCGGCAGTTATACATATGCACATGTACATATGTATGTAACTACAAAAGTATATTATATACTTTTCAT
Organism: Urophora cardui; assembly: GCA_960531455.1. Lineage (NCBI taxonomy): Eukaryota > Metazoa > Arthropoda > Insecta > Diptera > Tephritidae > Urophora > Urophora cardui. Next base: position 47,937,401 of record OY482673.1, read on the forward strand.
ATATGTACATATGTATGTACTAGGTACATAGCTTGCAGAGATCAGCGCTGCCTATACTATATAAGAAGCTGCTCGGTTTCATTTCAATAAAGTTGGTGCCAACAATTGTACATATTTACAACGATTAGCAAGAAGCAAATGCCAAACAGCTTTTAGAAGAACGTTCTTTTTTAGAAACATAAGAGTTGCATTTTGTAAATTCGCATATGCAAATTTTTAAAACTTAGCTAAATTTTTTTCAAATTGATTACAATTTTATTTTGTAAAATTATAGTGTTTTTATTCACTTAACTAAAATCATTAAAGTAAAAAAGGATTTATAGAAACCTTTTTTGTTTTGGAAGACCACTGCAGTCAACCTCATATATATGTACATTCGGGCGCGTCACATTTTTTTTGCATCAAAGGCACATCGCGATTATGATTACATATTTGTGTCATTTCAAGCATTTTTTTTCCCAATAAACCATAGGTCTAAAAAGAATTTCGAGCCAGTCTGCTTGAAATTACCCAAATAATCATAATCGCGATGTGCCTCTGTTAATTTTGTTTGACCCCTAAAAATCGACCCACCCTAATATACATACATACCCAATAAACCATGTGGCGAACATTTGGAAATGACCTCCGATATCGAATATGAATCAGTGATGCCAGATAATCTCCGCTAAAATTCCCACAGAAACTGGAAAAAAATCCCTAATTTCCCACATTTTAAATAAAAAAATCCCACAAAATTCCCACCTAATTTAAAGCATTTATTTCAGTAATATAAGAATATACAACATGCAAATAAAGTTTTTTGAATAGCTAAAAGCATTAGTTGTACAAATTATTTGCATTGTGCAAGTGGATATGATTTTTGTTGATTTTAAAGATGGAGCCATTGATATTTTTACTTTACTTATACTATTTAACATATCACTAGGTAGTTTGTTTCGCTCTTTACATTTAACATCCGTTACAATTGAAAATGTTCTTTCTGATTCAGCGTTTGAATGGGGTAACGTAAGTACAATTTCAACCAACTGCTTAAGATTATGAAACAAAAAATTGTCATTATAGGTTTTTAAAATTTATTATTTTACTCCACATTACATTAACAGGTAATTTTTTTAAATCATCTTTTTGTGTTTGGGTTAAAACTATACAAATACTTTTGTATTCCGATTCTGTGAGATCAGGATTAAGATTTAATTTTTTAGTTAGAGCAAGAAGTGATACACGATTGTTTTTAGAGAAATCAAAAATAATATCGGGATCTAAAAACTGCAGTTCTTCGAAACCACTGTCAAATGGAAAACGTTTTATTTTCTGAAAAATTGAAGCTTTATAACAGCGCAAACACTTTTTTTTAACACAATCTGTTCCTCCAAATTTAAATTTGACAAAATATCTTCGCATTCATAACCAACGTAAACGTTATGCACGTCAAGTAAATAAGTATTGAATTGAAAGTTCCAAAACTTTTAGCTGTAATTTCCACGGAATTGTAAAAAAGTCGGGTTTTAAGAAATTTCTTGCAATTTTCCACATAAGTGTCTTAGCTTCTTGCTCTAGTCGGTGTATAAGTATATTTCGGCTTTGGAACAATGCGTTAAATTCATTGAAAATGTTAAGAACGTACTTAAAAAATCTAAAATAAGCCTTGTTTTGAATTCTTTGCAATTCTTCATAAATAGTTTCTGCTTTTTAACGCTTATCTTCAAATGAGGCCAGGCGAAAATAGCTTCTAAGTGGCTCCCAATTCTCCAAAATTCTTTCGATACAAGGATGTAAAGAAAGCCAACGTGTTCTTTCAGGATTAAGAATTTTTTTTGCTTCTACGCCGAAATATTTACTCTTAGGAGTTTTTCAGTGTGAGATGTGCTTATTTTAAGTTATACTATAAATTATACATATGTATGTATGTAGGTATGTAAACAGTTCTGCAACCAAAAAATCCCTTTTTTTATATGGACGACAACAAAATGTTCCTTTTTTCCCTCTTTAAAAATTTTGCAGTGAAATATCCCTCAAAAAGGGAAATTTCTCTCAATATGGCACCACTGATATGAATATGGATGTATTACAATAGTAACAAGAGCAAAGAGGACTGGATTTCGAATTCATTACGAGGGTCACTGTAAAATTTAGCGAAATCAAGCGCTTCCTGTATTGGCAGAGTTTCCACATTTGCTCGGTTTCGTTTCAAAAACATATAACAATAGTACCTACTATTTGTTTTATGATTTTCGTTACGGTTTTACACCGTATCAATGTTTGGAAACCATTCCGTTCAAAACTATGGTTTACAAATGGATCGCAGAATTCAAGCGTGGAAGATCAACGTTTAGTGAGGATCTTCGCGAAGGTCCTCCATGCAACTCTGTTGTCCTGTGCGTGATATGGGTCTGTCAGATCGGCATGTGACATATATTGTGATAGAGGCGTCTTTCGGCATTGCGACGAAACAAACCCACACGATTTTGCATTATCATTTGCATTTCAGGAAGCTTTGCAGTCGTTGGATTTTACACGATTTGAAAGAAAACAAAAACAGGTACGTGTCAGTTGGTGCAAGTAAATGTTAGACATTGGAAGGAGGTCGTTCAAATTCGATATATATCATCGTAAGAGGTGACAAATCTTTGATGTATGGATGTTCCAAAATGAACCTAACTTAAAAAAAGTGGTGCGTTCACAAAATGTTTCCAAAAGAATGATTGCTATTTTCTTCGGAAAAACGGGTCATATTTGCATTAGACGATCGAAGCATACTTAATTCTGATTAGTATACTTAAAGTTTTGTGCCGGAAGTTATCGCCGAAATCAGATCAACGAACTGTAAAGTTTTTGACCAGTAACTACACCCAATTAAAGACTAATTGCCCATATTCGCCTTGATTTATTGCCAAGTGACTTCTTTCTATTGCGACAAGTCAAAAATTAAATACGTGGCGGGCGTTTCTCATCGCCTGAATAGGCCGCTAAAGCATTTAAATCACTTGTTTTGGAGGTACTCTCGTTAAGTTTTGTTGATACGAAACCGAGCATTCTGAAATCGTCAAACTGTCAATTGAATTATAGGTTTAAAACGTCAAATTTTACGAATATGGCAATTGCAGGACGCTACCATTACGGGAAGTACGTGATTCCGCGAACTTTTGCAGTGACCCTCGTAGCAATGGAGAATACATCGGCTAACGAAGGTTCTGTTTTGCTAGAGAATGAACTACATACATACATAGTTCTCGAATTAAATAACCGTTTTGCACATTCATTATCGCTGATGAGACTTAAAAAAGTGACATGCTTTCAAATCCTTTTCAAACTTTTAACCAAGCCTAATGTTTATTGTGTATGACATCCATAACTACCTATCTACTAACTGCCAACAATCGCTGCGTAAAGAGAATATACATACAATTAATGTTGTTAACAAAACTGATTTTAGCCGATTAAGTTAATTTGTGCATATTGAAAGCAATATTAACAGCAACAAGAACAAAAACAGCAAAATGAACATTGTTTGGCGGTGATTTTAGTGGCACAAATGCGCTATTTTTTTCCTTCTCATCGTTGTTGTTTTTGTTTTTGTGTATGTATATATAATTGAATGACAACTCAGCAATTACCACCCACAGGGAAGGGAAGAAACGATAGAGAAGTGGCAAGTTAAAAAAAACAAAACACTTTAATGAGCTAAATTTATGTTTTGCTATACCCAATAGTGCTAGCAAAGAAACTCGCATTAATTTATATGGATGAAAAAGCGTTCTTCCATTACAGCTACTTTGAGAATGGATCCCAGCCAACTAGAGCAGTCCGCACGTTACTCCGTTAGGACTCCCTAACGGCTCCCAATGGAGTGTATCCAACGGAAAAAGTACCTTTTGAAATATATGCTAAAAGTGCAACTTTAGGTCTCCTTAAATGAGTGTTTTCGGAGTCTTAAAACGCTCGTTCAAACAATTCTCAAAGGTTTCGGTGCGGACTCAAACACTCCTTTGAGGCAGGGACCGTAATCATTATGAGTTTTATAATAAAAATTGCCATTTAATCATTATATGTTGAGTTTTTTTATATTTCATCAGAAATAATCATTATTTTTTGAATTTTATTTTTTCGATAAGAAATAACACTTATTCCTTGAGTGATATATTTATCGCTCAGAAATAATCATTATTGTGTGAGTTTTATCAAGGAATAAGTTTTATTTTTGCTCAAAAAAATAAAACTCAAAAAATAATGATTATTTTTGATTTTTATGGATATCGCTTAAAATTTTTCGATCATTGTGGATTCGGATAGTGCTCTTTCAGACATGCACATACAAAAACTCAATACTCTTCTACGATGTTTGCAAGTATTTGATTTTTTTCACTGAAAATATAACGAATAATGATTATTATGGGTCCCTGCTTTGAGGAGCTTATTCGTACTCCGTTTTCACTCCGCATTTGGAGCTATCTGTCGAGGTATTCTTTTGGGAGTCCCATTACGCTCCTAATTTGAAGCGCTCCGTACTTGGTTACTATGAGTATATTAAAGTGAGCGCCAGAAAGTTAAAATCTACGTTATAGCTAGTTTCATGCAAGATATAAAACTTTAAAGCTCTTTAAATATGTAAATTCAGGACTCGGCAAAGTTGGTCTAAAATTCCGTTGATTTTTGACAATTCCCTTTCCCGAAAGGTGAAACTATAAATCTTGGAGGCTGCATCAGCATTTGAAAATGCAATCGGGTATATGAAAAAAACACCAAGTCCATTGCATTTCATTTTTTTTTCGTAGACAAACAAAAAAAAAACATTTCCTTAAAAAATAGTTAACCAACATGAAGCAAACGATTATACAAGAAAAGAAAAAAACAAAAAACAGCGAATTCACGTTTTAAGTTGAAAATGCGAGACGTCATAGGACGCCAATACTGAGCGTTCACGAGCTGTGTGTATATGTATACATTTAATTAAAGTAAATCAGTTGCATATTTTTGCAATTGAGAACATGAAAAAGCTCTTTGCCCAGCCATCAGCCCTACTTTTTAGCTTCCTCCGCTGTTTTTTATGCTAAATGGCAATTGATTGAAGTATGTAGTTACATACATATGTATGTATGCACAATTTATGACTCGCCTAAAAATATCACTGAGTGCATCTCACAAAGTAAACACAAACCACAAATTCTGTTTGTCAATGCAATTCTCCACCAATTAAAAGCTTCAATTGTTCTTTTTTATCGCTACAAATCCTTAATTGTCCTTCGTCCAGTGCTCGATAATTTGAGCATAAAAATTTCACATTCACACGACAATCGTAAAATGGTCATATTTTCTCCATATAAGATTGAAGAAAACTCAAAGTATTTCAAGTGCTAAAAGGATGGGAAGGACAACATTACGAGTACCAATTGCTCACAATTGCCCACGTACATTCATCCATACATACAAATGTATACACACACATGCAGAGGAAAGTCTAAGCACGAGCACACAGCAGCCGCCATGAAATCTCAACTGGCGCGACAATGTGGCGCCCAGCGACCATTTTGTCGGCAATATAAATACAAGCTCCAACAATTTTTTCCATTTGCTTATTTGTATGTATGTACATTAGAGTACCCATATTTGCCAACAAAAGAACTTTTTGAGGTTAAAAAAAAAATAAGTTATCCACAAAACCTAAACCTATGTAGTGGAAAAATCTCAGGCTTGAGATGAATTCGCAGAGGTGAATGTCATTTTTCGGACTCGTATCGATTTCGAGATGGACTCGAGAAAAATCAATTATCGCAATAGCATTTATTAATTGTGTTAAATCTTACTTTCCTGCTAGGCTCTAATTTGCCATTTAAAACCATAAAGCTCCGATGAAATCGTAGCGAATTCGAGGCGATTTCGCAGATGAAGATTTTCTAGAATGCATTCGCCAATGAGCCTAAATCTCGAATCGCCAACGTTCCGCGAATATAAAAATGCGCGAATCGCTAATGACAGGTGACTCGCCTGGGAATTCGGATTCGCCGATCTTTCGTCGCGAAGTATCGCTGCAATAATATAATCAGAGAAGCGAACTCGTCTCGAATTCGAGGCGAATCCGTTGTGTTTATTGGGTATATGCGTTGGGATGCATGTGGGTGTGTGTACATATATACTCGTATGTTTGTGTGTGTATATTTTTGTCATATTTTTGCGCGTGCCTGCCTTTTTGCTGTGCGATATTTCTGTTCTGAAGGAGCATACTCATGTGGTTTGCTGAAGGCCGAAAGGACAAAATGTCATAAGGCGACAACGTGGAGCCTTTTGTGATTTTCCTTACGTACATGCATACATACATGCATACATATACATATACATATCGTGTCACTTATCCCCTCTCGTTGCCTGCTTTTTAATACAATTGAGGCGAGGTGCGATGAAGATAAGGATAAGAAAGCAGCGGCTTTTGATGTACCGATAGTAGATCCTGAGCGATGTGAATGTAACAAAACGATTTGAACCACATATGTAGATCATTTATTGAGCATCTTTGCCCACTAAAAAGGTTTCACTTTTACGCTTGAAATTTGATTTCAAATAAAAAAATCTCGCAAACGTCTAAGTACCTAGATATGCGATTGAAAATGACTCAATAAAGACTTCGTAAGAAGAGTCATGGGTGAGGAACCATTCTCTACCGAAGAGAGGGTCTTTTATGATTAGAAGATGAGCTCATTTATGATTGTTTTAACCCAAAATTGGCCAAAAAAAAAGAGGTTTCTAAAGAAAAACGAGACGACGCAAAAATCGGAAGCAGAAAGGACGAGCAAAAAGTGGCCACTAAAATGCCACAAGTGTTGAAATTTTATTTTCCAACATCAATCCCTGGCATACTACACAGAGTGCTATACCCAAGAAGAATGAGCTAGCTCATAGTAATAAGTTAGATATCGGAAATGACGTAAAAACTCTAATTTTAAGATGAATTTTAAATTATGTACATACTTTTTATTGAAGTTGGATGTAAAAGTTGAGTTTTTGTTTTTTAATAAACTTAAAAATTAAGCATTTTAATGTTTATGAAGATTCCTCTTCGTTTTATTTGTTTCTTATGGCATTTTCTTTTCTCGAAATAATGTTGCCCTGTTTGATTTTCTTAGCCATTTTAAAGCTTTGTCTGGTCATTTCAACAAATATTAAACTCTAACAAAGTGAGAGGGTACCATTATCTACGAATTCAGCCATTTTAGAGAAAGTCAAGTTACGTATTTCAATAATTGGAATATAGGAGGGCAACATTTTTTCGTAGAAAAGAAAACGCCATTATACTTCTTTTTCGGAACTGATTTTGGAGTACCTAGAAATCCACGCGAACAATTATATGATTTTCGTCACGCGACTAATTAGAGGACTCGAACAAGACTCGAATATGATTAATGATTTCATAAAAAGGCGAGTGAGTAATAAGCAAAGTGTTAGCCGATTTAATTTTAATTCCGAGACTCCTTCTAAAAAACCTTCACTAATCTCCAAGGTTGTAAAGGTTCTATAGAAATGTTCCTCTTTACAAATTAACTAACGGCACGGCAAGGCTAGATTTTTGTGCATTTTAAGGAATACATAGGGCATAAAAATCCAGCGGCTACGTTGGGCAGGTCATGTCGTGAGAATGCATGAAGGTGATCCGGCCCAGAAAGTATTTCTATCGAAACTCGCTAAAGGCAGCAGAAAAGGGAGACCTCCACTGCGTTGGGAAGATCAAAAGAAGGCTGACTCGTCCTCACTTGAGATTTCAAATTGGCGCCAGGCAGCATGAAACCGAAACGACTGGCAAGGTTTACTAGACTCGGCCAAAATCATCTAGACGGTTACGCGCCAATTAAGAAGAAGAAGAGGAAGGAATACATACATGTGCAAGTAGATGTATGCATTGGATTTAAAAACAAAAATTTGCCAACTAATCTCGAATTCCAAAAATGTATTGGTGTTGTCCACTTACCTTGATATGTATAAGCTAGAAGTTATACGTTCGCAGATTTCGATTGAGAGGTCGTTCGTTGTGTTTATCTTAGTTAGCTTTCGTTGTAGGAAATCTGTGAAAAGTGAAAATAAAATAAAACGATAAATTTAGAAAAAATAATGAAAAATGGAGATTATTTTAATAGCAAGTTTTTTTTCAATTTCGAAGGATTTGCGCAATTCGAATTTCGAACTATACCAGCGATAATGCTATTTTATAATAATAGTATTACCCCGCCCTAATACATATGTACTATAAAAGTATGAAAATACGTATTTACATTTGTATGTACATTAGAGCGTATCACGGTGTATGGAGGGAAAAAAAGTTGAAAATGTTCCCCCCAGTTTGAACACTTACCTTATGAGGTTTTCAAAAAAAATTTTTTTAATTTTTTTGTCACCCTGTAAAAACAGCGAAATTTGTTTTTTTACAAGCTTTTATTTAACTTCACTTTTTGTATGTATGTCGTGGAATTTTGCAACGAACATTTAAGATACTTCTAGTTGAGCTAGGTACTTGAAATTTGGAACATAGTTCAGGACCCGAAGACAATGCAATGTGAAATAAAAAAAAATCCGATAGATGGCGCTGGTGTCGAGATATTTGTAAAATTCGTATTTACCAACCGAATTTGTTCATATTCGGTATATATATTGCCTATGAGAAAGTAAATACATCCGAGGAAAAAAATCGCCGCTAGGTGGCGCTGGTGTCAAGATATTTGTAAAATTCGTATTTACCGACCGAATTTGTTCATATTCGGTATATATATTGCCTATGAGAAAGTAAATACATCTGTGGAAAAAAATCGCCGCTAGGTGGCGCTGGTGTCAAGATATTTGTAAAATTCGTATTTACCGACCGAATTTGTTCATATTCGGTATATATATTGCCTATGAGAAAGTAAATACATCCGAGGAAAAAAATCGCCGCTAGGTGGCGCTGGTGTCAAGATATTTGTAAAATTCGTATTTACCGACCGAATTTGTTCATATTCGGTATATATATTGCCTATGAGAAAGTAAATATATCCGTGGAAATAAATCGACGCTAGGTGGCGCTAGTGTCAAGATATTTAGAAAATTAGTATTTATGAACCAGATTTGTTCCTATTTTGAACACGTATTACGAAGTAATCTATTCACAAAAGAGTATAGTAAAACCAGATATTAGATGTAATATGCATTGTAAAACTAAAAAGGCAAAAATAAAACAAAGTAAAAAAATTTTTTTAAAAAAGCTTTTATTTAATATTAATATAACAATTTACTAAAAAGGAAAAAAATAATTTTTTTATATTTTTGAACAAGATTTATATTAGTCCTTAGTTCATTTGGATCTTAATTTCAATCTAAACATACATTTAACGTATTTCTTCAAAGCATTTCTGTATATGTATCAACATAAATAAAAGCGCGGGTACTCATTACATATTCATGTTATAAAACCGTATTGGCGAAATGGAAGGAAGCGATAAAAACTTTAAATTCCAATTACGTAAGATATGCATTACGTAAGGAGCACCCGCGCTTTTATTTATGTTGATACATATACAGAAATGCTTTGAAGAAATACGTTAAATGTATGTTTAGATTGAAATTAAGATCCAAATGAACTAAGGACTAATATAAATCTTGTTCAAAAATATAAAAAAATTATTTTTTTCCTTTTTAGTAAATTGTTATATTAATATTAAATAAAAGCTTTTTTAAAAAAATTTTTTTACTTTGTTTTATTTTCTATAATTTCTATATTTTACGTTCGATTTTCAAAAGTGATACATTTTTAGAAAGGTATTCACCAAGGCAATATTTCATCCATAGAAACTTTTAGCCCATCATGCCAAGTTCAGCTTTTATTCTATTTTTACTAAATCCAACACCCTGTATTTGAAAAAAAAAATTGTTTCCTGAATACTAAGAAAAACAAGTAAGAGCGCGGCTGACTTCGGACGTACCAAAGACTGCATACCTTTCATGAATGGGGAAATGAAAAGTTGCATAGTCTGATATTGTTTAATTTATACTTTCAATTATTTGGGTAATTTATACAAAGATTCCTTAGAAAAAGAAGTGTCATTATTTAGATGGAGAAGTTATACCCTAAAATATATATATCTGAACAATCGGTTTTATGGCAGCTATATGATATAGTGGTCCGATTCGGCCGATTCCGACAAATGATAAGCTTCTCCTAAAAATACACTCACATTCCGAATTTCATGCAGATATCTCAAAAATTGAGGGACTAGTTTGCGATTAAACAGACAGACAGACAGACCGACGGACATGGCTTAACTGACTCAGTTCATGATCCTGATCATATTGGTATATATTTTCGTAGGTCTGCAACGCCTCGTTCTGGTACTTTCACCATTCGTGTTTCGGTACAAAGTTATAATACCATTTCATTCCCATGAATGGTATAGAAAGAATATTTACCTGCATATAATGAGGAAATAAATGTAATGCATTTATGCTAAATCTTTTCTTGGCTCTAATTTTCTGTAACGTTCTCGGCTACTTACTTTAGCGAGTATATAACCTAGGCGTTCCTCGTCGGCAACTTCTGTACAAGAATCACTTACTACCTGTTCAAATCGCTCAGTATTTAGAGAATGGCATAGAAAATCTGAGTAAATTAATAGGTTATAATTAGTATAATTAGTATCAATCACTGCTGTTTGGAAATATTAATCAGGTATTTTTATAACATCATTAGAATTTTGTAGTTCCTGCAAGTCCGTATCAGAATAAAATTGCAAGCATGGTGGCTCTGTAATTCTAAATGAGCTCCAATCGATCATTTGAGAGTACTATGTACTTCTTCATGGCATTTCTGCTCTGAGTTGCTCTATGTTGCTCTATTTCGACAGCTGCCCTACTTTGCTCTGCTCTAACCTGCTCCGAACTTTTTTTGTTCATTAAACAGAGCTAATATTAATAAGTAATAATCTTTTTTACTCATATAATGATGTCAAAACTAAATTCAAGGCTAAATTTACTTTATTAAAAAAAATTTTTTTTAATACAGGGTGTTGGTTTTAAATAAATTTTAATAAAAGCTAAAGTTGGTGTCGCAGGTTAATGGCTTATATGGACGAAATATGACACGGGTTAAAACCTTTACAACAATATATTGCTCGTTAAAATCAAACATCAAATAGAAAAGTTATAAGCAAAAAACGAATTTCGCTGTTTTTACAGGGTGCCGAAAAAAAATTTTTTTCCATTTTTGAAATCTCCAAGGAGTAAACATTCGAACCAGAGGGGAACATTTTAAACTTTTTTTGGCGATACGCTCTAATGTACATATTTACATATTTACATAGCCATGCGGTATCTAATAACTACGCATGTGAATCGTGAGTTTTCCATATTTCCATATATTGATTGCCATTCATTTGAAATTTTCCACATTAGCGATATCGATACCATCAAACTGAAGATTTTCATCACCAACCAACAACAGCCAGTAACCAACCAACCAACAACAATAATAAATAAGAGAAAACATTAACGAAATGAAAAAGACACAAAAACAAAACCGGGCCAACAGAAATGTCACTCAAAAGCATTTCAATGGACATGCGGTTTATGCCAACGCAATTTCCAGCCAGCAACCATATCCAAGAATCAAAAATGCAACTGTGCGTGTGTATGTACAAGTGGTCGCTCGGCAAATCTTAAAGGTAAACCACTTTGTGTGCACACAGTGTCACTCAACTCCAACTCAACTATTGAATATTTACCGCATTCACAATTCATTTGCTATCACATTTTTTCAAACACCAAATCGGCGAGATCAAGTTTTTCTTTTCTTGCATTTTTCCATTGGGTGCCTTCTGCTCTGTCTATTTGAAATCGATCACTGTGGTGTTGCTTGCTCATGCTACTAACGAAGATGACTTACCCAATGAAACGAAATGGAATGATTTGAATTATGTTGCATTTTTAACGCGTAAATAAAAATGTAGTGGATTTTTGGGTGGCGAAATGGCTCAAAAACTACTGAACGGATTTTTGCCAAATTTTGACAGTTTACTCTTTGGATGAGTTCTCTCGGGATAGGCTATATTTTCCCGCTAGAAGGCGCTGGAGTCGCTATATTTGCAAAGTCTGTATTTAGGATCCGAGGTTGTTCGTTTTTGGCGCGTATGTTTGATATGTAATCAAAAATTCTGTTACAAACAAAACCACTAGGTGGCGCTGGAGTCGAGATTTTCAGAAAATCCGTATTTATGGTCCGTTTTTGTTAATTTTTATCAGGTGTGTTTGTTATGTAATGAAGAACTCGGTCCAAAAATTAAAACGATAGAGAATCTGAACTATATTTAATTCCGATATCTCAACCCGTTCCCGAGGAGATGTAGACCACTATATGGATGCAGATGGCCGAAATGATTTTGAGCAATATTGGTATCAAATTAAGGATTTAAATTAGAGCTTCAATAGGAAGTTAGCTCCATTCCAATTTTCTAGTCGGTTCTCCAGATAGAGGCCAAAATGTGGACCCGGATGGCCCCAAAATACTTTTTAGCAACATTAGTATCAAATTAAAAGAGCCGATCAGGGTTCTCATGTATAGTTCAAGCTATGTAGATATATCAATCTGTTCCCGAGGCACCTGAACAGATTCAAATGATACATATCGATATTTGGACTCGCATGGCCACGGAATCTTGTTGATAGGCCAGAGAGAGAGGAGTATAGAGTAGTATAGGGCGAATAAGAGATATAGGGAACAGGAGATAGATAGTGGTAGGGAGATTAATAGGCAGTGGCATAGTGTAATTTGTCGCAACGAAGCGGGACGGCTATTTGCCAGTAATTCTATAGATAATATATTCGCTATTTTTTCCACATTATTATATTTTGTTCCGATATTTTTTTATCTTTAGCATATTTTCTGAATATTCGCACATACTTTTTACTTTTTTTTATTATCATATATTTGGCATATTTTGCATATTTTTGTCATATATTGTTTTGCATATGTAGTTGATATTTTTCGCATATCCTCTGCATATTTTTGTCATATTATACCAATTTCATTTTAATATTTCTGCATTTTTCCATATGTTTTGCCTATTTTCTGCATAATTTTCATATATTTATAAAGTTTTTGTCCTTTGCGTCGTCTGTGTCGCTAGAAATGAGTTGTACTATGGCAAAAAACGCATTACTTTGCTTTCTTCTTCAACATTTCGTTTAATGTAAATTGCTTTGTATTCTCCTTCGTTTCTACATATTTCAAATGTTCCACAAAAACAGCATTGTCATTTTTGGGCATTTACCACAAAAGTTGTCTACCTCAACCTATCCACATGCAGGAATGCTGCTCGAGGTCCTTATTGGGTAAAAAGCGTTGATAACCACATTTGGCTTTAGTACCGCTTCTTTACAGCAAATAACTTGTCAATACAAACATATTTGTATACATATGGATGTACATATATTAGTCGTTTGCTTGTCTGACGTTAAAGGCTAGAATAGGGTTTACAGAGGCAATAACTCACTGACTGCTTTAATGATTCCAATAGAGAATGGATCGAATTATGGGGAGTGCGAATAATTATATATAAACATAAAGCCAATGTGTATGTAAATATGTGCAGACAGTGAGCGCTAAAAGAGATGTCGCAATTTCATCTTTCTTTCTAGAAGTCTCTGAGGCTTATAGGATATCTGAATATTTATAATTCACATACACTCACGGAAAAAAGTATTGGCACAGCAGACAAAGTTGGTTTCGACCTCAAAAAACTCTTCCAAAGAAATAAAAAATTTATTATTTCCTATTTTTGTTGCATTAGTACAAGTATTAAGAATACGTTAAAGAAAAAATTACATTGATTCATGCAGTGGTTTAAGCACATTAATTCGTGAAATAAAAAAGTCCTATTTTTATTCGGAAAAAAGTATTGGCACACTTCACTTTGAGATTAAATAACAACTAAATTTTAAACGCTAGTATATTCTGGGCGTACCGTTTCATTTTCTAACATCATTAAGTGGGTTTGGCATAGGAAACACCAACTTTCTGGTAGTTTCCTCCCCAATATTGGGCCGTTCTTCCATTAAGGTTGCTTTTAGACTTGGCTTACCACTTTCTTAACCGCCGCTCCAGCTCATCCCACAGTTACTCGATTTGGTTGAGGTCTAGGGACTGTGGGAGATGTGGGAGAACACGAGTAGTGTTATATGCAGGCCGCATACGTACGTCGTGGGGTGGTATTTCGGGTCGTTGTCGTGTTGGAAGGTGTCTGATGTACCCAAGTTTAACTTTTCAGCGCTTTTTCTGGCGTCTTCTTTCAAAATATTGGTATAAACTTGCTTGTCCGTTATACCCTCAATAAAAACCAATTCGAACACACCGGCAGTGGACATGCAGCCCCACACTATGACGATTCCCCCAATATGTTTTATAGAGTAAATATGGTATTTTTGAATCTAATGCTGTATTAGCTTTTCGCCATACCCTTACTCCTCCATATGAGCGAAAAATATTAAATTTGCTTTCATCTGGAAATATAACTTGCTCCCAGTTGCTGCAAGGCTCGTCCTTGTAAGCTTTTGCAGTCCTTTCTACTGATTTTAATGAAAAGAAAAAAAAACTTTGCTTCCACTGTTAAACATGGTGGTTGGAAGTATGATAGTGTGGGGCTGCATGTCCACTTCCGGTGTGTTCGAATTGGTTTTTATTGAGGGTATAACGGACAAGCAAGTTTATACCAATATTTTGAAAGAAGACGCCAGAAAAAGCGCTGAAAAGTTAAACTTGGGTACATCAGACACCTTCCAACACGACAACGACCCGAAATACCACCCCACGACGTACGTATGCGGCCTGCATATAACACTACTCGTGTTCTCCCACATCTCCCACAGTCCCTAGACCTAAACCAAATCGAGTAACTGTGGGATGAGCTGGAGCGGCGGTTAAGAAAGTGGTAAGCCAAGTCTAAAAGCAACCTTAATGGAAGAACGGCCCAATATTGGGGAGGAAACTACCAGAAAGTTGGTGTATTCTATGCCAAACCCACTTAATGATGTTAGAAAATGAAACGGTACGCCCAGAATATACTAGCGTTTAAAATTTAGTTGTTATTTAATCTCAAAGTGAAGTGTGCCAATACTTTTTTCCGAATAAAAATAGGACTTTTTTATTTCACGAATTAATGTGCCTAAACCACTGCATGAATCAATGTAATTTTTTCTTTAACGTATTCTTAATACTTGTACTAATGCAAAAAAAATAGGAAATAATAAAATTTTTATTTCTTTGGAAGAGTTTTTTGAGGTCGAAACCAACTTTGTCTGCTGTGCCAATACTTATTTCCGTGAGTGTACATACATTTTTTAAGAATTTGTTCTTGTTAAATTGGAAATTTTTATTGAATTGCTTTCTGTTGTGGAATTAGCAATGTATAGGTATTTTTTAAGAAATAACGAAAAAAAAAATTATCTCAATAAATATTTGAAAGAACTACTTGATTATTTAAGTTGTAAATCAAATTCAGTTTTATCATGAAGTATTGACACGATTTTGCTTTAAAGTTTAAACAAACAAATTTTTAACACTATATAATTAATTTTAACGATATAAATATACACACATATGCACACAAACATACCAAATCAGTAGCGCACAGATATATGTACGAGCGTTGTTTGATAAGTCCGTGATATTTTTAACTTGACGACCAGTAATTTTGAATTGAACACTTCTCACGCCAACTCCCATCTCTTAAAAGACTACTGTAAAAGTTTGAGCAACCTGCGCAATTTAGTTTGTGTTTGATAGCTTTTTAAAACCGAAATCTCGCGTGTTTTAATATAAATGGAAAAAGCAGAGCTTCATGTGCTGATTAAGCATAATTGTTTTCCGTAAGAAAAAAACCATGAAGGAAACCAAGGATATGCTTAATAAATACTAAGGGGACTGTGATCTATCATTTTCAATGGTTAGAAAGTGATTTACTGAATCGTTGTGATCGTACTAGCACAAGTTATAACGAAAGTTCAGTTCGCTCAAAAGAAGCAGTCACGTAAGAAAATGTCGATAAAATCCATGGCATGATATTGAACGATCGGAAAATGAAAATGCTTGAAATAGCTGAGAACACAGGCATCTCAAATGAGTAAATACATCACATCTAAAATGAATATTTAGACATAAGAAGGCTAACCGCGCAATGGGTGCCGTTATTGCGTACACTCGATAATAAGCGTAATCGTGTGACAGGGGCGAACGCAGGGGGGGGAGGGGATTTTGGGTGTTAAACCCCCCCCCCACCCCAAAAAAAAAAAATTTGACAACACCATAAAAAAAATAATTTTATAAAAGATGGTATATGCACAAATATTTGTGTAAAAACATGTTGTATAATCTATGAATATTCGTGGATGTATGTACATTGCCAATCTTTGTCAACAACTACTGATTATGTTCATAAACAAGCAGTGTAAAGACATTTCCCTAAAAGTATGCTGTGGATATTAGCTGAGGTTTGTTATACTCAGCTGTACTAGTTCACAGAGTAATATAGTTTTAATCACATAACGGTGGATTGTAACAGAATGAAATAATAGAGATAGATATAGACTTATATATATCAAAATGATCATAGTGAAAAGAGAAATCGATTGAGCCATGTCCGTCCGTCCGTCCGTCTGTAAACACTCTTACTTGATGAAATTTGGAATGCAAGTTGGTATCGAGACTGGGACGGTTGGTATTGAAAATGGGCGAAATCGGACCATGACCACGCCCACTTTTCCTATATAGAAAAAATCAGAAATTTGGTATCTCAGTCACTAATATAGCTGGAGCGATGAAATTTCATCCACGTGTTGAGCTAAGGCCCCTATGAAGAAATTTGATGAAATTTGGGAAAATGGGCGGTGCCACGCCCACTTATTAAGGGGCAAACATTGAAAGGTTTATAAGCCATAACTCAGAAACCGTAGCTGATATATCGATTAAATTTGGTAGACGTAATTTACTTACTTAGGAAAATGTTTGGACGAAAAACTGCCAAAATCGGTTGACGACCACGCCCAAATTTATATATGGGAACTATTAAGGGGCCTAATAAAAACATTTTAAGCGATATCTTTGTCTAATGTAAAGATATGCCATTGAAATTTTGTGTCATGAGTCCAACTATAGACATAAAACAAAAAATAGAAAAAGTTTGGAAAATGGGCGTGGCACCGCCTCTTTTCAGACAAAGGAATCTACGAGATTTCGGAGCCCATAACTCGACAAATAATTGAGATATTATGACGAAACTTGGTTTATACACTTTTATAACTTGTGTTAATAGACACGCAAAAATTTATTGAAATCGGTTTATGACCACGCCTACTTTTTAACAAAGATATTTCTGGAACACCCTTTGGGAATTCGTGACCTGGCATCTTTGTAACTAGAAGTCATAAAGGAATGAAATTTTGCACAAAGAATAATATTCAAATGCTTAGTTGGATGACTTATAAAAATTTTGAAAATGGGCGTGGCTGCGCCCACTATATGCGGCACTCGATTCATATAAAATACACCCTAATCGAAAAAACGCAAACAAACAATGAAAGCATACAGCTGAGTAACTAATGTTCGATTCCACTCGAACTTAGTATAAGTCCATATCTATCTCGATTATTTCATTCTGTTACAATCCACCGTTATGAAATCAAAACTATAATACTCTGTGTACTAGTACAGCTGAGTATAAAAAACGCTGAACTAAGTGTATCCAGCTAGAAGGAGATTATGTTGAAAAATAAAATTCAGTTTTGCTGAAAAAAATTATTTCTTATACAAAATGTCACAGACTTATCAAACAACACTCGTACATAGACACAGTAAAGGCATGAAATGAATGCAACTCTAATGAGTAAAGTGTGCTGCCTTTTCTTCAGCTGCATACGTACATACATACATACATATGCATGCACATATAAAACAAACAAAAAACTATATATGAAACTGAGTGCGAACAGATGAAACCAGTCCATAGCCCACTTTGGGCACGTGCCACCGCCGCCAACATCGCCGCAAAGAGCACAGCAACCGACTAACAGCAAACAGAATTCACCTTAGCCAATCATTGCAGCACTACTTGAAGGTGAATTCATGAACATGGATTAGTCAGTAAGTTGGTGGGTGAGTGACGGAGTGAGTGTAGGCGCAAAGGAATTTGTTGGCCTATTTACATAGGTATTTACAGATGCAGATAGACATGCAAGTGCATAAAAATACCTTGCGCGCCACTATTGACTACACAGCAGCCGGTGCACCAAAATGAATTGGCTCATGGCATAAGCAAAAGCACATCGGTTTAGATCGGAAAGGGGACGTCATTGAAAATTATCTACATAAATATATACATACATACGTATTTAGGTTGTAAGCTGTTAGAAGGTGCAAGCTGAATGCAGTAGCACCTTTTTTTGTGTGTTTTAGATTTAAATTTATTTGATTACCTATATTATGCGATTATATGCATACATACATATGTATGTACATGTATATTGATAGCCAGTGGAGCATAGACAGACCCGCGTGGTTTAATACAGCATTACAACAATAACAACAGCAACAAGCAAGCTATATCTAGCGGATGTAAACAATTGTTTGTTGTCTATAGACATACATATGTACATATTTGCATGTGTGCATGTGGGCGGACTGGTATTAGCATTATGCTGTAAGCTTCAAACTTGAAAAAAAAATCTTGAAAAAATGCAGAATCGAGCTGTATGCCATACATGAAAGTGAAACTAAAGTTTGGCCGGTTGGTTTACGTCGCATTAAAATTTTTCCCCATATATAATCTTCTCACTTTTATGATTTTATGCATTCAAACGTCAAGTCAATTATGCATAATATTTACAGGCACATATTGACGTATGTATGTATGTATGTAGGTACATAAAGCTGCAGTCAAAACGATAGTGGCAACTCCATAAAAATTGTTCTTAGCTAATTCTCAATTTGAGATGCATGTGAGAACTAATCCTAATTTGAAACCTAAAATTTTAGTTTTGAAACGCATAATAATTACACCAATGTGTGCCTAGGCGTATTAGCGACTTTTTAGAGATAGACTTTTGAAAGTGTATTCGTATTTAATGCTATGTATGTACATTTTTTTTTTCAGAATACGGAATTGTTCTTTCTAAAAAATCATTCGAATCTAAAATCGAGACCGCATTATAGTAGGAAGGAAACTAGTAACAAATTTTGAAGGCAGGCCAGGCTTAGCGGTTAAAGCTGTAGTCATTGTACTGCAAAGGGCACAAGTTCGATTCTTGGCCGAAGCAAATGTAACCTGATGAGTCTTAGAGGGATCTAAACTTAAACAGTTGTAGTTACATGCAAACTTAAAATTTTTTTTCTAGTTTCTAGAAAATAAAATCAAGACATATCGATTCCTATTTAAGGCCTTCTGCAGAACTACAAAAATATATGTCCTTACTAAACAGTCGTTTCTGCACCAGTCGTTTCTGTTTCGTGATGCCTGGCGCCAGTTGTAAATGTCAAGCGAGGACGAGTCAGTCTTCACTTGATCTTACCAACGCAGTGGAGGTCTCCGTTTCCTACTGCCTTTAGCGGGTTTCGATAGAAATATTTTCTTAGCCGATGCAGCCAATCTCACGACATGACCTGCCCAACGTAGCCGCTGTATGTATTATTACCAGAACTATGTATGTCGATGGCTGCGCAAAGCTCGTACAGCTCAACATTAAATCTACTTCCATACTCGCCGTACTACACAAATGTAGACATGAAAAATGTTGTAAAAATTTAATATTTACACATAAACAAATAATGACTAATAGTTTCGCATGTCTTTAATTAAAAAATTCCAAGTTTGATTTGAGGAAATAATTATGAATCAGCGATAATAGCGAAAGGCTATTTCATATAAGAAAAAAAAGCTTATTTTTGATTAATAGCATCAATTTTCATATGTACATATGTATGTACATACTATTTAACAGTTTTTTATTACTATTTATTTAACTACTCGCGTCAAAGTTGTTGGGCTTTATGGCCAATTTTAATTTATTTCCCATATTTCTAGTTACAGCCTATCAATTTTTCCCTCTTCTTTGAGCTTTTAGTGTTCAGTATGGGACCTAACATGCATACATGCATTCATATATGTAAATATATGTACATTGTATATGGATGCTATACACATACACACTTTACGAAAAATATTGTAAATTTTCTAAAAATTGACTAATGATTCATTTTTGAGAAAGAAAAACACGGCAATCCCGTAGACTACGCACATATGTAAATATACACATATGTATGTACATAGTATGTATTAACCCTTTCCTTCCCATGGTAGCCATATGGCTACCAAATAAAAAATCTATATTTAAACGTCTTGCTACGGAATTTTTTTCTATTTAAAAAAAACAATGCTTAAAGCCAACATTGCTTAAATGATTTAGCCCTCAATATTTCTGATTATACATTGGCAAACATTGAAAATTTTGACACTTATTTAGCAACCCACGAGCCCTTTGCATTCGGCTGGTTTATAAGTTTCTGACCAATAAAATATATACAATTAATTTATTTATTCGTACAAAAAAAATATTTTCGTGTAAGTTAATGCTTGAAAAATACATTTTAGCAATAAAAATGTGAAAAGTGTAAGTAAGAGTGAATATATTTGCTAAAATTGATTGGTAGCCATATGGCTACATTGGGATATAATGCATACAAAAAGTTACCATTTGAACATATTTGGTAGTAAGAAGTTCCTCATGTATTTATACTTTTTTGCGTCACTTGCTCTGAAACAAATAAAAATAAATTTATTTTTTAACTAAATGTCAAAGGAAAGTGCCCTGTTAAAGGAATCCATTGAGATTTATCACCGTGGGTGACCGAAATATTTTGGGAAAAATAAAATTGTTAAACATTGTTTCAACTTAACCTGCGTAGAGCAACTACATTATTTTTTTATGTTAAACACAAAGCAACATTACATTATTTATATTTAATTCTAGAAAATTAAGTCCTGCGGTTGCAATATTTGTATATTTTCTTTTTCTAGATTGGTAATGGCCAATGGCCAGCCCCATCATACTATATGTCTGAAATCGGTCTTTTAGTACGTGATTTCGTCTCCGTTTTTGGAATTGGATGGCTGCTGTCTTGATCAGATGGCCTTCCTATATTTATATCGTTAATAAAACCAGAATTTATCATCCTATCTGCAATTTCCGCTTTGAACTCTAGCAACGAGTTATGAGTGGGGTGAACCTAAGCAATATGATGGTTGGACTTTATAGGTCAAAATTGGAAACAAAAATACTAATTACGCATATTTATCACGTCCCAGATGTTTGCTAAAGGCAGAAGAAAAGGTAGACCTCCACTGCGTTGGGAAGATCAGGTGAAGACTAACTCGTCCTCCCTTGGTATATCCAATTGGTGCCAGGCAGCACTAAGCAGAAACGACTCGCGCGCTCTTTTTGGACTCGCCCAAATCGTTTAGATGGTTACGCGCCAATTAAGAAGAAGACGTTTGTGTTGTCAATTCCTGGTTATTTCATAAGAGGCATTGCAACAAAAGAAAATGCCGACAAAAAATCGTTTCTAGAGTTCAAAGCAGAAATTGTTGATGGGATGATAAATGCTGCTTTTATTAACAACGGCAGAAATAGGGGAATACCATCTCATCTAAACAGCAACAGTCCAGTTCCAAAACACACAAAAACAGAGGAAATCCGGTACTAAAGGACAGATCTCAGACATGCAGTATGATGGTGATGACCATTGGTCATTACCGATCTATAAAAAGGAAAACGCAAATATTGCAACAGCAGGACTTCGTTTTCTAGACATAAATGTACAAAATTTAATATTGCTTTGTATTTAACATCAAAAAAAATTTTTTTTTATTTGTTTCATAGCAAATGATGCAAAAAATTATAAATAAATGATAAACTTCATACAACCCAATATGTTTAAATTTGTATGCATTAATTCCCAATGTAGCCATATGGCTACCAAACCCTACCACACACTGGAATACAGATATCAAAAAAATTTTAATGCAGGATCATTTTAAATGCTATTTATACTAGAAAAAACCATTTGATTTTTTTCTACATCTGCTTCTTAATTTGGGAAGGAGAGGGTTAAAAGATAAAATTTGAACGATAGCCAAAAATCACAAGCCAAATCGCGCATCATTAATTGTGGCTCATCAAGATATGTATGTATGTGCATCTACACCAGAGAAATACAACGCGCTACTTAGGTTTTCTAGCTGCTTGAAATTTATTTATTATTTTCTATCACTATTAACCTCTCAATAAACACAGAGGTTAGATATCGTTTAGAGAATGAACAAGATTCTTATGAGAATTTGCAAGTATTGAGATTTGGCTCTTTCTTTAATCAATTTCCAATCGAATTCTATGCAAGTTTTCTACCCTCACTGCAGCGTCTATCAGGCTGAGCTCATAGCCATATGGGAAACAGCTCGTCGCCTGATAGATCTGCCAGACATAAATTCTATCAAAATCTTCTCTGACAGCCAAGCTGCCATAATATCCTAACAGAGTAATAATGCTACATCTGTAGTTGCAATGAAATGTAGGGAGTCCGAAAGGTGCGACCTGAACGTCATTTGGGTTCCAGGCCATAGCAACGTTCGGGGCATATGCATTGCAGATTAGTTAACAAGGGAGGGCACAAGCTTGCAGGACATCACATCTGCGACATGGGTTGGCCCCCGCTTAACTCATGCAAGCATTGGTTGAGATCTCGCAGCATTGAACAGGCTAACGCTAGATGGGCCAAGGGGTCAACTTGTATGATTTCTAGGCAAATCTGGCTTAGACTGGATGAGGCTAGATCTATATCGGTGCTGCATCTGAATCGGCTCCGCTGGTGGGACTTCTAACAGGCCATTGTCTTATGGGCACTCACGCCTCTCGCATGGGCCTATATAAAAACGACTTCTGCCGCAGCTGCAGGGACGTGGAGGAAATAGAGAGTGTTGAGCACTATCTATGCCACTGCCCCGCACTGTCGCTATCCAGGTACCGCTTTCTCCATAAACACTTTTTCAAGTGCCTGGCGGAGATGGAAAATGCAAGGACACTAACGCTGGTTTAGCTTCACGGGCATCTAATCTTATCACACTATTGAATCTAATTTTTCCGGAAAGGTTTTGTAAACAGGGATAAGGAAGCTAGGGCTCCCTTGTGGCATCACAATGGGCCACCTCGGCCTAAGTGTGTCCCCGCTTTCATAAATTGCGGAGACAGCCACCTCAACCTAACCTAATCTAACCTTTCTACCCTCGCCGCCGATTGGAGAATTCTTAAAAAATTGCCCGAGTTCTCTAATTTAATCTCAAAAAATTGTCTAATTTATATTTTTTTAATCATTTCAGAATCTAACTGGACTACTATGGCGACTGTCTTTGTAAAGACAAATATATATCTTTCGAAAGGAAAAAAATGCTCATCTTGAAATATAGTTGTCCAGAATAGCTCTATAAATTAATTAGCTTGTACAGCACACTGGCAGATATACATATGTATAAACACATAAAAAGGAAAGCAGAAAAGCGAAACGAATTATGTTTTGTTTACCTTGATTTTTATTTTTATTAGAGACAAAATTGAGGGCTGCACATAAAACTTTATTATTTTTTGACTCTGCGATCTACGTACACATACATATATACTTGTACATATGTAAATAAATTTCACGGCATTTTTATTACTTTTGATACGATTGACATAATGCGGACACTTGTACGAATAAACCCACCAAAAATTTTTGCTGCTGGCAATAAAAAAAAAAACGAGTCGTTTCGATAACAAATATATTGCCGTTAATATCGACATTTTATCGATTTATTATTACTAGTCGGACTGAAACGTCCACCAAAGGCAACTCGCACAGGGCAATAAGAAAACGAATCGTTCAGGTGATAAAGAAAACTACTCCTTTCGGTAGTGAAAAAGTAATTCAGTTAGGTTATAGGAAAGCGGCTCTTATATTAGAAATTACAAATTTTGTCGATTATTCACAAACGCAATAAATCGGCGAGTTGCCAATTTGTTGCCATGGACGATTATT
The DNA here is from genome assembly GCA_960531455.1 of Urophora cardui. NCBI lineage: Eukaryota > Metazoa > Arthropoda > Insecta > Diptera > Tephritidae > Urophora > Urophora cardui. Next base: position 47,961,519 of record OY482673.1, read on the forward strand.
GCCTATTTCTCGAGCATGGTGGGAAATATTATGTACCTAAATCCAATACATGTTTATGGAAGAATAGGATTGTAGCTACGACAGAAATCTTCCAGAGCACAACAATACTGCTCGTTTTGCTGTAAAAACTATCCGAATATATTTTAGCAATAAGTGGTATATTTTATGCGAACAACAAGACGAAACATAGACTACTCCTAGCGATACATCCAATTTGGCTTTCTTTGGTGGAGTGATCAAAACAACTATAAAACAAAACAAAAAAATATACGCTAATCCCCACCCACACAACATACGAAGTGAAGAGCGCGGCTCATCAAGACTTAAGTTGTCATCACACGTGCACTTCATATATACATATCTACATGTGTTTTTATGTATGTATGTATGTATGTATAATCTTATACAAATAAAAATCAATTTCATTGTGTTCATTGACATCGTCACACCATGGCAATCGCAGTCATCTCGCCATAGAATTGACCAAATAATCCACTCATAATGTGGCAAATTAACGTACATATGTAAGTAGGGTAGAGATAACCATCATCAGCAAACAATGTCGATAAAATAATATCTACGCATTTCTTAATTAACCCCTTTCATACACGAGGCGGTATGCAAAATGCTCGTAATATAAAACAGATAATATTCACAAAGAAATTAGTATGTATTAGTATATTGTATATACATATGTACCCACTGATGTGGTTGATACGGTTAATTATAGCTTAGAATATTATCATTATCTAGCACTGCTGCAGCACCGCAACCTCTATTGAGATCAATTGTGCTTTGTGCCTCATAGACTCAAACTTTATATGGAAACCTATGTTAACCCATTTGAATACCGCTCCAGGCCCTTTGTTCCATGTTCGGCGAAGCGCAGTAGATTATAGTAGAGAAAGCAAGGCCCCGCCTAGTACAAAGTTAATGTCCATAGATTCTATTTTCATAGCTTCTTACCACCATCATTTAGAGGAGGTGAATCAAGTCAAATACTCAATATGGACTCTCATTTTTTTATTGTTTAATTATCCTGTACCACAGTGAGAACAGAGATATCTCACAGACCAATGTTGCCCTATTTTTGTTTTCTTAATGTCTTCCATTTTATCAGAAAATGCAATTTATTTATCAAAAATATCATGTAGGTAAAATACTTAAAGTGCAATTTTTTTCTCCAGATTTCCGGTAGAATAAAATTCTTTATAAGGGATTTTAACCCCCTAACATCCATTTATGTATGTAAGTAGGCATTTTTGACCCGCTATCAAACTAACTTTAATGGAAGAGCGTTAAAAGAGGCACATAGAAGATTAAAAGGTTTACATATGTACTTATTTAAGAGTATCGTGGTGGATCGAATTGTATGGAAGGTAATTTGGAGACGAATTAAAAAAGATTTAGATTTATTTAAAAATTTCTTGCGCACTTATCTAAGCCTGTACAAGTTTTCATCTCATCTCTTTCTCGTTTCGTCAGAAAGACTCCTTTTCTCCCTTTTGAATCATTTAATTTTCATTTAACTGGAAACGTCAATTCTAATCGTTTCTAATTATACGGCCACCACTGTATTTGTAAACACATGCAAACATACATACACTCAGAGAAAAGTTGCGCACTAAATTCGAGCTGTGTCGTACTTGATTCAAGAATTAGAGAAATTAAGGAAAACTAAATTAAAATTAAGTTTCCACAAGCTTGAAACAAGATAAAAAGCTGAAAAAATTACATTTAAGAATAAGATGCTTGATTCAAGAATGAAATTCTCAATATAAGTATAAGCATTCTTAAAATAAGATTGGACAGGCTTGAATCAGTCATAGGTTGTGCTTGAAATAAATTTACATAAGCTTGTTTCAAAACTGCACAATCTTAATATAATATTTATAAAAAAAACTCATTCTTAAATTAAGAATACATTCTTGCTTTTAGCATTTCCAAGGTTAACAGACTTTCATGACGTTTTCGGCTTGTTTCAATCCCGTTAGACTTATGCTGTTTTCTTTTCTCGAAAAAATATTGCCCTTTTTGATTTTCTTAGCTATTTTGTATGCTTGTCTGGTAATTTTACCGAATATTGACCTCTAACTAAGCAAGAGGGCACCATTATATACAAATTTAGCCATTTTATAGAAAGTTAGGCCGCTGTGGTGCAGTGGGTAGAGCGCTCACCTGCTATGCCAGATGTCTCGGGTTCAAACCACGGTCCGAGCAAAACACCAAAACAATTATTCTAATTAGTAAAAATCCTTTTATTGGGTTTTTTAAAAAAAGCAGCGGTCACCTCTCGGCAGTGGGCGGCATACCCTCCGAGTGTATTTCTGCCATGAAAAAGCTTCTCACTAAAAATGCATTCGCCGTTCGTAGCCGGCATAAAACTGTAGGTCCACCCAATTAGTAGGAAAAACAAAAAGGAGCACACCTCGAATTGGGAGAGAAGCTCGGCCATAAAACTCGTCAGAGTTATAATAGCGCCATTGTATTATGTATTATATTATAGAAAGTTAGGTTACGCAATTCGATAATTGGGATATAGAAGGGCAGCATTTTTTTGCAGAAAAGAAAACGCCATTAAATTTAGCTTGTTTTTCGCTGAGTGTATGTATATTATACGCCAAGACGTAACACGTGTACATCTTTTGCGGAAGAGTGGGGTCTGGTGGAAGAATTGTATAGATATCTATGAAGCAAAAGCCTTTGATTGATTTGTGACATTTTTTTTGTCATTGCAAATGCGTTCTTCTTCACTGTGCAAATAAAGTCACTCACGCCCGTTCCGCACACACACAAGGATTTGCTTACTTAATAGCAATGCATTCATTCTCCATTCTTTTTATTATTTACTCGTATTTCATCAAGTCAATGAAATGATTTTTGATATTGCCATTTTTGGCCACATGAACGCTGGACGAGTAGGGCAGTGGGGTTGAAAAACGAAAAGGGCAAGGGATAGTGAATATGGAATGTGTATTTAAGCACATATGTAAGTATGTACATATGTATATATGTAGATATACATATGTAAGTACATTTTCCGTCAAATCTTTCTTATTCCTTTTTTTGCATTCTTTGAAGAAACATTTACATTTTGAAGAAGGGAAAAATTGTAATTGTGATGGCGACTCGATTGTGTCTTTGTTGTATTTGCTAATCGTAAATGTGTATTTAAAAAATCGACACACAAGAATATCAAATTACTAACATTTATTTAGTATAATACTACGTTCGCGTTGAAGTTAACTGGAGTTAAGTGGCTCTACTCTTAACCCCGAGTTAGCCATACAAATTATTTTGATAAAATCGCCGTTAACTCCACTGCACTCTAGGTACTTTCATTTGGAGTTAATGGAATGCAACTCTGTTTTTTCCAAAATTTGGCTACACTTTAGAAAAATTGGCATTATTTGAACAGCTACGTGGTCTCAATAGACGGATTATTTGAGATGCTTATGTAAATCTTTGATGAAGGTTACTTTTGATTTTGACATAAGATCCGTAGCAAATCTATGTATGTATGTAGTTTGCGGCCATCTAGAAAATTAAACTCTGAGTGACATAAACCCGTCAACACGAACACTCGACAGTTATCCATTAACTCCAAACCATTAACCCGCCGTTACTCGCGCACTTATCTAAGCACGTCGTTACTCGCGGGGTGTCATATACACCCCAAGCTAAAATGTATTATTTCTTGGAATTGTGAAAACTTACGGATCAATAACTAATACATGTTGTATATAAGGTCACGAAAATACGAATTAATGTTTTTAATAAATAAGGAATGATTTTTATTGAACAATTTTAGACATAAAACAAGGTACAAAAAATTAAGAAATAAGACTTCATTTTATAAAAACCCTCAACTGAGTGAAAAATCAACTGATTTTCGCCTTCTTAGCAGGTAATAATAATGAACATAAGTTATTTATTAATAAAAGGAAGTAGAACGGTAACTCACTCCAAGTTAGTACAATCCTTGCAGATATTGCATATATGAACTATTGAACACTTTTTTACGCGTTTACTCGCGGGGTGCAACAGACACCCCAATTGAAATTTAGATGCTCCGTTTAGCTAAACGGTAAAACTGAAACTAACCAGCATTAACCTGCTAATAAAGTGTGTAAATATACTCAGCTATTAGAAAATTTGCGGCCCTGGTACAACCAGAAAAAAATGTATGACGGTACCTAATTAACAGTGTTGGGGTGCAATTTACACCCCGCCCGAGTAACGGCGCACACTGGGGATTTTGCGGAAAAAAGTCAAATTGTCAACATACTCTTCATGCAATATGCAGTGATATTTTGGAATTTAGACTAAATGGTACAACCAAATCAAAAAGAATTACTCCGATCTGACTGCTAGTTTTTTTTTATAGCCGTCTCAAACTCAGTACTTGTATGTTTTACCGAACCAACTTAATTTAAACCTAAGAATTTCAAAACGAATAATCTTTTATTATGTGAGCTAACGTTTTTCTTTTTATTTTTTATTTAAAGTAGGATATTTCAGTCTACTAAAATTGAAAAAATAAACTCTGCAGAGACTTAAGTTTTTTTTTTGTTTATTTTTATGAACATATAACAAAAATCCCTTTTTTCTCCAAACATTTGGACCTGTAATTTTAGCGCCACTTCCCTCCAGTTGGAAATCACTACTAATACATTGTTTCATATCTGTTTTTACATTTTTAATCAATTTCAAGTGCCCCCAGGTGCCCCTTTTCAATTTATTGTATTATACAGTACAACATTTTTCAGCTAATTGATTCGCGACTCAATTCTGATAAGGCTCTTTTGTTTAACATAACTCAAGAACCACTAGTCGGATTTTGTTTAAACAAATTTATAAAAATCAAGAATTACAAGTACTTTCATCTGTTTATATAACGTTTCGCTATATAGGCAACAGTTTCCCAGTTATAAATAAATGTATGGAGAAAAAAAAATATTTTTTGCCTAAAAATAATTTTTTTTTTTTAATTCATAAAAAATCGAAAACGGTAAAAAAGTTCAAAGTCCTATTATTTTCACGTAAAGTCGCATAACCTATGAACAAAATGATACATAAATCAAGAAAATCGATGAACGCGTTTCGCTTTTATTCACAATTAAGTACAGGTATGGATTAAAAATTATTTTTATTTTTTACTATAGGTCCAAGGGAGGTACCCCTAGGGAGTGGCCGATTTCAATTATTTTTTGTACCGTCAATGCCCTTTATGAGGGTAACTGATATGCGAAGTTTCGTAAAGATATCTTACTTTTTTGAGCTGAAATTAAAATTTTTATTTAAATTTTTTTTTAAATTTTTTACTATAGGTCCAAGGGAGGTACCCCTAGGGAGTGGCCGATTTCAATTATTTTTTGTACCGTCAATGCCCTTTATGAGGGTAACTGATATGCAAAGTTTCGTGAAGATATCTTACTTTTTTCGGCTGAAATTAAAATTTGTATTTAAATGTTTTTTTTTAATTTTTTACTATAGGTCCAAGGGAGGTACCCCTAGGAGTTGACCGATTTCAACCATTTTTGGAAATTTTCTTAACTAGCTCATATGTCTGCAAAATTTCAAAGCCCTACGACAACTCCTTCTATTTTTTTCCGCTGAATGTATGGAAGCTTCCCCACTGTGCGGCGGGTTAACTCTAGTTAACTCTTCAACGTGAACATAGTATAAGCGCATTTTATTATCTCTCTCGCTATTTGACATTTTCTCACTGCCAACCTCTCTGCGAAAAGTTAATAAGTTAGTTAGATAATTGTAAAGCAAATTTTGTATCAATTTGTCGATTCGTTAGATTCGACCATACCTACTTTTTTAAAAACCTATTAACATTAGAATTGGATTGAACAAAATAGAAAATTAGAACCCTTTATTACTATGGTAACAAGAGAAAGTGCCTTCTTTTAAGAAAACTCTCATCCCTCTCTCTCATTGAAATTTCTCTTCGAGAACGGACTGAGTTTCAAATTCAAGGCAAAGGTAAAATATATCGGAAAACGAAGGTTCCATTTCGAATTGCCTAGTCTAAAATCGAACAACAACAATTTCCATATGTATCGCATCGTATCGGATTGGCAAGAAAACCTATCTAATGTTTATTGGGTTCCATTTAACACGACAAGTACTTGTCATTCCATTTGCCACCAACTAGCTTGGCAACTACATACATATTAGGGATTCCAATTTTTCCGATTTTTACGATCCCGGGATTTTCGAGATTTTATTTTGTAATCCCGGATCCCGGGATTTGTCCCGGGATTTGGACATTAATTATTTTCCCACATTTTGGGGTTGAAAAGAGTAAATATATATTTCGAGGAACGCTACAACTTTAAAGTGCAAAGAAAAAATTGATTTTTATTGCCATTTTTATTATTTCATCAGTAAAAAATTAAAATAGGATCGTAAAATCATGCATATTATTTAATAATAACACTGCTATTCCGAGCATTACCGGAAAATTACTTTACTGGTAATTTATGTTGCTGAAAATTGTTACCGTCTTTTCAATTGGTATTCTGGCACAAATGGTAACGCTGTCAAAGCATTTCCATACGAACGGAATGGAATCGGGCTGAAAATGGTAACAAAATGTTACCACGTATTGGCGTGGTAACTTAATTTTCTGCTGCCAGAATACGAAAAGAGTGTTTAAAGTACCAGATTCTTTATTTAACCAGTAAAGTAAATTATGTTACCACACCGGAATAAGGCCGTAAGAGTTACTTTAAAAAACGCAACCAACAAAGAAAATACATACATTTGGTGAACAAAACATTTGCCTCTACAGTTGGTACTTTTAAGATATTAGTAATAAAGCTTGTGATCATTTGATAATTTCCAATAAAATTTTTTTAGAATTTAACGACGTACTTCGTTTAAGCGAATATTTCCACGCTTGCCGAAAAACACTGAAAACTAATGCAACATTCGAAAAAAATTAAAAATCGGATGCACAAATTTTGAGGTGAATTGCGAGTATACAGCTGCATATTTTATTTTAATATGTAATGTGAAATTCTCAAATAAAATTAAACTTTTTCCTGGTATTTGCTAATTTTATTTTTTGAATTTTGTTTACATTTTCTTCCATTATTTAATTTTCATGGGAGGAAATTGCAAAAACCTTTGAGAAATAAATTACCAAAGATCAGGAAATGGAAATTATCAAATGAATTTTACCACAAGAATTCTAAACATTTTAAAAATATCAAACGTACGTTTCCTTACAACACGTATATAGTTCAGAACAAAAAAAATTTAATTACACTAGGTACAGCCAAGAAATATCTAAAAATTCAGGTTTGGGACTGCTGAGCTCGAAACTATTTTTTTTAATGTTTTGCATTGTTAGGTTTTTGAGATAACAGTAATTTGGTGTTTTTTCTTTGGTTATCACTTCACTCAAAAATTATTTTCGGAAATCACAAATGCCATAACCACAATTAAGCAGGCTAATTTTTAAAAGAGTAAAACTTTCCTGAATTTTACAACTTCCTAAAAAAACTTAATTTTAAAATCAAAATTTTTTCAAAAATCGCAATTAACAAAATTTTGATTTCGACCAGCTTTCACTCAACGAAGTTATGTCCAATTACTATAAGTTGTACATCGACAATTTTAATTGTCTTTCGCACGAGGTACTGCTTGTGGTTATCGCATATGTGACTCCGGCGAAAATAATTTTTCAATGAAGTGATAACCAAAAAAAACCTAACCATACAAGAAATTAAAAAAAAATCAGTTCCGAGCTCGGCAGGCCCATATCTATTCTCCCCCAAACCTGAATTTCTTGGTATTTTTTTTAATTATTTGTAGCCTAGTGTTATTAAATCAAAAATATTAATCCTTACTTTGCCTTTTTTATTCTGTCAAAAATGTCACACTTTTTCTGCATTTTCTTCGGACTGTCAAATTTTTTTATTCTCTTCCACAAAAATTCCACACATTTTTTAGGGCTGTTTGTTTTATTGACAAAATGTAAAACTGGCCCGACTAAGGGGCAACATTTTCTGTTCTTAGACCAAGTAAAGCGTTGCACTATTTTTGTTTCATTTATCACATGAAAAATGCACCATTTTCATAGGGCACAGGGGACATGTTGATGGCAGCATTGCCATGTAATAATGCAAGATTTTCGTTCAGAATAGGAAACGCTATTAGTATACAAATCTGAGACCAATAAAAATTATATAAAATACAATTTTTCTTTGCTATAATAGGGGAATATTCCCTTTATTTTATCCCGAAAATCCCGGGCGGGATCCCGGGATTGGAATCCCTAATACATATGTATGTATGTATGTACACTGTACATTGTACAGACATACATAAATATTCACATCTATTCCGGTTTACGATCCACTTTCATCGGAGGTGAATAGGATCAAATGGCATTCTGCAATTCGATTGACGTCCGATGAACGTCAGATTTTTTCGAAGTTCGGAAATCGGCATTCTGGTTCACGATGGATCGGATTTTTGACAGTTTATCGGAGCGATTCTTTCCGTCAGCTTTTGTGTGTCGGAGGCAATACAAATTTTGATTATTTTTGGAAATAATACCAATTTAATGTAATTTAACTATGATTTTTAAATTTATGCAACATTATTATACAAATCGGGCTTGGGTTAGCTATGCTACTGGCCTTTTCTTTGGAAAATAAGTGAAAAAAAAGGAATCTGCTTTAGTACAATAGACTGAATAGAGGGAAATAAGTACAAGGAGTTTCAATATGTTGAACTTTTATTTAATAATAATAAAATTTATTTTCCTTTTTAGCAATATTTATATATTATTGTTTAATAAAAGCTTCTGAAAATAATTTTAAATGTGTATTATTACTCACGGGAGGCAGGAAGCGACGATAGGTTGCATGAAAATGTCGAGAAAAAAGGAAAGTGGGGTTGTGTTATGTGATGTTTATAGATGAAACATCCGTTGAAATTAAAATAAGAGCTGCTCCTTTTTCAAGGATATCCACATTTTTTGTTTTTTTTGAAAGGATCCAATATTGAGGAAATCGAAAATTCGCCACTGTCCAAATTTTTCCGATTTCAATACATTATTTGGTCGCTAAGGGATACAAAAAAAGGTATTAAAAAGAAAAAAGGACACCTATAGTGGAAAAATCCAATGTGAACAGGACCTAAAGGATAACCACTGAAATATAAAATAACACAAAAAGTACCCATTTTAATTTGCGCATAACTCCTAAAATGTTAACTCTACGTGAAAATTCCTTATAATATGTTTCATTCAGAATAAATAAAGGAATATTTCTTTGATATACAATTTTGATCTACCTGTAGTGGTTAATGCACTTTGGTCCATCTAAAGTGAAAATTTCAAAAAAAAAAGTACTTTTTTTTATGGTGCTATTTTAAGTTCAAATATTTGTCTAGTTTATGTAAATATTTTAATCTAATGATCCAATTCTCATTCTTACATATCTATACGTTAATAGTAAAAAGAAATAGAGCTGAAATACGCGCTAGCTGTGCACGGTGGACGGTAAGCAACAATAGGTTGCATGGGAATATCGAAAAAACGATCGCCGGCTAAAAACTTACGTAAAATGATATTCTAATATACTTCATAAACACACAGCAAGCGTGAATAAAATCTCCAACATTTTTTTTAAACGAAAATTAGTACCAGCACACAGCTAGGCACATATTCGTTGGGCCATCGTTTTTACGATATTCCCATGCAACCTATTGTTGCTTCCCGCCCACCGTGCACAGCTAGCGCGTATCTCAGCTCTAACTCTTTTTTAGTATTAACGTATAGATATGTAGGAATGAGAGTTGGATCATTAGATTAAAATATTTACATAAACTAGAAAAATATTTGAACTTAAAATAGCACCATAAAAAAACGTACTTTTTTTGAAATTTTCACTTTAGATGCACAAAAGTACATTAAGCACTGCAGGTACATCAAAATTGCATATCAAAGAAATATTTCTTTATTTATTCTGAATGAAACATATAATAAGAAATTTTCACGTAGAGTTAACATTTTAGGAGTTATACGCAAATTAAAGTGGGTACTTTTTGTGTTATTTTATATTTCAGTGGTTATCCTTTGGGTTCTGTTCACGTTGGATTTTTCCACTACAGGTGTCCTTTTTTCTTTTTAATACCTTTTTTTGTATCCCTTAGCGACCAAATAATGTATTGAAATCGGAAAAATTTGGACAGTGGCGAATTTTCGATTTCCTCAATATTTGATCCTTTCAAAAAAAAACAAAAAATGTGGATATCCTTGAAAAAGGAGCAGCTCGGATTTTAATTTCAACGGATGTTTCATCTATAAACATCACATAACACAACCCCACTTTCCTTTTTTCTCGACATTTTCATGCAACCTATCGTCGCTTCCTGCCTACCGTGTACTATGATGATGTAATATGAGTGGGTAGCGCAACTCGGGCATAATTTCTGTGCCAGGATGTACTCCTTTAAGCATTTTTGCTGACTGTGTCTTTTTAAAGATTTAAAATATCGCCATACGACATTATTTACAAACATTTGCACGAGAAACTAACAAATCGAAGAAACGTGCTCACTTTCTATATCCTTTCATGCTCAATGCGTCCTGGCGAGTCACAAAATTCCTGCTACACGATATATACATATTCATGATTTGATTGATCGCAACCTGGATCTCAAATTTGCTTTTATGTTTTGCGATCCATAAAAACTTGTTGATATGCGAACAGTGTAGAGCGTCATCCATGGATTGCATCAGTATAACATATTATGTACTATAAATAGTGTAAAACAAACCAACTGCATGAGGTTTTCGCATGAAACTTTGTGGGAATAAGCTGTAAATGTTATTTTCACTAAAGTTGGCATTTTCATTGCCATTGAGTTCATGGAGTCCAGTTTTTTCATAATTTAAAATTACTAATAGTTAAGGTGGGAATCGCAATAATGTACCACTGGTGTTAAAGGAGAATTTGTATATAGTTAACCACGATCCTATCACAGATCATAAGAAAAGTCGCTCCCGCCAGACGATTATAGTGCAAGAGATATTCCTTGTTAAAGCAATGTGTGTGTAGAAGACTTTTTTGTGTCACCGGCCTTCGGCCGCGCTTCAAAAAAACCTCAGCCGGCAGAATTCTCCTTTTGGAGAACTTTAATATTATAATTTAATAATAGTTGAAAGCGTTAAAGGTAGATGAATTATCATCCAAAGAATATTTCCTGAAAGTTTCACTGAAAAATTCGCAGTAGTTTGTAAATAAATAAAATTGGTTCATTCTATCCAAGCTTAGCCGGTGTTAATTTCCGAATTACAAGGTATTCTCGCATGAAACTTGGTGACAGTATTCTATAAATGCCGTTTTCATATATGTTGGCACTTTTTTTTTATAATAGAACGCAATATTTTAAAAAATTGAATTCAAATTAATGTCCAAATTCCTTTGTTCTTCCATTTATTTTTCCACTAAAAAAGCTGCTGCAGCAATGGAATCCATTTTTTAACCATTTAATATATTCTTTCTGAAAATTTAATCTAAAACTTACTGAAAATATAAATTTACGTGCTGTCAAAAAATACATATTATTTAGCATAAACGCTATCTAACACTGATTCGAACATAGTTTAACACTTAACGACACTTATGTTCGAAACGTCGTAAACCAGAATACCAATTTTCGTTTTGTCGTAGCAGTCGGCGTCGCCGCGATCGGAGTTCCGAGGGATTGTAGAATAGCTGTGATTACAATCAAATGCCAGTGCAGTGAGTCTCTGATGCACAAAAGTTATGCTTCTTCTACTTCAGTAGGCTCCAGTCAGTCGGACACCACCAGAACCAACACCAGCGCTTTTGTTGCGGAAACACTCATCAAATGTAAAATCGTTTCATCGCCAACATTTACCGCAGAAGTAAAGAAAAATAAAAAGCGAATAGAACAATTTGCATGTATTTATGTATCTACGCACATATGCATGTACCTTGCCAAGTCAATAAGGTACACATAAGTTTGAGATGATATGAAGGGATTGCTAGCTGCAGTGCCTTTTGTGAGTGAGCAAATTCGCGCCCAATGCAACACGCACTCTAAATTACATTAGCAGCTCTTGCGTGCATAAATAAGCAAGAAAAAATAAATAAAATAATAAAAAGAAATTATGTATATAAAAACTAACATGCGTTTTGTTATACATATACATTGTAGATAATGGAAAAGTGTTGCTCTATGCACTTGAAAGATTTCCAATTTACTACTCGAAGGCTAGAGCCACAGCAGATATGTGTGCGAATAGGTAGCGATCAATTGACTGCGACTTTGCTGAGTAAATTTTTCAAGAAATTTCCAAAGTTATTTAAATGAGAACGGGTCAAAAATGGCAAATTATTTACGTGAGCGTTAGAGTTAAAATTGCTTATAAAAACATTCTTCATTGAATTCTACTGTAAGGTCTGCGGACAGAAATTGCATTTGAAGTCATTTTATACTTGATAATTTCGATAACACATATCGACGCTTCCAAACAATACTGTACTAAGTCGACTTAGTACGTATTCCTGTTTTGGATTTTGAAGTATTACGTTTCTTAATTTGGATGTTGTCAAATTTTGGTATCTATCGGAAAATCCAGTCAAAAGTTATAAGCAAAAGTGTACATATGTATAATGCAACTCGAGATTTTTACAGAATAGGAACTTTGAAAGCTTGCCATGAAACACAACAGAGCAAGTTTTTATTTTTTCTTATGGTTTTACCATAAGCATACCCTAACTTAGATGGTATCGAGTTTGGTATTGACTTTTCAATCCAAATAAAATTTACAAGCGATGATACATATACTTAGCATACAACTGAATTTAAACTTTGAGAGCTTCCCCTGTAAAATACAGTTTTCAGACTTACAGTCCTATTCCGAGCGTTACCGGATAATTACTTTACTGGTAATTTATGTTGCTGAAAATTGTTACCATATTTTCACTTGGTATTGTGGCACAAATGGTAACGCTGTCAAAGCACTTCCATACGAACGGAATGGAATCGAGCTGAAAATGGTAACAAAATGTTACCACGTATTGAGGTGGTAGTTCAATTTTCTGCTGCCAGAATACGAAAAGGGTGTTTAAAATACCAGATTCTTCATTTCCTCAGTAAAGTAAATTATGTTACCACGCTGGAATAAGGCCGTTAGTACAATATTGTATGGAAGCGTCGATGTACATATGTATGTACTAAGTACTCAATTGATAACAAATATGTACATTGTATATATGTACATTAGGGTGGTCCCCAAATGTATGGAGACAAATTTTATAGCATATTTCCTCAACATTACCCCCTAGGTCGATGCTAATATAGTCGAAGATACCACATATAAATTTGTGCTCCAATCGGAAGCGCTTAAGGGATGTCGCTGAGGGGTCAAAGTTCAGAACACTCTATGGAGACCCAAAAAATTATGTTTAATTTTTTGTATATCTAATGCCAAAAATCGATTGTCCCGTACTCAGAAATATCAAATGCAAATTTTGGTCCCGATCGGAGACGGTTAAGGGGTGTCACAGAGGTCAAAGTTCAGATTACCTCATAAAGACCAAAAAATTAGGTAAATAAAATTTTTTTATATCTTAAAACCAAAATCGATAGTCTTATACTCAAGGATATCAAATACAAATTTTAGTCCTAATTGGAGACTATTAATTTATGTCGCACCCCTTATCTGAACTGTGACCCCTTTGCGACACTCCTTAACCGCCTCTGATCGAGACCAAAGTTTATGTGTGGTATCTTTAACTGTACTTTAACTGATTTAGGGGGTGAGACTGAAAAAAAATTTTCATTTGAATTTTAAGGACCACCCTAATGTACAGACATACATGTATAAGTGATAAATAAAAAATAAAAAACAAAAAAACGCCCATAAAGCTAAAAATAGCGCACAATTTACATATATATACATATGTATGTATGCTTTTTTGTATCGTCAACGTCTTACGACTTAAGCGGGAGCGTGTCCCGGCAGCTCAATTAGCAAGAACAATGAACAACTCCATATTTTAAGTAAGCGGCCAAGGCGACAGTGTCAATCCTTTATTATTATTATTGTGGCTCATCAGTTCATCAACTTATATACTATGTATTTACATATGTATGTACATATATGAATGTATGTACATATGTACATATATATATATGTATGTACCAGAGTTGTTAAGGAATGCATTCCTTTCGGAATTGCCCATTCCTGGAATTGCGTTTGTGGAATGCAGCCCTAATTCCTTTTTCGGCATGGTAAATTAAAATTTCAATTCCAATTCCTTTTTGCATTCCGAAATTGTAATTCCTTTTCCAATTCCTCAAATGGAATTAAAATTTGTTTTCAATTCCTTTTGTGTGCTAATAAAGTTTGAAATTGTTTCTTTTTACTTATAGAAAGCAAATGCAAAGGAATTGGAAAGGAATGCATTCCATCGAATTGGGGAAAGGAATTGAAAAGGAATTGAGAATGCAGCAATTCCTTTTTCGGAATTATGAATTAAAATTTCAGTTCCGCATTCCGGAATTTCAAAAAGGAATTTCATTCCTCTGTGCTCAATTCCGAGGAATTATAATTCCGAAAGGAATGTATTACATACTTAACAAGTCTGGTATGCACATAGATACGCAGCAAAAAATCTACGCCTTAGTTAAGAACTATGACAGCAGATTTAAAAGCCTACGAAATAATGCCTGAAAATTCTAAGCGAAGAAAATTTGTATGGGCAAAGGCTTAAAATAAGACTGATTTTCCTGTGTTGATGTCATCAGGCTGTATGGACTCTCTTACTTTTTGGTTGCTTGCTTTTCCGACAGGGTAGGAATATGATGTATTGTGGAACGATTTTCAGTCATTCCTTGTCAAGTTTGGTTTGGAGATAAACCGGTTTCGGCTAATATGCGCCACCTTCAGTTTTTTTTTTTCGTTCTGGGTGATTTTGTGCAAGTTCGATAGTAATTACAGAAACTAACCTTCGTTGTTTGGTCAGGTACTTCAGTCTTACAAAAATGTTGCGTATACGCCACCGCAATATATATAAAACTAGCTTATAATTTTAAAGTAAATTACATGTGATACTTTAACACCATTTTTCCACCATTTATAATAAAATTTCCAACCATTTCTCTCCGGAAGTAGTTAGAGTAAGCTAGAAGGTGTGTGCTTGCAAACTTTTAAGCCAAAAATCCTAATGGTTCAGGCTGTAGGACGGTTTGAGTTTTATTTTATAAAAAACGAAACAAGATACTGAAGATGGCACATAGCTGAAACCAGTTTATAACCAAATCAAACTTGACAAGGGATGACGGAAATTCGTTCCACAATACATCGCAATCCTACCCTGTCGGAAAAGCAAACAACAAAAAAGAAAATATAAATTAGCTCTGCCGCGGAGACAATATTTTATTGTGCTCTTGGACACATACTGATTGAAATATTTTCACCTAAAACTATGCACAAACGCATAGCGACTGGCGCCACGTACATACATACATATGTATGTTTTGTTATTTATTGCGAAAATATACGGACGGGTCCAGCTAGTAAATATGTACTATACGTGCAAAATTAAGTAAATATGCAAATGTTTGCTCGCATTGAGGTACGTACATTAAGGTGGAGTGAAACATTTTTTTTGGAAATTCAATTTTTTCCAAAGCCAGAACGGCACCTTTCTAGCCCAGTAATAAGCCTGTAAAATTTTATTGACCTATTCGCATATTTAGAGGTGCACCCAGCCCCACAAAGTTGAAAAAAATAGCACGATCTGGTACAAATGTAAAGTTTCTAAAATTATAAAATCAAAAAACGAAGTATGGGGATTGATAAAGATGGCTAAGCTGAGTATTCAAGCGAATTTTTTTTATTTGGAAACAAGAACAACAAAAGTTTTTAAAGGTCAAAGTTTATATTGTGCATTTTTTAAATTGCAATTACTTAAATACTACTGAACCGATGTCGAATATTTTTATACCATTCGATAGGTATTTTGATTCTCTTTAATTTGATATACATTTTATGTGGGTTCCATAATACCCCCTTGCGGGGGTCAACCCCCTTTCCCCCCCCTTACTTTTCATATATAAAATGTTTATCAAATTAAAGGGAATCAAAATACCTATCGAATAGTATAAAAATGTTCGAAATCGGTTCAGTAGTTTTTAAGTAATTGCAATTTAAAAAATGCACAATATAAACTTTGACCTTTAAAAACTTTTGTTTTTGTTGTTTCCAAATAAAAAAAATTCACTTTAATACTCAGCTTAGCCATGTTTATCAATCCTCATACTTCGATTTTTAATTTTATAATTTTCAAAATTTCATATTTGTACCAGTTCGTGCTTATTGCTTTCAACTTTGCGGGGCTAGGGGCAGTTCAAAACGTCGTCCTATCGCCATGAAAGTTTGTGGGGTTCATTAACTCGTATAAAGGCAACTTCTCATTGCTGGTACGTTCAAAAAAAGAACAAAAAAAAAATCTCCATATGATTTCACTCCACTTTAACGTACATACATATATGTATGTATGTATGTATGGACATAAGTAAATAAAATAAAATAAAATAAAATAAAATAACATGAAATAAATTAAAATAAAATAACATCAAATAAATTAAAATAAAATATGTATGTAGGTACATACAGTGATGTGCATAAAAATGGAACTAAAATATCTCTACATCCCGTGTATATAACTTGAATTACCTATTTTATTATAAAATAGAGTGGAGGATATTCATGTTTGTCTTATCTTTATTTATCTTTAAAATTTTCGCCGCAATTTTACATATTCATATGTAAATACGTAAGCAGCGCGATTTGATTATGAAAAAAGTGTTAATACAAAGATATTTATGTATGTATAAGTACATAAAAACCAGGAGGTTTATGGCATTGTGAATGGATACAAGTGATTTGACTCCAATGACGATCGTGAATGCAATATAAGTTGCTCTTCTTCTTTCTGTTATGTAGGTTGTTGATTTTACATTCTTGCACACGTTATTCGTGGAATAGCTGGCGTTTACGCCCTCTCCGGGAATTGCGTTTTATTAACTCAGCCTTAATTTCTTTTAGAAATTATGAATTGGTTTTTTCAATTCCCAATTCCGGAATTGCGTTTCTGTCTTGATTGCTACGACCATGTCATTATGGTCCCTTTTCTTACAACAACCAAATCCGGCCGTCATACCAATCTGTACCCGATTTCGACATTTCCGATGACATCGACTTTTTTTTATCGATTTTCGATCAGCTGTGTGACTTGTAAATGTTGACAATGGTTTATGGCTATAACTAATCAACGCCGGCGACAACGTGATGGGGCTATAGAATCGATTGTTATGCGAACGCAAAAGTACTTCAAAAATACATACATAGTTATGTACTATATAGGTACCCAATATACAGTGAAGTAAACTAGCTTATTATACAATATTTTCCAAACCCTTTTATTCAAATTTTTCCAAACTACATAGTTTGTAAATACAAAACTTATATCAAATTGAAGAGAATCAAAATGCCTATTGAATGGTATAAAAATATTCAAAATCGGTTTAGTAGTTTTTAGGTAATTGTAATTTAAAAAATGCATAATATAAACTTTGACCTTTATTAACTTTTGTTGTTGTTGTTTCCAAAAAAAAAATTCACTTAATACTAGAGCTCCAGATTTTTTTTGAACATTTTCGAGTAGCCCGAACAAATGTTGTTCAAATGCTCGAACAGTTGTTTGTTTGTTTATTACCCGTATTTTTGTACGGGCATTTGAACAATTCGGGCATTTTGAAGTTTGTTTTTTTCTTTTGTTTATTATTTTTTTTATTCTTCATATGTAGTTGTTTTTATTTTTGTTTTTTTCGATACACATTTTTTTTGTTTGTAAGCTCGAATGCTCGAATGTTTGTACGGGCATTTGAACAACAAACGGGCTTCAAACAAAAACGATCAGTTCGACTTGTTCGATACCCGGGTATCTAGAGCTCTACTTAATACTCAGCTTATAATTTTCAAAATTTCATATTTGTACCAGATCGTGCTTATTGCTTTCAACTTTGCCGGGCTGGGGGCAGTTCAAAACGTCATCCTATCACCATAAAATTTTGTGGGGTGCATTAACTTGTATAAAAGCAACTTTTCATTGCTGGTACGTTCAAAAAAAGAATAACAAAAAAATCTCCATACGTTTTCACTCCACCTTAATGTATATACATACATATATGCCCAGCCAGCAAAATCATCGTAAACGAGCTCGTAAACGGATGTTTTCTCGAAGAAAACTCTAATAAAATATCGTTTATGATATCCGTTTACGATTCGCCTACGAATACTGTTTCGCTTTAAAATGTTCAGTGCCTACGAGTGTCGTAAATGTATCGAAAAAGCACTCGTATATGAATCTTTTTACGTCCGTTTTTTTATCGTAAATGTAGAAATTTTACAAACATACATACATACTTTTAAAATATTGAGTTTGAAATTTTTCGTTTTCTTTTTTTTTTGTTTTGACATGATAGAAAAAAGTTTCCTTTGTTATTGTTTTCTTATTCGAGAATAGCTCGTAAATCGCAATGTTCGTAAAATGTACGGTACCTTGCTGGCTGGGTGGAAATAAATAACGCACGTATTTGTGAATGCGTGTATTTCTAATTTAAAAAAAAAAAATCGGTCTACATGCCAATGTTGATAAATTAAAAATAATACGCCCACTTTTAATATTGATAATAAGCACATTGGAAAATACGCATGTATGTACATATGTATGTATGTACGCTAACAAATAGGAGATCACAAAACTCACGACGAAACTTTCAAATTCCGTTGGCAAAATACGTAAACTCGTTTATGAAAATACCTAAATACTAATGTATGTACATACATATGTAGGTATGTATGTATATACATAGTATGTATTTGTTTAAGTTTACGGCAAAAAAAAAATTATTATTATCTCCAAAAAATGCGAAACGCAAATAAAATTATATCAGATATTTTATAGAATACATATGTATATACATAAATACCCAATAAACATTAAGCTTTAATAAAAATTCGAAAACGATTGCATCTATTTTTCTGTTTTCACCATCGATGATACGTAAATGAATAAATGTAGCTTGTAATTCAATTATTCCCCAATATGCAGGAGTAAAACTTTTTTGCAATCTTGGAGAAATTTTGTGGTTCTCAAATGGGTATCCAACTTTTATATTAATTGGAGATTCAAAGTTGGTTTTCAAATTTATAGCGTTTTCTTTTCTACACAAAAATGTCGCACTCATGTAGTGCCTTCAAAAAGTTGTGTTCTTTTGTTAAATGAGTGCAATCATCGCAGTCCACATCGCTATCTTTTCTCAAAGGGCAATCCTAAAAAAATTCGAAAGGGCAAGATTTCTTGCCCTCTGTGCTATCGACGGGGCATACAATGACCCTGTCAAACAGCTGATCAATAACAATAACGAATAAAAAGTATACCTTTTATGTCTCTTTCTAGCACACATAATATGTATTATATAGATTGCGTCATACCAGAAAAGCTAAAGTATACACAATTGTGACATTTAGAGTGTATTCTATTGTACATACATATGTGAAGGGCTGCACTGAATACGAAGAGGACGGCAATTCGACAGGGTGTAGTGCAAATCTGAGCTATTATTGCGCTTCGCCATGACAACCCTTTTGTGTAGAAAAGAAAACGCTATTAGTGCCATTGTAGCTCAATTCGAGGTATTAATACAAATTTTTTCATATAAAAACCCTCTTAATAATTTTATAAACCTTTAATGTTGGTGAGTGCATTTTTTGCCTTGCCCTATTAATAGTACCTACCTACCTAATTTTTTTTTTTTTTTTTCATTTCAATCTAATTGGAGATTGATGTTTGAGCTCAAATTGGTATCAAAGAGTGGAGAACTAAGATTATTTACATATAAAAAATGTGCCGTTTTCCTTGAGAATGGGTTGGTTCTCCAATGGAGGTAAATTGGAAAATAAACATTGGAAATTAGAAAACTTGACCTCAAATCAATATACAAATACGTATGTTCATATATACTTCGAATGTTAAAAAAACCAGATTGATTATAAAAAGTTCATTTGCAGTTCGAAATTTATATAGGATATTGACCTTCGATGATAATTTGCGAACGTTCCGTATAATGCTTATTGGGCATATGTATGTATGTATATAGTATGTGGCTTTAGCAAGCCGCTTATATCACCTTATATACAAAGAATAAAAACAAGAACACACAGATTTGTGTACAGATATGTATGTATGTATGAATGTTTGTCTATTTACCAACTTGTTTTGGTTTAGATAAGTATAAATGCAGATTAGCAAATTAAACAAAATACAGACACATGAATTTAAAATGTAAAACTTGTTTTTTTTATTGTTTTGTATTTAGCTGTTATTAATTTTAAACTTTTTTTATTTTTATTATTTGTGTTTTATTAATTATACCTTTCATGAGAATGAAATGGTATTATAACTTAGTGCCAAAAAATTTTTGTCGAAAGTACCAGAAGGAAGCGTGGGGGACCCACCAAAATATATACCGATATGATCAGAATCACGAGCTGAGTCGATTAAGCCATGTCCGTCTGTCCGTCTGTCCGTCCGTCCGTCTGTGTGAACGCAAACTAGTCCCTCAGTTTTTGAGATATCTGAATGAAATTCGGAATACAGGTATGTTGTTATATGCAGCTGATCATTTGTCGGAACCGGCCGAATCGGACCACTATAACATATAGAAAACAACCGATTATTCAGATATACATGAAATTTTTGGAAGTAATTTGTGCATAACTTCCCCATTTAAACAGCTAAGGACATGAAACTTTGAAGTAGACGTGCCCATTTTGGCCCAAACAAGGTAACCGAAAATTGTCTAGATCGGACCACTATAACATATAGTTCCACAACATCCGATTATTCAGATATACACATTTTGGTGTATAACTCCCCCATTTTAACAGCTAACGGCGTGAAATTTTGAAGTATTTGTACCCATATGGGCCCAAACAGGGTTACCGAAAATTGTCAAGATCGGACCACTATAACATATAGCTCCCATACAACCGATTGTTCAGATATGGACATTTTGGTGTATAACTCCTCCATTTTAACAGCTAACGGCGTGAAATTTTGAAGTATTTGTACCCATATGGGCCCAAACGGGATTACCGAAAATTGTCAAGATCGGACCACTATAACGTATAGCTCCCATACAACCGATTGTTCAGATATGCACATTTTGGTGTATAACTCCTCCATTTTAACAGCTAACGGTGTGAAATTTTGAAGTATTTGTACACATATGGGCCCAAACGGGATTACCGAAAATTGTTAAGATCGGACCACTATAACATATAGCTTCCCTACAACCGATTGTTCAGATATGGACATTTTGGTGTATAACTCCTCCATTTCAACAGCTAACGGCGTGAAATTTTGAAGTATTTGTACCCATATGGGCCCAAACGGGATTACCGAAAATTGTCAAGATCGGACCACTATAACATATAGCTCCCATACAACCGATTGTTCAGATATGCACATTTTGGTGTATAACTCCTCCATTTAAATAGTAAAGACACCATTTTTTCTAATAAATCTTTCCATAAATAACCCACAGAATTAAAATTATAAATTAAACTTAATCCGGCTATGTACATACATAGGTAACTTTTCATTTCCCCACTCATGAAAGGTATGAAGTCTTCGGTACGGCCGAAGACAGCCGCGCTTTTACTTGTTTTTATTTATTTTTTTCATGCTTTGCTGTTAATAGTTTTAAAATTTTATTATTTTTATTACCTGTTTTTTTATACATTTTTTTTATTCCGTTCCTTGCTGTTATTAGTTTTCAAATTTTTTTTTATTTTTATTATTATTTTATTAGATTTTATTAATTTTTTTCTTTTATTTTTATCACTTATTAGTCAAGAATTAGAATATTTGAAGATAGATACTACTTACATCATTTTTCTTTTGTAAATATAAAAATGCAAACAAAAATTCTTCATTTGTATGTATGTGACATGCGTAGGTACATAAAAGGGGCATTTCAGTTATTACATCTGGGTCTGGGTTAAGATAAATTTTTACTGAAACAATCCGGCTCATAATGAAAATTGGCTGCACTTGAAAAGAACTAAAAAGAAGAAGAAACATACACAACATATACCCAGCAGTAAAAATCTGAAATGAATCCTTTATGAATCACTGATGAAATTCATCATGAGAAGGCATCAGTGAATGCTTTCATATAAAGGCTGCTGAATTTTTTCAAATAAATGGTTTGCTTTCCTCATGCCTATATGACTCCGTTCGGAGCCGGCATAAAACTGTCCAATGGTAGGAAAAACAAAAGGAGCACACCTCGAATTGGGAGAGAAGCTCGGCCATAAAACTCGTCAGAGTTATAATAGCGCAAAAACAATTCTTCTGTACGTTGAAAAGAGACAAATACTCCCTCAAAAACAATTTGATTGACTTTAAACTTCAAACTAAATGAAAATAACTATTTCAAAAATTATTTTTTTGGAAATTTGTATTTAAGATTACTGAAATAAATTATGAAACTCAAATGGCGGGATAGCTATGTATTCCATGTTATAAGGAGAAGCTAGTGCGCACTATAATTTTTCTTCCGGACCCCTTACGGCCAAAGTAGAAGCTTACAAGAGGCAAATTTGAAATTTGTATTTCCATATATTTTTTATTTTAAATATAATTTGTTTTATAGTTGTCAAATTGAAAAATTTGTCAGAAAAGCTGCCGAATGTCAAAAAACCTACCGAAATACAAGCTGGCTCGTGGGTTTATAACCGCCTAGATGATATGTTTGGTTTTTTCAATATAACTTGCACGCTTGCACCAACGCAAAACGATAGTGATGAATATTCAACAAAGAATGATCATTTAGCAGAGAAACAAATTTACTGCAGGGTATATGTATATATATGTATACATACACAAATGTCACTTTTCAGTTCTGCCAAATCAAAAAAGCACTGTGCTGCCAAATCAGCACGGAAAAAACAAATCGAACAGGGCGGATCAGAAATTGAACCAGCAATTTATCTGGTTTAATCGAGCTGAAATCTTTGTTGTTGCATTTACATGCAAAAATTTTTATCTGGGTTAGGATCACCGTATGTGAAACACGGCTAAAGAGTAATATTTTTAAAACAGATTATACGCATTGGTTTTTTAATGAACTCAATAGGGGCATTTCAGTTATTACATCTGGGTCTGGGTTAAGATAAATTTTTACTGAAACAATCCGGCTCATAATGAAAATTGGCTGCACTTGAAAAGAACTAAAAAGAAGAAGAAACATATACAACATATACCCAGCAGTAAAAATCTGAAATGAATCCTTTATGAATCACTGATGAAATTCATCATGAGGAGGCATCAGTGAATGCTTTCATATAAAGGCTGCTGAATTTTTTCAAATAAATGGTTTGCTTTCCTAATGCCTATATGACTCCGTTCGGAGCCGGCATAAAACTGTCCAATGGTAGGAAAAACAAAAGGAGCACACCTCGAATTGGGAGAGAAGCTCGGCCATAAAACTCGTCAGAGTTATAATAGCGCAAAAACAATTATTCTGTACGTTGAAAAGAGACAAATACTCCCTCAAAAACAATTTGATTGACTTTAAACTTCAAACTAAATGAAAATAACTATTTCAAAAATTATTTTTTTGGAAATTTGAATTTAAATTACTGAAATAAATTATGAAACTCAAATGGCGGGATAGTTATGTATTCCATGTTATAAGGAGAAGCCAGTGCGCAATATAATTTTCCTTCCGGACTTCTTCTTTCCCCTTACGGCCAAAGCAGAAGCTTACAAGAGGCAAATTTGAAATTTGTATTTCCATATATTTTTTATTTTAAATATACAGTAAAACCCGCTTTAGTACCTCCCCGCTTTAGCACCTAACCCGTTTTAGTACCCAAAATCTGCAGACACTATGGCTTTTGTAAAAAATATCGAACAAATTTACCCTTTTAAGTACCTCCCCGCTTAAATACTCAACCCGCCTAAGTACCATAATTTGTTGTGCATTAAATGAAATTTTACGTACGTTTTCCCCCGGTTAAGTACCTTTCTGAATACAATTGCTTTTTTCAAGCGGCAACTCATTATAATCGATTGTTTATTTATACCATTACTAATTTATCGAAAATCATGATAAATATATAGTACATATAAAATAAAGATTCGTAAAAACAAAGAGCGTATATCGCTAGCTTAGAGTGCAAACTGTGTAAGGCCACTTTTATGAAAAAGTGTTTTTTTATGTAGAACGCTAGAATCATCAAATACGCACCACGCTAAACAAGTCTGTGCTACTTGTCATATTTCTACTCGTTGTTATTCAGTGATACGCAAATTGTGTAAGTCCAAAATATTTACATAAACAGAAATTTTTTTTTTCATTTCGAAATTCTTTTATTTTTTGTTTTTTGTCTCTCCTACAAAGTTTAAAAAAAGGACTTACACAATTTGCACTCTAAGCTAGCGATATGCAATATGAAATACGTTTATAATTAATATGTAATCAAAATATTTTTTGTTGAATAAATTTTTTGTTTGTGTTTAAATAAGTTATTTTCAATATTCCTAAAATTATTAAATGTTTAACTACCCAACAGAAGGTACTAAAACGGGGTTGTTTAAGTACCCAACCTGAGGTACTAAACCGGGTTCTTATAAGTACACAACCCGCTTAAGTACCTCAAATTCCTGTCAATTTTAGGCAAGGCACTTATGCGGGTTTTACTGTAATTTGTTTTATAGTTGTCAAATTGAAAACTTTGTCAGAAAAGCTGCCGAATGTCAAAAAACCTACCGAAATACAAGCTGGCTCGTTGGTTTTTAACCGCCTAGATGGTATTTGGTTTGGTTTTTTCAATATAGCTTGCTCGCTTGCACCAACGCAAAACGATAGTGATGAATATTCAACAAAGAATCATCAATGGTCATTTTGCAGTGAAACAAATTTACTGTAGGGTATATGTATATATATGTATACATACACAAATGTCACTTTTCAGTTCTGCCAAATCAAAAAAGCACTGTGCTGCCAAATCAGCACGGAAAAAACAAATCGAACAGGGCGGATCAAAAATTGAACCAGCAATTTATCTGGTTTAATCGAGCTGAAATCTTTGTTGTTGCATTTACATGCAAAAATTTTTATCTGGGTTAGGATCACCGTATGTGAAACACGGCTAATATAATGTATGTATGTATTTTCATATGCATATGTACAGTGGCGAGCATTAATAGATGAATGTTTCCCACTTCTGTGCTTATGTGTCCATAAAACCTAATCCAAACGATTAATTTCAACCAAATTTTTTTATTAGTTAGCATATATATTGGTTTTAATAGAAAACATACAAAAAATTTAATTCCATTTTGATAATCACGTTTTTAGGGCGAAAAACTCAAACATCCACATTCATCCAATTTTGCACATGGGGAAAAAAATAATTTGGTATGGAGTAATAATATCTCCTCCATAGCCCCTTATCTTTTGGGGCTGTTTTAATGTGCGTTGACATGCCTTCCATTAGTTCTGCTATGGTTACCCTAGGTTTTTTGGCCCATTCGTCCTCAACTCGGAGCCAAAGTTGATTCAAATTTGTGAGAACTTTTTCGTACACAGCCATTCTCTTTTTTAAAAATGCCTATAGATTTTCGATGGGATTAGGAATCCAAAAAAATTTGTGGGAAATTTTTCGAAAATAGCCATCCTCTTTTTTAAAAATGCCTATAGATTTTCGATGGGATTAGGATCTGGGCTTTGGGCAGCCCACTTTATTACACCAAATCATTGGCTGGATAACCAGTTTCGCATGATTTTCGCCTATTTTTGGGGTTACCGTCTTGCTGAAATAGCACCTCGTCTTCGGGATGGGCGCCTATATTGGCGAACTCAGGCAAATCTATTCTTAAAATATGAAGATAATTTTACTTTTTCATAGGCCCACCTATTTTTATTAATGGATCGAGTTTCCATCAGGTTAAACAGCCCCAAACCATAAAAGTACTTTCAAAGAAGAAGAAAGAATTGAAAGTACTTGAAAAGAATTGAAAAATCGATTCAAGTACATTTTTCAATTCTTTTCAAGTACTTTCAATTCTTTTCAATTACTTTGAAGTATTTGCTAAAACTTCAATTCTTTTTCAATTCCTTGTACTTGTACTTGTACTAGTCTTGAATATTCTGAAAGTACTTGGTACGGACTCATTACTTCAAGATCAAAATATAAAGTATTTAAGTACGTAATAGTCCAATTACTACTCAGTATTACCCAGGTATGGTTAGAACTATATCCACGACCAACACACAGAAAAAAAACACATAAAATATAAAACAAAATACAAAAAGAAAAAAAGCGCCAAATGCTAAGTAGAATTTTCTCTCTGGTGATTTCCAAGCCCAAAGGCCACTAAACAAACAAACAACCAGCTGGTTAGCTGGCGACCTGGCAAGGCAAATCGCGTTAAGACGAAACGTCGGTTGAAGCGTGTGGGCGGTAAGTAAAATGCGAGGCAGTCAAGTGAATTGAGGCGCTCTGGGCGATGAGGTAATACGCTGGTTTTTATCCAATAATAACAAAACATAAACGGTGTTGTATGAGGCGTTGGAGATACATATGTACATACATACATATTGTAGGTATATAATATCCCACTAAGCCCATTTCTGAGGTGATGCGATGCCAGGATACTTGCTTTTGTTTACCACAGGCACAGATCATTTCTTGACTTACTAAAGTAGCAGTTAAGAAGAGTAAGCCGAAACAGAAAAATTTATACGAATAAAGTACCTAACAAAGTTAGATGGTAGGCAGCTGTATATTGAGCACTAAAATACTGCTACAATTCATGATGAATACCTAACAAGAGTATATTAACGACCGTATGAAAAAAACATGCGATTTGGAATGAAAGCCCGAAGCTTTAGCTTCATTGCTTTTTTTTACTGTACAAAGTCATTCATGCGAAGGCGGCCATCGCGGTGCGATAGTCATGGGGCATAGTCATGGAAGTTGTTATCTTCCCTAAAGGAAATGTAATGAGTTAAGTATTGATGATTTGTAGATCTTTGGGCCTACTGGGATATTATGTATGTAAGTAAGTACATGTGTTTTTTGGCTATATGTACATATTTCAAAATTGGCACAATTTTCTCATTATTTTTGTTCCTCTTGAAACAAGATGGAACACAAGTTTAAAATGCCATACATATGTAATACTTATGTATGTTAATGCGATTACGTTTACGCAAAAATTGCTATGACATATGTATGAGTAGTCCACTTTCAAAAGTCCCTATGTGAATTTTTCATATTAAGCCACAAAGTAGAAAAAAGAAAAATAAAATTTCGAATTTGTACATATAAAATCTATAGAGTTTTGAAAGTGTAATCGTATTTAATGCAATTTTTTCACAATACGCATGGATTTTGCAATAAATTCTTAATGGACATTATACACCTTTAAATGCAGTTACATAATCCATCAAAAACTCAATATCGAAAACATCTACATATCCAGTTTTGAAAGTGGACTACTCATATGTACATATCGTTAGTATAGTATGAAAAGAGCATATGTACATAAGCCGAAATTCATCAGTTGATCAAACAACCAACAAAGACGCACTATTCTACAAAATTGGTGTTTACAAATGTACATAAATAAACTAGTTCAGGAGCTGTTTAATTCCCAGTAATTTTTTATACTGTTGATTTTTTATATTTGTATATTAGGTAACTTTTACTTTATTTTTGTATGCATTTCTTAATTTTTTTTAATTTTTATTTTTATATTTTCTGTTACATTTTTTAGTTTTTTTTTGTAATTATATACATACCAGAGCTGGAAAAAACCAAGTACCAGTACAATTACCATTACCAGTACTCAGTAATTGAAAAGCCCAATTACCAAGTATAAGTATATTATACTGGTACTTGATACTCAGTACGTACATTTTTCAATTCTTTTGCAATTCTTTTCCAATTACTTGCAATTCTTTTTCAGTTGATTTTCAATTACTTTCAATTCTTTTTCAGTTGTTTTTTCAAATCTGTAATTTTTTTTTATTTCATTGTAAATATAAGATAACAGTTTAATAACAATAAAATATTAAAACGAGTGCATACATTTGCAAATTTTTCGCATGCAACTCCATTAACATGATGAGTTAGCTTTCATTAGTACTAAATTTTCAAAAGAAATATCAGTTAAGGAATTCCGCCTTGGATTATTTATAATTAAGGCTAATGAAAACATTCGCTCAACTGAAGCTGATGAAGCTAGTGGTGTGTTTGTTCGTATTGCCACGTCCAAGATTGTGGGATATTTTTTTAAACTTGGTAATTACAACTTAGAAAATCGTATATATTCAAAAAAATTTCAGCAATATTATTTGATGAAGTAAAGTAAAGAAGTGGTTCACTTTGGCTAGTTTCCATATCTATATCACGAAAGTCAAAGAAATCGGTGTCTTCGCATTAGGGAACAGAGACTTTATAGCCGCATATGTGTATAATTTCGCTAATAATTATTTTTTTTTCAAACTTGGTTTAAAAAAACGCTTTTGTAACAATATAAAGACTGTATAAGCTTTCGAAATGTACCCATAACATGTACAATACAACATAATATGTATGTACATATGTACTAAGGGAGAAAATTTTAAATTAAAAAAATTACCATATTAAAAAAAAAAACCCCACCCTAATGTACGTATGTATATTTAATAAAGAGTTCTTATAAGGGAATTTTCCTTCTTTTAGTGGTTGTAATATTTAGTATCCGATGTATCTTATGAAGAGGATAGAATAAAATTCAATAGTTAAGATAAATTCACTGATTAAACTCCATGTAATTGAAAAGAATTGGTGGTAATTGAAAGTAATTGGTGAAAGAATTGAAAAATTTGTACTTAATTACCAATTACCAGTATAAAGTAATTGTACTTGATACTTGAATTTTTTAATTATCAAGTAATGGTACTTGGACCAAGTACAAGTACCAAGTATATTCAGTACCTCACAGCTCTGATACATACCAACCATTTTTTTTATATTTTGCTTGTTTTTTTCAATAGCATAGGAAGGATGTATGCATGTATGTTATGTGTATGTTTTAATTTAAAAAATCCCTGCAGTAAATTTGTGTCACTGCTGAAGGATCAGTGATGATTCTTTGTTGAATATTCATCACTGTCGTCATAGCTCAGTATATTTTTATTTGTTTTTATTTTTTTTTTCTGAGGAAAGCAAACCATTTATATGAAAAATTCAGCAGTCTTTATATGAAAGTATTCACTGATGCCTCCTCGTCATAGGTGAATTGCATCAGTGATTCATTAAGGATTCATTGCGGATTTTTACTGCAGGGATATAGTATTAATGTATGTACATATGTGCATATGTATCAAGGTAGGCATATTGTATACGTACATATGTAGGTATACATATATGTACATATCGACGGCTGAGAATAAGATCGCCCTATTTCAAAAATTGTTTCAAAAACGTCCTATTTCAGACAATTATTCAAAAACGCCCTATTTCAGAGAAATATATATGGAATTTTCTCTGTAATAGGGCGTTTTTGAAGCAAAATCTGAAATAGGACGTTATTGAAACAATTTTTCAAATAGGGCGTTCTTGAAGCAAAATCTGAAAAAGGACGTTATTGAAACATTTTTTCAAATAGGGCGTTTTTGAAACAATATTTGAAATAGGGCGATCTTATTCTCAGCCGTCGATATGTAGATATGCATATTCATACATAGATATATTATATTCCAATAACACATCTTGGTCCAAGAAAATGACAAGCACAAACCCACAAACATACATCAATTTTTTATTTTCACATTCTACAACGAAAACGCTTCATAAAAAAAGTAAAATCTATAATTCTCGCCAAACACCATATGTTCGATCTCAAATATAATATACTACATAGAAGATATACACACGATGTATAAATTTAAGTACATACACATAGTACATTAGGGCAATGATTTTTTAGATTTAAAAACCTGCAGTGGCAAACGATGAGCTTTTGTATGAAAATTAAAGAAAATAACTTCAAGTTTGTTAATGAAAACAAAAGTCAAACCAACAGCATTTTGTTTGAGTAAATTTGCATATTTGTGCATTCGATGTCAAATGATATTGAAATTTGTGAAATGTGACAAATTAAATTTACAAACAAAAATAACATCGAAAATGTAATAAATAGCGAAAAGCGCAACATTGACAAATTTACAAACGAAAAAAATCGAAAATGTAATAAAAAGCCAAAATCTCAACGTTTGCCACCACAGAACAGTCAAAATTCAAAAAGTTGTAAAAAATCATAACCCTAATATACATATTTACCTACATACATACATACATCCATACATAAATACTAGGTATACCTATATGTAAAAGCATTCAAAAAACTACATTTTACACAACCCAATTCCGTCCGACACACTTGCACTCGTACCTTTTATTCCAATTCACCAATAAACTGTTTCACAAGTATGTACATAGATACATACATACATATATGTACATATGTATATCAATATGCAAAAGTGCCAATTGTAGCGAATTATTAATTTATTACCAATATTCACTTTATTTATCTATTATTTTTTTTTTGCTTTGTTAGGTATGTATATTCTTTCGAACGTTTGCTTTTTTACGCGCACCGGGCTGCCTATTCCGAGCAGCTCACACTACAAATTCATACACTGAACTGAGTGTGACAAACAAGAAATTAATGCCCATCACCATCTCCAATGTATGCCCACGTAGTACGTACACCGAATGGCAGATCTAGAGCGCTAGCGGCTAGCTTCTAGCCAATTTGGTAGAGAGTGAGAGAGTAGGTATGGCCAATTCAACTCAATGTAGGAGCACATTCAGCTTACACAACAACAGAGCAAAATGAAAACACTATTTATAAAACAATTTTATTTAAATTTTACTTAATGCTCTGCAACGAATACATGTTTCTGGAGGATTCACTCACTCAGTGCGCTCAACAAAACTCACCGCAGACCGACGACGAAGCCACTCACTAATGGACTTTGAAATAAGGTAAAAATATGGTTACAAATGTATGAAAGAAGAAAAAAAAAAGAGTTCATGGCGATGATGATCACACCGGCAAAAGTGAGTGCTGGTTAAATGCTTGAAGATTGTCGACGACTCCACGGTTATGTTCATAAATATGTACATACATAGTAGGTATGTAAAAGTGACGCGAACACTTTACTTTGCGAACGCGAATGACTAATTTTGATATTTTTGTATGCTATAAATTGAAAAAAAATTATTATGCAGTAGCTAAAAAGCGATGGGCAAGGGAACCGGAAGGAAGTGGGTGGTGTAGAGATGTGTAAGCAAGCACAACCCTGCAAAAAATGCGATCACTCCGGGATACATCCGGGACAACTCGCAAGGGAGCATGCGATTACTACCCATTTGTATCTCTTTATATGGGTTGAAGTGTTCTCTTTTGTTTGAGCATGTCCTATGAAGAGACTAATTGTACCCAGTTTGTACCCGAACGGGTAGCAAATGCGCACAATTGTACCCGAACAGGTAGCAAATGCGACACATCCATTTGAGCGACTAATTGTACCCGTTTGATACCCTTTCGGGTACAATTCGTCTACAATTAGTATACATATGTATGTACCCGTTCGGGTACAATTGGGAACAATTGTAGTCTAATTGTACCCGAAAGAGAGCGCTCCCGGACAAATCTTTTTAGAGACTCGTCGCACACTTTTTTACAGGGAAGTGTGGAGACATATACATATATACATATACATATATACATATGTACATATATACATACGTAGGTAGTATATAAAGTTTGTTTACATTCGAACTGTTACTCATGCCATTTCTTTGAGCTCTCCATATTCGACGTCTGGGAATTAATTAATGTATAAAAAGTCTTTGTGTACGCATCTATGTATGCATTTACAAATGTAGATATATACGTTTGCGTGTGCTTAAGAATGCATACATATCTGCAATGAAATGCAATTGGCATTAATTTATAGCACTCATCATACAATAAACGTGAATTAGCTCAAGAATTTGCAGCAAGTTCATTTATTAGTACATACTACATATATTTATAATGGTCTGCAGACAACCTTTAAAAAAGTTTATGCGTCGATCTTATAGACTCTTGTGCATGAATTTATGTATCTACATACATATGTACCTACAAGAAAGTAGTTGTCATATTGATTTGGGTTAAGAAGTCCCTCTCTGCCGCTGTTAATTTAATCGAAAGAACATACAACATATGTAGGTACCTACTTGGTCCCGAGTATAAATTTGGAGGATATTTAGACTGCAACGCCTTTTCCACTACTTTACCTCCCACCTACAACCATGTCTAAGTACCAGAACGGTCGGGATGTTTGGCTACGGACTGCAACTGCAACTGCACTACGTAAAAAATACTCTTCAAATGACTTACCGATACAAGATTTCAAATCCTGGACCTTATACCTATATGCACACACATACATATGTTCATACATATTTCGTAAATATGTAATTGTAGTCATTCTTGTGTGGTTATAGGTATGCGTCATATGATTCCTATGATGATTACATATTTGTAAGTATGTTTATAAATGGAAGGGTGTATTTATATACATATATGCGTCCATATGAGTGTGCATGTGCAAGATGGCCACAAACGCTTACGATATCATGTGCAGGAGCTTGCATGTAATCATCGCTTTGTTCTTTACACTTATTGCACATATGTATGCAGAAATCTACATACGTACATACATACATACTTTCCACATAAGCCGTTTTAATGGAAAAATTTTGCAACAGTCTACCAGGCGTTGAAAAAAATAGTTAATAGGCGTTTTAGAAGAGGTTCTCCCGTTTCTAACACCAAAAGTCTCGTTGAGCGGAGATGTTTGTAAGTTGTAAAATTTACCAAACAAAACGCCAAAGCTGTGCACTATTACAGAGGAAAGGCACTTACAAAACACGCACATACATATGTATATATGAATATGTGTGTAGAACGCTTTCGGTCGCGCTTTAACAAAATAAACCTCAGCCGGCAGAATTCCCTTTCTGGGGTAATACATATCTATGGACCCATCCAACTACCAACAAATTACCAGCAAATATCCCGTGAAATATAAGCCTCCGGCAGGTTTTGATTTCAGTTTTGAGATCTTTGAGAGGCCCTCTATCCCCCTGAAAAAGTATTTTTTCTCGGACCGTGGTTCCTTAATCTAAAGCCGGGCCCATATATAAGTTTGCCATTTTTTACTACATTTCTAATATGTATGTATATCGATGCCCATGACACTACACACCACAAAATACCTATGTATATATAGTCCGACCGCAACTTGCCCCACCGATTGTATATATATATATAAAGCTACATATAACCAACAAGACATCGCCACAACGTCACCCACTACATCATCAGAGCAATTTCGCAAAGCTTTAGGTATAATCTATAACAATGTATGTATGTAGCAGCAAAAACAGTTCCAAAAAGTATATATGTGTATAAATATATAGATATGTATTTGATTTGATGAATGAGGCCACGGCACAAAGCAAAAACCAAATAAATGTATATAAATATATATGTAACGACGTGTTGGCTTTGGACGGATGGATTTAATTGGCTAAAAACCCTAAAAATTACACAAATTTTTACACATACATGTAACGCATTAACTAATTATGTTCAACTTACATTTATTTTTAAATAAAACACACATAAAATCACTTAAATTGCTTAAAATAAAAGAACTTTTTTGCAGGATTCACTTCATCGCTTGAGAATAAAAAATATACACACGAAATTCAATGACAAACACATACATACATACACGCCCATTGCGCAACTGTCAAAATTGACAGTGTCAACCAGCGCTGCCACTGAGATGCATTGCGGCTGGGTGACATCTGTGTGTTGCTACCAAACACTGCGTATAAGAGTTTTTAACTAATTATTTACGTATATAGTTGAATTTAAATTGTTGTTATTTACATTTTATTTTTCTATTTATATTTGCGTATATATATTTATATTTATAATTATATTTATATTTATAATTAGATTGATAACTTTAGATTAAAGAAAAAAAAGTTGCTTGTCTTTTGTGATTGCAATTATTGACCAATTTTGTTTTTATGGAGAAAGATGTAACATTTGACGAGAAATTATGATGTTAATTTTTTTTTTCGAAAATAACACTGTGTGACAGTGAAAATCTACTTTTTGTATGCTACCTTAACCCAGATAAGTACAAATTTATCAATTTTAGTAAAAATTGATTAAAGTAGAATATCCTAGGAATGCCTGCTCGGATATGAAAAAGTTATATGTCGTTGAAAACAGAATTAACAGGAGATTGTTTAAAAAAGATTTACATATTAAAAAATTTAACAAAAATTTGAATTTGTGCCATTTTTTTAAGTTTCTCTGGCATTTATTAAGATAAATTAACAGTTCGAATACGAAATGTCATCTTTCCAATGGCATAAAAAGTATGTTGATCGAACACTGTTTTACAAATTATTCAAGATTACAGTTATTATACGCAGTCTTCGTATGCTTGGTAAGGCCTATAACATACATACATATGTTAACCACGAAAAAAGTATTGTCCTGTCAATAAAATTCCTATTATATATTTTAAAATATAAATTTTTTTATGAAAAACCTGAAGTGTGAAAGTGTGTGTTTTAGCTTTTATCTATAAGGTTCTTATGTGATGTTTTCGCTATTTTGAAAGATCAAGTCTTGTGAAATATAGAAAAAACCTCGTTGATTTCAAAAATTCAATAATTTTTTTTTTATTTTTTATATCTTTTAAATGGCTTCATTCCAATGCAAAAATTATTAGAATATACCCGTGCAGTGGCATTGCGCGACTTGGCTGCATTTACTTGATCGCCTATAACTTCTCCATTTTACCATGGATTTTCTTCGTTGATTGCTTATCTTTTTGCCAATTGGATGGGGCTTCACGTAAATGAGTAAAACTAAAGGTAAAAACGTTTGTTTTAAAGATCTTGCCTGACAAATTCAATTTTTTCTTCAAATTTTCATAAAAAATTGCAAATTTTCAAATTGACTCATCTATATTTCAGAAACTATAAGACCTAGAGAAAAGTGTTATAGGAGCAATGTATAGGAAATTTAATTTTCTTTCGTTTGCTGTTACTCCAACATATATACGTGTATGCGTTAAAGAAACATACTGGATTAAATAGAGCCATTGGCCAAATAACTGTAAATTACCGATATCTCAAAAACCTTACCATAGAATTGAAAATTAACCCGACTTTCGGAATCAGCGACCGATTTTACATAGAGATAGGATAGTTGCGTCGAAAGTACAGACAACAAATTGCATTTTGTGATCCAATGTAATTATTGCCGCAAGTTTTGGTTTCGTTCATTATACCTAGAACTTGTTAGCAAAAGCGAATCTTCGTTGGATTTTAAGGCAGTTAGTTATTTTCGTTGTTTTCCGGTTATTTTGTATGATGACAGAAGAAAACTCTTTTCTTCGTTCTTATCCTCGTTTATCGCCGAACACATTCCCTTCGCTTTTTTACACTGTTACCTTAACTGCAAAGCCGTTTAGTCTCAAACGAATCCGGGAGGTCCTTCGCCAGTGCTGACGGAACCGGTGGTGGAGTTAAGAGTTTGTTATTTTCACTACGTCATAGTCGGGCGATGGAACGTACATATGTATGTACATAGACTCAAGCTATGCTCTCTGTGATTAGAGATTCATGTTTCTAAATAAATTTCTTTTTTTCTGAAAGTTTTTCATTCCCTCTTTGCCGCTTGATGGCATGATAAATTATTATGTTAACGTGGCGCGCGATTCGACAAATTTTTTCTGCTTCCGTTTTCCACATTCGCAAACGATCGTCATTTCCGTTTGTTATTTTTCATTTGTTTGTACATATATATTCACAGACACAAAATAAAAGCATATATCCTTCAGCTTTAACTGGCGATTTGTACAAGTCACAAATTTGTTGTATCCTTATACTCACATGTGTAGGGCTGTATGTAGTATGTATGTATGCACTTACAAATGTAATTTTCTAAAGAAAAGAAGAAAATAACTGTAAAGAAAACTTTATGAAACTTATGAAAAACAAAAAAGCAATAAACATAAAAATAAATTTCAGCAATTCAATCGTATAAGATTGGCGCGTGTGGGCGCGTGATACACAACCACTTTGTATTCCATTCCCTCGTTTTTTCTTTTTTTCTTTCTTTCTTGTTTGGATGATAAATCCGATACAGTAACAAATGCATATTTATATACATACTTAGTTTGGGTGGTTATACAAAAACTTTATGGATCCCCGCTTAGCGTTTTTATACCCTAATGTGCGAATACTAGAAGTGATTGGGATTCGATAAACAGTGGATGAGTACTGGAAATGGTTTCGACAAACAAGTAAATTTAAAAAGTCTCACGATATGTGGGAGAAAATACATACATATGTATGTACATCAAAAACAAGAAATAAACAAACTCCGGGTTGCATGAAATTTTCCACCAAAACAAATAGGTATGTATGTATGTATAGAAATATTTGCATTATGCTGGCTTAACAATTCGAAACTTCGATATTGAAAAAAGAACTATGCCTTCTCCAGGAAAACGGAATACATATTCATTATCCCACTTTGGAAAATACATTATTTCTTTACTTTTATAAATGGAAAACTTTTATTATAAACTGGCGTAGTAATATTGGCGTTTTCTTTTCTGCGAAAAAAATGAATTTGTAGATAATGGTGCCCTCTTACTTAGATAGGGATCAATATTCGATGAAATGATCACACAACCTTACAAAATGGCTAAAAAATCAAACAACAACATTATTTCAAAAAAAAAAGAACGCCATAAGTGAGCACCGTTTTTCGTGAAGGTCTTCAACACCAGAGATTAAAAGTGCTTAACATTTATTACTTTAATTTTATCCATAGCGCTCAAGCACATGACATTCTAGATTGAGAATTAAAAAAAAAACTTGTCAAAGTATGTTCAATGCATGTAGCGACCAAAATCTCCAGCTGGGTATATAGAAACATATTTGGTACCGTTGAAAAATAATTGTTTTGAAAGTCTTAGATATATTTTAGTTAATCTGCAGTGAATACAATTAAGTATGTACATACGAGTAACTCGATAGGAAGCGGCCAGGGGGATTAAGGAAGATATTTGCGCTAAAAGTCAGCGGGCATAAATAATTGTGAGCTATAAATATATAAAATGACATATACATAATTATATACATACATATGTACATATATACTATGTACATCTGTATGTTATGCTTTGCTTGGTGCGCACGCAAAGGATATGCATAGAGTGAAATTGAATTAATCTCAATCGGACGCCTGTCGTTCACTTCCGCTAAGCATCGACTGGCAAAGCGTTGCAAAATCAGCCGCTCAAGTCGGAAGCGTCCAACTTCCGGCCAAATGGAAAATTAATACATACATATCAATATGTACATTGTATGTATGTACATACATATGTATTGTGTATAACTTTTCGGTTTTTCGGCATATCAACAAAACTACTATAAGTAAGCTAAACTTGCGGAACTGCCATTCGATGCCGAACCGGAAAGATGATTCGTCTTATTTTCTTGTTCATGTTGTGACATCTACATACCCATAAACGGATGCATGTTTTTATATACATACATACATATGTATGTATGTAAATATATGTAAGTATATACATACATTCTTATACATATGTATGTATGTATGTAGGCACTTATAAGTTTTGTATATCTATACAAATCTCTAACAATAAATATTTGTTACTCATCTTTAGGGGCATACATGCATGCATACATATTATGCACATACTCGGTAGGTATGTGGTGTGATGACTTTTGCAATCGAACCCTTCGCCCATAAATCTCGCCATGCATGCTTTTATTTTCTAATTTTTTTTTTTGCTTTTTCACATGCCGTTAATGCACGTCTTGAGCGGATGTGAAAGCTAACGCTTCGAAAGGCATAAGTATCCCCATACATATGTAGATATAGTTCATATACATACATATGTATGTATGTATGTACGTGCAGTATGAAGAAGGACATGTGCTCGCTCACAAGGATGCATGTGTCCATAACGCCAATTGAACAATAAAACAAAACAAAAAAAAAAAACCAAACCTAACCAAAACACTGTCATCATGCCAAGTTTCGGGAGAGAGTTTGAAAAGATTTATGTATGTTGGAAAATTGTAAATAAATAAATACAAAAACTGCTTGAAATCACCAAATTTCCATATGATATGGTCTCAAGGGAGTACTTGTTTAGTATTTGCTGATAGGGCGGTGGTAAGTCATACATAGCACATAAGTAGTAACCTTAAGGGATAGTTTTCGGTTGAATTAAAACACTTTAAAAAGTGGTAATTCAATAAATTTTTGTTGGCTCTTAATTAAGAAAAGTTTCAATTTACGTACATAAGTATGTGTGTATGTATTACATGCATATGACAAAGTTTACTGATTTTAAAAATGTTATAGGGTCTATACACGATGCGTCTGATTCAAAAGTCAGTTTAGGTGTATTAGTGAAAATGTGCATGTACCCTGCAGTAAACTTGTTTCACTGCTGAAGGATCAGTGATGATTCTTTGTTGAATATTCATCACTGTCGTCATAACTCAGTATATTTTTATTTGTTCTTGTTTTTTTTTCAGAGGAAAGCAAACCATTTATATGAAAAATTCATCAGTCTTTATATGAAAGTATTCACTGATGACTCCTCGTCATAGGTGAATTGCATCAGTGATTCATTAAGGATTCATTGCGGATTTTTACTGCAGGGTAGTAGTTACACCGACATGACTCTGGCATGACTCAAGAAAACTAGTTTGATATTTTGCTGTGACGCGGCGAGTCAACACGTACACAGATGACTCGCAAGTCAGACGCACTGTATATAGACCCTATTAAATCGACATAAAAAAGAGTAGCCAGGCAATTTCGAGTAAAAGCCGGATTGAATAGCTTTCGTTCCACTGCCAACATGACTTTTCAAAGGTTTTCCCAATTAAACGGATTGCTGGATTGCCGGAAAAGTATTTATGACGCGGCCATAATGGAGCCATGCCACAACAATTTCATATTCTTTACAACAAATATACCTAAAAAATAAATGAAAATAAACTCAAAAAGCCATAGTAATGGTTTGTCTAAATATTTTTTTATATTTTTACTTAACCTTTATATCTCCGTCGCCGCTTCTGTTTGTTATCGCTACTTTCCGCCTTTTTCTTTTCTATATAAATTGAAATTCCAAGGGAGAAGATTCTACTTTTACTCATTAGACGCAAATTTCGGCAATCATATCTATCTGCGAATATTGGGCTCCACTCTACTTTTTCCATGACTTCGAAGTCCATAAGTATAAGAACAAGAAACCGTCAACACCACAACACCACCCTTTCTTACCTCTCCCAACCACTTTCAACCAAAGCTGCAATATAATTCACACTTGAAGTCAACGAGCCGTTAAAAATTAATGCTTTTGCACTTGCCGCCTTTGGTGATTTGAATTTGTGACCAAAATGGAACTTGCTGCATCATCACCACACCACGCCACCCCATCAAACCTCAGCTCACCTCACCCCACTAACTCACCAACGTGTGCGCGCACGAAATACGAATTAAGTTAATGCTAAACAAAGTCATTAAACAATTTGCGCAGCCATAAATTATATCCTCTTAAAACGCATTTTGGAGGAAGGCGAAAGCGTGTTGTAAAATTGTACAACAACAAAAACAATCATCACAAAAACCATTTGAAAAACGCATTTGTACATCTGTCCGCCTGAACGATTAAGAACTGAAGTGAAGTGAACTAAAGTTTTGTCCATCCTTCATGCGGCAATCAGAAGGCTAAATGAAAACAAAAAATGAAAAACCAACGCACCGAAAAGTAAATTGTAGAAAAAGTAGAAAATGTGCTTTACATACAGACACATTAAATTATAATGTCCAATGCAACAAACTCATTTTACAACGTGTATTCTCATTTTCAAGCTGGGCTGCTGGCTAACCCCACGCCAAAAGCGATGAGCTGCAATTGGGATTTCGGCCGAAAAACTACACAAACAAGAATGAGGAAGCTCTTAATGAAATTGTCATTAATTAAAATTTTAAAAGCTCTGTGGGGATGTTAACGAAATATGCCATAATGTGAATTTGGAAAAGGACATCTTGATATTGATGATACACTGAAGATAAAGGGAGCACTGGCGTCGAAGACAAATGGATATTTTGCTTAATTTTGAAATTAACTTTTTTTTACTTTTTTTTTTAAATATGTACTATGTATGTATGTATGCACTCAGAAAAAAAATCATCAACATGATTCATGTAAAATTAACACGATCGATCTTTACACAGAGAACAGCAACAATTTTTTCAAATTGCACGATGTTTGAAACATGATTTTGGCTTTATAACTGTCATCTGAAAATTTGGTAAATTCAACCAAATTTTATTGTTGATACAACATGAAGAAATTTTAAAATATACAAGATGATTCAAATATAAAATTTTATTCCTAAATGTCATTTGGAATTTGGTTTATTTAACATGATGATTGTGTCAATATAAACTAAAAAAATGTTAGAAAAATGACGTCTCAATTTTAGTGTTAATACAACATGAAAACAAATGTTAAAACAACAAGAACCACAATTAACAATAAAAGTTGGTTGATATAACACGAAACAATGTTCAAACATAAGCGTCATTTGGAATTTTGGTTTATTCAACACGATGATAGTGTCAATATAATCTAAAAAAGTGTTAAAAAGAACGTCAAAACTATTTTGAAACATACACAATTTTTTCAACGTTTGAAGTTCTGCTGTACGTGCAAAACACAAACTAATATTATTTTTTTTTTTTTAACAAAAAGAAAATTTTATCCCGTGGCAATGATGGGAGTTTAGCATCATTGGCAGTGCGTGATAATGGTTTTTCAATTTATATTTTTAGTTCGCAGGTAAGTTAAAAGTGGGTTGCATTTTTGTTTCTAAAAGTTTTTAATGTTCAATATTTTCTTTTTCCTCTTCATAGTTTGCAATTTTTACCACGAAGAGATGTTTAGCGAATGGATTCTTTCACGCAGCATGCGGTGCATATACCGTTGCATTAGCGGCCAAACATTACTCGGTGCCAGTGATAGTAAGTACTATCGCCCATGTATAAACTATTCGTATGAGAAGGACGCTTTCAATTTGGGCGGTTGTGCGGGTGATGTACGCAAATATGCTTTATTGATCTGATGATTATATATTTTATGTTTTATATGTTTTTTATTAAAAAAAAAATAAATTAAAAAATCAACAAGACTTTCTAGTTAATTTAACAATAAATTTAAGGTAAAATCAAAAAGATGTTATTGTTTATTCAACAGGACCATGTCGTGTTAATTTAACCAGCTTAAATTGTAATATTAACTAGTTAAAATTGTAAAATCAACAGGAAGACTCAATACTTTTTAGTGTTAATTCTACAGTTGTCATCCTGTTAAACTAACACTTGACAGTAGTGTTAAATTTACACGATTACATGATGGCACACACTAAGCATCGTGTTGAAAAAAATTAACCACAAAATTTGTTGATTTTTGGTTGATTTCACACTATTTTTTTTCTGGGTGTGCTAGTACATGTGTATGTATGTACTTCATTCTATCTGATACAATATTGCCGACCACTGCTATGGATTTGTCTGATGGAAAGTGGTGAAATGATGTTAAATAAATAATAGCTTAAAAAAACTAAAAAACACGCTATAATCTTAAAAATCGTACTAAAAATTGAGAAATAATTTAATTAGAAACAAAATGATGAACGAAAATATATGTATTTAAGGAAAAGCGTGGGGTGCTCAGTATGTCAAAAAATATTTAAAATCGGTGTTTTTTTACTAATAATTTTATTTTGACTTTTTTGAGATTTCATATATCGTACTCTTTAATTTCGCAACTAGGTATATTTTTGTACTAGTTGTACGAATCGAATATTTTCATGTTCAAATATTATTGAGCACCCCCACTCTTTTCCTTAAATACTTATATTTTCTTTCATCATTTTGTTTCTAATTAAATTATTTCTCAATTTTTAATACGATTTTTAAGATTAAAGCGTGTTTTTTAGTTTTTTTAAGCTATTATTTATTTTTAACTCTTTAGTGAAATTTTTCATTAAAGGATGTTTTATGCGGACGCAAGAATAAAAGTAAAAAGAAGTCTGATGGGATGTGGTGTTCTCCGAAATAGATCTACATACATATGTATTTATAACTTCTACCAAAAATCTCAATATGCAGTGAAGTAAACTAGCTTATTATGCAATAT
Source organism: Urophora cardui (assembly GCA_960531455.1). Lineage (NCBI taxonomy): Eukaryota > Metazoa > Arthropoda > Insecta > Diptera > Tephritidae > Urophora > Urophora cardui. The sequence goes on from OY482673.1 coordinate 48,004,080, forward strand.
TTTCCAAACCCTTTTATTCAAGGTTTTCCAAACTAGTTTGGAAATACAAAATTTCCCAAACGTTTTGTTATATTTTACAATCAGAAAGTGAAGAGAAGCTGAGGTGAAGCATTTGAAAAGAACAAAAAAAAAGAAACCTGATTGAATAAATTCGAATTTAGACAATAAAGTTCCGAATACGTTTATAGCGTAATGGTGAGGTATGCTGCCTACGGACCAAGGAGCTCAGGCTCGAGTCCCGAGTGGCGCATTTTTTTGTTTTTATTTTTTATTTTTAGAGAAATTTTTTTCACCTCACGTTTACAAAACATTGTATAAAAATTGCTTTCCAAACGTGAAATGCAATTATAGAATTAGGATTCCTTTTCGTTGATTCAGCACTTACTATTAAATGAATTACAAACAAAACCAGTTCTTGCTTTGCATACGTATGTATGTACATGCGGCTGATTTCATTGCAAATACAACAAACCCAAAACAGAAAGCTTCAAGCTTCATTTTTGAGTGAATTTATGCATTGAGTTTATCGCCATCGCTATGAGCGATCGCTGGCTGTTGTGCGTTAGTTCGCTCGCTATTTGAGTGGTTATACGTTTTTTTTGAACATTTGTTTATGATTTGAAAAGAATGTATTTTTGAGCGTTCGTGAGTGAGTTTTTCCGTACCCTGAAAGCTTGTTACTTATTGGCTTGTATACGGGAGTGAATTGAAATTCATAGAGGCTATTTTGAAGAAAGGTAACATAAAAGCCGCAATGAAGCATATAGTATAATGTTGAATGTCCTACTATATGATGACGTTGGGCTGTTGATGTCATGTTTCGAATCCGGAGGAGAATAGAAATAATAGAAGAGAACACAAAAAAGTGAATGTTTGAAAGATATAATAATTTAATTAAAGGTTGCAACTTTTAGGATGGGATGAAGTTACATACATACAGGTGAAGCTAATAAAAGCGTGTTAAAAACGGAGGCCTTAACAATTAGGTATAACAAATAAAAAAAATTTACCATATACATACATAACACAGTACAACAAATTTACAGAAATGTTACTCAACACAACAAACGCTAGTAATTATGAAAGAGGATGTATCCTAGGCCAACTTTGCTGAACAGAGAACAAGTCCAGAGGGTCTGAGTTTTATTAGGGGCGGTTAAAATTTTATAATTTTAGTTGGAGGTGCAATTACTTTATCGAAAATCTATATATGTAAAAATGGTGTAAAAAATGTTACTAACCTCATCAGGTGAGAACGGCTGGACCGATTTCTGTAAAATTTTTTGTTAGTTGTTCGTATTCTCGAGGAGAAGGTTCGTACGGAAGAAAATTTTGGAAAATCTCTTCGGAAAAGTCCGAATATTGGAAAAATCGGTGTGTATGTGTGTATGTGTGCATGTGTGGATGTGTGTCCTTTATAGACTCCCAAAGTAACCAACCGATCTTTATGAAATTTTCACAGCAGATTCATGTGGTGTTAGCGCGCATAATAGGGTATATAGAATTTCGAAAAAGGGGGAGCTTCCCGGAAAACATTCCTAAATGTGGACCCAGATCGACCCAGCAAGTCTTCGAGCAAAATTGGTATCAAATGAAAGGTATTTAACAGGCCTTCAACACAAAGTTATTTTCATTGCAATGCCTAGGCCGGGTCCCCAGATATGGGTCAAAACGTGGGACCGAGTGACCCTGGAAAGTTTCTGAGCGATATTGGTATCAAATGAAAGCTGTTGAGGAGGACTTCAATAAAGAGCTCTTTAAATAGTGATACCTAGGCCGGGTTCCACGATTTGGGTCAAAGCGTGGACCCGGATAACCTCTGAATGTTTTCGAGCGATATTGGTAGAAAATGAAAGGCGTTGAGCAGGGCTTCCACATAGAGTTATTTTTAATTGTGATTTCTAAGGCTGTTTCCCAGAGATGGCTTAAGTAGTGGGCCCGGATTGTGATGGACGGCTCCGGTAAGGTAAAGGTAGATATGTATAGGGATAGGGATAGGAATAGGAATAGGAATAGGAATAGGGATAGGGATAGGGATAGGGATAGGGATAGGGATAGGGATAGGGATAGGGATTGAGATATAGATTGAGATTGAGATTGAGATTAAGATTGAGATTGAGATTGAAATAGAGATAGGGATTGAGATAGAGATAGAGATCGGGGGCAGTAGGTTTGTCGCGGCGAATATAACTTTAACTTTTATTCAGAGAATAGAAAATTTTTTTTATTATTCGCAGTAATTAAGATGGACTCTAAGATAATGGTTAGCAATACGGTAATCAAAGACTTTTCTTTAGGCTTCATAGGAATAGATTTTAGCAGAACAACGTCTGCCGGGTCAGCTAGTATTTTATACAAAAAGACTCCAAATGAAGTTTTTGTGCTCGGACTTCTGTACAGAATTTAATAAGCAATTTCTTTGCGCTACACTTTAACTCCTAACCCCTACCAAAATGGCTCTGTTAAACCCTGTTTGGAAACACATGGAGATAATACCAATTAAACGTGTATATAGAGAGTAAAAATGTTCTAAAAAATTATGCGCCATAAAATTTCACTAGGGGTCCCCTCTTGTACAAAGTACGGAAAAAGACCACACACTGAGAGAAAAAAAATATATGGAGGGGTCAAAGAAATTGTTTACCTATTTTGAACACTACTTTCTTTGTTTTGAGTAAATTTTCCTTAAAACATGTTAAAAGGTTTATAAAATATTGTTGTTACATGCGTTACCATGGTTTCATATACTTGTTTTGAAAAAATTCATACACTAAAATAATGAAAAATTCTTTATGGGCCCGTCAGAATGAATACTTTTCCGGCAATCCAGCAACGTTTAACTGACACATACTTCAATTTCATATATTTGTTACGGCAAAGTTGAAGTACTGAATGTGTCGATCGTCATTCAATTACATATAATTCCACTCTGCTGTCAGTTAAACGGATTGCTGGATTGACGGAAAAGTATTCATTCTGACGCCCCTATTAAGCGCCATTCCATTCCCAACTTTCCTTGTTTTGAAGACTTGATTTCTTTAATTTTGAGAAATTAAATTCCCATACAAATCCCCATGGCAACGAATTTGTTTGAAAGTTTTTTTATGTTTTTTCCACATTTTTGAGAAAATTTACACAAAACAAAGAAAATTTTGTATTGGGACGCGTGTTCAAAATAAGGAAAATTATGTCTTTGATCGAGAGAAACTTTTTTTTTGAGTGCAGCAAACACTGTTGGACTGTCCTCAATCCCAGCTTCCGTCTCAGCCTCAATCCCGTTCATCGTCAATGACAAGCCAAAATGTTATGTTTATTGCTTTTGTCACTCTATACCTACATTCATTACATTCCATTTATTAGCAGGGATATATTGAGTATGTCATCAAATCTCTAGCTTTGCGTGGGTTGACTCTTTTCATCGTCATCAGCATCATCTTCATCAACAACAAAATCTGCAAAAGAAGAAGTCGTCAAATTTACTTATGACAATTTTAAACATTCCACAATAAAAAACTCTCTTGACTATAAAGACGAAAGCAATGCAATAACAGCAAAAGCAACAACAACAACAACAACAAACAAATTTCAAGTTTTTCAGAAAACACATACATACACAAATACATACATATATCCTTTTCCATGAGATGACATCAAGGAAAAAAAAGCAGAGAAGAACTTAGGCAGTCGAAAAAAATGTGTAAAACTCATACCGAAAAGGATGTAGGAAATGGGCAGCTATAAAAATAATTTGTGGCTTTATTGGGTTGTCATTGTCGTTGGTTCAGTTTTTTGTTTTTGTTTTTTTTTAGTTTAACAACCATGCCATGCAACGGCAACCCTTGTTTGTTACGCTTTTCCGCTTGAGAAGATGCATAATTTTTAAATTTTCCACATCCCCCCACCGCTTTCATTACAATTCACAAATTGCTGCCACACTGTAAAATACTTCCATTCACTATATGCCATAAATACATATTTACATACATATCCATATATAAATACATATGTACATAATAGATATATATAAAACGCGACATATCTGCGTGACTTTTTAATGCTTTCAGATATTTTAAAAGCATCAGCCCAATAAACAAACTACTATTTATTTATTCAACTCAGCATTTTAGTTCGTTAATGTGTTTTCTTTCATTTCAGCTTATTTTTTATTGCGCTCAATAACTCGTATTTACTTTTTATTATTAAGTACTTTCTTTTTAATATTTGTATGTGTGTATTTTTTTTATTCTTCAATTCAATCAAAAAATTCTCAGTTTTTTGTATGCAATGAAGTGGTTCAAGTGCATTTCTTTTTCAAACACACTCGGTCATACAAGTGTACAAAACATATATATATGTAAATATATACATAGTATAATGTATCAAACGTGAGACCAATGCCACATTGCATAATTTATTGCAATTCAATATTTCATTGACTTTTCTAATAAAGGTACATACATACATATATACTCTGAAAAAAACGCAGTTAAATCAACAACTTTCTACAGTTGAATTTCCGTATTTGTTTCAACAGCAAATTTGTTGATCCAACGAACGCTCCATTAACACCAAAGGGTTGAAAGCTAAATGACCAAGTCGGAGGTGGAGTCAGTCTTCTCAAGAGACCTAGATCTAGAACATTTTTATTAGAGATGGCCGGACCCGTGATTTCTGCAGAACGGAGTGATTCTTGACTGTAATTTTTCAGTCACTGCAATTTTTTTCTTTGTAAAAAGAACACAGGAAGCGAAAACCTTGTATTCCTCGGAATGTTAAATGTGTTTTATTTCCAGTTCTACTGAAGCGATCTAAATCCTTTTTTGCAAAAGATTGAGGTCCTTGACGATGTTTGACATGCCAGCAAAAAAAGTTAAATTAAGGTGGTATAAACTAAGTACTGGGTGGAAGTGACTCCAATGGCGCACATAGCGTTAATACAATTATAAAGTAGAAACACTCCTCTCAAACCAAAGAGATTGGTGTATCAAACTTAGGAAGCGGACCATAAATACCGAAGATATGAAAAAAATGAATTTTAGCTACATCTAGCGGCGTCCAAAAAAAAAAATAAAAAATTTTTCCAGAAATGTTTTCGAAAAAGAAATTATATGGGGGCGTACGGTGGACTTTGTTTTTTGGTCCATATAAGGCGTGACGGCCTAATGTACACATCATCTGCAACCGGCCGTCTCCAACCCGTTCCCACTACTTTTTTGCAGTTACGGGCCCAACTACACTAGGTTCAAGATACTTAAAAAAAAAGAGCAAAAGCTATATGTGACCAAATTCTAATAACGAAATGTCCAAATAGCAAAAAGGCAAACATTTTCCCACATATAGAAACATCCAGCAGCCATATCTAATTCGAATGACATTTCCAGCTGAATGCACCACAAAAGTCGAAAACGAAATATTCACATTGTGTAGATACTATTTAACTTTTAAATACACTTGTTATGCGTTAATGTGACATTACAGCTCTACATGACACATTTATGTAAGTAGTAGATAATTTATGTATCGTTTTTGAGGAGTTGTGTCACTCCTCTCCACCCCCAAATAAAAAAACGTGCATATACATATACATAACTAAATATAATAGTTGTTGTAGATGAGCTTCGCTGATAGCGTAGATTGTTTAGTGTAAGAACATTTAGCTCAATTGAGTTTCAAATTGATGTCACCATTATCAAACGCTTTAATGTCGACGTCCAAACACGGAGACACGAAGTTGAGCAACCCGCTGCTTTTGTTCGTTTGTTGGTGAGAAGGCGACGAGGAAAGGAGGGGGGCACCAAGTCGTCGGTGCTCGGACAACACGCTTTGTGCAGCAATTCTTATCGCCAGTGACCAATCAGAGCGTTCGAAGAATGCCAGAACAAAACATAATGAACAAAAGTTGGCCAGCGACGAGTTGATGTGTTTGGACAAATGGAAGACAGAACAGCGGCACAAAAGAGAATCGTTGGATAATTTCGCGGCAGAGTTGCTGTGTTTGGACACGGACAATCTAAATAGTTTTCTCTCCCTTATGAATGAAGCATCCTTATTTATTTGTGATTTTCGTTTTTTTTTTTTTATTTTTTTTTCTTTTTGCTCAAACAGGATGAAAATAATTAATTTGACAGCGCAGAGAGTTCACTTTGTTCAAATGTTTTTATGTATGTGAAGAAAATAATGTGCGTAGCTCAGGGTTGTCCAATCGGAAATCTAGGCAGCTCACTGTTATTGTCAATGCAATGTAAAAAAAAAAAACAATTACAAATGGGCCCGTCAGAATGAATACTTTTGCGGCAATCCAGCATCGTTTAACTGACACATACTTCAATTTCATATATTTGTTACGGCAAAGTTGAAGTACTGAATGTGTCGATCGTCATTCAATTACATATAATTCCACTCTGCTGTCAGTTAAACGGATTGCTGGATTGACGCAAAAGTATCCATTCTGACACCCCTAAAAGTCATTGTGATTAGTGCAGCTGAAACGAAGTGTCAGTTATAAATTTGGATTTCTAATGACAATCAGCTGTTTCTTCGAATATTTTGGACCTAATGCATAAAATCGAGATTTACCTCATACTCCGTTTTTTCGTAAAATGGGAATTTTGTACGCATAAAAATTATTAAAATTGCTCGATTCTGCCAAACAAATTAGGTTTACCTCATAGAAAAATTATAAAAATAATAAAACCCCATCCAATAAATTTAAATTATTTGGTTATTTCTCGAGATTAAGTTTGAGTTCTCTTGAGAAAGAGCTCAGTTTTTATGCATAAGGGCCTTTACACCACTTTCTTAAAATTCCAAGAAACCACCAAGGGTAGATTAGGTTGACCGGATAGAGTTATCCTTCACATAGACCACATATGGTGCTTAGTGTTACGAGCATCGTATTGTAGGCAAGTTTGCATTCCAAGTTTTAGTATTTTGTGTATTTATGAAGAGTATTTGTTGACTACTAGATTCCACAATAGGGGGTGAAATTACTCCCCATGTGGAGTGCCCCTATGTGCCCTCCTTGACATCGTCGAAAAGCCCCACCCACCCGTCTCCGTCCTACAACTCCAAAGGTCCTTGTTATAGCGCCGAATGATTGTGGGCATTCCGATCCAGTCGCGCCCCTCCCACAGCGCCGCAGCAGAGACATTGCTGAAGTCATCCCCGAAATATCAAGAAAGACACCTAACGCACTTCCTGTAGTGAAGGCCCTTTCCATTTCCTTTTGGATATGTTGTTATTGTTGCTGTGATTCTTTATCCTGTTTATCCTCCATAATGACAAGATAAATGCGTTTTATGCCTTCTGCCAGGCACCACGAAACATGACTGAGGCCGTCTCGCACCTCCCTCCTTGGCTTGCGCCTTCAGGGGACCTACTCGGCCGGACAACAGCCTTTGCTAGCCCTCCGCGGTCTCCTCCACGTACTCTGCCCTGGTGTAAGGAACAGTCATTGGGGAGGAGGATTATTGCCCAGTTGGTAACCTCTTGGAGATTTCAGCCTAGAATTTTTGCCACCAAATCAAAAATTTTAATTAGTTTTAAAGTCTAAATTTAGAACATATTATTAAACTATCTTATTTTTTTATCTGATTTTCACCTGGTTAAGAAGCTAAAATGTATACATTTGAGTCAAAATAATTTTTCCTTCTTTTCAGAATTTTCCTAAGACAAAAATTGTATTGGACATCGCTGGCTTAGATAAACAGATAGATAGATACTTGTATGTATATTGATTAACGTAAAGAGTAAACTTTTCTACTCCCAATTTTATTTTTATTTTTTTTTTTTGTTTTTTTTGAAGAATTTTGGTCGTCGGCCACAATTGCATATTTAAGATTTACGACTAGATTAGAGCTCGTCGCGGGCGCTCGCTGGCATGCTTTACAGCGTTGCGAAAATGCGAAAACGCTCATAAATAAAAACCCCCCAAAAATATATGACATTTTTTTAACATACATATGTACATACATACATATACACACCACCCACTTCGCTTCGCTTCGATTTAATGTTTATGATGCGCATTTTAGTGTCGCTGTGCTGCGCTTTTTATACCTTTCATGAGAATGAAATGGTATTATAACTTTGTGCAGAAAATCAAATCTTGAAAGTACTAGAAGGAGGCGTGACAGACCCATCAATATATATATCGATATAATCAGAATCATGAGCTGAGTCGTTTAAGCCATGTCCGTCTGTCCGTCCGTCCGTCCGTCCGTCTGTGTGAACGCAAACTAGTCGCTCAGTTTTTGAGATATTTGATTGAAATTTGGAACACGGGTGAGTTTTGGTGCTCAATCGATCATTTGTCGGAATTGGCCGAATCGGACCACTATAACATATAGCTCCCATACAACCGATTGTTCAGATATACACATTTTGGGGTATAACTTCTCCCTTTTTACAGCTAAGGACACGAAACTTTGGGGTATTTGTACCCATATTGACCCAAAGAAGGTTACCGAAAATTATCAAGATCGGACCACTATAACATATAGCTGCCATACAACCGATTGTTCAGATATACACATTTTGGTGTATAACTTCCCCATTTAAACAGCTAAGGACATGAAACTTTAAAGTACTTGTACCCATATCGGCCCAAATAGAGTTACCGAAAATGATCAAGATCAGACCACTATAACATATAGCTCCCATACAACCGATTGTTCAGATATAAACATTTTGTCGTATAACTCCTCCATTTAAATAGCCCAGACACCATTTTTTCTAATAAATCGTTCCATAAATAACCTACAAAATTGAAATTATAAATTATACCAAATCAGGCTATGTACAACATACATAGGTAGCTTTTCATTTCCCCACTCATGAAAGGTATGAAGTCTTCGGTACGGCCGAAGACAGCCGCGCTCTTACTTGTTTTTTTTTTTTTGGTTTATCCTGTCAGCGAAGACACAAGAGCAAAGCTATCGCCGCAATGCGGATGGAACGACAACGAAGAAGGGTGTTTCAGATGCTGCGCTTGTTCGTTCGTTCGCTGACAAGATATGTGCATGCAACCCCCCGTAAGGACATCAATGCGCGCCGACAGAAATAAAAATTCGCCGCCTGAGTGTGCATACATACATATCTATGTATGCATCTGTGTGTGGCGATCACGATGACGGCTGTCTTGTCGTAAAGTTTGTAAACATAACTAATACTCTCTAAGACACATGACATGGGTGTTGATAAATAAAGTTCACTTATTGAATTGCTACACGCTTGATTGCGCACTTAGCGGCGGATGTGATGCGTTGACAAACACAATGCACATAAAAAAGGCAACAACAAAAACAACGACTACAACAGCAATTACACTTGGCAGTTAGCTAAAGGATTTATAACGCAGTCATTTGGAGAGGGTGAGTGCTGATGATATTACTGCGATTGACTTTTAGAGCCTCAAAATGCTGGTTTGGTTGGTAAGCTTGAATTCGTCAAGCTTGTGAAACAATCCAGAAAACAAAACTGAACCGATATGTATGCACATACATAATATTACATATGTATGTATGTATGTACTTTTGCATTGATTTTAGTTCTGGTTTTGTTTGATTCCCAGCGTAATCAACTAGAACGTTTATGACAAAAAAGAATAACTGTGTCTAATTTAGTTTCATTGATATGTATGCACATAGTTTAATGTGTAGCTAATAGAATTACTAGATATCTATTTGTGACAATTTCAATATATGTAAACTTTAATTTAACTCTGAATAGGACGTTATTGAAAAAGAAATCGATTGAGCCACGTCCATCCGCCCGTCCGTCCGCCTGTCCGTCTGCACGCACTCTAGCTTGCGCAAAAGTTGAAACATTTTAATGAAATTTGGAAAGCAAGTTACTATCCAGACTGGGACGGTTGGTACTGAAAATGGGCGAAATCGAGTCACGACCTCACCCACTTTCCCTATATAGTATATATTGAAAATTTCGTATTTCAGTCCCTAATGAAGCTATCGTGATAAGACTTTACACACGTAATGAGCTCAGGCCCTTATAAAGAAATATGGCGAAGTTTTGGAAAACGGGCTGTGCCACGCCCACTTATTAATGGGCAAACATTGAAAGTTTGATATGTATGTCATAACTCAGAAACCGTTGAAGATATATGTATGTATGTATGTATCGATGAAATTTGGCACGCGTGATGTACTTCCATAGGAGGTTTGGACGTAAAATTGCAAAAATCGGTTAACGACCACGCCTGCTTTTATATATGGGTATTATAAAAGGGCCGCTGTGGTGCAGTGGGTAGAGTGCTCGCCTGCTATGCCAGAGGTCTCGGGTTCAAACCACGGTCCGAGAAAAACACCAAAAAATTTTTCTAATTAGTAAAAATCCAATTATTTTTTAAGAGCAGCGGTCACCTCTCGGCAGTGGGCGGCATACCCTCCGAGTGTATTTCTGCCATGAAAAAGCTTCTCACAAAAAATGCATTCGCCGTTCGGAGCCGGCACAAAACTGTAGGTCCACCCAATTAGTAGGAAAAACAAAAAGGAGCACACCTCGAATTGGGAGAGAAGCTCGGCCATAAAACTCGTCAGAGTTATAATAGCGCCATTGTATTATTATTATTATAAAAGGGCCTAATAAAAACGTTTTAAGTGATATCTTTGTCAAATATATAGATATATTACTGAAATTTTGTGGCATGATAGACATACATATATGTATGTATGTAGATACGGAACAAAAAAAAACAAAATTTTGAAAATGGGCGTGGCACCGCCTCCTTTTATAAGCAGGAATATACAACATACAACTCGACAAAGAATTGATATATCAGGACGAAACTTGGTGTATACACTTTTATCACTTGTGGTTACATACATGTTCTAAATTTAAGCGAAATCGGTTTAGAACCACGCCTATTTTGTAACAAAGATATTTCTAGAATGCCCTTCAGAAATTTGTAAATTGACATCTCTGTAATTAAACGTCACACAGGGATGTAATTTGGCACTAACAAGAATATTTATACGCTTCGTGAGATGATTGATACAAATTTTGAAAATGGGCGTGGCTTTTTTTTTTAAAGTTTAGTTTTTAAAATTTTATGCAGAATTTTTATAGACAGTTTGGCCATCGGCTTTTTTTCCTTTTTTTCATCGGGTACTCTTTGCATGAATGTTAGATACTAAATACATACATACATATGTACGTATGTATACATATAACCACGTGTATATGTACATATTAGTGTCCGACCGAAGCTGGAATTTTAGGCCGAAGCCGAAGCCGTAGCCGAATATTCGGCATAATCTTTTATTCGGCCGAAAACCGAAGCCGAAGCCGAATACCAAAATAAGAAACATATATACTTAAGTTTGAGATTTTTTTATTTAATAAAATACATACATACATAGTTGTAAACAAAAATAAAAAAATTCAGTCTTTAGCTATGTTAATAAAATTTTAACAATGTAGGAAAATAAAATTCAATACTTAAAGTTCAAAAGCTTTATGTTGTACGCCAAAAAAAAAAGAGTTTATCTGCATTTTCTCCCAAGAGATTTGACCGTCTATCGGTGTATAGTTGACCAGCTGTACTAAATAATTGCTCGCTCGCCACACTCATTGGAGGAGCAGTTAAATATTTTTTTGCAACCTTTTTTAAATTAAAAAAATTTGAGGAATGCCAATAATGGAATATATGTATTTAACACTACGAAGAACACGTGGTTGATCTAAGCATTCGCTTAATTCCACTTCAAGACTTATATTAGTTTTTGCTTTGCGTGCGCAATCTTTTACAGATTTATCATGGGATGCCCAGAGGTCACTGGAATCCAAAGTAATTGATTCATCCAAAGATTCTTCACTATCACAAAAAAAACAACAAATTTCATTTTGTGATCCAGTGTAATTAGCGTAAGTTATTGTTCGGAATCTTAGGCCTGTTCAATAACAAAAAAATATTACTGGAAGTTACGATTTTCTGTCGCTCATAAAAATCGAAAATTCGTAAAATCCAGTCTTTTTTTTATTAAACAAATCCATTATTCGGCGTCAATTATTCGGCCTTTTCAGCCGAAGGTCGAAGCCGAAGCCGAATAAAAAATACCAGCCGAATAGGCCGAATACCGAAGCTTGGCCGAATATTCGGTCGGACACTAGTACATATGTATGTACATTAATATATTAATATGTATGTACGTCATTTATTATATGCAATTGTATTCTGTAGCTAATACCATATTAGTTAATGTTTCTAAAACTGTCATATTTAACTTGATTCATTGCGCATTCAATTTTAATGTCAAATGTTCTGAATAACATTTGTTGTAATACGCTTTGTGCGAACTGCAAACTTCCAACCACAGGAAACGAAAAAGAGGATATACATTACACCCTCCTATTTTTGATATGTGGATACATATTTATGTATGTATGTACACAGGAGCGGATTTACATAGGGGCAACATGGGCAGCTGCCCAGGGCGCCGTTTCAAAAGGGGCGCCAAAACTAAGACAAAGAAAAAAATTTTTTTATTATTTACCAAGAAAAGTTTTTTTTCAATATTACAACAAGAATGAAAGATTTTTTCAATTTTTTACAGAGAAAAAATTAATCAAAGTACATTTCAGAACATTGGTACAGTTCTTAACCTTCGCCCCAGTGGGACTTACATATTGCTCATTTGCTGCATTTGCACTTTTCAAAATACACAACTTTTCAGGAAGCGCAATTTTGAGATTCAACCGCCATATGGTGCGCAAGTAAATGCAACATTTGGTTTGTATCTGAAGCGCTTAGTTTTCAACAAATCATAAAGAATTTTTTACTCAAATGAAGTATGATGTAACTAACTATTCTGCAGCATTAACTCAAAAATCACGTTTTTTGATTTATGCTGGTCTTGCAGCAAATGAGCGATATGTAAACATCAAGTTTTAGCAGCTTGTGTGCAGTAAATGACGTGAAAGATTCAAATTTAATTGAAATTTCAAATTTAAAAATCAAGTAGGCATTGAAGTATTTTTTGGGGAAATGCGCGAGCTCACTTTTTCAAAGGAAACTAAGATCTGAATATTTTCTGTTTCTGGTTAATTTGAATAGTTCGCGCCTCTATACAATGCACTGCGTACATTTTATGTAATCTTAAAAGTCGTTCCGAGTTAAAAACATCAAAAAAGTGTGAGTGAATTAATGTTTTTGTCAAAAATAGAATAATGAGTGCAAATATGAAAAAGTTAAGCGGCGCAGCAAACAAAAAACGTGCAGCCGAGAAAGTGCAGAAAGACAAAGATTTACTGTCGAAAATCCCTAAACTTGATTGTTTTTTTTTTTTTTTTCAAACTCCTCGAAAAGAAAATGACTCCGTTGTTGATCATAACCAAAAAGGTAAAAATGCATAAGTCAATTGATCGACAGCTAGGTTAGCCCAGGTAGATTCTGGGCCAGAAAGCCAGATTTCGCTACCTGGGAGGCACACTACTGTCAAAAATTATGAGTTTAGTTTCAGGACGAAACATTTTCACTATAAAATTGTGGAAAAAATGTGGAACCTATATAAGAATCGAATCAAATTTTTTCAATCCGTAAAATATATCAGTAATGAAATGTTACTACACGAAGGCAAGTACGGTTTTTTTTTGGAAATATTGGGGCGCGGCTTGATTTGTTTGCCCAGGGCGCTTCTGGGGGTAAATCAGCTCCTGTATGTACATATAGCGACTTGGCCGTATGTTGCAATTTTGCTAAACGCAAATCTCAGTTATGCAAGCGGATTTATGAAAATTAATTTTGCTAATGGACAAAACCCACACAACATACACATTCACATACAAAAATACACAAACGATGTGAGTTCTGTCGTGACAACCAGATATTCTTGTTAATATGTACATATATTTTTTTAAATTATTGTTGCATACATATAGGCGTTTACGAACACCCACAGTAAGCAAAAGCACAAAGCCTATGAAGGTCACTTAAGTAAATACATATAAAAATAGAAATAGTGAAAAGAATTACATATTTAAAGTGTTTTTGGCTAATTGAAATCGATCGATCGAATTATGCTACTGGATTACATATTTTACTTCAACTGGATGCAGATTCTGAGCTTACACTTCTGAAACCGGTTTTATTTATATATTTTCAAAGCACAAGTTGATCCTTTACCCTTCTTCTGCCTTTTTTAGTGTACCTAACACCATATTGAAATTGACATCAAGCCGAAATAACCGATTTTCATTCGGAAAAAAGTTTACATATGCGCTGAGATGCCAAATCGTATCTGATTGCGGTATTTCGAAAAATTTTTAAATGCCATTTTTTACGAGACCCGTTTTATTTTGTATATTACGGTTTACATTAGTTTTGTTCGGTAAGCAGATAATTTGTACAATTTGTACAAATTTTCAAAAAATTTTGTCGAATCGTGCTCGGCGACGCAAAAATTTCCAGGCAAGAGCCCATTTTGACATTTCATTTGGAGGGGAAGTTACAAGTTTTCGCAGTCTTTTTGGTTCAGTAAGATTTGCGAGTTAAAACAGCTGATCTTTACACACAATTTTCAGTCTGGAAAACAATTTTACATTTATGTAAAACTTTATTATTTTTTAAATATTTGGAGGAAATTTCGATACAATGCAGCCGATCCCAGAATCATTTTTTTGGACGGTAGGGGGGTTCTATAAATCACTAAAATGCAAACCAAATCTTGTCGAAACTTTTAGTTTATTAATAATACAGTAGGTATTTTAGCGGCCTTTGGCCACGATTTCAAAAAATAATCCTCAGCCGTTGAGCGATCCCCAGTATTTTTGCGTAGTCGTGAGTGTCAAAATAAGTAAAATTAACATCCACAGAACACTTCCTGAAAGGAGAAATTCTTATTGCTTGTTTGGCAAAAAAGCTTTTTTTTTAAGATTTTCCCTGATAAAGTCAATTTTTTCTTAAATTTTTAGTAAAAAATTGGAAAAATGCAAATTGACTCAGCAATGGGCCGTATTAATAAAAACCAAGCAAATGCTTTTACTTAAGATTTCGGAAATTTGACATTAATTTGTATGAACCAAATTTCAAAATTTCAGTAAAAGATCTGAAATCTCAAGCAAAATCAAATGCTGGGCTTTTATTATTTCTGAAACCATATACAGTGAAACCTCCCTTGGGCGGACACTCACCGTCGGGCAAATTTTGTCCGCCCAAGAGAGGTGTCCGCCTAAGGGAGTGGGTTGCTATTTTAGAAATTTTTTGAATTTTAAAGGGTTTATTTATTCATATATGTATCACTGAAAAAAAAGGGTTTCTAATGTCTTCAAAATTTTACTTAAATACATAAAAACATATACATATTTATGTATGTACATATGTATACATATACATAAAGTATTAACATACATATTACATATCAATTAGTAAGTTGCTGAGAACTAGAAATGTTGGTGGTTTATTGCTTATTTAAAATAAAATTGTTTTGCAGATGGCTTTCAAATTTCTGCAACAATTCAAATGCAATAAGGTGCAAAATCTTTTCAAATTTGAAACTGCAGTCAAAGCCATTTCATTCAGGAGATTGCATTGCCTACTTTCAGCGGTAATACTTTCAGTATCGGTACTATCATCTTCAATGGTTTCGACATTCTGGTCAGTTAGAACATCTAACTGGAGACCCGTGAATGTAGTTATATCTATTCCAATAGTCATGCGGACCTCTTTCATCGTAGCGCTTTTTACCTAACGAACATTCCACGAATTTTTTTTATATTGCTATACATACTTATATTTTGTCCGCATAAGAGGAGTTCGTGTCCGCCTAACAGATGTTTTTATGTGATTCGTTATGAAAAAAAAATCAAAGTGTCCGTTGACGAGAGGTTCGTGTCCGCTTAATAGAAGTTTTTAGTTCAATTCAATAGTAAATAACTGTCCGCGTCCGGCCAAGAGAGTGTCCGCCTAAGAGAGGGCAATTTGTTCTAAAAATTGAACCTAAACCTTGGTGCATGAAAAAATGTCCGCTCAAGGGAGGTGTCCGCCTATGAGAGGTGTCCGTTAGGAGAGGTTTCTCTGTATAAGTATTCGGGATCTTGCCGCGAATAAATATTATTTATCTTCTATTATTTTTCTATAGTTTATTATTGTTTCTTTCTTTTAGAAATAAGACACCTTTTATTTTTCTATATTTCAGTTTTAACAATTTTGTCACTTTTATTTCACTACTTTTGATTTTATACAATATAAATTTTTAGCGGGCTCGGAAACGAACGTTTTTGCAGCGAGATTTCTAACCACTGACTTTACATATTTTCTTAGTTTTACATATAGGGTAAGTAGACATCACAGGTAACGGTTCGGGAGAGAGCGGGTAAGTATGGAGCTAAGTATGTGTGTTGGATTCTAAGGTAAGTGGGTACAAGGTGTAACAAAAGGTTGTGCATAAAGGGTGACGAGGAAAGGTAAGTACATTACATTATAATTTGAAATATGTTTATTTAGATACATAGGAATATATTCGCCGCGCTTAGAGCTCTATGAGGTCGTCCATGTCTTCAACATGCCGGCGGGCCTGCGGGGACGTGACCTGCACCAGGTCCTGCAGCTGTTCCAGCGTCTCCCTTGCCTGATGTATAAGGCGTTCAAGGCGCCTCTGAGTTGGGCGCCGGGTTATTCGTGGCCTACGGTGTGGCTGTTGGAGAACCACTCTACGAGCGGGAGTGGGTTGCCGTCTATTCCGAGAATTAACCGTGGGATTTCGTTGTCGTCGCTCTGGTTGTGGATTAGTGTTGCGATGTAGGAGAGTGTGATGCGCTAATCCGCATTTATGGCAACTATCGCCTGAGTTGCATGCGCCGGTTGCATGGGATGTGGCCAAGCAATTTATGCAATATTTATGTGCCCTGGCCGACTGATATCTCTCATCAGGCGTCATTGCAAGGAAGGCTCGGCAGACGCGAAGCGAGTGTGTGCCGCAGCAGAGTCGGCATTTCCGATAATCCTGGGATCTGTAAAGAGTTGAGAGCATATGGAAAAAGGAAGAACGAAAACCCGTTATTAGTGGGGGTCATGACATGTATTGGGATATGTCGAGAAATAAAGTTAATGGGAGAAGTTGCATTTATGCGGGTGGTAATAAACAGAGCTTGGTTATGTTGCGAGTGACAGTTCCGCCTTGGGTGCGTATGTCTACTACGCGAACATTCTGGTCAGGAGCGGGATGAAGTTTTGAGATGCGGCCAAGTTGCCACTCGTTTGGTGGAAGTAGATCATCTTTAATAATGACGAGGTCACCTTCACTGAGATTCACTTCCTGGCTTTTCCACTTATTTCTCTTATGGAGTTCTCGGAGGTACTCGTTTTTCCAGCGCTTAGCAAATTGATGGTGGAGTACCTGTAGTCTTTGCCATTTGTGAGTGAGTGTAAGGTTTTCGGAATTAGGCTCAGGGATTGAGAGAAGTGGGGCACCACGGAGGAAGTGCCCTGGAGTTAGAGCTTGCAGATCATCGGGGTCTTGTGACATTGGGGTCAGCGGTCTGGAGTTTAATACCGCTTCAATGCGAATGAGGAGAGTGTTGAACTCCTCAAAGGTGAACTTTTGGGATCCAGCGACTTTCGTGAAGTGAGTTTTGAAACTTTTCACTGCTGCTTCCCAGAGTCCTCCCATATGAGGGGCATATGGAGGTATGAATTGCCATAAGAGATTATGAATGGCATATTTTTCAGCGATATCTTTAGTGAGACTTCTTCGAGAAATGATATTGATTCCCTTTTGAGACTTCGTTGTGCTCCGACAAATGTTTTCCCGTTATCTGACATAATTTTGTGGGGTATGCCTCGGCGTCCAACGAACCGTGCGAAAGCGGCTTTGAAACATTCTGTGGTGAGATCGGAGCACACTTCGAGGTGAATAGCTTTGGTGGAGAAGCATACAAAGACACAAACGTATGCCTTGGAATGAGATGCTCGACGAAGTGTGGAAGTTTTCACGAGAAACGGACCAGCAAAGTCGACGCCTGTGGTTTGGAAGGGAAGTGAGTAGGTCGAGCGTAATGCGGCCATAATTTGCGACTTCATCTTTTGCTTGTAGAGCGTGCATGTCTTGCAATGAAATATGCAAGTTTTCACCTTTTGCTTTAAGCGTGGGATGTAGTACTCCTGTTGTACCATGCGGATCATCAGCTGCTTTTCGGCGTGTAAGAGTGTTGAGTGGCCGCTGTGGTGCAGTGGGTAGAGTGCTCGCCTGCTATGCCAGAGGTCTCGGGTTCAAACCACGGTCCGAGCCAAACAAATTTTTCTAATTAGTAAAAATCCAATTATTGGGTTTTTTAAGAGCAGCGGTCACCTCTCGGCAGTGGGCGGCATACCCTCCGAGAGTATTTCTGCCATGAAAAAGCTTCTCACAAAAAATGCATTCGCCGTTCGGAGCCGGCATAAAACTGTAGGTCCACCCAATTAGTAGGAAAAACAAAAAGGAGCACACCTCGAATTGGGAGAGAAGCTCGGCCATAAAACTCGTCAGAGTTATAATAGCGCCATTGTATTATATTATTATAAGAGTGTTGAGTGGAGGAAGCTGAGTATGAGAGAGCAGAGCTTTGAGTTGTCTGGTATTATGATCGGGTGACGCTCGTTATAGCTTAGGGCGGCATAAGTGAGACGTCCGTTCACGCGAAGCAGACCTGATTTGTCCAGAAAAGGGTTGAGTGTTAATAACTGATCTCTCTTGCTTATGGGTTGCGATGAAGTTAAGTTTGAGATCGTTTGCCCGTAATATTTATGTTGAGCATTTATTATGAGACGTTTCTTTGCTTCGTCACTGTACTGTCTCAGAGCTTAACTCGCTGGTTATAATAGCCGTAACGCAACGGATGGAGCTGTCACTTTAATATCTAGTGTATGTGAAAGGCATGCGAATGATTATAATGAACGGTAGAAAACGGCGACAACCCTAAGCATCTGTTGATTTTAGATTTCTTCCGTATTCTTACGGCAATTTGACAGTTCTCTTTGCAGTGACAGAACATAATGCCGTTAGCAAAAAATTTTTTTACATTTTATAATATAAAAATTAGCGAATTTGACGAAAGACTTAATAACGGCGTGCGTCGTTATGGAATCACCAACAAATTGGAAGTTTTCTGTTTTAAATTGGCAAATAAAGCACAATATTTACAGCTGTGGCAAATGTCAAAGACGGCAGTTAACGCACTATTATAACTACCTTATGTTTGTCACCGTTCTATATCGGTACGGCTTCCGTCCCGTCCCGGCTATTATAACCAGCGCATAAGAGTACAGTATAAAAAGGAAATGTTTACCCAGTTATAATTTTGGGTGGTGCAATTTATGCGTTACTGGTCCCTTGGGAATGGGGTTTGGGATGAGTTGGTTATATTTTTATGAATTTTTGGAGCGGCTTCGGAGGGGACCTCTTTATATGGGGTGAGTGATCCCTTTGTAATGGGTTTGGGGTTAGTTGAAAATATATTTATATATATGTATATAGTATGTATATGATATGTGTTTAATATAAATGTATATATGTGAATATGTAAATATATAGGGATTTAGTTTATGAACGTAGTTGTACGTTATGATGGGAGAAGAGCGGGTTATTTGCAGTATTTCACTTTACTGACTTTCAGGGATTGCTAAGTTTATTTTGTCTTTATTTCTTTTAGTCTGTTGAACTTAGCGGATTTTGTTATGTACATATATATGTAAGTATAAGTATATATGTATTATACTTAAATGATAGTGCCGTCAGAGGAAAATGGAAATGCCCTTATTTGGTAATATATGTGGGAATTTTTTGAGAGAGTAACGGCAGGAATATATTGAGTTGGGCTATATATACTTCTCGAGAGAGTTGAGATAGCGGAATTCTATATTCGGGCTTATTTTTTTTTTTTTTTTTTTTTGATTTGGAGAGTCAGCGGTAGTTTTATATACCACAACTGAGAAAATTTCTTGGGGGCGACTTCCGCTAATTATAAGTACATATGTTTGTATATTTTATGTAGGGTTACTTACTTTGGCGTGGCGATATCTTTTACAAACCCTTTTTTTGTGTTTTTATGTCGATTCAGATGTAGTGGTTTTTGTTGTTTTTTCTACCTCTCTTGTTTGTTTTTTTTTTGTTAGTAATTTTATGTATATAAGTATTTGTAGTTGTATTTATGTATTTCTTTTGAAGTTTTTTCGGTTTTTTTTTTTTTCAATATATATACATATATAAATATATATATTTTTTGTTCATCAAAATAATTTCTATTTATATGTATGTAGGTATGAATTTTTATTTACGTTGTATGTTTTTTATTATTTCAAGTTTAGATCCATGTATTTTTCCAAATTTTTATGTATGTTTACACTTCTTCGTGTAGCGTTTCTAATTTTATCGCCACCACTGTATGTGTGTATGTATATATATAACTTTAATTCTTCTAGTATTTATGTATGTATGAACGGTTATGTACTTTAAAGTTTTTGCACTCTCTCGCTCTTTCAAAGTTATTTGTGATTTTATGTATGTATCGTTGTCCATATGTACGGCGGTAGGGCCTGTAGTTTTCTTTTAATATTTTAACTTTTAGTTTGTATGTATGTATATACATACATATGTATGTAATTAAGTTTTTCACTGATTTAAATTTGTTCCCAAGCTTTTTTGTTTTTTCGCGCTGCGTTACCAGTTTTTGTTTTCTTGTTTTTTTTTTTTTTGGAAATTAGGATCACCCTAATGTAATTTGTCACATATGTATGTTTGTTTGTTTGTATTTTTCCACATATGTTTTTATGTATGTTTGTATATTTTTCGCGCGCTTTTTTATCTTTTGTTTGTCACTCTTTTTGTTAGTTTTTAGTTGAATTGTTTTTTTTTTGTAGAATTTTATTTAACCTTAAATTTTTATTTTACAGCCACGGCGCGATTTCCGATTTATGTGTATTTATTTAAATTTTCTTTCACTTTGTATTTTTAAGCATATGTAGATATACATATGTATTGTATTTTGTTTTACTTGTAAGTTTTTTGTATAGTATGTATGTATGTTCTTTATAAGGGTTTCGACACCATATTCGGGATCTCGCCGCGAATAAATATTATTTATCTTCTATTATTTTTCTATAGTTTATTATTGTTTCTTTCTTTTAGAAATAAGACACCTTTTATTTTTCTATATTTCAGTTTTAACAATTTTGTCACTTTTATTTCACTACTTTTGATTTTATACAATATAAATTTTTAGCGGGCTCGGAAACGAACGTTTTTGCAGCGAGATTTCTAACCACTGACTTTACATATTTTCTTAGTTTTACATATAGGGTAAGTAGACATCACAGGTAACGGTTCGGGAGAGAGCGGGTAAGTATGGAGGTAAGTATGTGTTTTGGATTCTAAGGTAAGTGGGTACAAGGTGTAACAAAAGGTTGTGCATAAAGGGTGACGAGGAAAGGTAAGTACATTACATTATAATTTGAAATATGTTTATTTAGATACATAGGAATATATTCGCCGCGCTTAGAGCTCTATGAGGTCGTCCATGTCTTCAACAATAGGAATAATAATTTTCTTTCGTAGATGGATCAATATCTTAAAGAGATACATATACAGGATTAAGTGGAGCCATTGACCGCATAACGGTAAATTTCCGATATCTCAAAAACCTTTCCATATAATTAAAAATTAACCCGGAATCAGTCACAGATTTTATACATATATAGAAAGGATAGTGATGTCCAGAATACAGAAAAAAGTTTTGATTTTGTGATCCAGTGTTTCAAATTTACACAGCGATGCCAGTGTTCTTTCAATACGGTAGCACTAATTTCGGCTCACGCCTGATAGGAAGGGGTACGTAAACTGCTATACAAAAATAATCAAAATTCCTGATATTATTTCCTACATACATACAAACATACATATACATATCTCCATATTAAATTTGCATATACCCTGCAGTAAAAATCCGCAATGAATCCATAATGAATCACTGATGCAATTCACCTATGACGAGGAATCATCAGTGAATACTTTCATATAAAGACTGATGAATTTTTCATATAAATGGTTTGCTTTCCTCAGAAAAAAAAAACAAAAACAAATAAAAATGTACTAAGTTATGACGACAGTGATGAATATTCAACAAAGAATCATCACTGATCCGTCAGCAGTGAAACAAATTTACTGCAGGGTAAATCTCACTAGTTATGTGCATGTACGAGTAAGTTAATATTTGTAAATTTGTGAATTTATAAATTTAAAAAATATACTCTATTTAAAATTTTCTTATTTTTTATACTACCTGAAACTGAATGAAAAACACATCGAATTTGTTGGCCATTTTGTTTAAGGATAACGCTTGGCGTGTGCTCAATCGTGATTGGCTGAAATTAATTTGTATCCCCAATTTGGTTTGCCACACAGTGCATACATACATAGCTATATAAATAAAAAGCTGGTAGCTAGCTGGTGCTTGAAAGCTATTTGCCCTGCGCTAAATTTTTACAACCCTCAAAAATGGGATTGGCCACAGCATGCAATATGTAAAAGTGGTCGGTTTTCTATATGGACTTATATGTCCTTATGTATTCATACATACATAATGAACGTAAAACTGTGAGGACATAAAAAATATCATATGTATATACAACAAATTCGTATGAATAAAGTTTAAAAAAAAATGTACTTTAAAAATATGTATGTACATAATATATACATATTTATGCATTCCTTACTACTACTACTACTACTACAATGGCGCTATTATAACTCTGACGAGTTTTATGGCCGAGCTTCTCTCCCAATTCGAGGTGTGCTCCTTTTTGTTTTTCCTACTAATTGGGTGGACCTACAGTTTTATGCCGGCTCCGAACGGCGAATGCATTTTTTGTTTGAAGCTTTTTCATGGCAGAAATACTCTCGGAGGGTATGCCGCCCACTGCCGAGAGGTGACCGCTGCTCTTAAAACCCAATAATTGGATTTTTGCTAATTAGAAAATTTTTTTGGTGTTTGCTTGGACTGGGGTTTGAACCCGAGACCTCTGGCATAGCAGGCGAGCATACTACCCTCTGCACCACAGCGGCCACCTATATGAATATACACATAAATTTACATAGAAATAGTTGCAAATATATATGTATATATATGTACATATATATGTACATATGTAGACCTTCTAGCTGCATATTATATACTAAATATGTACAGCAAAGCACCATTAATTAAAATTTCTATCGTTTGAGGTCATTGAAGTCGCGATGTCCCGTTACAAATTTTGCCTAAGCTTATAAAAATCGAACAAATACCTACCTACATACATACATATATTTGCACGCTAAAACCATTAGTGGAGAGCTATATTACTATACTTTGATTGTTAATCATTACTTTTGGAATATTGGACCAAAATTTGCAGTTTTGCACTTTTCTACTAGCACCTAAAAATTACTTCCATATTTGCACCGACACTGAGAGAAAAAAAATATATGGAGGGGTCAAAGACATTGTTTACCTATTTTGAACACTACTTTCTTTGTTTTGAGTAAATTTTCCTTAAAACATGTTAAAAGGTTTATAAAATATTGTTGTTACATGCGTTACCATGGTTTCATATACTTGTTTTGAAAAAATTCATACATTGAAATAATGAAAAATCCTTTAAGCGCCATTCCATTCCCAACTTTTCTTGTTTTGAAGACTTGATTTCTTTAATTTTGAGAAATTAATGCCGGAATCGCAATTTGGCGTTAGGTCGGTCGCGCGTTGATCGTACCTCAAAGCCGCTTCACACTGACATTCGATATTAGATGTTGGGTTGTAAACATGTTCACTGCCACTAATATATTTTGTTGAATTTTTTCATAAATTTCATAATTTTGCATCGAAAAAAAAACAATTTTAATTTACTTAATGTCAAACGCCCGACTTAGTAGAGAAATGTTCAACTCAGGCGTTATACAGGGTTGCAATGAACATACGATATTACAAAAATTTTACGATCTAACAGGTCACAATGCGATTTGCTCCATATAATTCCATACATTTCTACTCACTTGTCAGAAGCGCGACCGACCGAACGCCAAATTGCGATTCGGGCATTAATTCCCATACAAATTCCCATGGCAACGAATTTGTTTGAATGTTTTTTTATGTTTTTTCCACATTTTTGAGAAAATTTACACAAAACAAAGAAAATTTTGTATTGGGACCCGTGTTCAAAATAAGGAAAATTATGTCTTTGATCGAGAGAAATTTTTTTTTTTAGGTGGATTTGAATGCTACTCAAGTGCTCTCTAAAAATTAAACTAAGATGAAAAATATTTAAAGTTATGCATACTTTGTTGAGCTTTGAAGGCGTATGAATGTCACTTTGCCATTCTGGATTCGCCCATATTATCGACAAAATCGAGGCTATGGCAAACAGCCACCAAATCCAATTCGATTCTTATTGTAGTACTTATAATTTTTTGTTTTTCTTTTTTGTTTGTCAAAGGACAGTAGCTTTATCGTATGGTTTATGATGTAACCATAAATTTTGCTGGCAAAGTATTTCGCATTGTAGTTTTCTTTTTTTTGTTTTAGTTTCGGTTTTCTGTTTTTTTTTGTTTTATTGCGAAACTTTTCCGACAACTTGGCGCCATTTTTGTCGCATTGCTGATTTCTTTTGTATGTGAATTGGGCATGATGAGTAGGAAAAATGGGAAAATAATTTGGAATGAAAAGTTCGCATTTCACAATGTCAGCGAAACGTATATACATATGTATGTATATACATTAGGGTTGTCCCCAAATGTTTGGGAACACATTTTATAGCTTATTTCTTCAACCTCAGCCACTAGGTCGATGCCAATATAGTCGAAGATATCACATATAAATTTTTGTTAATGGCCAAAATTCAGATTAAAATACAAAGACCCAAATACTAAATTAAATTTTCCTGATCGGAGACGTTTAAGGGGTGTCCCACAGGGGTACCATATATGGTTATCTGAACAGTACATCAGTATCGATCGTGGGTATTAGATTTAAAAAAAAAATTAAAAGAAATTTTTTGAGTCTTCATATCGGCGGCTGAGTAAAAGATCGCCCTATTTTAAAAATTGTTTCAAAAACGCCCTATTTTAAAAATTTTTTCAATAACGTCCTAATAGTAAGTTTTATGAGCATCTTTCCTACCGAAGTATTTCCCATTAATCAATAGATAAACTTGCGAAGAGGGTACTTCGAGGAAAACATCACTATGCTCATATAACCTTTTTTTATCGCTGAGTTCACAGAAAACCTAATCTTAGCTCGGGTTCCTTAACAAAGGCAGTAACGAAATAGTCAACAGTAAACAGTCTAACAAGAATGTGTGTGACTGAAAACCACGGAGTTATGTTTTCTCAAGAGGATCACCTAAGTGAAATCGGATTTTCGATATTGTATAATTTATGGATAAATTTTGATAGCTAATACACATTGTAATAAGGTCCAAAAGCGTTTTTGCTAGTTTTGATTTTTCAGCGAGCCACGGTTTTGTATTCGCGGTTTTCTTAGCGGATTTATACTTTTTAGAACTCTGCAACCAATGGTTCGATTCGGTTAGCCTTGTCGGTATTAGTTAGGAAACTCATTTGGCAACAAGATGTAGTGGTCAGTTTTTGAAATTTCAAAAATGGCATAACTCAAAAGTTTCAGTTTTTAAAATAATCGCTAATTTTTCCACGTACTTAGGTATATGTTTAGGAAAATAAAATCAATAAGCAGTCTTTATCATCAGGCTTCATTTTCATAACAAAAAATGTGGTAACTATACCAAAATAAAGTTGCAACGTTTTTAGTGAGGGCCGGTTGAGGGTTAATAGCAATGTTTTTTATCTTTTTTTTTACTTTGTAGCTCAAAAGAATATTAGGGGAAAATATAGAGCAAGGCAAATTCATTCATATGGTAATGGTACGTGAACAGCTGACTTCTTCTTCTTCTTCTCGTTTTTAACTCGCCGTGTACAGAAGAATACAGGAGAATGTCAAACAAAGAAAAATTTTACTTTGGGTTTGACATTCTGCTGGACAAAAACTTAAAGCGAATCGAGGCGAATATTGCCGAATTCGCTCTGCCATTACCATAATGAATTTGCCTTGATATAGAGTATTCCAAGACTAAAATATTGACATATTAAGGGCCTTTTCACATTACTCGGTACGACATCGGATCGACATTTTTTGCTCGGTATTTTCAGCTTACCGAAACGATTCTGTGTTTTTCACACTTGTGGGAATACTTTCGGTGCGTAATCGGCAGAAAATAGGAAAACAAACATCGAAATTTGCAAAACAAAATTTTTAACTTCAACAAATCACTCAATAATAACAATAATGTCTTCTAGCGAACACGAAGACATTATAACTTGCTACATTTATAGCCGAGAGTTTTTTTACTGACTTTGTTTTTCTTCCTTTATTACGCCGCAAAAATGTATGCAGTAATTCCTCAAGTTTTACTGACCGGTCTTACCGCGTTGCGGTATACCGAAATTAATCCGCTCCGGTTTCATGTATGCAACAATAATGTGAAAGTGCCAATTGAAATACATGTGGTCGGCAAGGTTTCGGTATACTTTCGGTAAAAACCAAAAATGTCGATCCGATTCCGCACCGAGTAATGTGAAAGCGCTCTAATTTTAAAAATCGAATGCTGTTTGGAATTAGTTTTTTGCCTTATTTAACTCCAAGAAAAATCAAGGTTACTCATACGCCATGGGGTACTAATAGAAACAAAAAACAATTTTCAAGCAGCATAAGTATGTACATATACGTTTTGGGGAATAATGGGCCCATCAGAATGAATACTTTTCCTGCAATCCGGCTCCGTTTAACTGACAGCATAATTGAATTACATGTATTTTTACGGCAAAGTTGAAGTACTGAATGTGTCGATTGCCATTCAAATACATGTGATTACACTCTGTTGTTCGACCAATTGACCACTTCGAATGGAACGGATACGTACAGAAGCTTTGGCCTCCGCAGACCACCCCAGCAAACACAGTCTCTAACGTTAGAAATTTTTTCGAGATTACCTTAGATAACTAGTGTAATTCTCTATATATTCTCAAATCGATAACTAGGGTTGAAAACTACACTAGAATTCGATTAGCGAGTGATTAGAGAAGGAGCCAAATCTCACGCCTTTTATCAATTCTCAATATATTTCTGTGATATATTGAATATACATACATATATTGAAATTAGATACTAAAAAATGGTAAAGTTAATATTACCGTAGTACAATGTTTTCCATTAAAAAGTACAAGAAGTACCTTTACAGCCCTATTCTTAAAAAACCTCACAACTTTTATGTGAGGAAAAATTTGTCAACATTTTGTAAGGTATATTTGTGAGGCTATTCGGTGCCAGACCTCACAAGAAAAAAGCTTAAAAAATTTACCATAGGAGGTGAGAAGTTTTTTTCTGTCAAATTTCAATTTGAACAAAAATGGAAAAGCAAAAGATGTGAGTAATTTAAAATTTTTTTTTTTTTTTTTTATTTAATTTTAAAATTTATAAATACATATGTACATACATAAATAAATATTTTCCTTTACAGAAGCAAGTATGAGAGAACCACACAAGAGCAATTGGAATTCTTTATCCGTTTCTGCAGGCAGCACCCAGAGATGGAGCGAAAAAAATTCCACCCGGGCAACCCGCAGGAAAAATGGATCGCTTTTATCCCTGAGACTTTTCAGAAGCCTTCTTCTCGCCACTGTTTCTTTCTGATCCTCAAGAGCTGTCGCCAAAATAACGAGCAACAATTCCTCCATAAAAAAAAAAAACAATTTTTACGGCACAAACTTTCAAAATATTTTCAACAGTTTTTGTATTGTGAGCTGCATATTCAGTCATCACAAATTTTCTCACAATTATGAGCTTTTGAGCTTTTAAATTTATGCCAGAATAAGTGTAGCCTCACAACTGTGAGAAACGTCACAATAGTGAGTGCGGTGAGTTTTGTGAGGTTATAGCATTGACAGACGGCAGCGATAATCCGGAATATCTAGCTAATTCGGACTTAACTTGAGAATTAACTGGAGGTAATCCGGAATATCTCTTGAGTTAGTCCTCAAATTTTTAGCGGATTAGAGCATTTTGTATTGACATCCCTGGTGAAAAATGTCTATTGTGAATGAAAAGGAAGAAAAAGAAGAACCCAAGGCAGATCTAGGAAGGTAGGCGCATAAGTGAATTCAGAAATTTTGAATGTAATTTGTTGTTGTAATTGGTAGAGTGTAATGTCAAAATGATATCTCGCCTTGGTTGAAATCTGAACTCGTTTGGGACTCGCCCATTCCTATTGACCATGATGTGATTTCGTTTTGATTTTGATATTACCCTACCTTTGGAAATAAAACAAGTTTTTGAATTCGCTGCTGCGCCTACCTTCCTTCAGCTGTTTTGTTAATCCGCAATACTTGCCGTCTGTCAGGGTAAAATTTTAATCGAATTAAGTGTTGCGGTAATCGGGATTATCGCTGCCGTCTGTCAATGCTTTATCAGAATAGGGCTGTTAATTTAAATAATAAGACTGAATTTTGTTTAAATTTCAGTTCTTATAAATGTGGTAAACATATACATGTCAATATATATACTAATCATATGCAATTTAGGCACATATTGCGTTAATAAAATCTAAACAATGAAAAAATCATGTAAAAAGAGACAAAGCTTTCCTAATACCGTTAAAGCTGCTCTGAATGGAACGAACTGCAAAAGGTTGATTTATAAATGGTTTACTGCGGAAAGCAGTGTTATATGATTGTGAATAATCCTTACTGCGATATCTTCGCAATATCTTTCACTCTATCTATCTCTCTTTAGGATGTCTAATTTTCTTTATGTTAAGATACTTAGGTTTTAGTATTAGGTCTTTAGCTAATATATACAGAATTGTAGTGTCTAAGATGATGTACTATAAAAGATTTATCCCAGCAGAATTTGAGGTAAGGAGGTGCATATTCAGTAGAATATTCATTATGAAAAATACCCCGAAACTAAGTTCAAAATTCATTGCTGAAAAAATAACTGAAAACGCAGTGAAAACATCAGGTGTACTGAAATACTT
The DNA here is from genome assembly GCA_960531455.1 of Urophora cardui. Classification (NCBI taxonomy): domain Eukaryota; kingdom Metazoa; phylum Arthropoda; class Insecta; order Diptera; family Tephritidae; genus Urophora; species Urophora cardui. Next base: position 48,033,148 of record OY482673.1, read on the forward strand.
GCTATGGAAGTTCTCCCTGCGTATTCAGGCGTTTTTTCCTACAGAAACTCTCCCTTCTCGTTCAGCAGTTTTTAGGTAGTTGATTTTCGACGCCACCTTTATATAAAAACGAAAGGGAAATTTCAGATTTTAGAACTACATCTCTACTGAATATTCAGTAGGAAATATGTGCTGTTTTCCAACTGATAAATACTGCAGGGATCTTACTATACAACCACATATAAATAAATAAATAAAGCTTTGTTTTTCATTTCAATTGGAAGTATTTGCAAATTCTGATTAGAATCTCATTAGAGAACTACATTAGAATTCGATTCGAGAATTATAATTTTCTCGACTTGAGAATTATGTACCCTTTTGTTTGAGAACGCTATGATTCTCGATAGATTTTCGAGTCGTCCTCTAACGTTAGAGGTTTGAGAATGAGGCTAGTTCTCGAGTCATTCTCAAATCGATAACTAACCTCAGTGTTTGTTGGGACCTAATAATATCCACTTCGAGTGGAACGGATACGTACAGGAGCTCGGCCTCTTGCATCCGTTACGGATACGTACAGGAGCTAGGTGTCCTGCACCCGTCATAACCGCGTGGTGTGGAGCTTTGGCCTTCGCAGACCACCTAACAGTCACCTCTTCTAGTACAACGGATACGTACAGGAGTTCAGGACGCAGTAAATAAATGGGTGAAGCCTCTTAAGGCGGACTGAGGGCAATAACGCGACCATTACGGACACTTGACGGTAGTACCGGCGGGTTCGATACAATGACATTATGAGGTTTAGTGCAGGTTAGAGTCCCACACTGACGGGGTTAAGGCTTTCGATGATTCCTCCTCGTAAAAACAAATACTCTGTTGTCAGTTAAGCGGATTGCTGGATTGCCGGAAAAGTATTCATTCTGACGCCCCTAGAACTCTTCAATTTTTACAGCTAAAATTCTGAAATACTGGATTTAGAGCATTTATTGTACACAAAGTGCTGTCAGCGAAAATCATCGATATTGGATGACTATAACATAGAGATCCTATATCATGATTTTGGGCTAAAGAAAAAAAGAGTGCATTCTAGTTCTCCTATGTCGAAAGATTAATTACACTGTGCACGAAAAATTAAATTTTTTCTTCAACAGAGATGGAGATATATGTATCTAGTAAAGATAATTCGGGCACGCTGACCAGGACTGTGCTATTCATTTTTCTAGGCTAGCTCTCGTTTAAGAGATATTTGACTTTGAAGTTCTGTCCGTCTGTATATACCCATAGTTCGTATACGTATAGTTCGTCGGTTTGAATGCAAACTATTCCCTCAGTTTGTGAGATATCAAATTGAAACTCGGTATACGAGTATACTAATATGTACAATTGATCATTTGTCGGAATCGGCCGAATCGGACCGCTATAACATACAGCTGTCATACAACCGATTGTTCAGATATAGATATTTTGTGTATAACTTCTTTATTTAAACATTGAAGGACATGTAATATTTGTACTTATATTGACCTCAATCATATCAATGAAAATTGTGAGGATCCGGTTGTTCAACCTCGAAACCAGTGCCGAAACCCGCTAATTTCCATACAAATTTCTGAGAGCGAATGATGAATGAAACACGCGATTCGTTCTCAATCCTCTTGTCAACCCCGATAATATGATGCCTTCTCTAATTGTAATTTGTATCGCAAATCTATCAAAATCTCACACAGACCAAAAAAAACACAAAAATAGGCAAACATATTAACATTGAAGAAGAACAAAAATGAGAAATATCGATTGTGATAACACTGGGTCACAAAATTAAATTTTTTGTCTGTACTTTGGACGTGACTATCCTATCTATATGTAAAATCGATTGATTGATGATTCTGAAAATCGAGTTCATTTTTAATTCTATGGGAAGGTTTTTGAGATATCGGCAATTTGCCGTTATTTGGCATTTCGAGACTTGGCTGTATTTACTTGAGTGCCTATAACTTTTCCATTTTACCGTGGATTTTCTTCGTTGATAGCTCATTTTTTGCTATTGGAATGGAGCTTCACGTAAGGGAATGAAAACATTGGTTTTAAAGATATTGCCCGACAGTCAATTTTTTCTTAAAAAAATCGAAAAAATTCAAATTCAATCATCAATATTTCAGAAACTATAAGAGTTAGAGAAAAATGTTATAGGAGCCATGAAAAGGAAATTTAATTTTCTTTCGTTTGGTGTCACCCAAGGGAAGATAGCGTTAAAGAGATATATAGGATTAAGTGGAGCCATTGGCCAAATAACGCTAAACGATATCTCAAAAACCTTCCCATAGAATTAAAAATGAACCCGATTTTAGGAATCCGCGACCGATTTTACATATAGATAGGATGGTCGCGTTTAGAGTATTTTTTGGCTGTAGAGCAGTGTAATCGATTATTGATCGACCAAAGAGCATGTAAATATAATGCTCCTGGATCGATCAAGAGTCGATTATCTATCACATTCGACACTCGCAATAGGGGGTGAAAATGAACGACGATCAGCCACGTGGAGACGGGTTATTTCGCGAGATGTTTCGCTACATGTTTCGTTGGCGAATTAAGTTATGCGGAGACGGGCTTTTACACTCCGACCAATCGGCTGGTATTTTCCAGGTAAGAATGCGAATACATACATCTATAGTAGAAGACACAAGACACTCGGCTCACGTTGCCACTAGTGTACCCACATACATATACACGGTGCTTAGCAATAAGCAGAAATAAAATAAATTTTTTGAATTTAATTTAATTTTATTACAAAATTTCTATGATAAAAGTAGATAATTCAAATCAAAAATTCCATACATACAGTCATTAAAAAGTGTAGAGTTTACACAAACTTTCACTAAATAGCGCTTTAAAATTGGAATGGTTATATTAGTAATTTAAAGATGAGAAAATACAATAGAATTAAATTAAATAAATTAAGTTTAAATTTCAACAATATGCGGCAAATAATACTCTTCTTTGCTTACGTTATTTGTTGCTAACGAAGGCGGAAGAATTGTGGAAAGTAGTTATTAGAATGATAGAAAAATAAAGCTTAAATAGAAAATTGAAAATTTACAACAAGAAAATAAGGAAAAAACTAACATTAACTAACATTTTCTTAACACCTTATTTCCATAGCAAGGAGTTAAGTAATCACGTCTGCCATTAGTGAACAACAACAACAATATGTACCTGTAATAGAGAGCTGCGGTGTGAAGTGATACATTTTCTTAGGTGTTGCTTGTAAACTGAAACAATAATGCATAAAAAAAAAAAAAGTAATGCAGTTAAGGGAATGTATGCTTTTTTTAAAGATACATTGTACAAACTCACGCATGCATGAAAGTATCAAACGATTTTCCAAATCTTTTAGACACGTTTTACATTTTTATGTGTCTTAATTATTTAGGATACGAATTAATTACTTCGTTCTTTTATGTACATATGTATATAATTGTTTTGCAATATTTTTTTTCTTTTTTTGTTCTCTGAGTATACAATGTTCACATAAAAATGCTAGAAGACAACTTTACAACTATGTCACCAAGGAAATCAGCTGCTAATTTACATACATATGTATGTATGTATGTACTTATGTGTATTAAAACATCTTAAATTGTATTGATAGTGGCCAAGTGAGGTTATCTGTATTACATAGACAATCTACAACGAAATAAATAGCATGCACTTTCTGCATAATTTTCTAATTTGTTTAGTTAATTTTTTTCTCCAGATTTTAACTTAATAGAATTTCTTCGCTTGTGCTTCGCTGCGACTCCTGTAAGTAAACAAAAAGGATGTTGAATTGGACGTGTTTGAATGAAAATTTGTTTATTAAATTCTACTCACTTGAAAATATTGTAGAGCAACACCAACAAAAGTTGCACAACGGTGACGCTTAGGAACAAAGTTACGCCAACACAATTACCGCTTGGACACGCTGTTTGGGCGCCAGCTTGTGTTGTTCCCAGCCTAAAACAAATAAATTTTGAGTATAAAAAATTAAAAAGAAAATTGCCAAATTTTCCTCCCCCAAACTTACTTTTGCCCAACATGTGCCATTCCCTGCTTCACCTGATTCATGCCATCGCGCATTTCTGCAATTACAGCTTGTATGTCATAGCCCGCAGCCTGTACGTGAGCAGTGGGAGCACGTTGTTGTGTTTGAATGATCGTATCGGTGCGTGTTTGAATTTCACCAATCAATGAACGTATTTCACGCGCTGTAGCGAGCAAAGCATTTTGATTGGCCATCATGAGATCGACTTCAGGTCGGCTAATGGTACCACTAGCCATGCCAGGGGCAACAACAGGTGGCACGCCACCAGCAGCGCCTGCAACAACCGGTTGCACTGCAGCCGCAGCCGCGCCCGCATTACGTGATACCAACGATAACGTGTTCTCTTGGCGGCCAATAACCTCGTCCACTTTGCGTGAGAGATCACGTAACTGTTCGAATATTTGACTTTGACCTTGAAATATTTGTCGCAGTTCACGTTGATTTTCCGATTCGAAGAACTCTTCCCATTCATCATCATCTTTGACCTAAGCAATAGAGAAAAAAAATGTTAGAATATAATTGCCTTTTTAAATGATTAAGAGTATTGCTTGTGGAATTACCCACAATGTTATTTACACTACATCCCGCAATGAAATCGGCATCTGACTGGAAGATCGCTACACCTTATAAAAGTTTTGAAAACGCCGCAACTCAAAGAAGTGTTGAAAAATGTTTCAGTTCAAACATTTTTTGCAACGGCGTTTTTGAAAAAAAAAAAACACAAAATAGTTTGAGCTTGTGACATTTTTCAAAACTATTCTGCGCTGGGTATTGCCAGTCAGATGTCGAAATAGTATGTCAAAACATACATACATATATATATAAAAAAGTGTATAAATTAAGCTGATTCCACATAGAACTTTGTGTTGCGCTACGTGACACTTTCTGCGTGACAGCTGAGATTAAAATACATGTATCTATATGAGGCTTCTCACATAACAAAAAGTAACGCAACGCCGCAGTTACGTAAAGCACAAAGTTGCCCAAATCTCAACTTTTGGGGGCGTTGAAATTTTTTTTTCAGTTTCACTTTAATTCAAATGTAAATAAACAAATTTAAATTTCACACAATTGAAAAATAATTTAATAGATTTTTATTTTCTTATTTACTTTTTTGTAAATAAAACGGAGAATGAAAGATTTTTCAGAAAACAAATATTTTTTGAGTGATGTTGCAGCGTTCATTGTGGCATAGTTTTTCAGTTTTGCGTTGTTTTACATAGAAAGCGGCGTAACGCAAAGCGGAAAAAGTTTTATGTGGAATCAGCTTGAATAATAAAAAAAATATCAAAATAGATATCAACAACAAACTTTTAGCTCACCTCATCCGGATGCTTCTCCTTATACTCCTGCTTTTGTTTCTCCAGCTTTTCTTGGTATTCCTTGTATTCTTGTGTCAACTTTTCCGAATTCTCTGGCGCCTTCGCTGGCTCTGATGGCACCTGGCCAGGTGGATGCAGTGACGTGGTCAAAAAGTGGAAAACATCATGATCATCTGCCAAGCCACCAGTCGCAGCCGACAAACCAAAATAGCCATTCTTCGGCAATTGTACACCATCCGCACGCAAACACAATTCATAATCCTGATTATTGTTTGTCATGCCATTGTGGAAGAGTACGGTCAGTATGTTATTGTAATATTGTATGCGTGCCCGTGTCGGGAAGGGCTTATTACGGAAGTCACGCAGGCATCCCGATAACAACTGTGTTGTGCCATCGGCCTGGTGATCAAATTGTTTTGTACCATCATTCACCACGGCCATAATATATGGATTATTGTGTTTGTTGTCATTGTCGAAGGAATCGAAAAATATTCCCAAACCATTCCAACGGTCCGACGAGCCAAATACAGCACCATTGTAATCACCTTTCTGTGTGGTATACCAGAAAGCCAAACCATCAGCACCAATACGACCGCGGCCGGATACACGGAAGACTATTTCAACCTCCCACCAGTCGAAGTTTGTTGGTGACTTTGTCCAAATGGCACCCTTTTGCGAACGCAATGACGGGGCCACACGCACACTTTCTGCACTGGCAATGGCATCTGATAAATTGAAGACCAAATGTACATATGTATAATCAATATATATGTATATACATATTTTAACAAATATAAGTAGGAATACAGATAGATTAAATAGCCCTAGTCGTTGGACATATGAACTCCTTTAATGGAGTTGCTCCACAGAGAAACCGCCATCAAACATTCTGCATTAGGTACCCAAACGAGCCAACGGACAACAATCCAGCTTAGTGAATTGTTGGCGCAACATCTGACGTGTCGCCAAAACAGCCTGTCAAACGTTTTGCTATAGAAGCCCTATTTGTCGTTGTTGTTGTTGTACTTACTGCCTCCATACTCCCAAAACGGCACAGTGCCATCTTTCTGTGCTAGATATGGTGGCTTAAATGAATATTTATATTCGAATCGCCGATGGACTCCGACCAGAGGATTACTGCCATCGGCCTGGACATGCCGGTGCGCCACTAGGACTAGTAAAATCGTCACAAATTGGAGAAATTTTTGCCAGCGCTGTAATTCAATCCACGACATTTTTATTTGACACATACACTATTTTAGGCATGGGTAACACTGCGCTGCGCCGCGCAATTGCGCTGGCGCCAACCCTGGTGTTATTGCGCTAACTCCGAATTGGAAAATGCGCCAACTCAATATAGCGCCAGCTCAATGTAGCGCCAACTCAATAAGGTTGTTCTCTGTGTCTAATATTTTTGCCGAGATATCATGATATCTTGAGAAATTTGCCACACAGAGAGAGCGCACCTTTAAGAAAATAAAATTCTAACTGACTTCATTGTGAACTAGCATGTTAGTCATATTCTTTCCACTCTTTATACAACTGTTGTCGCTTTGCTTTGCTTGCTTCAATTTCGAATTAATTAATTTTTTATCTGAATAAAATAAAATACTTAAAAAAAAAGAACTAGAAACATAAATTCAAACTCACTTCTCATAGAAGACCATTGTGAATGTAATAACATGGTTGCATTTCCCGTGATATTTTTCTCATGATATCACATATCACGGGTTGGGGTATGAGAAATTTGCCGAAGCTCCAAATTTGACAAGACTTGTATTTTGTTGTTGTGCTCGGCAAATTTATCACACTTATGTCATCTCGGCAAATTTGCCAGGCCAAAATTACAGAGAGAGAACAACCTTAATGTAACGCCAACTCAGTATAGCGCCCAGGGTATATACCGCCAAATCCATCGCCAAATCAGTATAGCGCCAACTCAATGTAGCACCAACTCAATGATACGCTATTGCAATATAACACTGACTCAATTTCGTGCGCTCACACCAGCACCAATATAGCGCTAGTGTAAAATGGCACCACCACAAAGCCAATAACAGCACAGCGTATATGACACCGTCACAATTATGTATGCTAAAGCTTAAATTAGTTATGCATTAACTTTATTTCCATAATAGTAACAGTATCGGTATTAATTTGGTCGATTATTGGTGCAGTAACAGTAAACAGCTGAACAGTGATCATAGCCCAATAAAGGTGACCATAGCATTAGAGTCGCTCTTCTTCTTTTGGTTTTTTAGGTTGCGAAATTATCATATTTTGTATTAATGCTAATTGCGTGTTCTCTTTTGATTGCTACGACCATATTATTATTGGGTCATGACAGTGAACAACTGAAACAAACAATCGATCAGCTGGTTAGCGTTACTGCTGAAAACCAAAATTCATTTGGTTGTTACCGATAGCGTTACCGACTAGCGAATCACTAATCAAATACATTGTTTCCCATAAGGTTGGATGATCAGCTGTTTTATAACGATACTGTTACTGCATAATTAATTTGAGCTTAACGCCAATACCGAACCATCGCTAATACGAAAGGGTATTGATATTTTACTTCCACAAATAAAGAAGACAAATTTGACATTATCTGTGAATAGGAGAGAAAAATATAATACAAAATAAATTAAATAAAATATTTATTAGCATATAGTATATTTTTGCTACGCATGGTAAATGGTAAGGGGAAATTTCGATATAATGCGTCCGGACTCGGAATCTTTCTTTTTAATAGGGTGGAGCCGACACTCGTATTTCATAATGAAGATGCCGAAAAACGAGATGCCAGCATATTTTCACAAATATACGCAAATTATTTTTAAAATTAAATTTAATTGTGGCACAATTATTCTGCCAGCGTGTATGTAAGCAGAATTGCGCCAAAAGAAATAAAACGGGTATAGTAGACAGTAAGAAGAGACCAAGTGTTATTTATCGATTATTCCATGGCAATTGCGCTAAAGGTGTTATTGCGCCAGAACCGTGCGCGGCGCCACGGTTGGCGCTGGAGTTATTGTATCAGCGCCAAAAAATTGCGCCATTACCCATGGCTACACTATTTTCACTGCTTTCCTTTTGTTTCACATGAAGTTGGCTATGATTGCGAATTACTAGTTAAGTGTTGTAAAACGGAATCATCCCATATGAATGATCATAGCGAAAATTTATCGCTAATCTTACCATTTTACGCAAATATATATCAAATTATCGTCTTTTATTTAGATTTTACATTATTTCACGTTTTATTCGTGGAATAGTTTGTGTTGCCTGTCGTTTTTAAAGTGAAAAAAAAAAAAACAAAACGTCTGCTTTTCAAATTAATGAAAACGGCCGTCGAACGGTAATTGAGTATTCTCTTTTAACTGCTACGAGTATATATAGTTGGATCATGAACGCAATTTTAACCGAAAAATACACGGTTGGTAATTATGTAATGACAAATGCTCATATTAAGACCCCAGGCCCCAGCACTACGGTTACATTTCTTAGACCTTCTACTCACCAATTTTCATACAAATTTCTGAGAGCGAGTGAAGATTGAAACACTGTTTCATTCTGAATCATCTTGCCAACCTCAATGATATCGATGTCTTCTCCAATTTTGTATCGAAAATCTATCGAAATCTCACACAGACCAAAACAAAAACGCAAAATATAAGCAAACATACAAACCAAAGATAACTAGATACGAGACTCTCAAATTTATCTGCTCTCACGCGGTCCTGAACTGTCTTTTCACTTTCAAACACTGACGAATCAGGGGGATCAGCTGACAGCAAAATCAGCTGATACCACAAACCAGATCAAATCCACCATAAATATTAAACAAATGAGGGATTTTGGATATTTGCCACCATTTCATGAAATTACTTTATTACTTATTATATTAATCGAGAAGTGAATTAAAAATGTATAATAAAGTTTGAAAAGGGGTGAGAATGGAATTGTTTGCATATTTACCTTTTTGAATCAAAAATATGTAACAAATATCTAGATATGGGAAGTAGGATATACTATAAATATAAAATATTTGCCTTAAAATTAATGCTATATTAATTGATTTCTCAATGAAAACACAATATTATTTTCCTTTTTAGCCTGGAAACAAAATTTGAATGAAATACTTGCGTGCATTTTATTAACTGGTTTAATAACATATAAACCATTTTACATGATCTTAAATACTCAAGATTATACTTTAGATCAAATTTAAAGTATAATTGCGAAGTCACTGTCATATTTTGCAGCAAAAATTACGTAATATTATTCATTTGCAAGAAATAACGAAATACCCCCACATTTTATTTTAAAATACCCACATTCACTTTTTTACGCAGTGGCACCAATGGAAAATGTTATAAAAAATGCGCATTTTTCAGCGCTCTCACGAAACAAAGAGTTTCGTATCTAGTTATCTATGATACAAACATTTAAGAAGAGCAAGAAAGAGAAATGTTAAACTGAATCACGATCAGCCACGTGGAGACGGGTTATTGAGCGAGATGTTTTGCTACATGTTTCTCTGGTGAATCAAGTTATGTGGAGACGGGCTTTTAGCATTCATATTTCTATAGGCCCTCGGCAACTTACAATCTTGCATGACAAGCAGTGCATATGTGTTAGTGTTTTTTTTGATGTTGTGAGTGCAATCGGCAGCAGTCGTGCTACACGTACCTGTTGTCGGCTCGCTATCTGCTCGCGGCGACGAAAATCAAAAATTTTTGATATTTGCGTCAATCACCCGACACTCACACATATGCACTGCTTGTCATGCAAGATTGTAAGTTGCCGAGGGCCTTATGGCGTTCTCGATCCGGAAGAAGTCTCCTTAAAAACTACTTCCTGAATAGAACTGACTCGTGTTATTTTTTCTCACCGCACTGTACATTGTTGTAATCGTTTAGCAACACTATTTCCATTTTGACATTTACTATTTGACAGTTGATGTCTTGATAAACGTGATTTAGAAATGAGAGAAACTGCGATTTTTCGATATCTGTGATTTCGGTGATTGCTATTTTTAAATCACTAAGGTTGTTCTCTCTCTGTGATTTTGGCCTGGCAAATTTGCCGAGATGACATAAGTGTGATAAATTTGCCGAGCACAAAAACAAAATACACGTCTTGTCAAATTTGGAGCTTCGGCAAATTTCTCATACCCCAACCCGTGATATGTGATATCTTGAGAAAAATATCACGGGAAATGCAACCATGTTATTACATTCACAATGGTCTTCTATGAGAACTGAGTTTGAATTTATGTTTCTAGTTCTTTTTTTTAACTATTTTATTTTATTCAGATAAAAAATTAATTAATTCGAAATTGAAGCAAGCAAAGCAAAGCGACAACAGTTGTATAAAGAGTGGAAAGAATATGACTAACATGCTAGTTCACAATGAAGTCAGTTAGAATTTTATTTTCTTAAAGGTGCGCTCTCTCTGTGTGGCAAATTTCTCAAGATATCATGATATCTCGGCAAAAATATTAGACACAGAGAACAACCTTACTGCGATTTTAAACTGCTTTTGCGATTGCATGGACTGCTATAAAATCATCAGTTACCGGTAGAGATTAATTTTGCGTTTTCTGAGCGATATAAGCTGTCTTCATTTTATGTTAACAAAATGATAGCAATAACAACGTATTCCGCAGTAATTTCGCTGTTTGTAAACATTTTTCAAAGATAAATTGTAAATTCAATAATTTTTTTTTTCTTATATTTCTATATACGTATGTGGTCTGCTCAAAACTATAAACAAAAAGAAATTTATGCTTTTGCGATTGCGATTCACATAGGTGAACTGCTTACTTAAGTAATTAATTGGTACATCGATAGCAGTTCCCAATAACTGCTTGCCCAGAATGGTGTGGCTGTAGTACGTAGTAAGAGCTGTCAACAGTTAAAACAGTACAATTGCATTGCAATCAGCGATGCCGCTGTCACTCCAATTGGAAGATTTCACTCCGATTTTGACCTCCTCACTCCGCCACTCCCTCTTGGACTAACTCACTCCCACTTTTTCATGTATGAAATAATTCAGAAATTTTGAATCAACTTTCAATTTTGTATGTATAAAATTACAATCTGGCAGCGTTATTGTTTACGTCTTATAATTCTGCCGCAGTGGCAACTTTTCACTGATCTTTGTTTTGTGCGCGCTTCCATGGAAAATTTCAAATCAATTGCAATTTCAAATGAATAGCTGAGTTAAAATTTATAAAAACACATTAGCTGGTTTTTACATTTTTTTGTTTTCATCAGAAAAGTTTGCCCTGGACCAAATGCAAAAAAAGGTACATTGACAGGTAAGTTATATTTCTAAAGGATACTTTTCCATATTTCATAACCTCATATTCTCTTTCCAGCTATTTTATCAAAGAAGAAAATTCCCCTGCTGCTACAACACAGAAATTGGCCAATGTAAAAAATTTACCAAAATTAAAATTACCAAAAAAAAACTATAATTTTTTTTACAAATGATAAAAATCGCTAGCTTAGAATGCAAATTGTGTAAGTCCTTTTTTAAAATTTTGTAGGAGACAAAAAACAAAAAAGAAAAAAAAATTCGTAATGAAAAAAAAAATTTTGTTCATATAAATATTTTGGACATACAATTTTTTTCGCTTTTTGGACTTACACAATTTGCGTATCACTGAATAACAACGAGTAGAAATATGACAAGTATCTCAGACTTGTTTAACGCGGTGCGTATTTGATTTTTCTAGCGTTCTACATAAAAATACACTTTTTCATAAAAGTGGACTTACACAGTTTGCACTCTAAGCTAGCGAAATGTAATTTTTTCAGACTATAATTTAACATTTTAGTACACAAATATCGCTTATAATACATATATCAAACTCTTAAGGACCTTGGCCACTTAAAATCTGGAATGTTAAGAAGTGTATACTTATGTGTGAGTGTCGGGTGATTGACGCAAATATCTAAAAGATTTGATTCTCATCAACGCGAGCCCGAACAAGAACGTGTAGCACGACGACTGCCGATTGCACTAAGACACACAAAAAAACTCACACATACACACTGCTTGACATGCCAGATTGTCAGTTGCCAAGGGCCTTTAATTATACTTCAAAAGTAAGTCTCATATTCTCTTCTGGAAATCTACGCGCATAAGTAGATTTTCAAGTTTTATGCGCCCAAAATTGAATTTTGTAAAATTGTTACAATTACAGAAAAAAAACATACCCACATATTGGAGATAGAATGGGGAACAATAATTCACCGCTTTTTTCCCGACCCCATACTCTGCACTTGCCCCAGATGGTCGTAACTTAGCATATCTGAAGTTAATTTTTTTGTTTTTTTCTTACATATTTTTAAGTGCTAGTTTCAACTTGAATATTTATTATTTAAAGCATTTCATTTAAGTAATCGTAATGAATCCTAAAGGTTCAAGTAATTATTAACACTTTTCAATAATATCCTTGGTTTCCAATAATTCTAAGTTTATAGTTTTAAGCTTTTAAAGTTGGGATATTTAAAAAAAAAAATTATCACTCTTTTTCATGTTAAAAATTGGTTTTGTTATGTTGCTCTGTCAGACTCAGTCAAATTAACCCTCGGTCATGATATCTAGTACAATTAGTAGTTAGCCGACAAAATTTTACGTCGCACAAAGCCGCACTTCACTACTAGATACAGGGTTTTTCATATGTACCTACAATAATTTTCTTTTTGTGCTTTATATTTAATTTTACTGTTTATATTTCTAACGCATATCTTGGTTAATGTAGGTGATGCTCGAAAGTAACCCAGATATTTAGCAGCGATTATTGTTAACTTTTTAAGCAGTATTTTTAGTATTTCCAATTTTTCAAAGTTAAGGAAGTACTTATCATAAAAAGGGGCTAAGAATTATAAAGCTACATTTTTTAGAAGATTTTTGAGTATGCAATTTTGCAGCTCATTCAATTGTAATATAATAATATGCAACATTCAACTTTTTGAAAAATTTCATTGGCTTTTCGGAAATTTTAATTGGAACGGTCTCACGTACATATAACGCAAACACCCTACAGAAAAAAATTACTAAAATCGACGGAAATTTTTACAGCATTGAGAATAGCACTTTTTACACTAAAATTTGTTGGCTACATAACAGTACACTTAGAAATCTCCTCAAAATCTTCTATAAATTCTGGCCGCGCTTTGAAATTTTTAATCCACTTTTAGAAATTTCTACGATTTTTCGGATTTTTCCATAAGCTTAGAAATCCTGCTTAAGGCGATTTTTATTGAAAAATTGTTTACATTTTGAAACGAAAATAAGAGAGTCAAATTTTCGACAGAACTGTTTGAAATAAATTTAAAAACTCTGGCGTATGATTTTTTTTTTGAGTCACTGTATATATTTTTCAATAAAATCGACTTTTGACTAGAGCCCTAGATACCTGGGTATCGAGCAATTCGATCTGATCATTTTTATTTGAAGCCTGTTTGTTGTTCAAATGCCCGTACAAACATTCGAGCATTCGAGCTTACAAACAAAAAAATGTGTATCGGAAAAACAAAAATAAAAACAACTACATATAAAGAAAAAATAATAATAATAAACAAAAGAAAAAAACAAACTTCAAAATACCCGAATTGTTCAAATGCCCGTACAAACATACGGGTAATAAACAAACAAACAACTCTTCGAGCATTTGAACAACAACTGTTCGGGCTACTCGAAAATGTTCAAAAAAAATAGAGAGCTCTACTTTTAACACAAATTATTAAAATTTTGCATTAAACAAGCAATTTGGAATAGATTTACACAATAAAATATTTTTGGCCGCATAAAACTTGAAAATCTACCTATGTGCTACGGTTATAAATAATAATTTTATTATATAATTTAGTTTTTTAATATTCCATTTTGACAGACATTAAGTAAAATCTCAAGTTCAGATACTCTTATACATTGCATATTTATTCCCATTGTAGTTTATACTAATATTATTTGATTAAGATGATAAGTAATTGAAAGAAAACTTGAAATTTAAATAATTGGCGTTACTTTTCTGTTATTAGCATGTTAATAACAGCAATACCGTATAATAATTGTAACGTTTGTTGAGCCGTAGGGAAGTGCAGGAACCGTAGGAATTTTACCACAAAAGAGCGAACATAAGTACAAAGAATGTAAATTGTGGTAAAATTCCTGCGGTTCTTGCACTTTCCTACGGCTCAACAAACGCTAGAATTATAAGTAATACTTCGTTTTGTCCCCAAAACCCCCCCCGTTACTACGCCACTGACATGCACTCATTTATGTATACAAAAGTTTATAAACAAATGTGCTATGAATAAAAACACAATTTTAATTTAATTAAATTCATTTCTAATAAATACATATGTCCTTTAATTTTTGCGTTTGCTTTCCCATATTTACATTTCTTGTTGATTTCCTTATTTTTGACATCCCTCCGCAATTTCACTCCGCTCTTTCGTCCGTCACTCCGAAACACTCCGCTATATGTCAATTTTCACTCCGCTCATAAATTTTGGAACGGCATCGCTGATTGCAATGCCCACAATGTGTAGCTGTGTCTGTAGCGTGTAGTTGTGGCTGTAGTAGAAGTAGAGTTACTGCTTGCCCAGAATGTTGTACTACAGCTACGGACTACATAGCTTACTACATCAGCTGATGACTGATTTTGTGGCAACGCTCGAAAATGTGAACACAATGGTGTAGCTCAGTGTATCTCATATATGTCATCTTTTTTATATTTTTGTACAGGGGATTCCTTAAATTCCATAAAAACTCTTTATTTTTTACAAGTTCAATTCATTTTTCCGTTTCTTCGTCCTTCATTTCGAATTTCCGTCATTAAAAAATTGAGCTGTCACACTGTAGCGCGCTACAAAGTTAAAGTTAACTCTACTTCTACTACAGCCACAACTACACGCTACAGACACAGCTACACATTGTGGGCCTTGCAATGCAATTGTACTGTTTTAACTTTTGACAGCTCTTACTACGTACTACAGCCACACCATTCTGGGCAAGCAGTTAACTTTAACTTTGTAGCGCGCTACAGTGTGACAGCTCAATTTTTTAATGACGGAAATTCGAAATGAAGGACGAGGAAACGGAAAAATGAATTGAACTTGTAAAAAATAAAGTTTTTATGGAATTTAAGGAATCCCCTGTACAAAAATATAAAAAAGATGACATATATGAGATACACTGAGCTACACCATTGTGTTCACATTTTCGAGCGTTGCCACAAAATCAGTCATCAGCTGATGTAGTAAGCTATGTAGTCCGTAGCTGTAGTACAACATTCTGGGCAAGCAGTAATAGCCCCGACACATAGCATACGTCAATCCGTCTACGTCGACGTATGTGACTGACAGCTGACGTACTTGACGGAGAGGTCGCCACATAGGAAACGTTGACGGATATACATAAATCAGCTGTTTGATTAACCTTTAACTACAGAGGTGGTGGCAAAAATTTAACTCTTTAGAATATTTTGAAATTTTTCTTTTAAGTTGCCCTCTTGAAATTCAGTTTTCAGTAACTTCACATCTCCTGATAATTATTGACCATTTAGGAATGTTTTACAAATGAGAAAAAACTCGAAAAACAAATTGCAAAAAAAGTGAAATTCAACAGTAGCTAAAGGTTAAGAATCAAAAGCAATCAGCTGACATAGCGACGGATTGACGTATGCCTTTGGTACGTTGCGGCGACGGATCCGTCGTACTTGTGACGAGGTACATTTAAATGCCCATAGTTTACCGAGCTGTCAGTCACATACGCCGACGTAGACGGATTGACGTATGCTATGTGACGAGCCTATAAGTAGTGAACTGCTATTTTGAAAAAGTAATCGCAATTGCGATTTGCGATTTTTTATTCACAGTGAAAAAATCTACGTTTGCGATATATCGCTCATCACTAACGTGATTGCTATCAAACACATGGTTAGTGATGGGCGAGTCCGAGATGTTTAGACAATCGATAGAATCGCCATCGTTGCAAAATCACAATCGAGTCAAAAGTTGACTCGCTCCTCGACCGCACAATCGAGATGTTTTTGCGATTGTTCCGAGTCGGCGAGTCGGAGGTTGTTTCGATGACATCTCGACTACACAAGCGAGATGTTTTTGCGATTGTTCCGAGTCGGCGGGCCGGCTGTTGTTTTAGTTGATAAAATAAACTGAATGAGGTTTGTTGATAAAGAAAGTAGGATTTTTAATGGAAGTGAGGCAAATACATAAATAAATTAACCAAATTGAAAAATATGTAAAGCAATTTTAATATTCAGGCGGTAACAACAATTATTATGTATTTTTTGCAGCGAGTCCGAGATGTTGTAGGGTTGCTTTGAAAACGAGAGGAATCGTTGGCGAGTCCGAGATGTTTTAGCGATTGTTTCGACTGACGGCCATTTACGACTTGACTCGAATACGAATGAAAACCATCGAGAGCATTCGAGATGTTTCAACAATCGAGAGAATCGAATAAAACATCTCGGACTCGCCCATCACTACACATGGTATTTATTTTGCTTCCCAGATTTATTTTCATGTTAAAATAACTAAAAACCACAAACCGTAAGCAATGTCAGAGGTTTTCCATCGTCCCGGCCCGTTGAAACAAACAAACAAAGCCCATAAAACAGGGCGGCACAGGTCAAAAGGTGCAATTGAAAATGCAAATAAGGGAAGAGTTGCCCTAAAATCGGTCAAGCACCGACACAAGCTGGAGCAACGTAGGGAGCAGCGGCGCAATCAAATGAATCAGGTATGAAATGTTACTTATAACATAAATGTCCTTTAGTTACATTCCCCCATCATGTATGTTTGCAGCTGCGAAAGAAAAAGCGTGAGGAGGCGAGATTAGAAAAACAACTATTAGGTACGCAGAACACTGCACCATTTTTGATTTGTATATTGCCGATGCATCAACAAATTGATCCAAAATCGGCGCTGGCCATTTTAGAAGGCTGCGATGAAGATGCTATTGTTCAACGTACCGAAACTGGTGTTACTTACATAAATATGCCACGTTTTAAGCAACGCTTTTCCTTTATCATTCCGCCTATGGGTCGGGGCAATGAAGTCGTCGTATTAGACTATCTTAAAGTGTGTGACACCACATTACTTCTGACTTCTGCAGCTATGGGAGAGGATGAGGTTTTTGATCGTTGGGGTCATCGTATTTTCAATATGGCGTCTGCACAAGGCATACCTACACCAATTGTTGCTCTTATGGATTTGGAATCAATAAATCCGAAAAAACGTAATGACATAAAATCATCTGTACAAAAATTTATATCAAAGCTGTTGCCAAAAGAAAAAATTATACAGCTGGATACGAACGCCGAGGGTCTGAACGTTATGCGACGCATTGGAGGTCAAAAAAAAAGTGTACTATTGAATAAAAGCAATCGGCCACATTTGTTTAGTGATAAAATTGAAGTAGAAAAAGATGCAAACTATAGTGAAGATCAAATTACTTTGAAAGTTACTGGTTTTCTACGTGGCGCACCACTTAATGAAAACTCTTTGGTCCATATACCAGGACTAGGAGATTTTCAGATGCAGCAAATGAGCACAACCACCGATTCCTTTAAAATCGATAAACGCGTAGAAAGCACACCACAAATTCGAATAGCTGATCCGCAGAAACAAACTTCATTGCAGCATGAAAATATACCAGACGAAATGGATGCAGAGCAAACATGGCCAACTGAAGCGGAATTGAAGGCAGCTGAGCAAGAAACCAAGAAAACAAAATTGGTAAAACGAGTACCCAAAGGCTGGAGCGCCTACCAAGCTGCATGGATACCGGATGTAGAGACCGTAAGCGAAAACCAAAGCGGCAGTGAAAGCGATGATGATGACGAAGATGAAGAGAATGAAGATGATGCAGAAAATGATGACGATTTCATGTCCTGCGAAAATCAATCCTTCGACGGTGAAATACAAAAACCTGAATCAGATACAGAAGAGTATGTAGAAACTGCGTCTATGTCGGATGCAGAAATAAATGATGAGAAATATGATTTACAAATGGACTTTCATGAGGAACGTGAAACAATGAAGAAAATTAAAGAAGCGCGCGTGGATGAGCTGTGGCCTGACGAAATTGATACGCCTTTAGATGTGGAAGCAAGAGACAGATTTCAAAAATATCGTGGCTTGGAATCGTTTAGGTATGTGTTTGGTGATGTTTAAATTTTGAGTTAGCGTACAATGTAAATTTCTCTTTTCATTTATCGTACAATATCTTAGTCACTGTAAATTTATTTTTTCTTTTTCAGAACATCGCCTTGGGATCCAAAAGAGAATTTACCATTTGATTATGCGCGCATATATCAATTTAAGAATTTCGATCGCACAAAAAGGCGTGTCATAACTGAAGCTAAAGAAATTGAGGGTTTTATGGTGAGTTTTCTTAAAAAATCATGATGAACTTAAATTTAATTTTAAATTAACTTTTGCATCAATCTAATAAATAAGCACGGTTTCTATATTACAATACACATCAAAAATGTATCCCGTACACTGTGGCTAGCTTACAACTCGGCGCGCAGCGCAAAAAGCGTCGTCATATATGGCTTACTTCCACACGAACACCAAATGTCCGTAATGAATGTTGTACTCAAACGCCTGCCCGACTCGGAGGCGCCCATAAAGTCCAAAGAGACGCTAATAATACAGTGTGGATATCGTCGCTTTGTTGTGAATCCCGTATTCAGTCAACACACCAATGGCGATAAGCACAAGGTGAGGAAACAATATATTAAATTTAAAAAAATATATATTAATGTATGTAAATTCTTATTTGTTTTTAGTATGAACGCTACTTCCGACCACACTCAACCGTATGCGCTACCTTTTATGCACCCATACAATTTCCTCCAGCGCCTGTACTGGCTTTTAAACAAAATCCTGATTCTACGCTTGCGCTGGTCGCCCGAGGTTGCTTATTGTCATGTAATCCAGATCGTATTGTACTCAAACGCATCGTTTTGAGCGGTCATCCAGCGCGTATCAATCGCAAATCTGCAACGGTACGCTACATGTTCTTCAACAAGGAAGATGTCGACTATTTCAAACCGGTTAAACTACGAACAAAATGTGGACGACTGGGACATATTAAGGAATCTCTTGGCACGCATGGACATATGAAATGTGTATTTGATGGGCAGTTGCGTTCGTATGATACAGTATTCATGTATCTCTATAAGCGTGTATACCCGAAATGGACATATGAAGAATGTTTAATACGCGTGCAAAATGATGAAAAGATGGAAGACGAGGAAAAAATGGAATAAATCAAATGTTGCAAAAATAAGAATACCACAATGTAGTAATAAACAAAGAAATACTACCAGTAAGCCAAAAATAAAACTGGGAATTGAGGTTAAGCTAGTGTAAACTTAAGCTTGTGTTGCAGTGCTAGCTGACATTGATAGGTATGCTAAAACTATGCTAACTGCAAGCAATTACTTTTAAAAGCAATTACTAATGTTGTGCTGCAAGTGTATTACAATTTTATTGTTTACACTTTAAAATTTCATTTTACATACTAGGAAAATATAATTATTTACAAATGCATAGCTTTGGATAAAGCATTTTCTAAATCTTCAACCAAATCCTCTGCGTCTTCCAAGCCAACTGATAGGCGTATAAGCGAATCAGAAATGCCCAATTTTTTACGTTCCTCTTCTGGTACAGAAGCATGAGTCATAATTGAAGGCAGCTCTGCTAAACTTTCATAACCACCTAAACTTTCCGCTAATGCAAAAATTTTAAGATTTTGCAGAAAAGCTTTCGATTGCTCTAAACCACCCTTGATGTAAAATGAAAACACTCCACTAAAACCATATGTCTGCTTAAGTGTAAGCTTATGCTGAGGATGTGACGGCAGTGCTGGATGTAACACCTTCACTACGCACGGATGAGCTTCCAAAAACTTTGCAACTTGATATGAGTTCTTCTGATGCTGCTCCATGCGAAGCGGCAATGTTTTCAAGCCACGATTCACCTGATAACAATCAAACGGTGAGGGTACAATTCCCATTGCATTTTGTAAAAATTTCAATTGCTTGTATAGATCATCGTTGCTGGTGGTTACGGCGCCCATAACCACATCAGAATGACCATTCATATATTTTGTTAGAGAATAGCACACCAAATCGGCTCCAAGCTCAAGGGGTCGCTGAAAGTACGATGTTAAAAATGTATTATCCACAGCAAAGATAACATTTCGCTCTTTGCATAACTTGCTTATTTCTTCAATATCGACAACTTTCAGTAGCGGGTTGGTAGGTGTTTCCATCCAAACAAGTTTGGTGTTTGGCTGAAAAGCCGCTGCTACCAGCGACAAATCCGTCGGGTCGACAAAAGTAGGCTTTATTCCAAGCCTTGTAATTACTTGCCTTATCAATCGGCCAGTTCCGCCGTAGACATCATCTCCAAGAATCATATGGTCACCACTAGATAACATTGAAATAACGGCTGTTGTTGCACCCAACCCAGATGCAAATGTTAAAGCATATTTTGCGCCATCTAAAGCTGCCAGACAGCTCTCTAAAACGGTGCGTGTGGGATTTCCGCTACGAGAGTAATCATATCCATCGTGTTCGCCAGGGCCCTGTTGCTTGTAGGTTGTGCTCGTATAAATTGGTGCCACGACGGATTTACTAGTCCATTGTGCAGGATTTTGTCCAGCGTGGATTGCTTTAGTAGCGAATCCTTTTGGTTGTTTCTTAAAACTTGCCATTTTATTTTAGAATTTGTTACACTCAAATCACCTTGAACTTTATATATGATGAAGATGTGCAAAATACCAAGCATTCCATTCAAAATTAGAAGATAAGATGAGACACGTACGTATGTATGTAACTCAAGAAGTGCGTAATTTATAAAAAGAAAATATGCAAGATCACCCCGCACCAGTGTTGCAACTTTTAATACTATTTCCCCTTTTCTACTACCTTATTTATACATCTACTACCTTTAATGGGATCAAAATCTTACCCAACAACGGAAATTACAGCATAATAATAATAATGGTAACACGAGCAACATAAACTATAGCTTTGTTTCTCTATCCACTAATTAACGTTAATAAACACTAATTTTTAGATTTGACATATAATAGGTGTACTCGCGTACTTTTTCCAGCAGCTTTTCTCTGTTTGCCTCTATCACTCTCTATCTCGCCAAATATCATTCTTCCTCTCACAAGAGAAAAATATCCAAAAAAGTAAAAAAATGCAAATCTATTCAAATCTTGCAGGAAAGATGAACAGCTCATCAAATTAAAATTATGGGAATTAACAAAATATATACAAATCCTATATTTACAAAAATTTATACGAAATTTGTATTACTTTAGCTTAGTTTCAGCTGTAGATTATGCCTGCATTGTATTTTACTAATAAAGAAACATGTATGTATGTATATAAATGCGGAGCTGCGGCTGCCTGCTGGCATTGCATATTGACATACATACATACATACATATAAGTTAGCAGAGGGTAACCGGCGGACTTCCTACATTAAGCAACAAACATACAATGCTGCTGTTATCATCCGACATTTAGCTCAAGTACAGATGCAGACATAATCAAATGTTATTTATTTACATCTTTCATAATTAATTCGTCCATATTTAACTTTTTTAATTTTGAATTTCAATTTTGGAATTTTCGCAAATTACAAACATATGTTTTTTCATCAGCTGTTTTGCTGCTGGACAAATGTGATGGAAAAAATTTGTCAAGCAGAATTTTGCAGCCTCTCACAAAAATAAACGTCACTTTGCTCTCTCATTTCCATCACTTCTGCAATTTTTTTGCGTAAAAAAATAGAAAAAGCGGATATTTGTTGCAAAATTGTAATAAATTGCAACAAATTGCTGTACGCGAATACAACTAATTTGTGTTTCTTTGGTTTCTCTCCAGTAAAAGAGAGCGAACTGAACGAAAATTGAGAGAGCACTGAACGAAACTGGTGAGAGCGGCAATGATAGTTCTACTAACTTTTTTACTGGACAAATTTCCACTAGCAAGACACTAGCAAGAAGTAGCCATGGGTAATGGCGCAATTTTTTTTGGCGCTGATGCAATAACTCCAGCGCCAATCGTGGCGCCAACTCACGGTACTGGCGCAATAACACCTTTAGCGCAATTGTCATAGAATAATCGATAAATAACATTTTTTCGCTTGTTACTGTTTACCATCCCCGTTTTATTTCTTTTGGCGCAATTCTGCTTACATATACGAGGGCACAATTAATTTTAATTTTCATAATCATTTGGAAAAATATTCCGTATATATGTGAAAATATGCTGGAAATTAGAGTCACTTAGATCACTATCAAGCACACATAATTGTGACGTTGTCATACGTATACATATACTATGGTGCTTTTATTGGCGTTGTGGTTGCGCCATTTTACACTAGCGCTATATTGGAGCTGGTGTTAGCGCACGAAATTGAGTTGGCGCTATATGAGTTGGCGCTATATTGAGTTGGCGCATTTCCCAAATCGGAGTTAGCGCAATAACGCCAGGGTTGGTGTTAGCGCAATTGCGCCGCGCAGCGCAGTGTTACCCATGCCTAGCAAGAAGAAGAAGAAATGTCCAATGTGGAAAAAGGAATTCAAATTTGTATTGGAAAATACAAAAGTAAATACATACGTAGTAAATCAAGTTATATAGCTATTTTTATTTAAAAAAAGGTTTAATATCGACACGGGAAGTTATTTATAATGTATGGATGCAGGCAAACTAGTCCTATATTGAAATATATATACATTAGACAGCGGCTCAAAACAAGAAGCACTATGAGAGTGCATCTTCCGCCGGATCGGCTGTAATGGAAGAAGTAAGAAATTTTATTCTTACAATTCACTCTTTGCTATTAGACAAATTCATATTCATACATGCAGAGATTTTTAAGAACTGTAACAATGCTTATGGAGCCTATTGAAAGCGATGATGAGATTGAACAAGTAGCTGTAGAAAGTTTAAGGTCAGTCGACATCGGCTTGTTTCTAACCAATCGAAATACGAGGAATTGTTTACTTCAGTATATTGAAATTGTTGTTCCGAGCTATCCTCATAATTTTCGAATTTCCAGAAGCTTGCTTGAAAGCATTGAACCCCCTCGAGCGAGTATGTCAATCGAAATTTGTTTTTCTAAGGCAATAGAACACTTAAAGGGATATATTAAAATCCATATTTTTCTTTTCTGATGATGATCTCAATTTTTTTTTCTTTCTTAAATTTTCGGGCGTGTCTTTTATCTTTTTTCATGCGCCAAACAATCATAACGTCGTTTAAACTACATAACCGCTTAAGTGAAACTTTCATAACCGCCTATGCCAATATTGAGATTTTCCAAACTTTAACTCCTGGTGGTCTCCTCTATGGATTTATACCATAGATTTGGCCTTTGGAAAGCTCTATATTTCCTTCTAATGTTCTTTTCACCTCTGAAGTCGGAGAGTTGGGCGGTTCTGAAAGTCTCACTTGGGCGGTTACGAAGTGTAAACGGTGATATGTCACTAACATTTGCTGATTCAAGTTTCCTAATCTATTTTGCTAATATCTCTCACTGAGAGCAAATGTCACTTTACTCTCACAAATTTCGTTAAAAGAGATTAGCAAGAAATGTTAGTTAATGTTTTGCTGGAAAGTAAAGAAAAGAACCTTATATCAAAGAAAAAGGTAGTTATCCCAGCAATTTCCCATGGTCATATTTTGTGCTGTATAATTTGGACGTAATTAATTTTGAGATAAATATACTTATGCCATTTATATATATCTGATATATGATGGTTATACCTGTTGTTTAACAACAAAAAATTGTTACGAATTTTTTATAAAAACTGTAATTTTCATATGGAGAGCTGTCATATTTTACGAAAAATTCGTAATGCTAGCCACACACCTTGCAATTTTTTATACAACTTGAGCAAGTTGCGCTGTAAATCGCAACGTGTTTGGGGCTGTTGTATGAAGTTGTGAATCGGTTGTATGAAAAATCAAAAAGTTTTGATTTTTGGCAAGTTGTACAACTTGGTTGCATCGTTTGGGGACATGTTGTTCAACATTTCATTTTATGAGAATTCTTGAAGTGAACACACCAAATTAAAATAAGTAAAAATAAGCGAATTCAACACAAAAAACATAAATATTTGTAGAATAAATAACGCAAAATGCAAAGCTAGCAGGAACCACTTTTTTGCAATTTTTTTTCCTTTTAATTAATCGTGCTTTTGCAGTACATTCTTCTTCTTCCCACAAGCGCAATATTATTCTATTCCACCTTCGCTCAAAGTAATTTTTTACAAAATGAGATTGTACAACAAGGTTGTGCAATAAATTGCACCGTATGTAGGCAAACAGTCCAACTCGATTGCAACCGTGTTGGGTCAACGGTCGCACTGTGTATGGCTACGGTAACAATTTTTTGTTATTGAAAAGAGCTAATTATGCAGTGTTTGGAGGTTCAGCTTTACAATAAGGTTGTTCTCTCTGTCTAATCTTTTTGCCGAGATATCATGATATCTTGAGAAATTTCTCACACAGAGAGAGCGCACCTTTAAGAAAATAAAATTCGAACTGACTTCATTGTGAACTAGCATGTTAGTCATATTCTTTCCACTCTTTATACGACTCTTGTCGCTTTGCTTTGCTTGCTTCAATTTCGAATTAATTAATTTTTTATCTGAATAAAATAAAATACTTAAAAAAGGAACTAGAAACATAAATTTAAACTCGCTTCTCATAGAAGACTATTGTGAATGTAATAACATGGTTGCATTTCCCGTTATATTTTTCTCATGATATCAAATATCACGGGTTGGGGTATAAGAAATTTGCCGAAGCTCCAAATTTGACAAGACGTGTATTTTGTTGTTGTGCTCGGCCAATTTATCACACTTATGTCATCTCGGCAAATTTGCCAGGCCAAAATCACACAGAGAGAACAACCTTAATGAAGTTGTCATAACAACTTACCATTACTTGCCAAAAGAGGTCGCCATAGCTGAACTAGGGATGGCAAAAAAAATTTAATAATCGATTAACCGTTTTTTAGGTTAATCGAAAGGGTTCGATTATTAATCGCGAATAATCGCAGGGAACTAACCGATTATAACCGTTTTTCGATTACAATTATTGATAAATTAATACGTAGTACCCCAAGAGGACAAACAAGCTAATTTTTTATACATACTATGTGTGTGTGTTCGTTTTTATTATAATAATAAAAAATCGTCATTTCAGCGAAAAAATCGTCAATATTTTGTTGCTATCTCATCTTTACTAAAAACACGTTATAAACAAAAAAAAAGTGTCGGCTTTCCACTAAGAAAGCGCACCACGAAAAAAAATTACTTTTTCAGGGGCTCTCAGATATCTCAAAACTGAAATCGAAACTTGCAGGAAGTTTACCCCAGAAAGAGAATTATGTCGGCTGAGGATTATTTTTTTAAAGCGCGGCTGAAGGCGGCCAACGCAAAATGTTGTTCTACACATATACATATATGCATTTGCTCGTTTTAATACGTGCTTTTATCTCGGCAATAGATCGCAGTTTTCGTGTTTTGTTTGGTAAATTTTAAAATTTTAACAACAAATATCTTGTAAAATACAAGCCTCCGGAAATTTTTGATTTCAGTTCCAAGTCCTGTGAGAGCCCCTCTACCCCCCTGAAATAGTCATTTATTTCGGGGCATTGTTCCTTAATGGAAAATTTTCCCAAAAACAATTTTAAAGAGGTGCGAATTCATACAAATTCGTATATAAATGAAATCATATTTAAAATATCTGTGCACATTTATCTACACAATGCGCTTACTTATATAATAAAATAAATAAATAACATCATCAATCATTCATTAATACTAATTCATAACATTTTGCCTTGAAAAATAATTTACAAAATATAAGGATTTATTTCATGAAGATAACCATTTAATTATTGTACTGAGATGGTTTAAATTTTTAATAATGTCACTTTCCTTAAAAAAAATATATAATAAACGAAAAAATCGTCATTTATTGGGAAAAATCGTCAAATCATTGCTTAGAAAAATCGTGAAAAGGACGATAAAATCGTCAATTCGGCAACGCTGGCTGGAGGGAACGTTTAGAGCCTATACACACTTGCGACTCAATCGATTTGGTCGAATTGGACTGTTGTATTCACACTACTCCAACTATTTAGTCGAATCGGTGGCAGCTATTCACACTTGAGACTAAATAGTCGTGCGATTGACAATGACATAGTGTTGCCAATGTTCACATTTTACTCAGCAAATTTTACATTATTGGTCTTCATATAAAGTGATGAAGTATTAAATTGTTAAAGTTTATCTGCATTCTTACATGAAAGCACCTTCTTGTCAGCTGTCAACTTGATTAATAAATAAAAAACAATAAAATAAACAAAAAGTGCATACATTGTTTGGCTTTGTTTCTTATTAAACCAGCAACTAGCTGTCAAGTAAATGAAAAGAGAAAAACGGAAGGAATTACGCTCATAAAGGCGAAACGAACAGAAGTACAAGAAACGGAAAAATAGTAAAAATCAGCCATTAATAGTTTTCATGAAATTTCATTTTCATTATTTCTATTTTAAAATGCGATTAATGACATTTGAAGAGAACAACAATATCAAGAAACATATGAAAACGGAAGTAAATATCCTTAGTTAGATAATTCTTGTCTATAACTACACCATTTCCAGATGGATTTTAGAAAGCGTCAACTGGATTTTAGAAAGGGGAAATTGGATCTTAGAAATGTCAATTGGATTTTAGAAAGGGGAAATTGGATTTTAGAAATGTCAATTGGATTTTAGAAAGGGGAAATTAGATTTTAGAAATGTCAATTGGATTTTAGAAAGGGGAAATTAGATTTTAGAATAGCCAAATGGATTTTAGAAAGGGAAAATTGGATTTTAGAAATGTCGATTTGATTTTAGAAAAGGGAAATTGGACTTTAGAAACTGTAAATTGGATTTTCGAAAATTTATATAATTATTAATTTATACTTTCATACGCAATAAAGAATTTCTATTCGAAAAATTCTGTGTAAAATTTATTTTAAACGCACATTCTGAAATCCAATTCAAGCTTTCAAAAATCCAATTTTGTTTTCTAAAATCCTTTTAACGCTTTCTAAAATCCAATTGACATTTCTAAAATCCAATTTCCCCTTTCTAAAATCCAATTGACATTTCTAAAATCCAATTTCCCCTTTCTAAAATCCAGTTAACGCTTTCTAAAATCCATCTGGAAATGGTGTAGTTAATAAGAAACGAACCTTTTGTTTTTAAACATTTTGAAAATATTAATTGAAATATTCAATCTCTACAATTTACCAAAAGTGAAATAAAAGTAGTGCTGTCAGCATGGCAACTCTTTCCACTACGAATATCACTGTTGTTGTTGTAGTCGTTCGACTAAATTGTCTCAAGTGTGAATACGTAGAAGGGCTCCTTGCTGATCAAGCAGTTGTACAACTGTTTCAGTTGGAATGAAATTGGGCTGCAAATCCAACTGTTTCAGTTGTACAACTAATTGAATGTAGTGTGAATGCTTCCATACATTCCCATGCAAATCAACATTCGACTAAATCGATTGAGTCGCAAGTGTGTATAGGCTCTTATTGCGAATGAAAAGGCGGTAACTGTGTAACCTAATACAAACGCACGCCGTCAATTTAGAGCCTATACACACTTGCGACTCAATCGATTTAGTCGAATGTTGATTTGCATGGGAATGTAGAAGCATTCACACTACATTCAATTAGTTGTACAACTGAAACAGTTGGATTTGCAGCCCAATTTCATTCCAACTGAAACAGTTGTACAACTGCTTGATCAACAAGGCGCCCTTCTACGTATTCACACTTGAGACAATTTAGTCGAACGACTACAACAACAACAGTGATATTCGTAGTGGAAAGAGTTGCCATGCTGACAGCACTACTTTTATTTCACTTTTGGTAAATTGTAGAGATTGAATATTTCAATTAATATTTTCAAAATGTTTAAAAACAAAAGGTTCGTTTCTTATTAACTACACCATTTCCAGATGGATTTTAGAAAGCGTTAACTGGATTTTAGAAAGGGGAAATTGGATTTTAGAAATGTCAATTGGATTTTAGAAAGGGGAAATTGGATTTTAGAAATGTCAATTGGATTTTAGAAAGCGTTAAAATGATTTTAGAAAACAAAATTGGATTTTTGAAAGCGTGAATTGGATTTCAGAATGTGCGTTTAAAATAAATTTTACACAGAATTTTTCGAATAGAAATTCTTTATTGCGTATGAAAGTATAAATTAATAATTATATAAATTTTCGAAAGTCCAATTTACAGTTTCTAAAGTCCAATTTCCCTTTTCTAAAATCAAATCGACATTTCTAAAATCCAATTTTCCCTTTCTAAAATCCATTTGGCTATTTTAAAATCTAATTTCCCCTTTCTAAAATCCAATTGACATTTCTAAAATCTAATTTCCCCTTTCTAAAATCCAATTGACATTTCTAAAATCCAATTTCCCCTTTCTAAAATCCAATTGACATTTCTAAGATCCAATTTCCCCTTTCTAAAATCCAGTTGACGCTTTCTAAAATCCATCTGGAAATGGTGTAGTTATAGACAAGAATTATCTAACTAAGGATATTTACTTCCGTTTTCATATGTTTCTTGATGTTGTTGTTCTCTTCAAATGTCATTAATCGCATTTTAAAATAGAAATAATGAAAATGAAATTTCATGAAAATTATTAATGGCTGATTTTTACTATTTTTCCGTTTCTTGTACTTCTGTTCGTTTCGCCTTTATGAGCGTAATTCCTTCCGTTTTTCTCTTTTCATTTACTTGACAGCTAGTTGCTAGTTTAATAAGAAACAAAGCTAAACAATGTATGCACTTTTTGTTTATTTTATTGTTTTTTATTTATTAATCAAGTTGACAGCTGACAAGAAGGTGCTTTCATGTAAGAATGCAGATAAACTTTAACAATTTAATACTTCATCACTTTATATGAAGACCACTAATGTAAAATTTGCTGAGTAAAATGTGAACATTGGCAACACTATGTCATTGTCAATCGCACGACTATTTAGTCTCAAGTGTGAATAGCTGCCACCGATTCGACTAAATAGTTGGAGTAGTGTGAATACAACAGTCCAATTCGACCAAATCGATTGAGTCGCAAGTGTGTATAGGCTCTTACTGTCAAAAATTTCTCATGCCCATACAAATTGTATGGGAGTAACCGAAATTGAACGGCGTGCGTAAAAAGCAAACTCGGCGTCCAATTTTTGTTTTGCGTGACAGTTGAAATTAAAAAGGCTGGTATCGACCTCTCAAGAAACAGCTCAAGAAATTTTTTGCTTTATTTCTTGAGTAAAAAATAGTAGTAGGCAAGAAATTTTGACGTTTAGTAATCCACCGTGAATACCAAGTGAAATGAAGAAGAGGATCAAAAACGTAAACAAAATAAACCTTTTTGTTGTATGTTTTCAATAGTTTTATTTTGTTGTTATTTTAGGAAATCATCGAAAGCGACGAGAATGACCTTATATTACTGGTAAACTGTGTTATATTGATGGCCGGAATGGAATAAAATATGAGAAATCGATGCCAACTATGCCCTTGCATCATTAGAAAAATTGTGCATTCTATTTTTCGTTTCTTTTTTGCCACTTTCACTAACGATTTTCACGATTTTTTTTCAACACGCAACAAACGTCAAAATTTCTTTAAGAAATAAATGCTCGATGATATATTTCTTGGCAAAACCTGTGTTGCTGTGTTCACATAACGTTGAAAAATAGTATTAAAAAAGTGTACTAAATTTCTTGAGAGGTCGATACTCGCTCAAGAAAGTTTCACAAGAAAAATTTCTTGAGCATTTCTTGTACGTCATTTTATATGAAACTTTTGCGTTTCTTGAGAGGTCGATACTAAGCTTAAGCATTGTGGGTGATTGTTTGCAAAAAAATTGACACTTGATTTTGATATCGCGTGTGGTAGATACATATTCCACAAAATAAGATTTTCTATATTTTTCTATTTCTTTATCTGTACACGCACGCAAGTCAATTTCGGTTCAACGCATATGAAAAATTTGCGTGCGTGCGTTAATTGACGACTTGCGTTTGTATTAGGTTACACAGTAATTCTCAACTTCGATTATTTCCTTTCGATTATTTTCGACTTGAGAGGAAAAAGGTAAATCGAAAAAATAATCAAAAGGAAAAAACCGATACATTTTAACCGTTAACCGAAAGAAATTAACCGATTATAATCGTTTTTCCGGTTATAGTTGCCATCCCTAAGCTGAACATATTTGACAATTCACTTGACATATGTAGACAGACGTGTCAAATCTCAAAAAAAAAAAAAAGAATTATTGGTGTTTTGCTCGCTACGCATAAGCTCTATATACTTTAATTTTGACTAAAAACTTTAGAAAATTGATTAAAGAATATTAATGCAACGTCTGAACACAAACGCAGCAAACAAATACAATCAATAAGCCTTAGTTGGAATATTTTGCGAACAAGGAGGACGGGACGGGAAAGTAGAAGCATTAAACCATCATGGCAGGGCAAAAGTTCCAATACGATGAAAGTGGTGCAACATTTTATTATTTTTTATTATCATTTTTGGCTTTAATACTTGTCCCAACAACTATTTATTACTGGCCACGTAAAAAGAAAGAAGGTAAGTGCATATGTATGAACATGCATCTGTACGTAATAACTGTACGTAAATACGTAATAACGCATTGGCTGGGAGGGGGCGGGGGGGGGTTTATAAGTTTTATGTCAAAAACAATCATACAAGTTTCCATGAAACTTGATCATAGGTCGCAATACACATTTAGCCGCTTGTCTTCACGCCCCGACACGTTCTACATATTAAGAAGATCACCGCCAGTCATATTCATAGTATGTATGTATATAAGATGGTGAAAGTGGCGCATATGTGTGTACATATGCACTGACGTATGCTTCATTATTATTAAAATTAAGTGCTTGCAATATTACTTTGAATGGGAGGAATGTGATCATAAACTAAAAGATGGCAGGCCTGATAAGGTTAAGTTATTAACGGAATATGTGCATGCAAGACGCCTAATCGGGAACAGGGGGATGGATTGCAATAAAAAGTATGTAGTTTTCAGATGTTACATGTGTCATTTTCTTTACTTTTGGAGTAAGTCAATATACCTACATACATATGTATGTATTTAGGTGTTCATAAATATAAATTGTGAATATTTAATGAGTTTGTGTACTCAACTGTCTTGTATGTACTTTAATTAAAGCGTTACAATGTGACAAAAATTAAGTTCTTTGGTTTATTTTCACTTTTATAAAAATTATAAATCATTGTTCTCAATTTACATACATACTTAGTGATTATCTTACGACCTATGTATATAAATATGTATCTTCCCACGTTTGGAACTGCTGATTTGCTCACGGCGTCTTTCAACAGGCCAACGAAATCTCTATCGCTCCGGCTATCTACCTTTTATAACTATACCGCTCGGTTCTGAATATGTGCCTTTTTTTTTAATATAATTTCCGCTTTTCCGCAGATCCAAATAAAGCGAAAGAAGAATGTCAATGTCCGGATTGTATAAAGAAAAAGGCCATCCTGGCTGCTGCAGAACCGTACCGTGCGCTAAAATCCTTTCTTATCAAGTTATGCTTAGTATTTGGTTGGGCACTGCTAGGGCTGCTTGCTTATCGGGTGTCACAGTTCGACTACGAAATGGCCAGTTTTGATCCATTCGAAATTTTACAATTGCCACCCACTGCTTCCATGGAAGAGATAAAGAAAACTTATCGTGAGCTATCACGTGTACTGCATCCAGATAAGCCAACGGGTGATGAGAAATCCTTTATGATGCTGCGCAAGGCCTATCAGGCACTCACCGATGAAACCGCAAAACAAAATTATGAGAAATATGGCAATCCAGATGGACCAGGTGCCATGTCTTTTGGCATAGCGCTGCCTTCGTGGATTGTGGAGAAGGAAAATTCTGTATGGGTTTTGGGGCTGTACGGCTTGGTTTTTATGGTTGCATTGCCATCGGTTGTGGGAATGTGGTGGTATCGTTCTATACGCTTTTCAGGCGACAAAGTGCTGTTGGATACCTCGCAAATGTATTTCTATTTTATACATAAAACGCCACACATGTTGCTCAAACGTGCTTTGATGATATTAGCGGCGAGCTTGGAGTTTGATAAAAAGCACAATTCTCAGGTGGTTGAAAGGCAATCAGATAACGAGGAGGTGCCGGCGGTAAGTACATACCATATATTGTTGCTATTTATAGTTTGAAATTAATTAAATAATTTTGCACTCTCTCCTCAATAGCTAATACGTCAATTGCCAAATCTGAATGAAAAATGCAAGGAACATCCACTTTGTCGCATGTATTCGATTAAGGCGCGTGCCATTCTGCATGCCCATCTCTCGCGCATTTCACTTAGTCCAGATACCTTGGAGAAGGATCGCCAATTTATTGTGAAAAAATGTCCATACCTTATACAAGAAATGGTTTCATGTGTACATCAATTGGTAATGTTGGCATATGCGAGACGTGTGCCACGCCTACCCAGCATAGAGACCATCGAAAATTGTATGAAATTATCGCCAATGATTATACAAGGATTATGGGAATACAAATCACCTTTACTGCAATTACCTCACCTAACTGAAGATCAGCATTTGTATTATATAAATAAGAAGCGTCACATAAAGAATTTGCAACAATTTGCACAGCTGAAGTCGGATGAGAGTAGGCAGTTGTTGAAGAGTTTGACCGATTTTGAATATGAAAATGTTATGAAAGTTTTGGGCAAATTGCCTTTGATTGATTTCACTATAAGATGCGAAGGTGAGTGAGCATATTAAATCATATTTAAATGCAATTGCAAAATACTAATTACTACTAAATTTACTTTTTGTTCCTGGTTAAGTTATTGATGATGAGAATACAAATGTTGTAACTGCTGGCGCCATAGTGACTGTTACCGTAACATTAATACGTAAAGATATGAAGACTTTATTCGGTGATGCCAAAGTACCAGAAAAGCAAGGCATCAAGTAAGCATTATTTTCTTCTTTTCTTGTGTCGTTTGTGAAAATGTGAAATAAAAAAAAAAAAAACAAATTCATTTTCTTTCTTTTCACAGAGATGATGAAGAAGCCACCGGCGGCGCTGGCGGTGATGACGATCAAGAGGCTTCGGCTGCTGCAGCAGTACCCGCGAAAAAACCATCTGCCTGGGGCAAACAACGTAAGGGCAAAGGCGGCAAGGGTGGCAAAAAATCGGCCAATAATCAGAAGCGCAAAACAACCGTCATGCAACAAAATAAAAATTCCGCCAACATAGCCGCTGCTGCAAACGCCGACGGTGGAGGTGGTGGTGCTCATGAGCAAAATGAAGACTCGGACTCTGATGCGGCTGATGCCAGTGATGTGGATGAGAAGGAATGTTCCGGTGATGAGTCCGATAGCGATAAATCGCATAACAAGAAGAGCGAAACATACGATGATGATGATGACGATGAGGCTTGGGAGAGGCTGCAGGCTAAGCTGAATAAGCGTGAAAAATTGGAAGGCAAATCGCTCATATCGCATACGGTGCATTGCCCGTATTTCCCCGAGGAGAAACAAGAATATTGGTGGACATATATCTGCGATCGTAAATCACGTTCATTGCTGACCGCGCCCTATCACGTAACCAGTCTGGTGGATAAGGAGGAAATACAATTGAAGTTTACAGCACCTCGCTGGCCAGGCCTTTACACGTTTACGGTCTGCCTGCGTTCAGGTTAGAAGCGAAATGAATTAATGATTTTCAATTCTGTGAATAATGTTTTTTTTTTTTTTTCAGACTCATATCTTGGCATGGATCAGCAGCAAGAGTTGAAATTGGATGTTAAAAAGGCGCCAGTCCCACCAACAGATCATCCACAATGGGATCTTAGCGAATCAGAGCCGGAAAATCATGAGCAACATGACAACTCGAGCGAATATACGACTGATAGTTCCGATGGTGAGGGTAGCGATTAGGCATACGGTTTAGATTAAACAAAAAGAAAACAAAAAAAAAAACGGATAAGCACTTGTTGAGTTTTGAGAGGACGTACAACTACATACATATGTATATGATGATTTTACTGTGGTGTAAATTTTTTATGTATATTATTTATGTAACAAACTTCTTATATGCATACATACATTTATACATAATATATAGACAGATACGTTTTTGATTTGATAAGAATGATGAAGAATAGAATTTTGTTTTAAATGTGAGTTCGACACAACCAAACACAAAGGCAACTATTTTTAAGGATAAGCTCGCCGCTCTAAGAGGCGACTAATTACAAACATATGTACATTGGTCTTTAGTGAATAACATGAATGAAATGTACATATGAACATATGCACATATGTACGTAAATACATACATATGTACATACATATATTTGAAAAGGAGAACTTAGTGTGAAATCGGATTTAAATTTTAACACAGATGGTATTTTTTTAAACTTGTATCTTGAAGTTTTTACTAATTTTGTATTAAATTTTTTAATGAAATTAAATATATTTAAACCCAATACAATGCAAGTTAATATTTAATAGATATGTATGTTCAAAAATAATGTACATATAAATTAATAAACAATTCTTACATATTCATATGTACATTCATACTTCCACGTATGTATGTATGTATGTAGCATATTTACATTCCCGCCTTGTGCGGGTCATTAGTGTAAAAAAAGCAAACAAAAACATATGGAAATAAATAAAAAATTGTAAACCGATGTTAAAAACAAAATGATTTTAATGCATTGTGGAACGAATTTCCGTCATCCCTTGTCAAGTGTGTTTCGGTTATAGGCCGGTTTCGGCTATATTCCATCTTCAGTATCTTGAAGTTTAAACGACGATATGTGTATGTTTACTTAATGTCCTGAAGAGAACTCTGAAAATTTGATGCTTAAAAAGTGATAAAGGTTTTATTCAGAAACTCAGTTTGAAGCGCAACCTGCTTTTGTAGTACAAGCAGAGCGTTTATAAACGTAATTTTTTCATCTAGCGTCGCTCATCACAATCATCAAAAAAATGTGTACTGCAGGTGTTGCGTTTTATGCTGCGTTTCTGAACATACCCAAGGGCATTTGCTGGTATCCCTTTCCTTGCTGAAACTATCAATAAATGCAATAACAGCAACCAATTTAATTAAGTATATATATATTTTTTTTTAACTTAGCTTTAGCGCAATTCAATTACCAACGTAAGTACATACATACATATGTATTTGAAACAATTATTTGTACGCTGTTCCGCTGTTGTCTAAACCGCACCTTTTACAAGTATTCCACTTGTCCATGGACGATTATCTACTGCATTCCGCTGCTTTATTAATTTTTGTGATCAATGTTTTGATAATTTTTTTTACATTGTTATTATAATTTAATCTAGAAATCGTAAAATATTGAAAGTAAATAAAATTTTAATTAAAAGAAAGAGCTAAATTATAACAGTTTTGTATAACATATGCTTCGTTCATCCAGCTCATACTTCAGAAGCAATTCAACTTAGGGATTTGTTAAGTTTTCAAAATTGAAAAAAAAATAACTGATTGCAATTAAGAAACAAAGGGTATGTTCAGAAACGCAGCATGAAACGCAACATCGGCAGTAATTATTTTTTTGATGATTGTGATGAGCTATGCTTCATGCAAAATTTACGTTTATGAACGCTCTACTTGTACTACAAAATCAGGTTGCGCTTCAAACTGAGTTTCTGAACAAAGCCATAGCTATACATATTTATTTACATACATACAAAAGAATTAACCTAAAAATGTGTAACCGTAAACAAGGAAAAGGAAATGCACATACATACATATGTATTAGGCAATTAATAACTAAAAAATTTAAATGTGACGGTGTAATAGCGCTTTCAATTTTTTTTTATTAATTTTTTCATGTTCATGTTTTTTCATGCTCCGGCTATCTGGTTGCTGCAGCATCCTTTTAACACTGCTTAGTCTCCGGCAGTGTTTTCGACATTCTTTTCTTCGTTAAGCGTGTTTGCTTTCACATCACTTGCAATAGTTTTGTCGTCCTCGACTGCAGCTTTTGGCTCTAAATCTTTTTCATCATCCTGTTCTTCTTTCACCGCGTTTTCTTCATTTCCTTTGCCATCAACTTCCGTTGGCTTTTCATCAACTTCCGTTGGCTTTTCATCAACTTCCGTTGGCTTTACATCAACTTCTGTAGACTTTGCAATTTCACCTTCTATTTTCTTTTCATTTGTTACGTCCTTTATTTTATCTTCACCGTCGTTTTCAACGTTATCTTTCCCTTCACCAACATCCTTTGTTTTGCTTTCTTCATTTGTTGTCTCAACTGTCTTGTTGGTCTCCTCCTTCGCCGTTTCTTCATCCTTCGCTTCTTCATTATTGCCAGTTTCTAGCTGATAATTATCCTTTTTCGCACGCTCATCATCTACACTTTCGATTGTGTTTTCCAGTTCCCCATCCGCTGTTTTCTCTTCAGCTTTGGTATTATTTTGTTCATCGTCTTCTTCATCTTTTGCTGTGTTTTTCTCGGTGTCGCCTGTATTCTCCGCTTTGTGTTCTTGGCACTTTTCTGTCTCAACCTTCTTTTCATCGGTTTTTTCCTTGCTCTCATCTTCGTTGGAATTTTCCACATTTTCGGTTTCCTTCTTTTCGGTAGGAGCATCAGTGGTATCATCATTTGGAGATTTTTCCTTTACAGCATCATCTTTACTTTCTTCCGTTTCTTTATTTTCTTTAATGCTTGCATCTTTCTCAGTTTCAGTATCACTATTTTTTTTACCGTTATTTACATTCTCTGTTTTGGCTTCGGTTCCATCTATATATATATAATATGTATGTATGTAGTATTGAATAACCATTAAAACTGTTTATTTTTATTTATTTATTTATTCAGCAATCTACCAGGCTCAGCCCTCACAGATTCATCATACAATGCTCTTACATTGATATATACATAGATATTCACAGAATACAAGAATCAATTATTACTGCTTCGAGAGCATAAAAACAAAAAAAAAAAACAAAACAAAAAAGAAACTAGTTTGATACAACAATAAAATAATCACAATACATTATTACAGATCAATTCGATTAACTTATTTTTCAAACATGGCCTACTCAAGTCAAGGTCTGAAATGCTGCAGATGGAATTGCAAAGCGATGTGAACTTATGTATAGGTTCATTCCCACCATATTTCGTCTTATGCGTCTTACAATAGAAGATATAGTGCTCTCTTAAAGAAACTCCCGGCACATGAAACGGTAAAAGAGTAAGAAGCTCTGGAGAGTTTATTTTTCCGTCATAGATATCCTTAATAAAGAGAATACCATTCATTTTCCTTCTGCTTGCGAGATTAGATAAATTGAGAATCCTACACCTCAGCTCATAGGTTGGCATATCGTCGACTGAGTAAAGACGCCTGAGGGCAAATTTTGTGAACCGTCGCTGAACGCTCTCTACTCTGTGGGAATGGATTTCGGTATTGGGGTCCCATATGACGCCGGCGTACTCAACTACGGATCTTACTAGGCAGGTGAAGATACTTTTTAGAGTGAGAGGGTCGCGAAAGTCCCTAGAGTTGCGTTTGATGAAGCCTAATTTAGAGTTTGCCGAGGATATCACATATTCTCTATGAAAATCAAACTTGAGTTTGTAATCTAAGTAAACTCCTAAATCCTTTACAATAGTTTGGCGGTTGAACGCGTCTAGATCGTTGAACAAGTAGTTGTGATGAATAACAGAGTTGCTCCGCGAGAAAGAGATAATGTTACACTTGTCAAAGTTCAGTTTTAGGCTGTTTCGGTCACACCAAGACACTAGCGAAGCAATATCGGATTGCATGTTAACGAGGTCACTAGGCTCTTTAATTTTCAGAAAAACCTTTATGTCATCAGCATACATTAAGAAATTACAGAACTTTAGCTCGTTCTGTATGTCGTTGATGAAAATTGAAAATAGCAGAGGTCCGAGGTGACTGCCCTGAGGGACGCCCGAAGTGGCTTTTATAGGATCAGAACAGCAGTTTCCGATTTTGACAATCAATTTTCTGTTCGATAGGTAAGAATTTAACCACTCAAGAGCTTTTGAATGAACACCGAGTGTTTCTAGCTTCTTAAGTAGCAGAAGATGATTGAGGCTATCAAAGGCTTTGACAAAATCCGTGTAGAGGGCGTCGACTTGGTGCCCCTTCTCGATATTGTTTATCACAAAATTAGTGAAAATCGCTAAATTGGTGCTGGTAGATCTTCCCGGGAAAAACCCATGCTGCTCTGTAACAATATGACATTTAAAAGCATTGAACAACTGATCATTAACTAATTTATCTAACACTTTTGGTATAATTGAAAGCTTTGCAATGGGACGATAGTTATTGGCTAAGTTCCTTAAGCCAGATTTGTAAATTGGTGATAAGAAAGCAAACTTCCATTCATCCAAGACTAATCCCTCATTGAGAGATTTGTTGAATATGATAGTGAGTGGCACACAAATGGAATTAGCACAGTTTTTTAGGAATGAGCTGGGTAGTAAGTCATATCCTGCCCCTTTTGAACTATCTAATGTAGCGAGAGATTCGAAAACCTGATCTTCAGTTACTGAAAATTTTGCGATATTGACGACTTGTCGCAGGGAGTGATACGTGGTTGATGTTGTTGCGTTATCAAAACTACCGAACACTGATCCGAAAAACTTTGCGAAGAGCTCGCAGGCGCTCTGAGCAGAGGAAGCGACTGAGTCGTTAAACTCAATTGATTTAGGAATTCCATTTGTTTTCCGCTTGCTGTTATAAAATAACCAAAAAGATTTGGGATTATTCTTTATATTGGCTTCTAATGAATTTAAATATTTCTTGTATAGGAACTTTGATAAACACTCGTATTCATTACGACGCTTTACGAAGGAGTCTTTATCCGCGCATGTATTGGTTTTGTTAAACCTCGCGTGTGCTTTGTTTCGCAAGTTTTTTAACCTTAGAAGTCTTCTGCTGTGCCACGGTAAGTTGAAAGATCTCTTTCGCTTGGAAATAGGGACAAAGCGGTTCAGCCCTTCCTCTATTATGGATTTGAATTCTCTATACATATTATGCAGATCCAAATCAGTTAGTAGAGTTTCCCAATTTACCACATCAAAAAGCTGATTAAGGGCTGGATAGTTTGCTTTTGAGAAACAATAAGATTGCTCCTCAACTTCTGAGTCCCAATTAAATTTAAAGAAAGACAACTGAATGGTAATCGCTTTATGATGGATGGATTCGCGTGTTAGTGGTATGTTGCATTTTGATAAATTAAATGCCATATCATTATTCATAAAAACTAAGTCTAGTATTCTATTGAGGTCATTCGGTACGCCATTAATTTGAAACAGGCCTAAGGAGTACAACGTGTCGCATAACAATGATTCAGAATGGGATTTCAAATTAAATGGTGTAAAATATTTATCCTCGCTATTATAAATCCACTGAACGTCACCTATATTAAAATCACCAATAACGCTCGCGGTTTGATATGGTTGAAGTGAGCTGGTGAGAGAGCTTATATTGTCTATATGCAGCTTATAGATTTCATCTGGACTATTTGGTGGAATGTAACTAATGCAGAAAAATATTTCATTTATACCCGTATCGGGAACACTACCGATATTAACAGCAATACACATCTGTTCCATTTCAGATCTAACTAGTGGGAGTTTGACTTCACGACTTAAAAGTGACGATGAGATAGCTGCCAATATGCCTCCGCCTCTGGTTGTACCGTGCTCCAGGGTCCGATCATTACGATAAACATGGTAGTATCCATCAAATAATTCAGTTGATAAAAAATCGGGTGTAAGCCATGTCTCCACAATTATTATTATGTCGAAATCATGCGCCGCTGCAGATTGAAAGAGAGAGTTTGTTTTTGTCCGCAAACCACCAGCGTTATGGAAATAAAGCAAGAGGTCAGATTTACGCGATTCAATATTAGCATTATCAGTTAACGAGTGGTGGGGGGGTCGCCCGTTGTTCGAAAAAAATTATTGTTAAAAGGCCGAACCCTTACTTCTGCGGGCCAAATAGAGGAATCTAATACCCTGTCGAAGTCTGATGAATATATGCCTAGCTTGAAATTCACCTTGGTAAGGGTAGTTTCCTCCACTCCTTTCCTTACTAGTCTGTAACAGGCTAAACGGGAAGATGCGACGCCTGAGTGCTTAGAGACATAATTTTTTATATCCTCAGCATTAACGGATGGTTTAAATGACGATAGATGAATCCATTGCAATTGATCGGCAACATCTAGCTCCTTGTTGGGGTTTGTACCCAGAACAAGCACGTCAGAGCTGCTTATGTGTTTTACTACGCGTGCGCCACTGTTGACGTCTGGAGACTTCGACGGTATGGCGACAGCAGCTGCTGAGCCCACCGTTATGTTACTTTTGTTTTTGTTTTTCTTGCTGCAGGATGCGTTATTGTTGCCCAAGTGAGTATCAGCAGATGGGCGGACTGACGTCTTCGGCGATTTTATGATATCACCAGGGACAGAGCCAGCCTTCGGGTGCAGTGGATCTTTATAAGTTGCATGCACATCGCAAACAGTAGTATCATCTGCAATACGGATTGTGACAGGCGTCGATGCCGTAGCGCTGCAACTGGATAATGTAGCCACTGCATTCCTGTTTGGTGGCGGGTGTGACGATGCTATTTGCGGGGTGGTGATAGGTCCAGTGTTATGAGGGCCAGCACTGCCGACGTTTAGGTTATTGGCATTAAGATCACTGATAGTTTTATCATTTAGATTATTCGCATTTTATTTTTGTCTTCTTCTTTGTCTAAAAACCGTTAAGTTTTACCTTTCGCTTCTTCCGTTTCCGCACTTTTTTCCGTTACTTCATTTGCGCTTTCGGTATTATCGGACTTCTCGGTTACTTCTTCCGTTTCCTTTGACTAATTTTAATGCATTTAGCATATGATCGGGTGGGTGGGAGTGATTTGTGGTATGTTGTTTTGAAAAGGGGAAATGGCGCAACAAGGATAAATGTATCAGTGTATAGGAAAATATATACATATGTAGATATTTAAAAATCACTAAGGAAATGGTTAGATAAGCAAGATTAATTTTTGTTTCGACATTTCGGTGGGTTAGTTTAAAAAGAAGCTCAAGATTATCCGATTGGATTTGAATTCGTTAAGATAAATATTTACAAAACAAAGCGGAAATAGTCCTATTTTTGCTTTGACTTCGTGAAGGCAAAGTATTAGAGGGACCTATAGAATATATTTTGTCTAGGACAAACCAAGTGAGAAATCGAACAAACCTGACGCGTTTCCTGGCACATCGAATTGATGGACTTGCAGGCACGATGCCTAGTCTGGGAATATACATACACAGCGCTTGAGTCTAACGCGTTCTGTAAGATTTGCAGTTTATTCCCTGAGAGGTTCTGTAACATTTTAAATCACTTTATACTATATTTTGCTATTGGTGCATTTGTCTAGCGTAGTCCTTTCTCTATCCCTACCAAAATTTATATGTGGGATTGTGAATTAAGCTTATCTCAATCCTTCATATTCTTCGCGTTGTCAATTGCTAGACTCATTATCTTTGAATAACAGGCGAATTTTCTTGGCTTCCTCTTTCATCTTTAACATAATTTCTGGTAAGATAGTCTGCCCGTCACTTCTGCAGCGAATTTACATAAATACTCCTTGCAGAAATCTCCGGAAGTGTTTTTTGTTGGTCTAAATAAGACGGTATATAGTTCTGGCTTCTTAAATTGTTGTACGCCCTCTCTCTTCCCTCTCTGTTAAATATGCTAATAGGTTTTAAGGGTATATCATTAATGAGGTGCAAAAAGTATAACCGCATTTAGGGCCGCGTAATTCGTAGC
This sequence comes from Urophora cardui, assembly GCA_960531455.1. Classification (NCBI taxonomy): domain Eukaryota; kingdom Metazoa; phylum Arthropoda; class Insecta; order Diptera; family Tephritidae; genus Urophora; species Urophora cardui. The sequence goes on from OY482673.1 coordinate 48,075,550, forward strand.
GAATCCGGAATTGAAATTAACAAAGCGTACAAGTATGATACATACATACGTATTATTGAATATACAGAATAAGAAGCAAATACAAACCTCCGCCGCATCCTTGTCGCTTTCCACTTTTGCATCTTCGTTACCGTTCGATTCGTTATTCTCATTGTCTTTCTTTTTCGTGTCCACTTTTTTATTATTGCATACATGTAAATTTTGCATAATAAAAATAAATAAGAAAAATAATAATTAAAGAAGTGTCTCACGAAAACTAGCATTTTCAAAATTTCTTACGAAACTGATAATTTAAAAAATCTGTACGAAAAGTAACACTTTCGATTTTTGGCTGACAAAAAGTAACAGTAATTATATATTGTCTATACATTATAATTGTTGCTGTTAAAACCACATTGCTAGTTTTCGTTAGCCAAAAGCCGAAAGCCTTGCTGAAACTATCAATAAATGCAATAACAGCAACCAATTTAATTAAGTATATATATATTTTTTTTTAACTTAGCTTTAGCGCAATTCAATTACCAACGTAAGTACATACATACATATGTATTTGAAACAATTATTTGTACGCTGTTCCGCTGTTGTCTAAACCGCACCTTTTACAAGTATTCCACTTGTCCATGGACGATTATCTACTGCATTCCGCTGCTTTATTAATTTTTGTGATCAATGTTTTGATAATTTTTTTTACATTGTTATTATAATTTAATCTAGAAATCGTAAAATATTGAAAGTAAATAAAATTTTAATTAAAAGAAAGAGCTAAATTATAACAGTTTTGTATAACATATGCTTCGTTCATCCAGCTCATACTTCAGAAGCAATTCAACTTAGGGATTTGTTAAGTTTTCAAAATTGAAAAAAAAAAATAACTGATTGCAATTAAGAAACAAAGGGTATGTTCAGAAACGCAGCATGAAACGCAACATCGGCAGTAATTATTTTTTTGATGATTGTGATGAGCTATGCTTCATGCAAAATTTACGTTTATGAACGCTCTACTTGTACTACAAAATCAGGTTGCGCTTCAAACTGAGTTTCTGAACAAAGCCATAGCTATACATATTTATTTACATACATACAAAAGAATTAACCTAAAAATGTGTAACCGTAAACAAGGAAAAGGAAATGCACATACATACATATGTATTAGGCAATTAATAACTAAAAAATTTAAATGTGACGGTGTAATAGCGCTTTCAATTTTTTTTTATTAATTTTTTCATGCTAGCTCCGGCTATCTGGTTGCTGCAGCAGCCTTTTAACACTGCTTAGTCTCCGGCAGTGTTTTCGACATTCTTTTCTTCGTTAAGCGTGTTTGCTTTCACATCACTTGCAATAGTTTTGTCGTCCTCGACTGCAGCTTTTGGCTCTAAATCTTTTTCATCATCCTGTTCTTCTTTCACCGCGTTTTCTTCATTTCCTTTGCCATCAACTTCCGTTGGCTTTTCATCAACTTCCGTTGGCTTTACATCAACTTCTGTAGACTTTGCAATTTCACCTTCTATTTTCTTTTCATTTGTTACGTCCTTTATTTTATCTTCACCGTCGTTTTCAACGTTATCTTTCCCTTCACCAACATCCTTTGTTTTGCTTTCTTCATTTGTTGTCTCAACTGTCTTGTTGGTCTCCTCCTTCGCCGTTTCTTCATCCTTCGCTTCTTCATTATTGCCAGTTTCTAGCTGATAATTATCCTTTTTCGCACGCTCATCATCTACACTTTCGATTGTGTTTTCCAGTTCCCCATCCGCTGTTTTCTCTTCAGCTTTGGTATTATTTTGTTCATCGTCTTCTTCATCTTTTGCTGTGTTTTTCTCGGTGTCGCCTGTATTCTCCGCTTTGTGTTCTTGGCACTTTTCTGTCTCAACCTTCTTTTCATCGGTTTTTTCCTTGCTCTCATCTTCGTTGGAATTTTCCACATTTTCGGTTTCCTTCTTTTCGGTAGGAGCATCAGTGGTATCATCATTTGGAGATTTTTCCTTTACAGCATCATCTTTACTTTCTTCCGTTTCTTTATTTTCTTTAATGCTTGCATCTTTCTCAGTTTCAGTATCACTATTTTTTTTACCGTTATTTACATTCTCTGTTTTGGCTTCGGTTCCATCTATATATATATAATATGTATGTATGTAGTATTGAATAACCATTAAAACTGTTTATTTTTGTCTTCTTCTTTGTCTAAAAACCGTTAAGTTTTACCTTTCGCTTCTTCCGTTTCCGCACTTTTTTCCGTTACTTCATTTGCGCTTTCGGTATTATCGGACTTCTCGGTTACTTCTTCCGTTTCCTTTGACTAATTTTAATGCATTTAGCATATGATCGGGTGGGTGGGAGTGATTTGTGGTATGTTGTTTTGAAAAGGGAAAATGGCGCAACAAGGATAAATGTATCAGTGTATAGGAAAATATATACATATGTAGATATTTAAAAATCACTAAGGAAATGGTTAGATAAGCAAGATTAATTTTTGTTTCGACATTTCGGTGGGTTAGTTTAAAAAGAAGCTCAAGATTATCCGATTGGATTTGAATTCGTTAAGATAAATATTTACAAAACAAAGCGGAAATAGTCCTATTTTTGCTTTGACTTCGTGAAGGCAAACTATTAGAGGGACCTATAGAATATATTTTGTCTAGGACAAACCAAGTGAGAAATCGAACAAACCTGACGCGTTTCCTGGCACATCGAATTGATGGACTTGCAGGCACGATGCCTAGTCTGGGAATATACATACACAGCGCTTGAGTCTAACGCGTTCTGTCAGATTTGCAGTTTATTCCCTGAGAGGTTCTGTAACATTTTAAATCACTTTATACTATATTTTGCTATTGGTGCATTTGTCTAGCGTAGTCCTTTCTCTATCCCTACCAAAATTTATATGTGGGATTGTGAATTAAGCTTATCTCAATCCTTCATATTCTTCGCGTTGTCAATTGCTAGACTCATTATCTTTGAATAACAGGCGAATTTTCTTGGCTTCCTCTTTCATCTTTAACATAATTTCTGGTAAGATAGTCTGCCCGTCACTTCTGCAGCGAATTTACATAAATACTCCTTGCAGAAATCTCCGGAAGTGTTTTTTGTTGGTCTAAATAAGACGGTATATAGTTCTGGCTTCTTAAATTGTTGTACGCCCTCTCTCTTCCCTCTCTGTTAAATATGCTAATAGGTTTTAAGGGTATATCATTAATGAGGTGCAAAAAGTATAACCGCATTTAGGGCCGCGTAATTCGTAGCGAATCCGGAATTGAAATTAACAAAGCGTACAAGTATGATACATACATACGTATTATTGAATATACAGAATAAGAAGCAAATACAAACCTCCGCCGCATCCTTGTCGCTTTCCACTTTTGCATCTTCGTTACCGTTCGATTCGTTATTCTCATTGTCTTTCTTTTTCGTGTCCACTTTTTTATTATTGCATACATGTAAATTTTGCATAATAAAAATAAATAAGAAAAATAATAATTAAAGAAGTGTCTCACGAAAACTAGCATTTTCAAAATTTCTTACGAAACTGATAATTTAAAAAATCTGTACGAAAAGTAACACTTTCGATTTTTGGCTGACAAAAAGTAACAGTAATTATATATTGTCTATACATTATAATTATAATATAATAATACAATGGCGCTATTATAACTCTGACGAGTTTTATGGCCGAGCTTCTCTCCCAATTCGAGGTGTGCTCCTTTTTGTTTTTCCTACTAATTGGGTGGACCTACAGTTTTATGCCGGCTCCGAACGGCGAATGCATTTTTTGTGAGAAGCTTTTTCATAGCAGAAATACTCTCGGAGGGTATGCCGCCCACTGCCGAGAGGTGACCGCTGCTCTTAAAAAACCCAATAATTGGATTTTTACTAATTAGAAAAATTTGTTTGGCTCGGACCGTGGTTTGAACCCGAGACCTCTGGCATAGCAGGCGAGCACTCTACCCACTGCACCACAGCGGCCACATTATAATACATTATAATTGTTGCTGTTAAAACCACATTGCTAGTTTTCGTTAGCCAAAAGCCGAAAAAAACGACTTTTCGTCGGCCAAAAAATTAAAGTGCTAGTTTTCATCAGACACAAAAAATCGTGTGGTAATTTTCGTATGGTACGACGATATATAAAGTATATCTACGACTGAGTAAAAGATTACCCTATTTCAAAACTTGTTTCAAGAACGCCCTATTTAAAAATTTGTTTTAAAAACTCCATATTTCAGATTTTCCTCAAAAAGGCTATATTTCAGAAAAAGTTTATGCAGAAATATTCTCTGAACTGGGGTGTTTTTTTTTTTTTTTGTATAAAATTTCGAAATAGGGCTTCATTGAAAAAAATTCTGAAATAAGGCGTCTTTAAAACAAGTTTTGAAATAAGGTGATCTTTTACTCAGGTGTTGAAATGTACCTAATTATTATTAATTTATAAAATTTACCTTGATCATTTTCTGCTTCCTTCTCTTTTTCTTCTGCCTGTTCACCGCTCTTCAAAATTATAAAAAATCGGGTTTAAAATTTATCTTTATTTGGATGTATATGTTCATACATATATACATACATATGTACATTATACCACGCTTGCTCCAAAGCTGCGGAATTTTATTGATTATTAGCTGAGCGCTAGCAACCTTAATAGCAGACAATTACACAAATAATCAAGTATTCCTAAACTATCGGTTTTCGCTGTCGATGTGCGACAAAATTTCATACATATCTACATACATATGTATTTGTTTTTAGCGCAAAAGTTTAGTCTTCGTATCTTCTGGGGCACAGACAATAAGGAAATTCACGAATGCCAAACATCACCTAAGAAGTCTTAGGCCAAATTCCTTCATTTTCAAATTTTTTCGGTTGCTTAGAGAAAATCCGAGCTTACACACAGTTGTATGTATGTCACTGCTTATTCTAAAATTCTTCTCACAAGGGAATTTTAACTTACCCATGATCTCGATGGCATGCCTTTCGAGAGTTCTCCCTATACAAAATGACCGGGAATATAAATATAACATAATGTGAAATAAAATATAAAACCTTTATTATTATACTTTTTTTTTAATCCCATAGTAAGTTTTGTTTTAAAGATAATTTCATTTTCTGTTATGCATAAATTAAACTTTACAGAAAAAAGATAATCTTAAGACGATTTCGAAATTTGTATAATTATTGCTTAAAGACAAAAAAAAACAGCTTACGAAAATTTAAGCAACTGGGAGATGAAAATTTTAATTGCTATAAAAATTTGATTAATAGTTGCGCAATTAACTGATATCGTAAATTTCGACGAATTTGCTTCAATGTAATTTTATTGTTATTAAAAAAAAAATGTCTTCAATACCTTAAATTTGTAGTTTTGAATCGATTTTATGTATGTATTTAATTCTTCTTCAGTTTCATCATTCCTACACTTATCATGTCTTTTTTGTTTTCATTTTTTATATGCTATAAATATTTTTTTTTTAATTAGTATGCGCGCTTGTAAGCATGTAAATAAAATAAAAAGGAAATAAGATATCATATCATGTACCAGAAAATAAACTAATTACCTATATTTTAGATAACGATTGCAGTTAGTTTGCTCGACTCGAATGTCAATTTCTTTGCGACTTTTAGCAGTTACATACATATATGTATTTGCACATAATAAAAACATTAAAAATTAGAAATTGCAAAAATAGGCGTCAGTTAAAAAAGAATAAAAGAAAAATAAAAGCGTAATAAATAGTTATTGTATTGTGAATATACATATGTATGATATATAAACTTAAAAACATGTATGTTAATGCTATAATGCTTTTTATGTTAAAACGATTGATTTTTTGCTTATTATTTTTAGCAAATAGCACTTGCGTTCTGCTGTAAATTTATACAAATTTTAGTAGGCCTATTCAAACCTCAGCTTTTTTGGCTTCGCCATCAGTGCTTGCACTCTCATTAGCTTCGCCAGGTGCATCGCTCTTTTCTTCGCGTTCATCTTTCTTCTCGTCTCCATTCTCCTTATTTTCCTTATTCTCATCACCATTAGCCGCCGTTGCTGCTGTTACCTCGCCATTTTCTTGCTTCAGTTCCAGCTGTGCAGAGGAAACTGCAGTTGTATCGGCCGGTGCCAATTTTAAAAATTGGTCCAGCGTATCTATCTCATTGGCTAAATCGAATGCGTCATAATCACCACAATAATCTTCTTCGTTGAATATTTGTGGAGGCAATGGGTGGCGTGGTTCTGGGTCGCTTACTGTCGCACCATTACTAGTTGACTTTGTTTGCATTAATTCCTTTTCATTTTCTTTGCCCGGCTCAGTTATATCTATGACGTCATATTTGATATTTTTACTATCGAGGATCATAAGAACACGCTGTTGACGTTTCTTCACCTATTAAATACGGATGGAACCAATAAAGGAATTGAATGAATGACTTAATTAATATAATGTAGTATACCAACAACTAAATTGTATTATATGATAATAATATTAATCAAATAAATAAATCAAATAGCAAATAACGCAGTAATAGAAGTTTCGTGTTTACACGAGGAAGTGGTTTTAGGTGGCAAATATTTAATTAATCTATCTATCTTAATATCTATCCTTATTCCTACCCCTATCCATATTTCTAGCCCTATCTTTATTTTAATTTCTTTTTCTATCATTATCTCTCAAAAGTTAAAAAATATGACGCCTTCTTTACACAGGGGGATTTGTGTGATACCAGAGGTACTAGTAGTGGGACTTTTTTTGAATAATATTCGAATAAGTATTATTCGAATAAACGAATAATAATCGTGGGAAGAAATTCGAATAGTACTATTCGAATAATACCATTCGAATAACACTATTGGAATCATACTATTCGAATAGTAGTATGTATGTACATTAGAGTGCGTTTAAAATTCAAATTAACGATATTTTACTGTATCGCCCCCTCAATCAGTAGTAACATCGTCAAAGATATCACACATAAATTTTGGTACCGATTGGTCAAAATTCAGAAAACTCTATGAAGGGTGAAAAAATCAAAATATTTTTTTTAATTATATTATACCCAAGGATAACAAATACAAATTTTGGTTCCGATTGATGACGGTTTAGTGGTGTTTTAAGAGGGTCAATGTTCACATTGCCATAGAAGACTTACATTTTTAGTGTCGCATATGGTAATCTGAACTTTGACCCCTTGAAACACCAGTAAACCGTCATCAATCGGGACCAAAATTTATATTTGTTATCATTCCTTTCACTTCCGTGTACTAAAATATACTGGATGGACAGAATGTAAGAGATTGAGATTTTAATGTTTTGTTGAATTTTTCAAATTTTCGGAGATAGTTCTATCGATAGTACTATCGATGGTTAATTTTTTTGAAGACTATCTAACACTATTTATAGTTTGTTTTAAAACTATTGTGGCGAATATAATCGGTTCCACTCACATCACTAATAATGACTGAACACAACTACCAGAACTAGAAGAAAAGACCAGATAATTTCCAGTGTTGCCAGAATTTTCCAGATTGCGTTTGGCAGACTATAAGGTTGTTCTCTCTGTGTGATTTTGGCCTGGCAAATTTGCCGAGATGACATAAGTGCAGGGATTACCACACTAATACTTTCAAACATTGTGCATGTGTTAAAAGCACAAAAGCTCTTGGTTACACCCAAAAGAAACTCAATCATTGTCGAAAATAAAAATTTTTAAATTGGAAATGGATATTATTTTTATTCTTAACTTCACAAAAAACCACAAACAAAAAAATTAAAATAAAAAATATGAGACGAAATGCAAAATCACGATTCCTAATAAAAATATTACGTAAAAAAATCGAAACAAAAAAACCACCCCCAACACACAGTCATTTACAAGCATTCAGAGACTGCTCGAGCAACACAACCTGCTAGCTCAACAGCTCAATGCTCATAGTGTATAGCATACAGTGAAATGGCTCTGGGATGCGTAGTCGAAATTCGATAAAAAAAAAGACGATAAGTCATCGAAAAATATCAAAATCGGGGACAGATTGGTATGGCGGCGACTTCCGGGGGTACAGATTGGTATGGCGGCCGGATGTGGTTGTTGTAAGAAAAAGGACCATAATGACAAGGTCGTAGCAATCAAGACAGAAACGCAATTCCGGAATTGGGAATTGAAAAAACCAATTCATAATTCCGAAAAGAATTTAAGGCTGAGTTCCTAAAACGCAATTCCCGGTGATAGCGTAAACGCCAGCTATTCCACGAATAACATGTGCAAGAATGTAAAATCAACAACCTACAAAACAGAAAGAAGAAGAGCAACTTCTATTGCTTTCACCATCGTTATTGGGCCATAACAGCAACCCTGAAATCAGCTGAGCACAGCTGTTCGACCTTTTTAACACACATCCCAGAGTCAAGTCACTTGTATCCATTCACAATGTCAATGCTGACTGAACAGAAATTTGCAAAATTTCTTTTCGTGCACGAAGAGTTCTGTAGTGTCGGTGTGGGGCTGTCGGTGTGAAAGCTCTAAAAAGCTTGTACCGCGTGTATAGGCCGTGAAAATGCCTGCATAAGTGTGATAAATTTGCCGAGCACAACAACAAAATACACGTCGTCAAATTTGGAGCTTCGGCAAATTTCTCATACCCCAACCCGTGATATTTGATATCATGAGAAAAATATCACGGGAAATGCAACCATGTTATTACATTCACAATAGTCTTCTATGAGAAGGGAGTTTAAATTTATGTTTCTAGCTCTTTTTTTAAGTATTTTATTTTATTCAGATAAAAGATTAATTAATTCGAAATTGAAGCAAGCAAAGCAAAGCGACAACAGTCGTATAAAGAGTGGAAAGAATATGGCTAACATGCTAGTTCACAATGAAGTCAGTTCGAATTTTATTTTCTTAAAGGTGCGCTCTCTCTGTGTGAGAAATTTCTCAAGATATCATGATATCTCGGCAAAAAGATGAGAGAACAACCTTTATATAAAGCGGAGAGCTGGCGCTCTGCAGTCAGTCGTAACTTAACCGTAGAAGTGTTAACATCAAGTCAAGTAAAACAAGTATAGACTTTTTAGTCGTGAAATAAAGCGGTGTGAATTAAGAAGTAAATAAACCCCCTTATTATGAATTGTCATACGATAGCTATCGGCCGCTTGCAAGCGTATCGTATAAAATGAGTTTCCATATTATGAATTCCACACGCCCCACAGTGGGGGCACCTCCATACAAACGCGGCCAAAAATAGTAATAATTAAGCTAGAATCTTGAAACTCGGAACTTAAGCTTTTTTGGTTGAAATTAGTAAACTGTGAAAATTTGAACAAAATCCACCCACAAATACGCCCACCTCCCATATAACGGTATTTTTGAAATTTCAGCATTTTCCTAACTATTATAGCTAAAATGCTCCATTTTGATTAGTGTATACATTTTTGAAATATAAATCAAATGCGGTAATCATTTTGGAAAAAGGGTAAAGCACTTCACCGTTTTTAAATTAAAAATATATGCACTTTTAAGTATGTTATAAGCATTTATCATAAAACTTTTATACAAAAAAATCGCATTTCAAAAAAATTTTATACCGGAAATGAAATTACACTTTTCTAAAGGATTTCAGTGTGCTAAACCTGAATCTGGAGTCAGATTTTCCAAATTGTTTCTAGTTTCTGAGATATTCATGCCCAAATAGGCAAAAAACACGTTTTTTGGCTCTATTCCCTGCTTAATATCTTTTATATAATTACTTTCCACTCAAATTCGATTTAACCAGTTGAAAGCACAATCATTACCCTTGAAAACAGCGTTTAGTTTCTTCGAATACCTTAATTAGAATTGGAAATATCGATATTTAAGTTTCACCATTTTGACAAATATTCCCCATACAAAAAAATTTAAACTTTTTGAAGCATACTTCTGGGCATTTTGTATGGGAAAAATGTACCAAAACTCAAAAAACACCTTCCATAAAAATGTTCATAAAACAAAATGGAGCAAACGAATTTTTACAATTTTTTCGCCAGTTTTTAAAAGACATTCAGGAGCATCAAATATTAAAAAATTGAGGAGGTAATATTTTTTGTTTTTTTTTTAATTTCATTTTAAAATTTTACAATTTTTATTTTTATATTCCAAAATAAAAAAGCTGCCAAAGGTAATAATTAACGCTGATAAAAAAAATTACCTCATAATTTCAAAGTATGGACCATTTGCTGAAAGACGATAGAGAAATATTCGATAAGTCGCCTAAATATACACGTTTTTCATAATGTCAAAAGTAACCTAATTAATGCATTTACAAAAACGTAGTTTTAGGCAGATGGGAAAAAATTATAAAAGCAAATGGAGCAAGTGGATTTTTAAAATGAAAATGCAGTTTGATTAAGAATATATTATTTCAAAGCATAAAAAAAAATTGAGGAGGTAATATTCTTTGTTTTTTTTATTTTTTTATTCAAAGTCGAGGAAAATTTTTTTTATCATCGACATTTTTTGTGAATATTTGAAAATTCATATAAATTCAACAGTGAACGCTATTTACAACTAAGTTATTTTTTCTGAAAGAGAAAATCATTATCTATGTAACGATGTATCATTCGTGTATGTAGGTTAACAGTTAAATGAGAAAGAGCGTTTTGTATGAGGTGTGTTCATTGAGAAATAAAAGGACCTATTTTTTGCTCAACTTTGGGCACCCTGTACGGCTAAACGAAAAGAGACTCAAAAATTTTTATATAAGCTTTTTTATTACAATTTGATGTATCTGTCGATCTCTATTTAAAAAAATGGTTTTACTCATACTTTAATTTTGAATTTATTTTTGGCCGCAATCACCCATTGTGCGCCCGCTAGGTGCACTATCGTGAATGACATTTGTTTAGGGTTCAATTAGTTATGCGTTAACTTTATTTCCATTACAGTCTATCGGGTTTCACACGATAGAAATTATTTCGTAATACGAAGTACCCGACTGCAAGCGTTTAGCGTGTATCGTATTGTGGCGAATATAATCGGTTCCACTCACATCACTAAATGACAGATCTCTAAGGAAACTGCCAGAACTAGAAGAAGATACCAGATAATATCCAGTGTTGCCAGAATTTTCCAGATTGCGGTTGACAGACTATATAAGGCGGCGAGCAGGCGCTCCACAGTCAGTCGTAACTTAACCGTAGAAGTGTTAACATCAAGTCAAGTAAAACAAGTGTAGACTTTTTAGTCGTGAAATAAAGCGGTGTGAATTAAGAAGTAAATAAAACTTTTATTTAACAATTCAGCGATACGAACCCTATAGAAATAATCGAGCTATCGACAAATACGTAACAATTGGTGTCAGAATTGGAATTGTTAAATAAATTCCAGGATCAAGGATAACGAAGCAAGGATAACGAAATAAGGATAATGGCAAAGTTAAACGAACTGAAAATCCAAGAGCTTAAAAAGGAGTTAGAAAAGAGAAACCTGAGTACAGGCGGCAATAAAATTGAACTGCAGGCAAGGCTAAGAGTAGCTATGGAAGCATATAACATTAATGTAGATGAGTTTGATTTCAACGATGATGTGGAAGAGGTCCACAAAGAAGAAACTCAGAAGGAAGAGGCTTCACAGTCAGTAGCAAACGTAGACATGAACTCGATATTGGCTGTACTGACACAAATATCGGCAAAAATGGAAGATCAACAGGCACAGATGTCGAAAAAAAATGGAAGAACAACAGGCACAGATATCGGCAAAAATGGAAGATCAACAGGCACAGATGTCCGCAAAAATGGAATCACAGCAATCATTACTTTTAGAAGAGGTGTCCAGTATTGCAACTCAGTTGGGAGCGCAAGAAAAACGCATATGCTCACAATTAAAATCACAGGATGCAAAAATTACGCAGGTTGAGGAAAGACAAGATAAAATTGAGGATAATGTAAAAAAGTTGGAAGCCCGTCTTCAGGAGATCCACATAAGTCGTCCAATCGCTTCAACTGCTACACAGAAGATAAAACCTCCGTCGTTTGATGGAAGTGGTCCATTTCAAGTATTCAAGCTACAATTTGAGAAAACGGCAGTTGTAAATAATTGGAATCCTGAGGACAAAGTAGCTGCCTTATTTGTAGCATTGAAAGGACCTGCAGCAGAAATATTACAGACTGTTAGCGAGGGCGAAAGGAACAGCTATGACGCAATTATGGGTGCCATTGAAAGACGTTATGGTAGCGAGCACAGGAAGCAGATATATCAAATGGAGTTGCAGAATCGCTTCCAGAAACCAAATGAGACGTTACAAGAATTTTCTTCTGAGATTGAGAGACTAGCTCATTTGGCAAACGCAGGAGCACCTCAAGAATTCATCGAAAGAATGAAAATTCAAAGCTTCATCAATGGAATACGAGATATTGAAACGAAGCGGGCTACCTATGCAAACCCAAAAGAAACTTTCGCTGAAACGGTCTCATATGCCTTGATGCAGGAAACAGCATCTCTGTTGAGCAAGCCCACTTACAAGGCTCATCGGGTGGAAATGGATGCGTCAGACTTGCTAACTAAGATATTGGAGGTGTTGAATGAATTGCAGAAAAAGAGTAATAGAGCTGTGAGATGCTTCAGGTGCAGGAAAACAGGACATATAGCACGTCATTGTAGCAAGGGCTCCAGTAATTTCAGCACTGTGGACGAGCGAAAGCGCAAGGCTGACGGGCATGAGCAGATGTCCAGATCAATAGATCGCAAAAAAGGAACCATACAAGGAAATACTGATGCAATATTGCGAAAACCATGTAACCGCGAACAAAAGAATTCCTCCAGAGCTGAGCGAAAGGAAGTCATCGTAAATGTTCGGCGAATGACAATAACATCCACAGACGAATGGGATGTGGAACAACTAAGGAAGTGTCAGCTACAAGATCCAGATCTGGCACGTGTAATGATTGGTTTGGAGCAAAATGAACGACCATCAAAAGAAGAAATGTCAGCAGAGAGTCCTGTTGCCAAATCATATTGGGCACAGTGGAATAGTTTGCAATTGGTAAATGGTTGCCTACATCGTGTTTGGGAGAGTGAAGATGGTCAAAGTTCTAAAACATTGATAGTTGTTCCAAGGAAAAGAATACCGGATGTGCTAAATGAACTACACAATGGTCCAAGGGGAGGTCATCTTGGAGTAACAAAGACGGTAGAGAAAATCAAGAAGAGGTTTTATTGGGTCGGGTGCCGTCAGACAGTTGTTGAGTGGATTGCGAACTGCGATGTGTGCATAAAGGCTAAGGGTCCCAAATCCAGGAGTCATGGGCTGATGAAACAATACAATTCAGGTGCACCATTTGAGAGAATTGCCATGGATATAGCTGGGCCATTTCCTACTAGCAAACTTGGAAACAAATATGTACTGGTGGTCATGGATTACTTTAGCAAATGGCCGGAGGTGTACCCGATTCCAAATCAAGAAGCAGAAACTATAGCCGAAGTATTCACCAACAATTGGGTAGCGAGATATGGTGCACCTATAGAGCTACATTCTGACTAAGGAAGGAACTTCGAATCAGTTGTGTTCCAGGAGATGTGCAAGACACTGGGTATTAGGAAAACCCGAACAACTGCGTTGCATCCACAATCAGACGGCATGGTAGAAAGATTTAACAGAACATTAGAGGAACATTTACGAAAAGTGGTGCACAAGTTCCAGAGAGATTGGGATACTCATATTCCTCTGTTCCTGATGGCATATCGATCGGCAGTACACGATACAACAGGTCAGACTCCTGCAAAAGTAATCTTTGGTAGTGATCTTCGACTGCCAGCTGACTTGAAATTTGGGATAAATGCCGATACGGGAATAAATGCCAGACAGTCTAACAACGTTCTGGAAGAGGAAATGAGAGAAATACATGAACTTGTGAGACAGCGAACAAAGATCATGAGTGACAAGATGAAGGCCAGATACGACAAGGCGATGAACTCAGAAGGTTTTCTTGAGGGAGATCTAGTTTTGCTATACAACCCGCAGCGAAAGAAAGGTTTGTCCCCGAAATTGCAGTGTACTTGGGAAGGGCCCTACAAAGTGATTAAACGGCTCAATGATGTTGTGTATCGCATACAAACAATTGGAAGACCGAGGAATAAAATGAAAGTGGTTCATCTGGAAAGGCTAGCAGCATTTGGAACGAGTAATGTGTCAGATCGGGACGATCAGACTTAGGTGGAGGGCAGTGTGGCGAATATAATCGGTTCCACTCACATCACTAAATGACAGATCTCTAAGGAAACTGCCAGAACTAGAAGAAGATACCAGATAATTTCCAGTGTTGCCAGAATTTTCCAGATTGCGGTTGACAGACTATATAAGGCGGCGAGCAGGCGCTCCACAGTCAGTCGTAACTTAACCGTAGAAGTGTTAACATCAAGTCAAGTAAAACAAGTGTAGACTTTTTAGTCGTGAAATAAAGCGGTGTGAATTAAGAAGTAAATAAAGACTTTTATTTAACAATTCAGCGATACGAACCCTATAGAAATAATCGAGCTATCGACAAATACGTAACAGTATTAATTCGTAATAGGCCCCAAAGACTTTTATTTAACAATTTAGTGATACGAACCCTATAGAAATAATCGAGCTATCGATAAATACGTAACACTATCAAAAACTATCGATGGTGGCAATATCGATAGTTTCCCAACTCTACCAGGTATGTACTTATATACCAGGTATGTACTTATATACCTGGTATGTACTTACATACCTATGTATTTATATACATATATACATAGATATTTAGATATTTACATACCTACATATCGTCGTACCATACAAAAACTAACATATTTAAAATTTCTGGCGAAAGCTATCAATAAATAAATTCTGTACGAAAAGTAGAACATTTGACTTTTGGCCGACGAAAAGTAATAAAATCGAGTTTTGGCTGACGAAAAGTAATAAAATCGACTTTTGGCTGACGAAAAGTATCAGTAATTATATACTGTTTTTACATTAAAATTATTGTTGTTTAATCGAAATTGATAGTTTTCGTCAGCCAAAAGTGGATTTTTATTACTTTTCGTCAGCCAAAACTCGATTTTATTACTTTTCGTCGGCCAAAACTTGAACTTTTTACTTTTCGTCAGTCACAAAAAATCTGATGTTAGTTTTCGTATGGTACGACGATATGTACCTGCGGAGCATTCTAAATACAAACTATCTATTACCGCCCTCATATCTACCTACATATGTATGTATATACATACATAAATCTGGCGATACTACACGTAAGCAAATAAATATGATTCATGGCCTATGAACATCGTTGTCAAACATTAAAAATTTGCACATAGGAATGTACAAAAGAAAAGAAAAACAGATCGGTAGTCTCTGGATCGAGTTTGAATGAATACACATGTACATACATATATACATATGTACATATGTATATATGTGCGCTCAATTCCCTGCAAAAAAATGTGCGATCAATCCCGAAAGAGATTTGTCCTCGATTGATCTCTTTCGAGAACAATCGGTCCACAATTAGTCCCCAATTGTTCTCGTACGGGTATAAATGTAGACTAATTGTAGACCAATTGTTCCCGAACGGTTATAAATGTAGATTAATCGCTTTCATCCCGAACGGGTATAAATGTATGTAGATTAATCGCTTTCATTCCGAACGGGTACATATCTAGATTCCTTAAACTGTAGAACAACCGGTAAAACGAATTGAACACCCTTTTTTAATAACAATTTTAACAAAATGTTGCCTAAAATATCCTATGAAAAAATCCTTTTTATTACGCTCATATAATGCATACTCTAAACTTACAATTTTTTAAATTTATTTATTTAGATATTTTTACAAAAGTAAAACATTATATAATCTTTATTTAAATATGCATGAACATTTACAATTTTTTAAGGAAAAATCTACATTTGTACCCGTTCGTGCTGAAAGCGATTGATCTACATTTGTACCCGTTCGGGATGAAAGCGATTGATCTACATTTGTACCCGTTCGGGATGAAAGCGATTGATCTACATTTGTACCCGTTCGGTTATACAAGTTGAACAATTAGTCTCTTCATAGGACATGCTCGAACAAATGCGATTATTTACTCCATATAAAGGGATGTAAAATTGTATTAGTCGCATGCTCTCTTGCGATTGATCCCGGACACGTCCCGGATTAATCGCATTTTTTGCAGGGTTGTTGAAGTGATCGTACCCAGTGTTGCCGCAGCCTCAAGAAATTTGGTATCAAAAATTGATACTTTCATGGTTTTTTTCGTATCACCGAAAATTTTTTGGAAAAAGAACTTAAATTAATAAAAAAAAAAGCTGTTTTCGGGCTTTTAACCCGTATAACAAATTGATACGGCAATTTTTTTTTCGTATCACAGAAAATTTTTGAAAAAAAATTAAAATTAATAAAAGAAGCTGCTTTCGTGTTTTTAACGTGACATCGTTTTTTTATTACATTTACCAATATAAAAATATAAAGATAATGAATAGTATCATTTTAGATTTTTCGAATTAAATTTAATTCAAGATAACCATAAAGGCTATTAAAATAACGGTTAATATAAAACATAACGCTCTTTGCTCAAGCCTGCCATGGATAGTGATGCCTACTATACAGTTTGATAAAATGTTGCCCATTTTTGGTATTTTCAAGACTTTCACAATACATATTTTTCGCGGCAAACACAGGTTGTTACAATTTTTAGAAAATCTTAAAAATGAAAAAGAATAGGTTAATATTCTTTGATTTTGATTAAATCGTATCAAAATTATTTGATGTTGATTAAAAAGGTATCAAATTTGTTCTACGTCAAAATAAAAAGTATCTACGTATCTTGGGCTTAAAAAAGTATCACATTTGATACGATTGTATCAAAACGGCATTACTGATCGTACCGTATTTTTTCATCAAATTATTATTTATCAGCACTTAACAGGTGGTACTGCACCTACCAAATAATTACATATGCACATATGAAGTAATGACATTTGTGATGACACATTCGCTACCTCCAATGCATGTGCGTGTGTGGGACAACATTGGCACCATATCATTCGCATACAAATGGCAAGGGAAAGTTGTAAAAACATTTCAGCGTTTAAGTAATTTTTAAATGCAAAATTTGATTTGCTACCATTTCAAGCTACAAATATTCATAGGCTTACTAGGTACCACTAGCACATTTTCCAACTAAAACGATGATCAATTGGAATTTATTTTGAATATTCAATGAAGGTGTACTAAGCGGTAGCTGACTTGACCCCGCCCGCATATTAGCAAACAAAAAAATTCTACACTCGCCGCAACCATCATCATTAACCCCCACTATTACTTTCATACCTACATACATATTAAATACTTACCTCCTTATTGCCGGACATGCCGCTAACGTACACTTTCAAGACCATATTTGTATTAATTTGAAATCTTTAGCCCTCTTAATTGATTTTGCAAATATTTTTAGATAATTTTCAATTTCCTCGATGTCCACTTTTCACTGGCAGTTCTTTTGCTTTTTGCTTTTTTGACCACGGTTGCTGTACGACTGCGACTCTGTGTTGTCTTTTGAACTTTTCGTCGACTCTTTTTTACTTTAACAAAAACAAAACAAATCAACTGCCTTTGATTTTAGAACACATATGTATTTGCAGATATTTATTCAACTATCTTGTTTTCTGGTAAGTTTCTCGAAATAAAGTATACTGTTCGCCTTTAATTAATTTTTTAACTTTTATTTTAATGGATTTTATTTTTCCACAATGGACAAATTCGATTGTGAACTAGGCATGGGTAACATGTGGGTAACACTGCGCTGCGCGGCGCAATTGCGCTAACTCCGATTTGGGAAATGCGCCAACTCAATATAGCGCCAACTCCATATAGCGCCAACTCAATATTGCGCCAACTCAATATTGCGCCAACACAATTTTGCAATATAACACCGACTCAATTTCGTGCGCTAACACCAGCACCAATATACCGCTAGTGTAAAATGGCGCAACCACAACGCCAATAACAGCACCATAGTATATGTATACGTATGACACCGTCACAATTATGTATGCTTGATAGTGATCTAAGTGACCTTAATTTCCAGCATATTTTCACAAATATACGGAATATGTTTCCAAATGATTATGAAAATTTAAATTAATTGTGCCCTCGTATATGTAAGCAGAATTGCGCCAAAAGAAATAAAACAGGGATGGTAAACAGTACAAACGTAAAATTTTATTTATCGATTATTCCATGACAATTGCGCTAAAGGTGTTATTGCGCCAGTACCGTGGGTTGGCGCCACCACTGGCGCTGGAGTTATTGTATCAGCGCCAAAAAAATTGCGCCATTATCCATGGCTATTGTGAACGCAAACAGCTGATTGGAACTCATTTAAATTGCGTGTTGCCAGACCACACAAATATGGTAGTGATTAGGTGGTTGCTTTAACCCTATAACGAATGTTATTGATCTCGTTGGAGAGTTGGAGATGTACACAAATTTATGTATGCATTTACGAAAATTTGAATTTTATACATCCTTATTTTTATAGAACTGCAACGCTATCGATTGAAATTGAGAGGAGAGGGAGCAAGCAATTCAAAATGTCTTCAAATTCTTCTCCATCTTCTTAGTTGCCGCGTAACCGTCTAGACGATTCTGGCTGATTCCAATAAAACGCGGCAGTTGTTTCTGTTTTGTGCAGCATGGCGCCAATTGGGAATACCAAGGCTGATCTTCCCAACGCAGTGGAGGTCTCCATTTTCTTCAGTCTACAAATTACTGCTATTTTATTTCATGCAAACTTGACATCCCCTTCATTAGAGACTGATCAGTCATCCGCAAAATACCCCGAAGCTGCATTAGCATATATCAACATAATTCGTACACTAGAAACAGTCAATATGTTTTTCTATTTTACTTTCCTACTTTATTTTTTTTTCACTAAAATACCTTTTAACAAATGTCTCTCCGAAAACAAGTGGTACTACTAAACTAGCTTCTGCATACACTTTCACTGGTGTGGCGTCTTTTCGTATCTTCCCCCAAGATATCGCCTCATCGGGGCGAGCACCGCTGTCGCTGCCATCAAACTCGGAAGCAGTATTAATAAAAACGGAAAAGTCAGCACCATTTCTCATTAGATTTGCATTGCATATGTGATGTTTGATCACACCACCACCAATTATAATCATTCCCGAATTGATCGCCTTTACGGCCATCGTATTTAGACGCCGCAAATCGGACAAAATATCGACTACTAATCCTGGATTTCGAAACGAGTGGAAATACATCATATCACCTAGACTGCCATCAGTCAGGGCAGGGCAAAATATGGGAATCTTATGCTTTGCTGCCCAATAGTATATTGATCTGGGATCGTTGATTCTCTCCCCCAATCGCTCTATAATGAGAGATGGCGACCAAAGTGTTCCTTTGTTCTTTTGTTCCTCCAGCATTTCATCAAGCAATGGTATGACCCAATCTTCGAATTTACAATAGTTGTCGTTAGGCACAAGCAAATTCCCGATACGATTTATACCACGTTCACGTAAATCACGTCCAGGTAATTCAAATGAGCCCATATATGTTGGAGCGAGGCATTTTATAAAATCTTCCTCAACGCCGCCTGCTGTAGTGACAATGCAATCAACCATTTGGTGCT
This sequence comes from Urophora cardui, assembly GCA_960531455.1. Classification (NCBI taxonomy): domain Eukaryota; kingdom Metazoa; phylum Arthropoda; class Insecta; order Diptera; family Tephritidae; genus Urophora; species Urophora cardui. The sequence continues at coordinate 48,095,182 of OY482673.1, forward strand.
CCACAACGAAACGTAACGTCTCTCGCAACCCAGAGGATATTAGATTGGATGTGTAACCGAGGAATATTGTACAATTGCTCTTTCGCTTTATGAATGCGTCCGTTTCATGTAGGTCCACTTCATCGGGGTGAAGTGGTCGTTCTCGGCAATCAAGCTGTGAAGAATGGGTAATAGAAGTGATGTTGTTGATTGTTGGGGGTTGGCTTTCCAATAATGTCACACACCCCGAGAAAAACGACTTTTACTGGGTTGTAGGGGAGGTGGAGTAGGTTATGAATCAGTTAAATTTAGGCGCCGGACGTACGTAGTTTTCCCGGAATTTGTTAAAGTTGTTAAGTTTTTACCAATAACAACCCCATTTCCTCATTTACAAAACAAATTTCACTCTTTATTTTAGTCACAACACGAATATTACTAATATATTTAATAAATTTTACAATATTGCGTTAAAATCACTTTTATTAAAAATGTTGCCAATAGCGACTTCACAGGGTGTACTACGCAGAAGGACATCACCGTGGCGGTAGCCACGGTTAGGGCTCACGTCCGGACGGATGGCGTAGCCCAGGGTTATTTTTTATAAGCGCGGCCGAAGGCCGCCAACGCAGAAAAGTGTTCTGCGCAAAAGTTTTTTCTTTATCTATCGAATTTATATGGAGTTACTAAACTTTAACCATAAATTTCTCGAAAATGAGGTACGTCCGGCGCCTAAAATTTACGGATTCAGAACACCCTTCCCTTCCCCTACCACCCGGTAGAAGTCGTTTTTTTGGGGGCGTGTGACATTATTGGAAAGTTTCCCCATTGTTGGATATTAATAAAATCCATACATATGTAAGTTTATATAAACTTTACCATTTTGTTTATTTCTTGTATTGCCAAAGCTAGATTTGTCGCCTGAAAGCCTGTATTAAGGTAGGACTGCAACAGTTTATGGTAATCAACACCTTGATTCCAGTCATATCCTTCTGCGATAGGAGTTCCCTCTGGAATAGTTTCACTTCGTTTTAGTACCGCTTCTTTGGCTACCTTCGGTTCAGAAGACATGTTTGATTTTATTGGGACGATCCAAGGGTTTGGCAAAGGCAAATTATAAATCAAAAGCTCGAGTCTATATATTTGTTTTGTTATTGCACATGCTCTTATTAGTGATGGCAAAATGTCGGAAACATGGCAGTGAAAGACAAAGAATACCTCTACAAGGTGGGAAACTTGGATATCGAAAGTACGCTCCTCTCTATTTCGATAAACCTTGAGACAAGCCAAGGATGGCCATACACATATATTTGTACAGAAATAACCATAATACCCTATATTTTTGACAATTTACCAAAATCCGGTAGTCCGAAGTCTGCAAAAGCCGTTTACTCAACATCTGATTAATTTATTAATCGCTGGTTAATTTTACGTAAATTGTATGATGAGCTGTCAAATAAATTGCTTAACCGGAGGTTGAGTAAACGGCCCTTAAGGCTCTCGGCAACTTATAATCTTGCATGACAAGCAGTGCATATGTGTGAGTGTCGGGTGATTGACGCAAATATCAAAAATTTTTGATTTTCGTCGCCGCGAGCAGATAGCGAGCCGACAACAAGTACGTGTAGCACGACGGCTGCCGATTGCACTCACCCCATAAAAAAACAGTAACACATATGCACTGCTTGTCATGCAAGATTGTAAGTTGCCGAGGGCCTTTAGTATATTTGAGTTATTGTAAGAAATGTTTGTTAGATAAATGAACGAAATTAGTGCAGATTTCCCATTTCGATTTATTTATTTTTTTTTGCCGAAAAGCCAATATTAAGAAGCCTTCGTCTAGAAGATTTTGGCAAATTCTTCAATTGTAATAATAAAATTTATTCTGCCATAACAGATGCCATTAAAAGCTAAAATAAAGTATTGACTTAAATTGGGGTAAAATGTCACTTTGATAGTTTTAATTACATGATCCACTTTTTTTGTTAAAGCAAAAAGTGGTTAGAAAAAAATACACATATGTTTTCCTTGAAAGACGGCAACTCTATAAAATTATTTGGCATTTGGAATTGGAAGTCAAAAGTTTGAGAAAACTTGAAAAAAAAATCCAATCCGCGAAAAACTGAAATTGTAGATTTGTTGGGTCAATTGGTAATTTGATTAATATATTATTAAAATCCTATATCCTTAAAAAAGCTTAATTTGAAGTAGTGTGCCGAAAGTAAATACCAAAAAGCAGAATTGCTTCAATTCCCTTTCTCCGACCGTAAGACAAAAATTTTAATCAATTTGCAATATTAATAAGCAAACAGATCAGCAGAAATAGCAAGGAAAAAAGATTATAACAGAAGAAAGTGTAGAAAAACCTACAGCAACGAACAAACAACCAAGTCCATAAACAGAAAAAAGTATATACGATATATAGGAATACATAAATAAAATACAAAGTTATGCTTAAATTGTTTTCACTGAAACAACAAAAGAAGGATGGCGAACAGTTGGCCCGTACTGGACAGCAAAAGAAAGCGTCAGCTGCTCAACTACGCATACAAAAAGGTAAGATTTATTTTTATTTTCAGATCACGCATAGTTACAGAATTGTTGATGGTGTTGTTGTAATGGGGGAAGCACTCAGCAGAATTTCGCTCATTTGAAAGCATCTAACAGTTATACATATATAAATACCGGACGTTCCGGAACATGGAAACGACTGCTGGAAATTCCTATATTTTTCCCTTTTTCATTGTAATGCTACTTGAATCATATTTATTTAATACTAATAATTTTTTTTTATTTTATACAGATATCAATGAACTAAACCTGCCCAAAACTTGCGCTACCGATTTCCCCGATCCGAATGACTTGCTCAACTTCAAGCTCACAATTTGTCCCGATGAAGGTTTCTATAAGAATGGACGTTTCGTGTTTAGTTTTCGCGTCGGACCCAACTATCCACATGAGCCACCAAAAGTTAAATGCGAAACACAAGTTTATCATCCCAATATCGATTTGGAAGGCAATGTGTGCTTAAATATATTACGCGAAGACTGGAATCCGGTATTGACTATTAGCTCCATTGTCTATGGCTTACAATTTCTATTTCTGGTAAGTTAACAAATTATTAAAAATGATATCTGCCAATATATGTATGTATTTCATTTATTCATTATTGATGCAAAAAAAATCTTCAGGAACCGAATCCCGAAGATCCGCTGAACAAGGAAGCCGCCGATCAACTACAATCAAATCGTGCGCTATTCGAACGAAATGTTCTCAGAGCAATGCAGGGTCACACCGTTGGTGATACCCAATTTGAAGCATGTCTCAAGTGATAACGAGAATAATATATAAACACTTTAATTTTAGGATTAGCGTCTGCCTTCGCGATTTAATAAATAGTAAGGTTTTCTGGTGGGCGTTTTTATATTACATAATAATTTAATTTTCAATAATACATAATATAAAATAAAGAAGAGAAGCAACAAAGTTTATATAATATGTTTGTACTTACATGATAGAAGAAAAGCTTAAACGCATAGATCATAGAGACCGATCGAAATATGTTGTACCCTGTATCATGCTGGAACAATTACGAAGCAATATTCATTGCGCCCTGTAATGGCAAAGCCGCTTTTCAACGGCTTTGAGGAACATCGACCAAGTGGCTTTACTCTGTGTCTTTCTGGTACTTAGGCTCGACTGACGTAAAAATGATATAAAAGCTCAATAAATAATAAGCACATCTCGCACTGGAGAACTATTCTGTGTATGAATGCACATTCCTTCGCCTAAAAGTATGCAAATTTTATATATATACATATAGGAGAAGCTAATAAAAGCGTGTCCAAAACAACCCTTCCCGAACCATTTTTTTTATTCTCTGCGTTTTCAATTTTGATTATATTTATTTTTTATTTAAGACTTATCTGCATGCCTTCCACCTTATCATACAAATTTAGAGCTTAAAACTATTTTCCTTCAAATGAATATTACGCCAAACACATAAATCAGAAATGGCGGCTTGGCGTCCTGTCGCAGTGCGGAGATCATAAAGCCTGAAAAAAAACGCATAAATTTCATCGATAATAATGATATTGAAATATCTAAATATAGATAAATCAAAACTTACCGACAAATCAAGCCGACACTTATATTCCCCGTTGCCATTATTTTCAAAAGATTTTGTATTAGTTGCGGCGGCAGTAATCTGAGTACCGGCCTAACACGCTCACCGCCGCACTCAACCAATAACGAAATGAAACGATATGCAAAATACACCTTTGGTGTTAACTCATTCGAAGTGGAAAATTCTTGTAATACATTAAATATATATTGTACGCTGGAATGTAGCGGTTCTTGCAGCGTTGGCAAGCGACTGACACCACTTGAATCTTGAGCGTTGTTGACTGCACCGGCAGCCGATAGCAATGGATGATTGTCATTGAGAAAGTTATTGGAGCATGAGGAATTATCTGCGCCACCAGCGCCGCCTTCTTGGTTTAGTTTACGTAATTTGTTTGCGTTGCTTAATTCCATATCGCCGCCATCGGCAGCATCACTATATGAGCGACCACGTTTATTTTGTAAGCTACCACCACCGATGGCAGCACCACTCTGACGGTGTTCCAGTGCTGAAATGATGCAATATACGGCAAGTAAAGCGAGCACATGTGACTGCGGTTCATTTATTTCGCCACTAACAGAAAGGGAAGAAAAAAAAAAGAATTCAAAGTAAAGATCAATACAAGTTTGTTTAAACGCTTGAATGTTTGTCGCAAATGCAGCGTAACAAGTAATGATCTTCTGCAATTTTGGGGCTTTTAAAATGGCATTTAAGCCTTATTAAGTGTAAAATACACTCACCCAACCATTTGATGCGCATACATTGGTATTACATCTTTTAATAGCGCTTCTGTATTCCCTTCAATATCCAAGTGTAATACTGCAAAAACAATATCCATTGTCTTCATCATGTCCTGCAATAAGAAAGACAACATTTAAGCATGTAAATATGTATGTATGTGCAAGTTTCTATATATGTAAGTGAGTAACTACAACACAACACTTACCTTCGAATACTTGCAACAAAGTATCTCCTGTATTAAATGCTTTGTCAGCCACGTTGGACCACCCGATTGTAGCAAAGATTCCAACACTTGCGCAGACATCACCGGCAACCAACCATGCTCTGTAACGGTCTTCCAAACTTCACGAAATTGTTCGGATAGCGGTGTATGCGAGACGAGATTTTGTGTTAATGTTATGCTGCGCGATTTGGCATTACCCGATGGGTGAACGTCCTGTTGCATTTTACGTATAATTTGAAAGGATAAACCCAAACGCTCTTTCACATTTTCCTGCGTAGCCATCTCCTCGCTGCTCAATGGCGTCAAAAATTGTTGAATCATATTAAGTGGCTTGAGTAGTTCATTCTCGCGCACCGAATACATGTAGGCGCATAAAAATGAGGTTGAACACACGGAGAAAGCAAACATTCTACGTTTTATATTCTCTAATATGCTTTTAACATCTGTGGAGGTGAGTATATCCTTTTCCCAAGCAATCAGTACGTGATTGAGAACGCCCGGTAAATTTAGGCAAATGTCTTGCCATGTGAGATTGCTGAAAAAAGTAATTGAGTTGATGTGGTTAGATTATGTATACAAAATATATTACATACATATGTACATATAAGATGATTCTATCAAACTGTACTGAATATAATCAGACCTGGTTAATATCAAATACCAGTACGACTTGTGACAAGTACATTTTAAAGGAATTGTACTGGTACTGGTACTGGCATTCCCAAAATTTTGAAGTACAAGTACAAGGAATTGAAAAAGAATTTAAGTTTTAGCAAATACTTCGAAGTATTTGAAAAGAATTGAAAAATGTACTTGAATCGATTTTTTCAATTCTTTTCAATTACTTTCAATTACTTACGACCTTGAAACCAATATTTAAAAAAAAATTACAGAAATAAACGATATTTTATATTTTTTACATGTCGCTTGTAGTCCATATTATGTTATTTAACAAAATGCATTTGAAATTTAACATAAATACATAATTAAATTAAATTTAAAACAAAAAAAAAAAAAAACAACATAAATAAAATTATAAGAAAAAATATAACGTACATATCTTAATCCTAAATATCTAGAAAAACTGTGGAAATTCGACAGTAGGTGCACTCTAGTTTTTTTTTTAAATATTAGTTTTAACTTGACGTTCCGTCGTCGATTGTAAGTAATTGAAAGTACTTAAAAAGAATTGAAAAATCGATTCAAGTACATTTTCAATTCTTTTCAAGTACTTTCAATTCTTTTCAAATACTTTGAAGTATTTGCCAAAACTTGAATACTTTTTCAATTTCTTGTATTTGTACTTGAATATTCTGAAAGTACTTAGTACGGACTAAATACTTCAAGATCAAAATATAAAGTATTTAAGTACGTAATAGTCCAACTACTACTCAGTATTACCCAGCTATGAATATAATAAGGTATACCTGTTTTTATGTTGCGCATCTGGATTGCGCAAACTTAGCAGCAGCTCATCAACAATTTGCTCATCACACTGCGCAATCATATTACGTGGATTCTTCGGCTTGTTGCGTTCAGTCATGCATTCGTGCACCCACTTCTCGAAGAATGAATCTCCACGCTCAGATAATACCACCTGCAAGAATTGCACACAAATTTTTTTCTTTTTAGCACAAACGGTATCCGCTCTTTTGTTGAATATGAAAATAATCTGCTTAGAGTTTACTTATGTGCTTGATTTGTACTTTAAAAAATAAAAATAAAAATTCGATAAATCCACTTCTTTCCAAAATCAATATTATAAAGCTGCTCACACCGTTTTCGTCGTTTTAAAAAATCGCTTAAAATTTGAGCACACAAAAAGCTCATTAACTCTAACTACTTAGCTTATATTCAAATCCATCGCATACAATTTCAGCTGAACGAATCTCATTTTGTAAATGCATGTTTTTTTGCAGTGGTTCAGTGGTTTACTTACATCCGATCCATAAGTTTGTACAATAAAAGTGAGCATAAGAAACGACACATCGAATAGGGTGGAACGAATAATGGATGGTTTGCCAATTTCACCCGGCACTTGTTTGGAATTCTCATTGCATTGTATAAGCCGCGTAACAAATGTCTTCAAACGACCCTCTACTGTAGCCACCGACAGTATCAAATCAAAACTGTTACCTGTTTTGGTATAGAATTGCTGATTTGTAATTTTGTAATAAAATTAAAAATTATTGCATTAACATACCAACCAAAACTTGACAGAGCACACCTAATAAAGCTTCCTGCACTTTGTTATAATCGGTGCTAAGTGTCTTTAGAACGCCCGATAATGGCACCTCTGCACGTAGAATAAAGTTAATGATTGAAAGTGCCTGATTGCCTGCTTCACGTTTTTGCAGCATCAAAGATGTGCTCTCGCTATGAAATAATGAAAAAAATACATACATACATGCGTAAATTTAGGAAATAAAGAAATGAAATTAATAAATATCGGTTGATTGAGAAATTGAGAATAATGTAAGCTACTAAACTGTCATTCTCTGATTCAAAAATAATTTAGCTTTTTTTTATTTTATACTCACCGTTGCGTAGCGAAGTGTTTTACATGCACGTCGGTAACCAAATGTTGTTTCGTCCAATCGTTTAACAAGTATTCTATAATATTGCAGGAACATTTCGTATCCATCAAATCGAGTAGTAAATTATCCTCTAAGAGCAACTCGAAAGCTTCAACTACCTCAGGAATGTGATCTGCGGGCGTTTGCTCTTCACTCGCTGAAAAAAAGGTAGAGGAGGACTCGTATAAATTTTACATGCTCGATATGTAAAAACATTAATAATGCTAATTTCATATGTATGTATTTATACTCGCAAACTTACAACGCTGCAGTGCATGCAACTGCTTTATAATATGCGGTACTTTGAAAAATGTGAATGCTCCCCATAAAGTGTCACGACTCACTTCCACAACATTGCTCAATGAAATGAAACCAGCGCGCACAATTTCGTAAATTAAACGCGTAAGTGAATAATTTTTCAAACGTTGAATCATTTGCAATTCACTGACATAGTATGAAGTGTCATTGCAGGGATTCAGCAGAACTTCCACAGCCAACAGCGGCTGCACACAATAGCTTATCGTTTCTACACCCGATGCTGTTCCGGTTGCATGCAAACGTGGCATAGCCAATTTGTTAACATCCAAATATGCCAATTGTTGCAGCGATTGTATTGTGTTGTAATGTGCTGTTGATAAATGATTACTGCTCAAAATGCTCTTCACGCCATTGAACTTATCACGTATTTTGCCATATGTCTCGATATCGTCATAACAGCCAATATAATATGTGCCCATTAGAAATTGATGGGCGGTAAACTTTTCGACGATAATAGAGGTACGCTCAAACATATACGATTGTTCGCTATTGAATTCGCCGTTAATTTCAAAATTTTTCATTACCATAGCAACGATTTGCATTAGCCAATAGACGAACGAAGTGATGGCATTCGGTAAAATAGCTTCTTCGGGTTTATTTCTAAAACCAAAAAATGTGCACATTGATATAGAATAATTAACAGTGGAAAAAAGGAAGCACATTATATATGTATGTATGTATGTATATTTACCTGCAAGTCACGCCATCTAAAATGTCTTCGAGAAATTCAAGTAATGCTGTTATACAATATACACGATCGAAGTGATCGTATTTCGATATGCGCCTTAAAACAGCCGCATGCGAGACTAAATTCGAACAGAGGCAATGTTTTAAGTAGTTCAAAATCAGCTAGAAAGGGAAATATGTTAGTTAAGTTAATTTTTTCAAGTTTTCAAACTTACCGGATTTGCATTTGATCCCACCAAGGATTGCTGTAGTATACAATCAGCCAAGTTATAGACATCGCCACTAACACCGCGTGGTAGTACCTGTAAAACCAAGAAAAAAACAGCACCACCGTTTGTCAGAAGGAATTGAAGGGAAAATTTTCCAATATGCTGCCATGTGTTGGAAAAAAAGGAGTTATTGGGGGTTGTAGAGCAAATTCTGCTCATTCTAAATCCAAAAGTCACATCGAGGTGTTTCGAAGTTGTACAATTTACCAAACAAAACCCCAAAACTACGCGCTATTACCGAGGAAAAGCACTTATAATAACGCACACATATGTATATATTTGTGAAGAATACCCTTTTGCCTTAGCGGCCTTCGGTCGCGCTTTAAAAAAATAAACCTCAGAATTCTCTTTTTGGGGTAATATCTATGCACCCATTCAACTACCTACAAATATCTCGTTAAATTTATGGCTTCGGCAAGTTTTGATTTCAGTTTTGAGATCTATGACAGCCGCTCTACCCCTCTGAAATAGTAATTTTTCTCGGACCGTGGATCCTTAATGTGAAGCCGGCCCTTTTGGTAGGCAGCTGGAAATCTGAGCCGAATTCAAAAAGAAATTAACTAAATATAAAAAATGTGCATTAATTAACATTAATGAAGTTTGCATTGTGTATTACATTTAATAAATTTATACATACTATGCAACTCTATGAAGTACTTAAAAAAACGTTTAAAGCAAGCTGACACACCACTTGTACAAAAGCTATGACATATGTTTTTTTTTTTTCTTTTTTGTCAGCTAGACAAATGATAGTTTTAAAAAACTTTTAATGGTGAGATTTTGGAAACTAAACTCATTACATAAAATATATTTTTTTAAATCGTATAACTTACTTTTACATAAGCAACGCCAAGTCTAACGCTATTTGCCTAAACTTATATTTCATAAATAATGAATCATTTAAATCATTCATTAAATTCAATTGGACGTGGAATTTTTCAAAATTTGAAAATTAACAACAACAAATTACAATTGGCTACGTTAGCTTATCAATTTAAAGTCAACAAACCCGTTTACTATCCAGATCGGCAAATGGAAATGGAGCGCATTAGCGAACAACGGAAGTCGCAATTGATCGCAGATACACAGAAGGATAAGCAGAAATTGCCTAGAGATTATTATTATAAAATGCTTGGTGTGAAAAGGCATGCGACAATGCAACAAATAAAGACAGCGTATTATACGTTGGCTAAGCGCTTCCATCCAGATGCAGGTAAAAATAAAAAAGTACCTAGAAACCAAAATTGATTTTGAAATGTTTTTGTTTTTTTTTTTTTTTTTATTTACAAAAAGGACCACCTCACGAGACTAAGCGTTTTCAAGAAATTTCCAATGCATACCACATTCTCACAGATGAAACTAAACGAATGGAATATGATCAATTAGGCGTTGTGAAGGACGAGCAAACGTTTTTGGATAGTTTCACGATTCAGGGAAATATTGCAGCGAAACGCAAAGGTGAAGTGCCGCTACCAACAACGCGAGAAGGTTGGTTACATTTTAATTATTCTCATAGCATCTCTGCATTTCTTTACGTATACATACCTACATCGTTTAGAGTTAATCAGAATGTCAACTGGTGAGCCTCGATTGGAGCTAACATTTCTAGAAGCGGCGCATGGTGTAAAGAAGAACATTGATCTGCGTATATTAAAGAAATGTCCTGCATGTAATGGTAAATCGCCACAATTACTCAATCGCACAAAGCCGGAGCTTTGTAGACGCTGTCAAGGCAGTGGAAAACTTACGAAAAAGGCAGCAACTTACACTAGTATAGAGGCGTGTGACTTGTGTCACGGGAAAAGATACGTCAATCGAAATGAATGTGAGACATGCGACAATCGTGGCATCGTATTGGAGACCACGCGCGTTGTTGCTCAGGTGCCGGCCGGTGTAAAGAATGGCGATTTGATAGCAGTTGAAAATCCCAACACGAAACAACGTGTAAACTATCGAGTACAAGTGCAACCAAGCGATGTATTCCAACGTGTCGGTAATAATATTTTGTCGGATAAATACATTACAATATCGGAGGCTGTTTTGGGTGGTCACATTCAGGTGCGTGGCATATATGAGGATCACGAAATCAAACTGGCACCTGGCACTGAAAGTCACACGAAAGTCACATTCAAAGGTAAGGGGATAAGAACACGCGAAGGTGCCGGCGATCATATCGTAACATTCAAAATACGCATACCCCAGCAATTAAGTATGAAGCAACGTCAATTAATAATGGCTCTTGCCAAAACGGAGGAGCCCACATTCGAAAAGTATGTTTAATGGAAATATAAGAGTTATCTAAAGAAAAGAAAAATTGTGCACATGTAGATAAACTATACAATCACGGAGTTGCATTTTAAGTTGCATATATTTTATAGAAAGTATGTACATACCTAAATCGAAAATTAAAAATCATAATAAGAACAAATGAGTACCTCGCTTGCTTTCCAAAAATCTATGAAAGGAAATATGTATAAAAGCGATCTATATGTAAAACGTTTTCGCGGCAGCCGCTTGTAAGTGCCGGAACGACCTGCCAAGGGTGGCCACTCCGGATACACTCCTCACAATAGCAACAAACCCTTTAGGGGATAATCATCCAATGTTTGATATACATATATATGAGCTAAGATATATATGGATCAATACATAATATTGACTTCTTCCATATTATTCTTACTCACCCGTTTGATATTGATTCCCCAGACTGCAACATTCCACCGTTCACGCCATGCCCGCAAAATCATCAATTTCAATAAACTACTTTTGCTGGGTTTTTGCAATTCCATTTTATTTTCTTTCATGGTACGCACATAAGAATTAATTAATTTCTTAACCACTGAAAATCAATTTTTTCTAAAAATATAGCAGTAGAAACAGCGCACAAAAAACAAAACCGCCTGAACAAGTGATTAGGGATGGCAGGGTTAATCGAAAAATCGGTTACTGTCGGAAACGGTTAAAATGCATCGGCTTTTTCTTTTGGTTATCGATTAACCTTTTTTCTCTCAAAATAATCGAAGTTGGGGATTTCCCGCTTTTCATCCGAGTCCGAATTAGGCTACCAGCGGTTTCGTGGGTATATAAAAGAAAACACAATAAATGTTTTCCCACCAACTCGTCTCTACATATGTATAGTAATTTTTAAAATTTATTAACACATGTTTTTTTCAATAAATGAGTTTTTTTATAATTTATTAATTTATTAATAATTTTAATCGAAACCCGGTTATAAACGATTACATCATTACAATAAGCTTGTTCCGAATACGGTGATCCTAAGCCATATACAATTTTTCACATGTAAATGCAACAACAGCCGTGTTTCACATACGGTGATCCTAACCCAGATAAAAATTTTTGCATGTAAATGCAACAACGATTTCAGCTCGATTAAACCAGATAAATTGCTGGTTCAATTTATGATCCGCCCTGTTCGATTTCTTTTTTCAGTGTTGATTTGGCAGCACAGTGCTTTTTTGATTTGGCAGAACTGAAAAGTGACATTTTGTATGTATACATATATATACATATACCCTGCATTAATTTGTTTCACTGCTAAATAATCATTGATCATTCTTTGTTGAATATTCATCACTATCGTTTTGCGTTGGTGCAAGCGAGCAAGCTATATTGAAAAAACCAAACGAAATACCAACAAAATACCATCTATGCGGTTAAAAACCAACGAGCCAGCTTGTATTTCGGTAGGTTTTTTGACATTCGGCAGGTTTTCTGACACATTTTTCAACAACAACTATAAAATAAATTATATTTAAAATAAAAAATATATGGAAATACAAATTTTAAATTTGCCTCTTGTAAGCTTCTGCTTTGGCCGTAAGGGGAAAGAAGTCCGGAAGAAAAAATATACTGCGCACTGGCTTCTCCTTATAACATGGAATACATAGCTATCCCGCCATTTGAGTTTCATAATTTATTTCAGTAATTTAAATTCAAATTTCCAAAAAAATAATTTTTGAAATAACTATTATTTTCATTTAGTTTGAAGTTTAATGTCAATCAAATTGTTTTTGAGGGAGTATTTATCTCTTTTCAACGTACAGAAGAATTGTTTTTGTATTTTGACTTTCGGTGGGTTTTCCAAACCAAAAATACCAGAGAAAAAACGTAGTGTCATATAGGCATAAGGAAAGCAAACCATTTATTTGAAAAAATTCAGCAGCCTTTATATGAAAGTATTCACTGATGCCTCCTCAGATGAATTTCATCAGTGATTCATAAAGGATTCATTTCACATTTTTACTGCGGGGCATATGTTTGTATATGTATATACACAAGCAGCTGTCGGCCATATTTTTCATTCAGACGCCGTGAAAAAACAAAACAAATTATGGAAGCAACACATAAAATATGAGTATAAAGGTCATATAATTAAATTATATATAAATTTGCCTCAAATAATTCTTGATCCATGATTTTTTATTTTGTTTTCTTTTACTTTCTCAAATCACAAATGGTTTGTTGATATTTCTTCTTCTTTTTACTTCTTTTCAAGTGCAGCCAAATTTCATTATGATCCGGATTGTTTCAGTAAAAATTTATCTTGACCCAGACCCAGATGTAATAACTGAAATGCGCCTAACAACTGATACAGGAGCACTGGAACGAAGAGCGTTCTGTTGAGCGTGATTTCTGTTCGTAGAGAGAGGACTTTACTTTTCAATTGCCTATTTAGTACAAAGTAGCACTTATTGGAAAGAGTGGTTAAAAGGCATTTTCGCATCAGCAAGACCATTAATAGTTCAAAAACATGAAACAATTACGGAACGATTTACATACTTCATTTTTGAGCTTTTTTGTGAGTATTTCAAGCCCGTGATGTATAATATTTCAATACCAGATTAGCCTATTTCAAACATATTTTAGATTATTTGTGATATTTTTGCCTCAGATCCATGCTTGTATTTTGCTCGTCACACCAATCACCAACACCATCACCATCGCCCATCATTAGCCAAACAGTTGCTTGAAATGCGATTATTTCCCTCACGGAAAAAAAAAAGTTAGTTGCAAAAATAAATATATTAAAAAGTGATTTATATTCAACTAATTTTAAAGAGCTTTAAACAAATGCAGCGCGGGACAGTTTCTTGTATATGTACATATATATATTGTACATATTTATATGTAAACACATGTTTTCAGATCTAAGTATGCCAAGATTGTTTTTTCCTTTTTTTGGTTACCGTTTTTCAGCTTCACTTCCCATTAAACACTGAAAACGAAATTCTCAAACGGAGAAAATATTGTTTCATATTTATCATTTGAAAAATAAGATAAATTCAATTGTTTCTCAAATATTGTTTATCAACTTGAGAACAATTTGCGAAATTTGAGGAACATTTTTTTTCGCATTTTTACCATTTCTTGAATTTCGACATCAAATGCAGGATTAAGTTATTTATATTAAACTACAAGTAAAGTAGTTGACAAGAAACTCAAGATAAAGTTATTTATTTTAAACTACTAGTAAAGTAGTTGAAAACAAATGCAGGATAGGGAAATTGACTGCTTGCTATGACATCGCCGTGTTAAAAAAGTCAGTTCATTGCAAAGGAAAAAGTCACATTTTCAATTAGTTGTTATTGAAAATAAAGTAGTTTATAAAGTGATTTAAAATTAATTAAATTTCCTACAGGGTTATTACTTAAGCACTTGTTTGTTGGTTTGCTACATACAAATTTGTGTACAATAGAACCAAAGAATTGTAAACAGCAATTACGCTAATTACGAACTTAAGGCAAAAGTTTTTCAACAAATGAATGTACATAAAAGTAATTTAACAATACACATTAAAAGAAAACAAGAGAGGCAGTAAAAAAATATGAATAATAAAACAAAGTAAAAAAAATTTTTTAAAAAGCTTTTATTTAATATTAATATAAAAATTTACTAAAAAGGAAAAAAATAAATTTTTAATATTTTTGAACAAGATTTATATTAGTCCTTAGTTCATTTGGATCTTAATTTCAATCTAAGCATACACTTAACGTATTTCTTCAAAGCATTTCTGTATATGTATCAACATAAATAAAAGCGCGGGTACTCATTAGATATTCATGTTATAAAACAGTATTGGTGAAATGGAAGGAAGCGATAAAAACTTTAAATTCCAATTACGTAAGATATGCATTACGTAAAGAGGACCCGCGCTTTTATTTATGTTGATACATATACAGAAATGCTTTGAAGAAATACGTTAAGTGTATGCTTAGATTGAAATTAAGATCCAAATGAACTAAGGACTAATATAAATCTTGTTCAAAAATATTAAAAATTTATTTTTTTCCTTTTTAGTAAATTTTTATATTAATATTAAATAAAAGCTTTTTAAAAAATTTTTTTTACTTTGTTTTATTTTTGCCTTTTTAGTTTTACATGCATATTACATCTAATATTTGTCAACACTTCCACTATCAATATAGTCCAACAGTTTTTAATATGAAGTGCACTATATTTTACATTTTGATGGTTTCTGCTCAGCCAGTTTTTTTTATTATCCAATTCCTGTGGAGTCTTTTAAGTGGTTTTACTATACTCTTTTGTGAATAGATTACTTCGTAATACGTGTTCAAAATAGGAACAAAATTGGTTCATAAATACTAATTTTCTAAATATCTTGACACTAGCGCCACCTAGCGGCGATTTATTTCCACGGATATATTTACTTTCTCATAAGCAATATATATACCGAATATGAACAAATTCGGTCGGTAAATACGAATTTTACAAATATCTTGACACCAGCGCCACCTAGCGGCGATTTTTTTCCACAGATGTATTTACTTTCTCATAGGCAATATATATACCGAATATGAACAAATTCGGTCGGTAAATACGAATTTTACAAATATCTTGACACCAGCGCCACCTAGCGGCGATTTTTTTCCACGGATGTATTTACTTTCTCATAGGCAATATATATACCGAATATGAACAAATTCGGTCGGTAAATACGAATTTTACAAATATCTCGACACCAGCGCCATCTATCGGATTTTTTTTTATTTCACATTGCATTGTCTTCGGGTCCTGAACTATGTTCCAAATTTCAAGTACCTAGCTCAACTAGAAGTATCTTAAATGTTCGTTGCAAAATTCCACGACATACAAAAAGTGAAGTTAAATAAAAGCTTGTAATAAAAAACAAAGTAAAAAAATTTTTTTAAAAAAGCTTTTATTTAATATTAATATAACAATTTACTAAAAAGGAAAAAAATAATTTTTTTATATTTTTGAACAAGATTTATATTAGTCCTTAGTTCATTTGGATCTTAATTTCAATCTAAACATACATTTAACGTATTTCTTCAAAGCATTTCTGTATATGTATCAACATAAATAAAAGCGCGGGTGCTCTTTACGTAATGCATATCTTACGTAATTGGAATTTAAAGTTTTTATCGCTTCCTTCCATTTCGCCAATACGGTTTTATAACATGAATATGTAATGAGTACCCGCGCTTTTATTTATGTTGATACATATACAGAAATGCTTTGAAGAAATACGTTAAATGTATGTTTAGATTGAAATTAAGATCCAAATGAACTAAGGACTAATATAAATCTTGTTCAAAAATATAAAAAAAATATTTTTTTCCTTTTTAGTAAATTGTTATATTAATATTAAATAAAAGCTTTTTTAAAAAAATTTTTTTACTTTGTTTTATTTTTGCCTTTTTAGTTTTACAATGCATATTACATCTAATATCTGGTTTTACTATACTCTTTTGTGAATAGATTACTTCGTAATACGTGTTCAAAATAGGAACAAATCTGGTTCATAAATACTAATTTTCTAAATATCTTGACACTAGCGCCACCTAGCGGCGATTTATTTCCACGGATATATTTACTTTCTCATAGGCAATATATATACCGAATATGAACAAATTCGGTCGGTAAATACGAATTTTACAAATATCTTGACACCAGCGCCACCTAGCGGCGATTTTTTTCCTCGGATGTATTTACTTTCTCATAGGCAATATATATACCGAATATGAACAAATTCGGTCGGTAAATACGAATTTTACAAATATCTTGACACCAGCGCCACCTAGCGGCGATTTTTTTCCACAGATGTATTTACTTTCTCATAGGCAATATATATACCGAATATGAACAAATTCGGTCGGTAAATACGAATTTTACAAATATCTTGACACCAGCGCCACCTAGCGGCGATTTTTTTCCTCGGATGTATTTACTTTCTCATAGGCAATATATATACCGAATATGAACAAATTCGGTCGGTAAATACGAATTTTACAAATATCTCGACACCAGCGCCATCTATCGGATTTTTTTTTATTTCACATTGCATTGTCTTCGGGTCCTGAACTATGTTCCAAATTTCAAGTACCTAGCTCAACTAGAAGTATCTTAAATGTTCGTTGCAAAATTCCACGACATACATACAAAAAGTGAAGTTAAATAAAAGCTTGTAAAAAGGAAATCGTTTTCGTTGAATCGAAAATTAACGTTGAAATTATCATTGAAATGAGCGTTTTTTCGGTTCTCACAATAAGTTGAGAGTGCTTAGTAGCAGCGTAGAGCAACAATGCTCTCAATGATAGACATTGAGCGCTTTGATGGTTCGTTTGAGTGACAATTCTCTCAGTAATATAGAGCGCTCAACTTTTCAACGTTTCAGCGTTAACGCTTGAGTTTCGTTGACGTTGATAACGAAACAGAAATTATTTTGATAATTTTTATAACGTTGAAAAACTGAGTCGTTTCAACAGAAACGACATTAACATTTCGGTTATCGATAATATTAACGTTGCGGTGCATCCTTGCTATATTGTCAAGCTTTATGTTTTTATTGTTTTTGTACATGCATGCAGCGACAGAATGTGTTGCAGGGTTGCTTTTTCGCACTGCGATAACTTTAAAAACGTAGTTCTTTGATTTCCATCGGCGAGGTAATTTGTGACGTGAGTATGACGGGTTTCAATCATTTTTCGCTCTCAGAATGTATGGAAATTAGCGGGGTTCGGCACTGGTTTCGATGTTGAACCAAAGAGCGTATATGGATCCGATACCGCACCGAGTAATGTGAAAGCGCTCTAAATCTACATTGATTTACATCAAAGAACGTAGTTCTTTGATTTCCGTAGGCGAGGTAATTTGTGACGTGAGTATGACGTTTTTCAATCGTTTTTCGCTCTCAGAATGTATGGAAATTAGGGGGGTTCGGCACTGATTTCGATGTCGAACGACGATTGAGAGAGCGAATACAGATAAAAAGAGTGAACGATATATGGAGTCGAAAAACGTAAATTTATAAGAAGGGAGAAATCGTAAATTGTAATTTTTTTACGGTCTTTGCATGATCCAATTACCAGGTCGGTCCATGGTACATACACACAAACATGCCGTGAGCTGAATGTCAAACGGAATGTCATAACTGAAAGGAGAACGAAATAATATGTTTTTCAGAGCTTTTTGGCCGGTGAGTTATAAAGCAAAACACAAAGTTTTCTTTTTCCTCCTACGCGTTTCGGCGCATACTTGCGTCTTCCTCAGGGAGTCTATTTATTTCCAACAAATATATAAGAAGACATGTATACAAACATTAATTCCATTAATACAAAATATTTAAACAATAATAAACAAACTAAATTTTTTCCATTTAAACCAAACACTTACATTTAAATAAATTGTGCACTTATAACTTTTTCCAACAATACATTATACACGATTAAAATTAATTTTTGTATCTACATAGTGCATTTCCTACTTTCTTTTGTCTTTTTTTCTTCCTCTTTCTTGTGTTATTGTTGTTCTGTAAACGCAGTTTATGTTGTCGACGTCTTCTTTAAAATTCATTGCGTCATTTATTTTCTCTTGTATTCGTAAACTCTCAAGCGTCAATCTTGTTCTTGTCTTTCTCTCTATGTCTAATATTCTTGCATGGTCAAAGTCCGCTGCATGGCCAGTATCTGTTAAGTGTTGTGATAATGCTGTTGTTGATTTGTGGTTTCTTGCGTCTGTTTTATGTTCGCCTAGTCTTACTCCTAGTGCGCGTTTTGTAGTTCCTATGTAAGTTTTGTTGCAAGGTTCGTTGGTTTTACCTTTGCATTTGATTTCGTACACTACGTTGTGTTGTTGTTCCTTGTTAATATTGTCTTTCATCTTATTAAATATTTTGTTAAGTGTTTGTTGTGGTTTGTGTGCAAAAATTAGATCGTCACTTTTTATGCACTTTCTTAAAGTTTTGTTGTCCGTCAGCCCTTGTATGTATGTAACGCCCCTAAAAGTTTTGTTATTGTTGTTGTTCGTGTTCGTTGATTTCGCTTTGTGTTGTGTTTGTCTAAGCTTTGTTGTTCTTAACCACTGATCTATCACCTTATTTGGATATCCATTTTTTGTTAATATGTCTTTAATTTTTATGTTGTTTTCTTTTATGAACTCCTGGTTGCTCAATGTATAGATTTTATTAATAAGGTTGATCGCAGTATTCTTTTTTTGGGACCAGGGGTGGTTAGAGTTATAGTTTATTATCCTGGAGGAGGATGTAGGTTTTGCATACCAATTTGTCAATAGTCTATTTCCTTTTTTATGTATTGTTACGTCTAGGAAGGAAAGTTTTCCATCTTTTTCCAGTTCAGTGGTGAACTGGATTTTTCTGTGTTGCGAATTTAGTGTTTTTAAAATTTCCTCCACGTCATTAACTTTGATAATCGCGAATATATCATCTACGTATTTAGTTACGTATTTGATATATATGTCCTTTAATTTCAGTTCGGCTATCGCGTCGTCCAGTATTTTGTCAAGAACTATGTCGGCCACCGTTGGTGATAACGGGTTGCCCATCGGCATACCGTGAATTTGTTGGTAATAAGTTCCGTCGTATATAAAGTAGTTGTTATCCCTTAGGCAAAAATCCATTACGTCTAAAAATTGCTTTCTTGTCAGATTAGTATTACTTTTAAGGGATGTCCATTTTTGCATTATTGTTCGTATAGCGAGTTGGATTGGGATATTCGTGAAGAGTGAAACGACGTCAAATGAAATAAGGACTTCATCTTCTTCTATAGTCAGATTGCTAATCCGCTCTTTAAGTTGTATTGAGTTTTTGACGTTGTAGTTATCAGAAATTAAATGTTTGAGCTTTTGTCCTATGAATTTTGATAGTTCTAGACAGGGTATATTTGTCGATGACGAGATAGGTCGGAGGGGTGTATTAGCCTTGTGTATTTTTGGTAGTCCATAGAGTCTGGGTGCGATTGCTGCAGTGCATGTCAGTTTATGTTTTTGTGTGATATCAATGTTACCCTGCTTATATATGTTATTGACTATTGTGTTATTTTTTCTTAGTAGTTTTTGTGTTGGGTCTACTCGTATAGTTTTGTATGTTTCTTTGTCACTAATTAGTCCCATCATCTTCTCTTTGTATTCATCTTTATACATAAGTACTGTCTTATTCCCTTTATCTGCACTTGTAATCAGGACCGAGTCCTTATTTTGTTGTATAATTTTCTTTGTATCTTCAAATATTTTTAAAATAAACTTATCCCTATTGTTGTTTTGAAACTTATTACTAAAATACTTAATTCTATTTGCTACATTGCACCTGGCAGCGTCCTTGTCCTTTTCGTCCTTTATTGTTTGAATACCTTGTTCAAGTTCCGCAATTAATCGGACCGGTGACAGTGTATTCCTTGTATTAGGTAGGGCAAACTTGTTACCTAATGAGAGGAGCCATCGCGACTCACGGGGAATTGTTAAACTGGTGTTGTTGACGAACCAGTCCTCGTTGACCGTAAAAGCATATTTCTCAAATTTTTTATTTACTTGTCTGTGTATTTTGTTGTTGTGATTTTCCTCCGTATGTGCCGCAATGTAACCTCGAAATTGTTGTTGGTGTTTTTCTACGTATTCAAAATCGTATCCCTCAAGTTTTATCTTAAGGTCCTCCCTAGTGTGATTGATGCCGGTGCGTATTAGTTTTATATGTATGTTTGCTTCCTTTATTTCTAAGCTCAGGATCCTCAGGAAATAATTTGACATTCAGCTCACGAGCGAATGATGGAGAAACTCAGAGAACGAAGAATTTGACCAATAGTAAACACGAATGTATGTATAGAATATGCAGAAGCAGAGAAATTGGATAGCTGTTGCAGAAAAAGAAGAAGTCAGCTGATCTGAAGAGCCGACCTGTATTGGTGGATCCTGGGTCTTTGCATGTATCGACTCAATTAAACATAAAACATTGAAGCTTGGCAGCTCTATCTAGTAGTAGATTTGAGCGAACAGCAGAAAAACTATAATAAAGGAGAAAGTGAAGCATATGTGCAGATGACCATAGTGTAAAACGTCTAGTGAGCCAGCTCATCGAAAAATCGATTAAAAAAAGTCGATATATGGTCGATGTGCCATCGCCAAATGTGAAAATGATGGGCAGACCAGCATGGCGGCCATTTTTGAAGGGCAGTTCAGCATGGCGACCGGATGTGGTTGTTGTATGAAAAGGGACCATAATGACATGGTCGTAGCAAGCAGGACAGAAACGCAATTCTAGAATTGGGAATTGAAAAAATCAATTCATAATTCCGAAAAGAAATTAAGGCAGAGTTGCTAAAACGTAATTCCCAGAGAGGGCGTAAATCCCAGCCATTTCACGAATAACATGTGTAAGAATGTAAAATCAACAACCTACAAAACAGAAAGAAGAAGAGCAACTTATATTGCATTCAAGATCGTTATTGGGCCATAACAACAACTTCAAAATCAGCTGAGCACAGCTGTTCGACCTGTTTTAAACACATCCCAGAGTTATTTCACTGTTCTCCTTACACAATGCAGATGACAAAGATCAAAACAACTGTAAAAAAGGGACTTCAGCTACGTAAATTACATATTTTAACCATAGTATATATCAATGATTTTAACAAAAGAAATTATTCTGAAGTTAAAAATCTATAAATTGCACCTGGAAATACGAAAAAATTAAGATTGCAAGGTTACAATTAAGAAAACAAGTAGAAATTGTAAGTACTTAAAATCGCTGCGCATTATTACATACATATTTACATTTTACATCGCCTGATGAATTCAGTTTTATTTATCAGCAATGTTTTCTGTATATGAGAACATATGTATTGCATATGTATGTACATACATATATAGGACATCATATGCGGGTAAAGTATTTGATGGGCTCTGCTTGATTCATTTACTGTTTTTAAAAAAGAGAAATCCTTGCTATACCTGATTATTTTTTATGTATGTATACGCGAATCCGAGGGCATACGGATGCGATAATCGTTTTGCAGGTAAAAAATATGTCAACATCTCGTGCCTGCGGCAAGAATTATCTAAAGATTTGGATAAACCTTGGCCTGTGGTTAAAGGGTTTTGTGTGTATATTTTAAATTAAGGGATGTAACTTCATTCATAGAGTTTAATTACCTAAAAAGTATATGTATTATTAAAAGTTAGTGCGTGTATATGTGCTAATGCAATGTCGTCCTGCATGTGGCATTTATGTACATTAAAACATCAATGGAACGGGAACAGTCGCAAAATACAATTGAGTGATATCAGACGTCTTGTAATCTAAGTCGATTCAGAATTTATAAGTTGACATGGAGTGTTAGAAGTTGTTGTTAGTGAAACTCAAAAAGATTTTATATTTAATACAATAATTTATTTGAATAAATATATTTTTACAGTGGTGGCATTAACTCGGATAACATTGAGCTTTGATTGCTGTTTAAAACCACATCGACTCTTCGCAATTTTTAGAGATAATGATGAATATAATGGGGCGCCCTGACATTGAGGCCGGTGAGGTCTTTGTCAATTTTAATCAAAATATCACGTAAGTACTGTAATTAAAAAAAATATATATATATGTATATACTAGTATCAAACGACTGATGATTTATTCGCAACCATAGTTCAATCATATTATCTTAAAAAATAAAATAATGTAATTTCTTCTTTGTAGATCCTTGGCCGTTGCTACTAAAACCGGATATAGTTTATATAGTCTCAGTTCAGTTGACTTAACATTGGATAAGCTTTATAGTTGCCATACAGATGAGATCTTCCTGATCGAACGTCTCTTCGAAAGTTCTCTGGTGGCTATTGTCTCAGTATCTTCACCACGCAAATTAAAGGTAAATAAACAAGACAATATCAAATCTGTATATTCTTATCTTTTGGTTACAAATATTAAATAATTATTTTGTTATCATATTCTCTAGGTTTGCCACTTTAAAAGGCAAAGTGAAATTTGCAATTATTCATACTCGAATACCATATTGGCTGTTAAATTGAATCGTGAACGTTTGATCGTCTGCTTAGAAGAAAGCCTCTACATCCATAACATTCAGGATATGAAGGTGGTACATACAATACGTGATACGCCATGTAATGCAAATGGTCTTTGTGCGTTATCATCTTCATCCGAGCATTGCTATTTAGCATATCCAGGCAGTGTGACATCGGGTGAAGTACAAATATTCGATGCAATCAATTTACATGCTAAAACAATGATACCAGCACATGACTCACCATTGGCGGCGCTGGCATTTAGCCCTTCTGGTACTGAAATTGCTACTGCCAGTGAGCGTGGTACCGTAATCAGAGTCTTTTCATCACTTGATGGTACCAAACTGTTTGAATTGCGTCGTGGTTTGAAACGTTGCGTATCTATTGCCTCACTATCATTTAGTACATGCGCCACTTACGTGGTCTCAAGTTCAAATACGGAAACGGTGCATATATTTCGTTTGGATAGATCGTCTGTGGAACCAGCTGATCCTAAACAAACTGCTGACGACTGGATGGGGTGCGTAAAAATAGTATTTTCAATCAATTACATACATAATAAACATAAATACGTATTTACATATTACAATCATCTATTAAGTATATTGTTTTTTTATTTTTATTTTTATTTTGGTAATCACATTATTCTAAAACGAAACATACGCTTTTGATTTTACTTATGCACATATATTTCTCTTTCTTCCTTCATATTCACACACACAATCAATATCCGTTTTGTGCATCTAAATCCGTTTTCAACACACACCATGTATTGTCATCCATTTTGAAACGTTTTTCTTGGCGTCATCGTCGTCGTCGTTTATCATCCTGTCAACACTCTCATGCATATTAGTTTCTTTCCCATGTTTAGTTATCTGAGTAAGACCGTGACCAGCTATCTGCCCACACAAGTGACCGATGTTTTTAGCCAGGGTCGAGCATTTGCGTCGATAACATTGCCAGAGGTAGGAATTAGGCGTATGTGTGCAATCACAACCATACAAAAACAATTAAGGTAAGATTAATTTTTCTATTTAACATTTTTTCTTATATACATAAATACTAAACTTCTTTATTTTGCAGACTATTGGTGGCTTCGCAGGACGGCTACTTATACGTGTACTCGATTCCCTCAATTGAAGGTGGCGAATGTCAGCTAATCAAAAAGCATGATATACGACTTGATGACACCTATGCGATGGATATTAAAGGTGTTCAAAGACTATAATTAATCTACGCACCACATCAAACCATTTTACATTCATTTAACACTTTTTATGCCAAAAACGACTTTCGACAACAAAAAAAAAACCAAAAATGTTTTACAAATTAAATCACTAATTCATACTTTCATTTGCATACAGAGACTATTTAACATATTCCAAAGTTTTGTCAAGCAAATTTTTCCCGTTACAGTTGACTCGCCGCAACCGTTGGGTGGTGCAAGTGCTGCTGCAACTGAAGTTGTTGGTGGACCTGCAAATGAAGATTATCTAGCTAAAGAGAATTCATCTGGCGGAGCCACTTATGCTTCAGCAGTGAAAGGCGACGAAAAGTCGGTTACATCTTAAATGTGCAAATATATTAGTACATATATACATAATAATAATGTATTTCGCCTTTTTTGTTGTGTTGTTTTTTTTTTTTTTTGCAAAACGAACTTCACAAATTTTAAGTCTGTCAATCAAAAGTTTTTCTTTTCTTAACACATACATATTTAGAGAAGCGGTTTTTAATTTTTTTTATTAATATACATAGTATGTACGTAATGGACATAAAATAATTAATGTACATATGTATGTATGTACCCATATGCGCATATGTGTGTAAGTCTGTACTACAAATCTTATAAACATATCGCATGTTAGTGCCTAGCATATGGCAAACA
Organism: Urophora cardui; assembly: GCA_960531455.1. NCBI lineage: Eukaryota > Metazoa > Arthropoda > Insecta > Diptera > Tephritidae > Urophora > Urophora cardui. Next base: position 48,120,293 of record OY482673.1, read on the forward strand.
TTTTGGATCGTGTATGGTTTAACATAAATAAATCAAATAGATAATTATTTATAGTATATATACCTACGTATGTACATGCATATGTGTATATGCATCCTGGCAGCGAATCAAGCCTTCATGCAAATGCATACATATACACATATATCTGTGTTTAATATTAAACTTGAAGCTCTGTAAACTTGAATGCAATATCTTTAAAAATGTGTTCTCATAACATTTATGTTTTTTCACCACTTTTATGTTTATCTCTTCTCAGTTTTATGCATTTGCCAAACTACATATTCAAATTTTTATGTATCGATGATAAGATAAATTAAAAAAAAAATGGGTATAGATTATAAGAACAAATATTTTATTCTACTTTAATAATAAAAAATGTATCAAACAGTGTATAAATGTGATTTTAATATTTCGCATATGTATGTAAGTATTCTCATTTCATTAAATATATAAAATTGATCTTCCAGAGTCTGAAATGCAAAAAGGAAGTAAGAACCTTCCCTGTGTATCTACATACTATGTATGTATGTATGTACATACGTCTCCTGTAGTAGGCTCTCATTTTCGTTAGCTCAGAACTTCGGTAGGAGAGTTTTAGCGTTACAACAACAACTAAACATATTTTTTCATTATAAGAAATTATTATTTTTTTTTATCGTTTTTATTCTCAATATGACATAAAATATTATCTTCTAGATATACAATGCAATGTAAATACACAAGACAACGGGCCAAAACGAGTCTTGTACCGGATACAAACGCTCTGAGCAGCTTTAACTTAATTTCATCTCATAACTGCTAACTATCGGCACAAAGTGGCGTCTATTTTTTCCAGCCATGGTACTATGGAACGTAACTTGAAGCGATACATCTTATCTGTGGCAACCGGATTGCGTTCTAAATAAACGGTTTTAATTCGAACATTCTGTTTGAGTACTTCAATATTTTGCCAATTTGAAATCTCATTGTCATTTAGCCACAATTCTTCCAACTCCTTTAAATGCTCAATATTATCTATGGTTTTCAAACGATTTTTGGCCAAGTCCAGCGTATTCAATTGTTTATTTTCATCGAGGTTTTCAATTTTCTCAATGCCATTCTCCGACAAATAGAGTTCACTTAAATTCACTAATTTTTCCAAGTTCTCTATTTTTACAATTCGATTTGCTTGTAAACTCAAACATTCCAGATTGACTAAAGTATCTAGATTTTCAATTTTAGTAATCTTGTTCTTGCCCAGATAGAGTTGACGTAGATTTGTGAGAGTCTCAATGTTTTCAATTTTACGAATTTTGTTATCACCCAATTCCAACATTGTTAAATTGGTCAACATGCCTAAGTTTTCTATAACATGGATTTTGTTTGCACATAAGAAGAGCTTTTCCAATTGGACTAATTTGTCCAAATTTTCGATTTTGGTTAAACGATTAAAACTCAAATCCAATTGCTCCAAATTGATTAAGGTATCAAGATTTTCAATTTTTGTGATTTGATTATCATATAATTCCAGTTCACGTAGTGTCGTCAATGTTTCTAGATTTTCAATTTTTTTTATAAGATTCCAACGTAGAAATAGACGTTCAATGCATTTGAGTGGTTCGAAATTCTCAAGCTTATCAATACGATGATGATTTAAGTCCAATTCTATACATTCTGGATCAATTACAACAACATCTTCAATGGATGGCAATGGTTTTTCTTCCACAACTTCAGCCGCTTTAACGACGGTAGCGTGTTGGGATGAGTCAGTTTGGATCTTAGCAACCGCTCCTTTGGATGTATCCTCTATCAATGTGTCAACGACTGACTCTGCTCCGTTTTGTGTTTTATTTTCTGTCGACATTTTTGCAAAACCTTTTATTAATCTGAAAAGGCAAAACGTGGGTTGGCTTTCCAATAATGTCACACGCCCCGAAAAAAACTACTTTTACTGGGTTGTAGGGGAGGGGGAGTAGGTTCTGAATCAGTTAAATTTAGGCGCCGGACGTAGCTAGTTTTCCTGGAATTTGTTAAAGTTGTTAAATTTTTACCAATAACAACCCCAATTCCTCATTTACAAAACAAATTTCACTCTTTATTTTAGTCACAACACGTATATTACTAATGTATTTAATAAATTTTACAATATTGCGTTAAGATCACGTTTATTAAAAATGTTGCTAATAGTGACTTCACAGGGTGTACTACGCAGAAGGACATCACCGTGGCGGTAGCCACGGTTAGGGCACACGTCCGGACGGATGGCGTAGCCCAGGGTTATTTTTTGTAAGCGCGGCCGAAGGCCGCCAACGCAGAAGTGTTCTGCGCAAAAGTTTTTTCTTTATCTATCGAATTTATATGGAGTTACTAAACTTTAACCATAAATTCCTCGAAAACGAGATACGTCCGGCGCCTAAATTTTACGGATTCAGAACACCCTTCCCCTCCTCTACCCCCCGGTAGAAGTCGTTTTTTTGTGGGCGTGTGACATTATTGGAAAGTTTCCCCCAAAACGTTATAAACAAATTACCGGTATAAAATCAACATTTATAAATACCAATGATGCAACGCAACAAAAGTAGCACAAAACCAAAGATAACACAAAACCATGAAGGAACAAAAAAGGAGTATGCACATCAGCTGACTTCTTCTTCAATCTTCAAAAACACACAAGCAAGCATTTTGTTTTTGTCAACATACCCTGCAAAAAATGTGGGATTAATACCGAAAGATATTTGTCTCGGATTGATCTCTTTCGAGAAGAGTCGGTCCATAATTAGTCCCCGATTGTTCCCGTACAGGTATAAATGTAGACTACACCTTTTCCAGTTTAAGTTCAGAGAGTTACAATTGTAAAAAGGTGTAAATGTAGACCAATTGTTCCCTAACGGGTATAAATGTAGATTAATCGCTTTCATCTCGAACGGGTATAAATGTAGGTTAATCGCTTTCACCCCGAACGGGTATAAATGTAGATTAATCGCTTTCATTCCGAAAGGGTACAAATCTAGATTCCTTTAATGTAGAAATTTTACAAAAATATGCAAGGTATTTAAAAAATTGTACAACAACCGGTAAAACGAATTGAACACCCTTTCTTTTAATAACAATGATGAATAATAATTTTAACAAAATGTTGCCTAAAATATTCTATGAAAAAATCCTTTACATTACTCTCATATAATGCATACTCAAAACTTACAATTTTTTTTATTTATTTATTGAGATTTTTTTTTCAAAAGTAAAACATTATATAATCTTTATTTATATATGCATGAACATTTACAATTTTTTAAAGATTGTTATTAAAAATTGGGGGAAACTTTCCAATAATGTCACACGCCCCCAAAAAAACCACTTCTACCGGGTGGTAGGGGAAGGGAAGGGTGTTCTGAATCCGTAAATTTTAGGCGCCGGACGTACCTCATTTTCGAGGAATTTATGGTTAAAGTTTAGTAACTCCTAAATTCGATAGATAAAGAAAAAACTTTTGCGCAGAACACTTTTCTGCGTTGGCGGCCTACGGCCGCGCTTATAAAAAATAACCCTGGGCTACGCCATCCGTCCGGACGTGTGCCCTAACCGTGGCTACCGCCACGGTGATGCCCTCTGCGTAGTACACCCTGTGAAGTCGCTATTAGCAACATTTTTAATAAAAGTGATTTTAACGCAATATTGTAAAATTTATTAAATATATTAGTAATATACGTGTTGTGACTAAAATAAAGAGTGAAATTTGTTTTGTAAATGAGGAAATGGGGTTGTTATTGGTAAAAATTTAACAACTTTAACAAATTCCGGGAAAACTAGGTACGTCCGGCGCCTAAATTTAACTGATTCAGAACCTACTCCACCTCCCCTACAACCCAGTAAAAGTCGTTTTTCTCGGGGCGTGTGACATTATTGGAAAGTTTCCCCAAAAATTGCCTTGGCGAACAACTTGGAAGAATCTACATTTGTACCCGTTCGTGTTGGAAGCGATTGATCTACATTTGTACCCGTTCGGGTATACAAGTTGAACAATAAGTCTCTTCATAGGACATGCTCGAACAAATGCGATCAATTCACTCCATATAAAAGGATGTAAAATTGTATTAGTCGCATGCTCCCTTGCGATTGATCCCGGACATGTCCCGGATTAATCGCATTTTTTGCAGGGTATGCACACACACACGCACACTAGCATTTCCATAGGGGGCTCGATCTGTCAAATTCTTCTACATTCGTGTTTCGATGACATTTTGTCGCCATGCGATAACCTTTATTATTGAATCATATACAAAACCAACCCAGCAAAACCCATTACCCAAGGCAATTTCATTATGGTAGTGGCACGGCGAATTCGGCAATATTCTCCTCAATTCGCTTTTTTTTGTCCATCAAAATGTCAAACTCAAAGTAAAATTTTTCCAAGGCAAATTCATTCTTATGGTAATGGTACGTGAACAGCTGACTTCTTCTTCTTCTCGTTTTTAGTTCACCGTGTATAGAAGAATACAGGAGAATGTCAAACGAAGAAAAATTTTACTTTGAGTTTGACATTTTGCTGGACGAAAATTTAAAGCGAATATTGCCGAATTCGCCGTGCCATTACCATATTAAGGTTGTTCTCTCTCTGTGATTTTGGCCTGGCAAATTTGCCGAGATGACATAAGTGTGATAAATTTGCCGAGCACAACAACAAAATACACGTCTTGTCAAATTTGGAGCTTCGGCAAATTTCTCATACCCCAACCCGTGATATGTGATATCATGAGAAAAATATCACGGGAAATGCAAATGTTATTACATTCACAATGGTCTTCTATGAGAAGTGAGTTTGAATTTATGTTTCTAGTTCTTTTTTTTAAGTATTTTATTTTATTCAAATAAAAAATTAATTAATTCGAAATTGAAGCAAGCAAAGCAAAGCAACAACAGTTGTATAAAGAGTGGAAAGAATATGACTAACATGCTAGTTCACAATGAAGTCAGTTAAAATTTTATTTTCTTAAAGGTGCGCTCTCTCTGTGTGGCAAATTTCTCAAGATATCATGATATCTCGGCAAAAAGATTAGACACAGAGAACAACCTTAATGAATTTGCCTTGAATTTTTCCTTGTTTGACATTCTCCTGTATTCTTCTGTACACGGTGAACTAAAAACGAGAAGAAGAAGAAGTCAGCTGTTCACCATGATTCAAATAAAGAATATTGTGCATCATGATTCAAATAAAGAAGATTGTGCATTCAGCGGTACCGCTATGCGTTCATCCAAAATTTGACAGAATCAGCTGATTTAGTGACGTAGTAACATAAATTCTCTTTCACCCAGTTTCGTTTCCGGTTTTCTAATAACTAAAGATTGTGTGCGATAAATGTGAAAATTATATTAAAAAGCTATTTTAAATAAAGAAAAATGAAGTGCCGCGTATTTATTTGTGTGAATAATAGTTCAATAAAGGTATTTTTTTGCCTGTTAGCAAATTTTTTTTCTCGTCGATAACGTAGTTCGTGACGTAGTAACCAAAATGGACCCAGTCTTGCGGATGAATATTTTGCTGAATATGGCTGAGTGCACAGATGCGCATGATTGTCCGTGTCCAAACACAGCAACTCTGCCGCGAAATTATCCAACGATTCTCTTTTGTGCCGCTGTTCTGTGTTCCATTTGTCCAAACACATCAACTTGTCGCTGGCCAACTTTTGTTCATTATGTTTTGTTCTGGCATTCTTCGAACGCTCTGATTGGTCACTGGCGATAAGAATTGCTGCACAAAGCGTGTTGTCCGAGCACCGACGACTTGGTGCCCCCCTCCTTATTCAAATAAAGAAGATTGTGCACTCAGCGATATTCAGCAAAATATTCATCCGTGAGCCTGGGTTCATTCATGATTCAAATAAAGAAGATTGTGCACTCAGCCATATTCAGCAAAATATTCATCCGTGAAACTGGGTTCATTTTGGTTAGTACGTCATCAACTACGTTATCGACGAGAAAAAAAATTAGCAAACATGCAAAAAATACCTTTATAGAACTATTGTTCACACAAATAAATACGCGGCACTTCATTTTTCTTCATTTAAATTAGTTATTTAATATAAATTTCACATTTATCGCACACAATCTTTAGTTATTAGAAAACCGGAAACGAAACTGGGTGAAAGAGAATTTATGTTACTACGTCACTAAATCAGCTGATTCTGTCAAATTTTGGATGAACGCATAGCGGAACCGCTGAATACACAATCTTATTTATTTGAATCATGGGGTTCATTTTGGTTAGTACGTCATCAACTACGTTATCTACGAGAAGAAAATTTGCAAACAGACAAAAAATACCTTTATTGAACTATTATTCACACAAATAAATACGCGACACTTCATTTTTCTTTATTTAAAATAGTTTTTTAATATAAATTTCACATTTATCGCTCACAATCTTTAGTTATTAGAAAACCGGAAACGAAACTGGGTGAAAGAGAATTTATGTTACTACGTCACTAAATCAGCTGATTCTGTCAAATTTTGGATGAACGCATAGCGGTACCGCTGAATGCACAATCTTCTTTATTTGAATCATGCATGATGCGTACCATTACCATAAAAAATAAGGTTGTTCTCTGTGTCTAATATTTTTGCCGAGATATCATGATATCTTGAGAAATTTGCCACACAGAGAGAGCGCACCTTTAAGAAAATAAAATTCTAACTGACTTCATTGTGAACTAGCATGTTAGTCATATTCTTTCCACTCTTTATACAACTGTTGTCGCTTTGCTTTGCTTGCTTCAATTTCGAATTAATTAATTTTTTATCTGAATAAAATAAAATACTTAAAAAAAAAAGAACTAGAAACATAAATTCAAACTCACTTCTCATAGAAGACCATTGTGAATGTAATAACATGGTTGCATTTCCCGTGATATTTTTCTCATGATATCACATATCACGGGTTGGGGTATGAGAAATTTGCCGAAGCTCCAAATTTGACAAGACGTGTATTTTGTTGTTGTGCTCGGCAAATTTATCACACTTATGTCATCTCGGCAAATTTGCCAGGCCAAAATCACAGAGAGAGAACAACCTTAATGAATTTGCCTTGCATCTGACATTTATCGCATTTTTTCTAGGTTCCGTCTATTGTGACTTTTCAAATTACTTAATATTTGAAGTTTGCACTTTGCACATATTCTGAAAAAAAAAAATATAATGAATATTTTTTTAATAATTCAGCGTATAGTAAAATTAAATATATATCATTAACTAGTGAAACTATAACGCTGTTGTTGTTACACTAAGTTCAGATGTTCCAATAATACCTACAAAATGTAATGGAAAAATTAAGAAAAAAATCGATGCTAAAATTGCAAATCTGAGAATCCGATGCGGCTGAAGTTTTCTTATCACTGTTATGAAGGCCGTGTGCGGTGGCGTTGATATAATCGGGTGAGAACAAATTGTTTATTTCCAGCGTTGTTTTTAAACTACGCAATCAATTTTTACCCTCCATTTAAGGAATAGAAAGAAACATACATATATGTAAATATGTACAGGGAAACTTTCAACCGTCTACCACGTGTTGAAAAAAATAGTCATTGAGGGTTGTATAGGAGGTCCTCTTGATTCTAAATCCAAATTCCCGCCGACGGGAGATGTTTGTAAGCTGTAAAATTTACCAAACAAAACCCAAAAACTGCGCACTATTATCAAGGAAATAATACACGCACATAAGTATATACCTGTGCAGAACACTATTTTGAGTTGGACGGACTTTGGCCGCGCTTTAAAAAAATAATCCTCAGCCGGCAGAATTCTCTTTCTGGGGTAATATGTATGGACCCGTCCAACTACCAACAAAAATCTCGTAAACCATAAGCCTCCGGCAGGTTTTGATTCCAGTTTTGAGATGTGTGAGATGCCCTCTACCCCCCCTGAAAAAGTAATTTTTCTCGGAGCGTGGTTCCTTAATGTAAAGCCCGCTCTTTTGGAAGACAGATGGAAATCTGAGCCACCTTATGGTACCTTGTGCACTCCTAGCGTGGTATAAGTATGTCGTTCTTGCAAGGGCAAAACTTTCCCCAAAGTTTTGGAGTGCAACCGGTAATCCTCTGCGAGGTCGTTTTGGTATTTAGACTGGCCCTAAGGTCTATCTGCTGGACCGTTTGAGCATTTTAGTTGATGTAATCCACCATATTAAGCTATGCAGTATCTGCATAGGGAACATTCATGAAAGTTGTTTCATCCGAGGAATGAGTTGTACATTTTGGGAACGCGTTCCTGGGAATTCCGCCATGAAAAAAGTAGGTTGTTCTTGAAAAAATTTTATTAGAAGTTGCAGCGCTCCCTGGTAGTCGGGCCTAAGAAGCGGAAATGTACCCGGATTTGTATCCGGCATGTCAATTCAGTTGCATTCAGGAAATCTAGGGAGTGTTTTTGCTCTTAAAAAAACAACTGGTTCTACGTATCGAAATGATTTGGGGTTAAATGATTAAAGTTTAGTCATTTCTATAAAAGAGGCGCTTCAGTTTTCTGTAGGATATTATGTAAATATATATCGTCGGTCCCGTGCCAGAAACACGAATGTGAAATTTTTTCTAAGTGCGATATCTGCTCTTCATCGGGTATATATTGATATAATAACAATTAATATTTGTATATATGCTTATGTACATACAAGTACATATTATGTATGTATGTTTACGCAAGAATTTATACCAATATTAATTGTTATTACATCAATATATACCCGATAAAGAGCAGACATCGTACTTAGAAAAAATTTCACATTCGTGTTTCTGGCAGAAGACCGACGATATTATATATATATATATATATATATACATATGCACATATAGAAACTATAGCTATGTAAATATGCACATAGAATAAATTAAGTACCTATGTATACACATAAGTGTATACCTATAAATATACATATGTACATATAAAGTATGTATGTACAAGTTATCTATATTTTTTGCTGTGCTTGAAGTAGGTACCCACTATACCTATTTGTTTTCTTGATAAGGCAATTTTGTGCACATGATGACATGCATATATGTACACACAAACATACACACTCACATACATATAAATATTTAATTTAATTGCCCTAGGAGATATATTCACTACTTTTGATTAAAATTAATCAGTGCTTGACATCTCCCGACAAATCGAACATGCGTTTTTAAGTGAATAGGAGGATTTTCCCAATTAAAAATAAATACATACATAGGTATTTTATTCAACTACGGCGCTAAGAGAAGCATTTAATTGATCTTGGAAGCCAGATTTATGCGATTTAAGATTAGATAAAGATTAAAAAATAATACAAAATTTGATACAGCAATTTAATTTTATTGGTCAGTCTGTTGTTGTTAAGTTGGATGAGAAAAATTTTAATTATTTAGGAATAGAGATTTGGAATCAGCTGTTTGACCTGTAGCCTTTAACAGGATATTTAAATTTGTGCATATTTTCGAGATATATGTACATATACTTTTGTTTTATATAAATGTGAGAAAAAAGGTTAAGAATAGAATGAAAATCTTCTCTCTAAGTCAGTAAAAATACAATCGTCGATGTTTTTGCAAAACCACCCATCGAAAAATTGCAAACAGCCCATTTGCTTGCTTTGTCATAGAGATTGTGACTATTTCATTAACCGTTATTTTAAAAACTTGTTACTGAAATAATGTTTTTACGATTTGTATGTATGTATGTGTTGTCATCGATGTCTGGAGATCAAGGTTTCCAAATCTCAGTTTTGCCACAAATGTCAAATTATTGGTTTTGGAAGTGTTCGATAGTCGGTTTTGCAAAGGCATCGGCGAAATTGTCATTTGTAAAGCGTCTTGTGTTTAGAAAATGTAAGTAACAAATTTTCCTTTAACTTTACATAGGCAAGTTACCTTTTAATCGTACCGCACCTGTAATATATATATACATACATACCTATATATATATATAAGTAAAACATATTGCAACATATCAGTGACAAGTATACAAATTGGGCCCAGAATGTCCGATAGTGGCATAATGCATATAAAACAGGAATTGGATGTCACCACTTCATGTTGCAGTCCGAGCACCTCCACAGCATTAGGCGGCGTAAATCGTTCCAATTCTTATTCGAACGAACGTACCAACGGCAGTGCGAGCAGCACCAGCACAAGTGGTGGCGGTGGCGGAGGAAACACCACCTCAACCAGCGGCAATAAATCATCACCTTCTGTATCGCCCGATCGGCAACTTTGCACCTCAACAACTGCGCTGTCTGCAGATTTGCATAGCGTCACATTGGCGGGTGGTGGCAGCAACAACAACAACACTTCACATTCGCTGCTTACAAATAGTAGCAATTCAACGACGAGTAGCACCGATGCCACTATGCCAAGCGGTTCAATACGGGAGGAATTACGTCGGCTGTGTTTGGTGTGCGGTGATGTCGCATCGGGATTTCATTACGGAGTAGCCAGTTGTGAAGCTTGTAAAGCATTCTTTAAGCGTACCATACAAGGCAATATTGAGTATACGTGCCCGGCGAGCAATGAATGTGAAATCAATAAGCGACGGCGGAAGGCGTGTCAAGCATGTCGTTTTCAAAAATGTCTACTAATGGGTATGTTAAAGGTGAGTTGAAATTTTACAAATAATATTTTGCAGTTACTTGTTTCTTAACAAATAACAAACTTTTATGAAACTTGCATCAAAATAGGAAGGTGTCCGTTTGGATCGGGTACGTGGTGGGCGTCAAAAATATCGCCGTAATCCCGTTTCCAGTTCATATCAAACCATGCAATTGCTTTATCAATCGAATAGTACCTCACTAGATGATATTAAGATTATAGAAATACTAAATGCCTATGAACCAGATACGCTTACCGTACAACAATCGCACCAACAACAACACCAACACCAATCGCACTATACTGCCGTCGATGGCAATTGTCATGTAAGCATCGTGAATATACCTCAGAGTAGTTCAGTTAAATTAGAAAAAAATAATTGCGGTGGCAGTAGTGGCAGCAGTAGTAACAGTACTGATATCTTATCCTCCTCCGCCGCCATCACTTGCATGAGCACCACCTCATCCTCATCGCCAACCACGCATCACCAACAACCAATGTGCATTTTTCAAAATAACAATTGTAATGCCGAAGAAGTACTCGCCGTACTCAGTGATTTATACGATAAGGAGCTGGTGAATGTCATTGGTTGGGCCAAACAATTGCCCGGTTTCACTGAGCTACCTCTTAATGACCAAATGAAATTGCTGCAAATCTCTTGGGCAGAAATATTAACGCTACAATTAAGTTTTCGTTCACTACCATTCAATGGACGTCTATGCTTTGCCACCGATCTGTGGATGGATGAGCTGTTGGCCAAAGAGTGTGGTTATGCTGAATTTTATTATCATTGCGTACAAATTGCGCAACGTTTGGAACGTTTGTCGCCGCGACGTGAAGAATATTATTTATTGAAAGCGTTAATTTTATCGAACTGTGATATCTTGTTGGACGATCAAAGTTCGTTGCGCGTATTTCGTGAAACGATATTGAATTCATTGAATGATGTTGTTTGCTTGTTACGTTACGGCTCAGCTGTATCACATCAGCAACAGTTGCTGCTACTGTTGCCGGCTTTGCGGCAAGCTGATGGTATATTAAGACGCTTTTGGCGTGACATTTGTCATGAGGGTAATATAAGAGTGAAGAAATTGTTTGTGGAGATGCTTGATCCGGTGGCGAGGTGAGAATGCGGAAATAATAGTGGCAAGACAAGATGGAGTCATTTATGAAAATGTTCCTGTAAATTGTATGTATGTAGGTATAGTTAAAAATTGTATGTATACATATCGCACACTAAATCATAAAGGGGCACAACTCAAAATTTTTCGAAATCGAGTTTTTTTCATAAACGGGTATACGGAACATATCTCTGTAGATTGCCAAAAAAAAAACTTTTGAATAACTGTCTCTTTCGACCGAAAAATAACCATTATACCTGGCCCTTTGCCATACGATTGCTTGTAATGAAAAAAAGTTTTTTGGCTCTCCTGAAAATTTTTGAATTTTGAGTTGTGCCCCTTTATGATTTAGGGTGCGATATATGTATTATGTACATGCATAAGATCATATGTAATCGATTAACGTAAATACCTACATACATACACACATATATATGGAAACGGTAGTGCATCGGTGGCGGTAACTTTATTGCTAATTAGTATACACATATGTATGTATGTGCAAACATACATATATTGAATTATTTAATATATGATTGCATATTGAGTATTCTTAAGCTGTTCAGTTATGGGCTTTAGATTGCAAAAGTAGTGGGTTATTAATGAATTAGCAACAGCTTGAAAGTGTTATCGGTTTAAAATTCGTGCATATAATGTACAGTTGTTTAAACAAAAAAAATAGCTTTAATTGTTTATAAAAAATTATAATTTATTAAATATGAATATGAATTTAATGAGTTATGAATTTAAATTGAAATAGACATACATACATACATATGTAATTGTTTGTGTGGATAATAACTTTCGTTTCGAAAAAAAGAGAACAATTAGTGAATTTTAATTTGTGATATGTGTTTCAAACTTGCAACTTGGCATACCAATATATTTAGCAGCTACTTACATACATAAAGTAGTATGTATGTATGCTTAAAATTGTTATATATATAATTTGCCTAAGTCAAATAACGTAGAACATTTCAAAAATTTGTAATATCTGCCATTTATTGATTAATTGAGGCATTATAATGAATATATGTATGTATCTAAATTAATAATGCACTAAATTTAACTTTGGAGATGTAATGCTAATACTTTTTTTGATTGCATTAAAAATATTTGAAATCTAAGCAATCTTCTAATGGCAAATATATTGAATTAAATATACATATATAAGACAAAATTTCTTTTAGGCTTAAAATTCGAATAAACTGTTTTTTTCTTTTTGTATAAGTCTGCTTGGTTTTCGCATTAAAAGCGCTAAAGGGCACATGCAGGAGAAGAGACACAAATACAAACCGTAGGATTTCGATAGACATTATCATTTAGTTCATATAATAATTGTGACAAAACGAAAAGGTCTTTTGAGCGTAATATTACACACCATATGTTATTTAAATGAAGTTACTACTAAGTGTAAAGTTCTTATTCAATTTTCGAATATGATCATACAAAGTGCTTCTATCAAGTAAAAATTGCCATGTGGTGATAATATTTTTTGCTTTTTTTTTGCGTAAAGTTCACGATCTTGTGCATTTCTGTAGAAGCGCCATTTAAAAAGAGAAAGTTCGACAAATTGATAATGCGACATGCTAAATTTGCTTTAAACCAGAGATGCGCATAAATGTCTTATGAGTGAGCAAGTGTCATAATTTATAAAAAAAAAGTATGTCAAAAACATGGAATTGGCGCCCTACATATAAAAACCACCTTAATATAATATGTAATGAATTAATATATAATGAACATATATGTACTTATATAAATTAAAACAAGTGCTTCAGTCGTCATACGTATGTATACCTACAACATGGACAAACAAAAATCACTAGGTGGTATAACGTTATCAACATTTAATTGAATACTATCATGAAATTCTAAAAAAAAAAACAAATAAAAAACTAAATAAACATTGTCAACAAATGAATATACATACATATATGTACATATATGTATACATATATGTATGTATATGTACATAGTTTATTTCCTAAAGTTAAATAAGAGATTAAGATGTGTAGAGTAGTTTGTATGTATGTACATACAAAAAAAAACGACAGCTCTAATACATACATATGTAAGTTTAAGGTTCACCAAGTAGTTTTTAAGTCATAGAGAAATGCTTAAAAGGCTATTCAATCTATGAAATAGGCGTACTACAAACGACACCTATATACATACTTATATGTGTATTGATTATGCATATATGTTAGGCATGGGTAACACTGCGCTGCGCGGCGCAATTGCGCTAACACCAACCCTGGCGTTATTGCGCTAACTCCGATTTGGGAAATGCGCCAACTCAATATAGCGCCAACCCAATATTGCGCCAACTCAATTTTGTAAAATAAAACCGACTCAATTTCGTGCGCTAACACCAGCACCAATATAGCGCTAGTGTAAAATGGCGCAACCACAACGCCAATAACAGCACCATAGTATATGTATACGTATGACACCGTCACAATTATGTATGCTTGATAGTGATCTAAGTGACTCTAATTTCCAGCATATTTTCACAAATATACGGAATATGTTTCCAAATGATTATGAAAATTTAAATTAATTGTGCCCTCGTATATGTAAGCAGAATTGCGCCAAAAGAAATAAAACGGGGATGGTGAACAGTATCAAGCGAAAAAATGTTATTTATCGATTATTCCATGACAATTGCGCTAAAGGTGTTATTGCGCCAGTACCGTGAGTTGGCGCCACGAGTGGCGCTGGAGTTATTGTATCAGCGCCAAAAAAATTGCGCCATTACCCATGGCTAATATATGTATCATAGCAAATAAGTTGCAAAAATGTGAAGCAAGTCAGTATATTGGAAATATTGTCAAACCACAAGTAAATTTGTACAAGTGAAGATACCTCGGAAAATAAATAAATCTTATAGCAAATGAAAATTTTCATTGATGAAGATGATTTTTTATTAATTTAAAATGTCTTAAATTTAATGAAATACATATATCTATATATATGTATACAATAATACATAAAAACATTTCGTTTTTTTTTTCTTATGTACAAACATAAATAAATTTTTAGCAATTACTTTCTTTTTCAACGGCAAATTGCTTATGCCTTGCATAATTTGTTCATGGTATATTTACACTTGAAATCACTCCTTAAATTTAGTATTAAATTATTTCATCTACAACTACATATAACATTTTACCATTTTCGCTTTGTTCACGTCTCCAACTACACCACTAGTCATTTTCCGGCAACAGACTTAATTTATTTTGATCGGTGCGTCCTTGGCGAACTGGCGAATCAAAATATTTTCTTGAATCTTTTTGAAATCGGTCAGATCGCTCTAGCTCACGTCGAAAATAATCAATCGTGCGATAAAGTCCCGTCTTTAGAGGAACTTTTGGTTCCCAATTAAGATACTGTTTTGCACGTGTTATATCAGGTTTGCGTCGTTGCGGATCATCTTCGACTGCATCGGTTTGTCCAACTTCACTTGATCCACCAACCAATTTCTTAATGATCCACGCAAATTTTTCGATTGTATGCTCAACTGGATTGCCTAAATTAACAGGTTGACTATAGTTGGATGCCATCAGTGAGATCAAACCGTCAACTAAGTCGGAGACATACTGAAAGGAGCGCGTTTGCTTGCCATTACCATAGACGGTAATAGTTTCGTTGCGCAATGCTTGTAGTATGAAATTCGAAACTACTCGGCCATCATTCATATGCATACGAGGGCCGTATGTATTGAATATGCGTGCTACGCGAACTTTCACATTTTCCTGTTTCGCATAAGCATAGCTTAGTGTTTCCGAAACACGTTTACCTTCGTCATAGCATGCTCGCGGTCCAATAGGATTTACATGACCCCAATAGGTTTCCGGTTGTGGGTGTACGGTTGGGTCACCTGTGCATTAAATAGTTTTTAAGCTAATGAAGAAAACAATTAAGTAAATACATATCACAAATCTTCTTACCATAAACTTCTGATGTACTTGCTATAAGCACCTTTGCCATAACTCTTTTAGCTAATCCCAGCATATTTATGGTTCCCATTGTGTTCGTTTTAATCGTCTTTACCGGATTGTACATATAATGAGGCGGCGAAGCGGGTGATGCCAAATGATAGATTTCGTCCACTTCTATAAACAGCGGGTTTACAATATCATGATGAATAAGTTCAAAATTCTCATGACCCAGCCAATGCTTCACATTTCGTTTGCGCCCGGTGAAAAAGTTATCCACCACAATCACCTCATGACCTTGCACCATTAGAGTGTCAACCAAGTGTGAACCAACGAAACCGGCGCCACCTGTTATTAATATCCGTTTGCGATTTTTATAATTTAAGTATTTAACTTGTGGATATTTTCGTGGTGTACTTGATTCCAAAGCTCGCAAGCGATCTTCTAAAATAGCAATTTGTGTACGTGCTTGCTCCAACTGATCCAACAATTGTTTTTGAGTATGATGCAGTTGATTCATTGGTGAGTCTTTACCATTATTATTATTATTATTATCATTTTCTTTTAGCACGTCTGGCCCAAATTTAGCTGTTTTTGCTATCGGTCGACTGTTGTCTATTGAAATATTTTCTTTTGTCAGTACTCGAAAAATAATAATCAGTATTATTAAAGAGATTATTGCTGACAAAATGATTTTTGTTTTCTTTCTCGCTGGTGGCACAAGTGGCATTTTATGTTGTGGCGTTTTAAGTTGTTGTTCGGTTGTTTGTGAATAAATATGTACGTTGATATTACATACGGATTACATATATCGCCGATCATTGAAGAAGTGGCGTATGCAAAAGTGCAGCTGCAAGTATCCAAAAATATGCGATTTTTTAATTGATTATATGTATATGTACATGCATAAATAATAGTTACCAGTAGTTTCCTCAAGCTACTTAAAATATTTATGTATGTTTTACATTTGCACGTTGCTGTTTAAATGATTACTTTGGGAAATTGAATTAGAACCCGACAGTAAATAATTTACTTGTTATCTTTGGCCTACGTATTAAAAGATCAACAAGTCAGTCAGGATTTGGTTTTTCATATTATAAAATATTATGCAAATATATTACACCAATAATATTTAATTGTTTTTCCAAAAATTGTGTTATTGTTTTTTATTCAAACAGCTGTGTCTGATATTTGTAAAATAAACAAGAGATAACAGATATTTGTTTATTGAATCAGAGCTGTCAATAACCAAAATTCTTCAATAATAATTACTACGGTGAATATAGCATTATGATGAATATTACATTAGTTACGTTCCAGTGACTGCGTTATTATATCTTTTTTTTTTTTTAAGATTTTTTAGAAAAAGTGCCTAACTAAACTCTGGTTCTGCCAAGAAACAATGAATTTCCTATTATTTCTTCAATTAAATTTGACAGAAGAGATAAATAAATTCAAAAGTGATATTTCGTTTGAAAATTTAATGGATGGAAAAGTTACCCTTTTAGGTAAAAAAATATTCCATTACCTAAAGAAATAAATCAAGACAGGAAATATGAAAATTTATTAAAAGAGGAAAAAACTCTAAATAAAATATTATAAACAAACTTCGCTAAGATGTTATTATGTCAGTTCCTGTAGCAGGGATTCAGGTTCGGATAAAAATTTTGCATGCAAATGCAACAACAATTTTGTGATCCTGATATTTATCTGGATCAATTTCGGATTCTTATAGATTGTAATAGATGTTTTTGATCCAAAATAGATGTTTTTGATCCAAAATTTATATCCGGATCTGGAACACTGCCAAGGAACACTGCACATTTTGCTGAATGAAAAATATTACTCGACGTTTATTTTGCTAGCATGTGTGCTCTCAAATTGAAAATATAAAAAAAAATCATCCTTATCCCGCAAGTGTAACCAATTTTAAAACCTCTCCGCAGCTTTCAAGAAAACGCTCAAGAAAAAAATTGCATTATTTCTTGAGCGTTGAAATGGTACTAGGAAAGTAATTATATTTTCAAAAGAAATGTCACATTTGTGTTTATTTACCCCTTCTGTCAAATTTTCTTGAAGAAATAATAGTTGGAAAATAATTACTAAAGGTGGTTTTTTAATTTAAAGTAGAGCTCCAGATTTTTTTTGAACATTTTCGAGTAGCCCGAACAAATGTTGTTCAAATGCTCGAACAGTCGTTTGTTTGTTTACTACCAGTATGTTTGTACGGGCATTTGAACAATTCGGGCATTTTGAAGTTTGTTTTTTCTTTTGTTTATTATTTTTTTTTCTTCTTCATATGTAGTTGTTTTTATTTTTGTGTTTTCGATACACATTTTTTTTGTTTGTAATCTCGAATGCTCGAATGTTTGTACGGGCATTTGAACAACAAACGGGCTTCAAACAAAAACGATCAATTCAAATTGTTCGATACCCGGGTATCTAGAGCCCTAATTTAAAGTATGTATGCAAAAAACAGCAAAAAGTGATTTGTTTTTCAGCAGTTCATATCCTTTCTTATGATCTTCCTTAGAAATTATAAAAAAGAATAAATATTTTATTTAGGCACAGTTGGGCAAAATTTATTCGAATAAGAATAATAGATGAATAAATTTTGTTTATTTTTATTTGAATAATAAATAATTTCGTTTATTCAAACAAAAAATTATTCGAATAATAGATAATTTTCATTTACATATGTAAGAACAAACAAGCATACAAACAAAAAAAATATACAAATTTTTTTTTTTTACTATTACTCAGTTGTTTTTTTTTGTTGTACCCTGAGTTTTTATTTATTATTTGAAATAACGAATAAACCTCAGAATAATTATTCGAATGAATTTATCTGAATAAAATTTGAAAAATAAATTTTTATTCAAATAATTATCTAAATAAAAATTTATTCGAATAATGCCCAAGTCTGTATTTAGGTAGCAAACGCTGTTTGTGTATTTGCCAGAATCGGCAGGTGACAACATGTGAGTCACGAAATGTCATCGTGTATGAACCAATTGTGAGCGGATATGGAATAAGAAGAAAGTGACAGGCCTAATAAAACCATTGTGAATGAATGATAAATTGAAATGAGTCATTGTTGGACATTCGATTAATTCAGAAAAGGGTGGAGGAAGAGTCGTCGAAAATTGACTGTAGTGCAGAAAAATAATTAATAAAACTAATAAAATAAATTTATTAACATGCCCAATAACGAAAAACAACCGGAAAGTGTACAGAATGATAATGAACGCAATGCAATAGAAAGTACTCAAGTGGTGGCCGCTGCAACCGAAGCATTGATTGCGGCCGCTGTAGCCGGCAGTAAATCAGCACCACCAAGTGACAATAACAAGGATTCTGTACCGGCGGAGAACGTGGAGAATAAACGTAATGATATTAAACCATCTTCGGCAGGTATATACAACAATTATGATATACAGTTACTCATTTTACCAATAGTTTTAATTTTTCCATTTCAGATTTGTTGAGAAATCAAGGTTTATTGCAAGTTCTGTCCGAAGTAGCTGCTGCTGGCAGGCAATCGAAACAATTTGCATTCTGGTCAACACAACCTGTGCCCAAATTGAATGAGGATATTACTACGAATGAATGCATAGAACCTGATAAAGATATATCCGATATACGTCCCGATCCATATACCCTACCAGAGGGTTTCAAGTGGGATACACTCGATTTGAATAGTGCCACGGATTTAACCGAATTATATACGTTGTTGAATGAAAATTACGTGGAAGATGATGATGCAATGTTTCGTTTTGACTATCAGCCTGAATTCCTCAAATGGTCGTTGCAGCCACCCGGTTGGAAACGCGATTGGCACGTGGGGGTGCGCGTGGTTAAGTCAGGACGCCTTGTTGGCTTCATATCTGCCATTCCAAGTAAATTGCGCTGCTATGATAAAGTACTAAAAACGGTTGAAATTAATTTCTTGTGCGTACATAAAAAGTTGCGCAGTAAACGTGTGGCTCCAGTGCTGATAAGGGAAATAACTCGCCGGGTGAATTTAACCGGCATATTTCAAGCAGCATATACAGCGGGTGTGGTTCTACCTAAACCTGTAGCAACATGTCGCTATTGGCATCGCTCTTTAAATCCGAAGAAACTTGTTGAGGTAAAGGAATACATATACTCATATGTAGGTGGGCGTACTATAAATTTATACAATTTGCTACTAATTTTTTTACAGGTAAAATTTTCACATTTAGCGCGAAATATGACTATGCAACGAACCATCAAACTGTACAAATTACCCGATCAACCTAAAACTAAAGGCTACCGTCGCATACAACCCAAAGATATGGATAAAGCACAAAAGCTACTGGACGAGTTCCTCAAAAAATTTTCTTTAAGCCCAGTTTTTTCCAAAGAAGAATTTCGCCATTGGTTTACCCCAAGGGAGGGTATTATCGATTGCTTTGTTGTGGAGGATGAGCATGGGAACATAACCGATATGACTAGCTATTATTGCTTGCCATCTTCAGTGATGCATCATCCAGTGCATAAGACTGTACGCGCTGCATATTCATTCTATAATGTGTCGTCAAAAACACCATGGCTAGAATTGATGAATGATGCCTTGATCTCAGCAAAAAATGTTGGTTTGGATGTTTTCAATGCACTCGATTTAATGGAGAATAAGAATTTCTTGGTTCCGCTGAAATTTGGTACGGGTGATGGCAATCTGCAATATTACCTATACAATTGGCGGTGCCCAGCTATGAAGCCTGAAGATGTAGCACTTATTTTAATGTAGTTGATGTGAGTTGAAAAAGAAAAAAGCATTATATACATACATAGTCGTTCAAAGTAGAAAAAATAAAGTAAAGTAAAAATTTATAAAAATGAACAAACATTAACAGAAACAAAAAGAAAATAATATTTAGCACATATTACCACAAATTGCAGTAATAAAATAGAGGTAGTTTTACAATAGAGGGATCAATTGTGCTATCCTTGATTTCTTTTTTATTGCATTTGAAACCACCAATTACATAATTAAAATTAGCTTTATCATTGAAAATAAAATATGTAATGAATATGCACAACAAATGTTTAAATGCATACATATAGTATGAATGTATGTATGTACATATATGTACATAAATATATGTATATTTAGTTGATTGTTAATTGATTTGAAGTCGTGTTCTAAAGCTTCATTTCTAAGTACAAGTCAGAAACACTAATATTAATTGTAATAATTAATTATAATACTGATTTTCCTTTGAAGAATAAAAACCAATTAAAATTACTCTAAAATAATATGAATGGTTTATCAACCATTTGTTTCTTATGGTTTTAAAGGCAGATATGTATATATACCGAGGGTTTGCCGGCCACTGCCGAGGGGTGTCTGCTATTTCTTTCAACCCAATAATTAGGGTTTAATTGATTAAATTAAATGTTTGTTGTTGGCCCGGGCTGGGGGTTGAACCCGCGATATCTGGTATGGTAGACAAACACTACCCACCACTCCCCATTGGCCAAAATTAATTTTCAGTGGGCTACGAAATGTCAAGTTCTTTTGCATTCCTGTTTCTATGACATTCTGAAACGAAAGCGGCCTCATAATTTCTTATCGCCGTAATAGTGCATCAAGCAAGGCAACTTTTTTTCGTTAGATGCGCTCCTGGTACTGTCCAAAATCTTTTTGGTACGGATCCGCTCTTAGCTCCGAATTTGTTTTTAATCGGAGGTCCGCTCCCGTTCCCATTTATTTTTGTTGTGGTGGCCATGATGCCATTTTTGGGATTTTTTTTTACCAAACTGGTATAGGAAATAAGTATATACTAATGGCCGGTTTCACCATCTTCGGTTAAGCACTTAACCAGAGATTTTTGCCCGGTTAAGCAATTTATTTGACAGCCTACCATACAATTAACAATTATTTAATTGTGGAGTGCTTTTAAAAAAAATAAATTGACCAGAGATGGTGAAAACGGCCCTAAATATTTAAAAATCGGAAATGTGTACTTGGTGCCTACCATATAAAGTGAAATTATTAATGTTGTAATGAATTCAAAAATAAGGTTGGTCGTATTTCGACCACTGGGCGATTTGACCTCTAGCTTCAGCTCCGCCCCGCTACGAGGCCCTGACATCAATTAAAATATCCAGTCAGCTGATCTAATTCTACCTTGATCTCTCCTATTTTTCTCTCCAATTTACTGAACTTGGCGCGAATTTTTTTTTTCATTTTATGTACATGGAATACCACTGGACTCAGTTCTGGCAAATTTCAGGAAGTTGATTTAGGTAAACTAGAAATGGATGATCCCATATTTAAGGCCAAATATCAAAAGTATAAATTGCGTGTTAAAACATGGGAGAGAGACTTCAAGCGGAAACATACAAGAATACCGTCCAAAGTGAGTAAAAAAAAAAAAGTTATTAAATTTTGTTTGATCCGATATAGGAATTTTTATCGGTTTTCCTTTTTAATTTTACTTAGTATGATATACGAGAGGCTCCCCAGGAAATACGAGATGCATACAAAATGTATTATAAATTAAAGACATCATTTTTGGAGGACACTTTGAATGACGTACTCGACGACGATGGCTTCAACGTGCTGGAGATTTCGCAAACGGAGAGCGAAGCAAATACACAATTTTGTGAGGGAGGCGGTGAATCTTTAGGTATTCCCAGTAGTATCGCTGCATTAGTAGAAGGTACAGCAGCATCCTCTAGTAATCAAGAAAGCTTGCCACTTTCCGAGGAAACTTTAACTAAGAAAAGCAATGCAGTGACGTACGCAGATTTTGAAGAAAAAGTCTTCAAGCAATTCGATGCTGTGGAATTTAATGAGTTGAATGAAAAAGCTTGGGGACCTGAACTAAGCAAAAAACCGGCGAAGAAAGTGGACAAAAATGAAAGCGAGTTTCAAGGTGCTTTAAAGAAACCATTCACATCGAATTTAAGTGCCAAACTTTTTAAATCTACATCTTTTTCTAAACGAAATCCTCGAAAATCACTATCTCGTACAAACTCTGTGGAGACAAGTATACAGGTGATGAGGCAGGAAAGTGCACCTGGTACACTTGGAAAAATTGAGGCGTTGCCTGATTTAGAAACAATATTGGTGCAGAAAGCAAAAGAGCAACAAACAACGGTGCTTACTGCAAATCCATTATTAGCAGGTAAGTCGCATCATTTAAATAGAATACGCATATTGTTGTTCATATATTTCGGTATGCTTCTTGTCGATTTCTCAATTCCAGTTAAAGAAAACTCTTCACAAATAAATGTTGATGCGGGTTGGCTGAAACGTAATACCATCGATGACGGTGTCAAAGGGAGTGAATCTATGCAGACAATTGTTCTCCCCACAAGAAAAAAACCAACAGATGGAAAGCGTTATGGTTTAAGCAATATTAACATGAAACCGTTGAAACCTTCGTTACCCAATATTACGCCATGCACAATAGAGCCAGGGCCAGTTGCGAATTTAGAAGAACCAAATACAGAAAGCGCAAAAGAGGGATCGACCAAGGTGAACATTGCCGATGACTCGGATTCAGTGGTTTCTGACAGTGCCGACGATGATGGCGAAGAAGCTTACGTACACGTGGCAAAGAGACGGCGAGTGCTACGGACTATCGAAAAGAATCAAAGCGACGATAAAGTAGATAATCAGAATATAAAAGAAAAATGTGCCAAGGAGTTGCAAGAAAACCCACAAGAAGAAATTTCTGAGTTAACAGTAGAAAATCGTGATGAGGAAGGCAATCTGTATGATTTCTCGAACGATAGTCATGATGATGAAGAATATAAGCCACCAACGAAAAGTACTAAAGAATCGCGTAAGAAAGCTAAATCGACTAAAAAACAAGAAAAAACTGCTAAACAAAGTAAGGCAAAGGCGAAACAGATTGCCAAGAAGCCAACTGCTAGTAGCAGTACCGTAAGGGCAAATCGTAGTCGAGTTTGGACGCAAAAAGCAAAATCTTCAAAGCAGTCAAAAGTTGCTTCGGCTGGCAAAGTTAAAAATTTTGAAGGACTTATAGAGGACACGGAGGATGAAAAGCCGCCCGAGGTAGAGATGTTACGCTATACCATGCTGTTAGAACGCGGTGAACTCACTAGCATTCCACGAGTTGCAGATGGCGATTTGGAAAAGGCAGATTATGCAGCACAGCGATACATTAATGCCACTCCAGTCACAGCAGGTGCAGCAGCCGCACGAGCTGTGCAACAGAAAACCAATCATACAGCGGCGCCCCCCATTATCATAGATGAGAAACGTGCGGCCGCGCGGAAAAAATTGGAAGCGAAAATTGCGGCAGGAAAATTAAATGAAAATTATGTTTCGATTAATTTACAAAAAAAGATTTATGCACGTGGTAAGAAGCATATAAACTTTTCCAAGTTTAAGAAGAAACAATGGCGGCACAAAAAGAAAATCGCCGCACTCGCCGGCCCCGACATGGATATGGGTGGGTGCGATGGTGGTGTGTTAACATGCTTCCAGTGCGGCAAGGTTGGTCATTTTGCAGCGCAATGCAAATTGAAGGGTGATTCATTGCTGCCACTATCAGCACAACTCGAAGAGGATCCATCACCATTTCCCACGCTCGAAGAGGCCGAACAAATGGCAGCGAAGAGTGCAATTGTGGTGCATAGTCGAAATATATCGAAATTGCCAGCCGCAGCTAATGCAGCTATATATCAGAGAGAGGATAATGACGATGACGATGATGATGATGATGATGATAATGATGATTACGATGGTGAGGAAGTTGATTGTAAAAGCCAAGCACAATTTACTCACGAAAGCGATGTGAAAAGTGCTGAGCGCGTAGTTAACGCCAATGATGAGCTCGACGGCAACGCTTCTGATGCTTGCGAAAGTGAAGGGAAAATGTTGGATGAAATGGAGAGCGACGACGACGAAGAATTGAAGCACATGAATTTGAATGAGCTGCCCACTTCTTCGACTACCTTAATTTCTCCCATCAAAAAATATGTAGGCCACAAAATACCAGAGGAATTTCTCAAAAAAGCTGGACTGGCTCAAAGCACTGCCGGCGCCAAAAACTCTGATACACAATTTGGTAGCGTAACACCACTTTATGAATTAGACGCCGACGGCCAGGTACGCGATGACATACCACCTGAAGTGAGCGAGGCTCTACGAATGTTTGGTCATGAGAATTTTCGCAAAGGTCAAGAACGTGCCATTATGCGCATACTCTCTGGTCTATCGACTTTAGTTACGCTCAGTACGGGTAGCGGTAAATCATTATGTTATCAGTTACCTGCTTATTTGTATAGTCATCGTCGTAAGGCGATTACATTAGTTATATCACCATTGGTGTCCCTTATGGAGGATCAAGTTACGGGTGTGCCGCATTTTTTGCGTGCCCATTGTCTGCACACCAATCAAACACCCCAGCAAAGACTGAAGGTAATGGAAATGATTGCCGCCGGCCAAGTGGACATTCTGTTGGTATCGCCAGAGGCGGTGGTGGCGGGTGAACGTTCCACTGGATTTGGTGCGATTCTGCGTCAGCTGCCGCCAATCGCTTTCGCTTGCATAGACGAAGCGCATTGTGTGTCACAGTGGAGTCATAATTTTCGGCCAAGCTACTTGATGATTTGCAAAGTACTAAAACAGAATTTGGGCATACACACAGTGTTGGGTTTGACGGCGACGGCGACATTTCCCACACGCATTAGTATCATTAGGCATTTGGATATTGGAGATGGTGAACGTGGCGTTATAACTGATACACCTTTGCCTGATAATCTGCTGTTGTCGGTGTCGAAAGATGAGAACAAGGATGCTGCACTGCTCGGCTTGCTTACGAGTGAACGGTAAGTTATTGATTTGAAAGCAGCAGCCACTTAAAAAATCTAAATGTAAATGCATTAAGTCACGCTCGTTGCGCAGGCCGTCCGTGAACGGGTAAAATTGAGTTATTCGATTACAGTATAGAGTATAGTGGCATAGCATAATTAATAACAGTATAATATAACAGTATATAAGTATAACAGCTAATAGTATAACAGTTTAACATTACAACAGTTGGTAATAGCATAAGAGTACAGCAGAAAAGGAGTATTACAGAATAAAAATACAATTGCATAACAGTATAACAGTTTAGGAGTATAACGGTGCCTAGCACTGTAATATAATCTTGCTGATTTTTGTGCTTGGATAATAACTACTATAAATACAAATATATACTAGTACAAATACACATGTTCTAGTACACGGCATAACAATATAACAGTATAATAATATATTAGTATACGAGTATAACAGTTAAAAGTATAGCAGTTTAACAACAGCTTATAAGAGTAACTGTATAATAGTATAGCAGAAAAATAGTATTACAGTATAAAAATGCAATTGCATACCAGTATAACAGTTTAGGAGTATAACGGTGACTAGAACTGCAAAATAATTTTCGCGATTGTGTTTGGGTAAGAACTACTATAAATACAAATACACATGTTTTAGTACACGGCATAACAATATACATAACAGTATAACAAAACATATATTAGTATACGAGTATGACAGTTAAAAGTATAACAGTTTAACAACAGCTTATAAGAGTAACAGTATAATAGTATGGCAGAAAACCCGTATAACAGATAATGAGTATAACGGTATAACAATATATTAGTATACGAGTATAACAGTTAAAAGTATAAACAGCTTATAAGAGTAACAGTATAATAGTATTGCAGAAAACCCGTATAACAGGTTAGCAAAACAACGGTATAACAATATAATAGTATAACAGTTCGTTAATATTTTTTTTTATGTTTTTTACAGTTTTAGCCATTGTCAGTCAATCATTGTGTACTGTACGCGTCGTGAAGAGTGCGAGCGTGTGGCAACATATCTTCGTACGTGTATGCAGGATCAAGTTAGACGCTCAGATGATGATAATTCAACAACAACAACAACTACACAAAGTGGCAAGACGCGAAAGCGTAAACGCACCAATTGGGCGGCGGAGCCCTATCATGCTGGCATGCCCGCCTCACGTCGACGCACCATACAAAACGCTTTTATGCGCAATGAGCTGCGCATTGTGGTGGCCACAATCGCCTTCGGTATGGGCATTAATAAACCCGATTTGCGTGCCGTCATTCACTACAACATGCCACGCAACTATGAGAGTTATGTACAGGAAATTGGACGCGCCGGTCGCGATGGCAAACCAGCTCAGTGTCATCTATTTTTGGATGCACGTGGCGGTGATAAATGTGAGCTGCGTCGCCACATCTATGCCAATTCAATTGATCGACATGTAATACGCAAATTGTTGCAACACGTTTTCGTGCCGTGC
Source organism: Urophora cardui (assembly GCA_960531455.1). Taxonomy (NCBI): domain Eukaryota; kingdom Metazoa; phylum Arthropoda; class Insecta; order Diptera; family Tephritidae; genus Urophora; species Urophora cardui. Next base: position 48,147,271 of record OY482673.1, read on the forward strand.
GCTTGCGCCAAGAAGGTGGCGAATTGTACGAAAGATGACGCAGAGCGCCAGCATGCATTGGCAAGGCAAAATGGTCTTCGATTATGTGCCGGTCACGAAATTGGCTTTTCCATTGAGCAAACCGTTCAAGAATTGGATATACCAGAGGAAAATATATCGACGCTACTGTGCTATTTGGAATTGGATACACGTTGGAATATCAATGTGCTCAGCAATGCTTATACAATGGCCAAAGTTATATCTTATGGTGGTGCTAAATATTTAAAGTGAGTATATAGTGTTTATAATTTAAAAAAAGCAATATGAAAGCCAATACATAGTATAAATAACATTATCGTTGGCTAATTTGCAGACATGCCGCTAAAGAATGTCCACCCTTGGCGCTGGCTATTGCACTTGAAATAAAAAAGGAAAAAATGAAGGAGGATACAAATATTATTGAATTTTCTGTTGTTGATGTTGCAGCCGCGATTGGCTGGAACAGCGGTGTAGTGAAATATCAGCTGAAAAATCTTGAATGGATTGAAGGTATGTAGTAGGTACGAAAGGGTTATTTTGACCCTTTTTTGGAAAGTTGGAAAAAATGGTATTTCTAAGGTCGCTAGAGGGCTAAAATGTTCTAAAAAATTATTCGCCATTAAATTTCAGTAGGGATCTCCTCAGAAATAATCTTTATAAAATGAAGCTAAAGGACCACAGGAAGCTAAAAACTTATATTCCTGTTTTATTTCCGGTTCTACTGAAGCGATCGAAATATTTTTTTTGCAAATGATTAATGATTTTTTACGACGTTAAACATGCAGGAAAAAGTAAGCTACATTAAGGTGGTATAAACTGAGTACTGGGTGGAGGTGACCTGAATGGCGCACATAGGGTTAATACGATTATATAGTAGGAACCCCCCTGTCAAGCCAACGACGTTGGTGTATCAAACTTGGGGATCGTACCATAAATAAAGATATGAAAAAGTACAAGTACAGCGACATCTAGCGGCGCCCAAAAAAATAAAATAAACAACTAAATGTTTGCGCTGCATCGAAGTCGGCAACACTGAAAACGGTTGTGTTCTTATTCTGCTGCTAAAGAATTGTGATAAAAATCAGTGATATAAATCAAAATATTGCTGAAATCATGTAAAACTTGAGATAGTGACTCAAACTAAAGTGCGAAAAGAAAAAATTTCGAATTGAGATAGTGACTCAAATTAATTTTTAATGAAAACAAATAAAAAACATAAAGTTATACATATACGTACGTACATACATACATTTTTTCATAAAAAAGCGGGAAATTTGCTACACAAACAATGTCGTGTAATAAATGCAAATTAGTTATCCGCGGCGAAACCGGTATAAGATGCGTAGGAGTGTGTGGAAAAATATACCATACAGCAGCCAAATGCTCGGGACTGGACCAATATGCTTTGAATGTTATTAACACTGTGCAAATGGTCAAATATATGTGTGATGACTGTAGTGAATACATTGTAAATGTTGATTCGGTGATGCAAGATATGCGTGAAAAAATTGCTGAAAGTGCTAACCGTTTAAAAGAATATCGCCATGAGTTTGACACGTCGTTAAAAAAAAGCGAAAATGAATTTAAGAGTCTAATCGTGTCGGTCGAAAAAGAATATATGGGGAGATTAAATGAAATGCAAAAAAATCAGGAAAAAAATCTAATTGAAATGAAAAGAATGCAAAAATACTGCGATAGTTTTAAAGAATTTGGGGAAAAAATTACAAAAACAATTGAAGATAACACTAAGGAAAATGAAAAAATATGTAGCGAAATAAAAAAAGCTATAACCGAAAACAAAAACAAACCAAAAACCTCCTTTGCGGAAGCTGTCAAACATGGAGAAGTGAAAGAATTAAGAAAAGAGTTGCCATTAATAATTAAGCCATTAAATAAGCAAAATATAGAAAAAACAAGGGAAGATTTAAATAAGAATGTTGACCCGGTTGATTTAAATATTGTGAATATCCATGGGAAAAAAAGCGGAGTGATTATAATTGAAAGTGAAAATAATAGTGAACGTGAAAAAATAAAAAATGCTGTTGAAAAAACATTGCAAAATAAATATGAAATAAAAATACCAAACGCGATAAAACCAAGATTTATGATCACAAATATTATGTGCAAATTGGACGAAAAGAGTGTAATAGATAAGCTCAAGCGACAGAATAAAATATTAGAAAATGGGGATTTAAAACTAGTAAAAATGTATGAAGTTAAAAAGAACGCGCAAGTATTTTACAATGTAACGATTGAGGCAGATCCGGATAGTTTTATAAGTGTTAGCGGCAAAAAAATTAAATATCGGATGGGAAAGGTGTAGGGTATTTGATGATATTGCGGTAATGAGATGTTTCAAATGTAGCGGGTATAATCATAAAGCTGATGACTGTAAAAATGAAGATGCGTGTATGAAGTGTCATGGTAACCATAGGAGCCGGGAGTGTAAAAAAGATTTCATAAAAAAATGCCTTAACTGCAAACGTGCGAATGAAAGATTAAAGTTGGGATTGGATGAAAATCATGAAACACACAATAAAGATTGCCCAGTATATTTGAATAAAGTAGAATTAAAAAAGAAAAGAATCGGATATTAGCAATCAAATAAAATAAACGGGATATACACAAATATTCAAGGTCTGTTAAATAACTTTAATGAAATTGAAATAATAGCGGAAAAAAATAACTTTGACTTCATAATATTGTCAGAGACACATGTAACTGATGATGTTGAAGACAATGAATGTGAAATTGACATAAATAATTCACAATTAATTCTAGTTGCAGCTTATAGATCTCCAAGCACATCAGAAAAGGAATTCTGTGATTTTTGCAAAATCCATTTTGAGGAATTAGGTGAACTAAATATGGATATTATAGTGGCAGGAGATTTTAATATAGATTGGACAAAAAACACTTCATATAAGAAAGAGTTTGAAAATATTATACACGACAACGGGATGGAACAAAAAGTGAATCAATTTACTAGAGTGACCAAAACATCAAAAACATTAATCGATTATGTAATCTCAAATGTTGACGTAACCGCGGCGGTAAAGGAAGATTTAAAAATAGCGGACCATGAAGCTATAGAAATAAGTAAAACCTGTGCAATAAAAAAACGCGAAAAAGAAATTAAAGAAAGAGAAATATTTCGGTACAGTAGTGAACGGTTTTCTAAACAGCTAATAAGGATGAAAACTGGATACGACAATAATATATGTTTAAAAAATAATGCCGAAGCTTTAGAAAAAATTTTAGCCGAAACTGTGCAGAAGAATGTTAAGAAAATATCAGCAAATGGTAAAAATAGCACTAATAAGTGGTACACGAATCGTTTGGGAGAAATCAAAAGAAAAAAAACAGTAATGTATAAAAGAGCTAAATACATTAATACAAGAGAGAGTTGGGAAGAGTATAAAAAATAAGTGATCAATACAAAATAAAAATAAAGAAAGCAAAAAACTACTACATAAATAATAAAATAAACAACGCAAATGATCAGAAAGAAATGTGGAGAGAAATAAAAAATCTAGTGTTGAAGAAGAATAAAAATAGCATAAGTACAGTGGTTTTTAATAATGTAGAATATATGGATAGCCAGGAGATTGCATCCAAGTTCAATGAATATTTTGTCAAGAGTGTAAATAATATAAGAGATAGTATTGATTATGTGCGATATATAAATAATATCGAACCAGGACACAATAGATTCATATTCCAGGAAGTGACTTCAAATGATCTTATTAGAATTATTAAAAGAATGAAGAATAAATCAGACTATCACAGAATAAGTCCTAAACTTTTATTAGATCAATGGAAATTGATAGGCCCGTTCATGACGAATATAATAAACAAGTCATTGCAGTTCGGTGAATTTCCCGAGACGTGGAAAGATTCTATGGTAATCCCGGTTGAAAAAATAAAAAATACGCAAAAATGTGAAGAATTTAGGCCAGTGAATAACCTACGAACTTTAGAAAAGGTCCTTGAAACCGTAGTAAAAGATCAGCTTCAACAATTCTTTGAAAAAAACATTATGTTTTGCAAGTATCAATCGGGTTTTAGAAAGAATCATTCATGTGAGACAACCATAAACTATGTAATTAATGAATGGAAAAAAGGCGATAGAAGTATGAAAAGAATGGCGATATTCTTAGACTTCAAAAGAGCTTTTGAAACAATAGACCGAAAGATTCTCCTAGACAAACTTTTTATGTATGGAATACGGGACAAAGAACTAAAGTGGTTTAGAACATACCTCGAGGGAAGGGCGCAAAGAACAAAAGTTAATAATAGCGTATCTGAATACATTGAAGTGCATACAGGAGTACCGCAAGGATCAGTGTTGGGTGCACTATTATTCATTATATATATAAATGACTTAGAAAAAATAATAGAACATAGTAAAATAGTACTCTACGCAGATGATACGTTAATATACACTGAAGGAAATAGTTATGAGGAGTGTAAAACAAAAATTCTATATGATATAGAAAACGTGAATAAATGGTTAAAAATGAATAAATTAAAATTAAATGAAAGCAAAACAAAAATAATGGAAATAAATATAAATTCGAGTGCAGAAATAGTGATTAATAATGAAAGAATCGAAAATGTAGAAAACTTCAAATACCATTCATAGACAAGAATCTTAAATTTAAAACTCAGATTGACTATGTGTGCAAAAAAATCGGTAAAAAGATTGGTTTCTTTCGGAGAATAAGATCCAAAATCAATATAATGACCTCAATTAAAGTGTATAATGTTATTATTAAGCCTCATTTTGAATATTGTTCGACGATTCTATTCAATTGTTGTAACCAAGGTGCAATAGAAAGACTGCAAAAACTACAAAATAAAGCAATGAGAATAATATTAAAGTGCAATAGATATACGAGTGTAAATTACATGCTGCGAACATTGAAATGGTTATCAGTAGAACAAAGGCTAAGTTTAAATACATATATATTTGTTTTTAAAATAAAATATAGCATGGCACCGTTATACATGACCGATAGTATTACGTATGTGGGAGATACGCAAACCTACTCTCTGAGAAATGATAGAGATTTTAGGTTAGCGATGCATAAGAGAGCAGCAGCACAAAATTCCATATTCTATAAGGGACTGAGAATGTTTAACCAGTTACCAATAGATATAAAAATGGAAACAAATATTAAAAATTTTAAAAGACAGTGTATTGAGTTTATAAGAACAACATCAGACTTATAAAATAAGCGCAGTCATAAACATTTATTATTATCATAAGTGTCATTAGTGTTTTTTTTAGTACTATAGGTTTAACTAAGAGTATAAATTATACTCGTAAATATTCGCAAGGGCCACTTGAGGGTAGTGCGCTACCACAACGTCCTGCCTTATTATAAAATTATTATAACTTTTCCGAGGGGGGTGGCGTACGGCGAACTTTTTTCCGATACGGTCTAATATACATATGTGTACTTATGTTAATTATTATTTTTTAAATTAATACCACAACAGTATAACAGTTGAATATATAAGAGTATAACAGTGTAACCGCATAGTATGCAATAGTATAACGGTATAAGGGTTTAACTGTAGAACCTTATACCAGTACAGCAGTGTAACATATAACAGCACCATTTTTAACACGCTTATATCAGCCTCACCTGGACGCATGTAATTTCATTCCAGCCTAAAAGTATGCAACCCATTAACTAATATTGATGTTCACAGCAGCGCAAATTAAAAAAGTCTAAGCTTGTTTTTATATTTTTAAAATATTCACCTATTATTTTTATTTCCTCCTCTTCCTCAACCTCTCTTTCCTTTTAATTCTCCCTCTTCCTTTTTGTTGTTATTATTCTTATTTATAAGTAAATTTTTTTTGTTTTCTTTTTTTTTTTTTGCTTGCTTAATAATTTTGCTAGTCGACGGCCGTCCTCGCCGCTCACCAATCAATGTCAATTTCTACGATCTCGGTTTCCGTTTGAAGGCACCAGGCGACTTTGTACCCGAAGAAATTGACGATGCACTCGACACGCTCTATAATCGCACAGTTGAACAGGAGCGCACTCAATTGATTCAATTGCAATATGTTTTTCAAGGTTTATCATCGGTCGCCTACAATTCATATCTACCCTGTACAAGTGCCAGCTATGCGCCAGATCGTTCAAATCAGTTGAAAGCCATCGTACGCGATTACTTCCAAAAGGACTACCCCAAAGAAATGAAACTGGAATCGGATGTAAGTTACTTGCATAAATAATATCAATGTGCTGATTTTATTTTTGGTTTCTAAAAACACATTTATCATTTCGCTTTCGCAATTTTAGGTAACCAACACAACCGATGCTGATATCGAACATGATGTGCTGGCACTCATTGGCATGTATCCGGATAATAATTTCAGTGGTAGGAATATTGCGCGCATCTTTCACGGCATACCCAGTCCGAATTTTCCGGCGGTTATTTGGGGTCGCTGCAAGTATTGGCGTGCACATTCAAATGTTGATTTTAATAGAATTCTTAAATTGGCAAATGCGCTGATTGTTCGGCGGCGCATGTAGTAGATAATCAACTACATGTTTTGATGTTTTATTTTTTATTTTGTTGCCTAACATTTATAAAGCTGCAAATTTTTTCAAATCGTGTTTAGTTATTAGACAATTGTAGTTAAAATAAATACATTAAATTTCCAATTTAATTTTGCTCATGTAAAATTCGTTGTTTTTTTTATATTCGCCAATGTGTTGTAAGGTGGCGAAAGTGATATTTAAAATGCATATAACCATTTTTTTCGTTATGTGTGCCAGCTACAAATATTCTTAAAGATCTTCTACCTACACGCCTATTCCTTTTTCATTACGCTTTTATTAGTAATGTATGTGAACGAAATTGTAGCCTAAAATATGCAATAGGTGCGTTTGAAAGTTCAGCCTAAAAATATGCAATGGACGCGTTGTAATTTTTTTCATTATAGCGTCATTTTTATTTTTTTAAACTATTTTTTTTGAAATAAACTTTTTTGTTTCTCACGTTTTCAATTGCTCTTTTTTCAAGCTTGAATTTTAACAGTTTTCTGAATATGCCAGTGCTGCGCGTGTTGCAATTACTGCCTGCCATGCTGCGTTTGTGAACATGCATACCTAAAATTTGCATTTATTCAGTTGGGGGCGCATTTCAGGTTGGGCGGCAGTGCAAATATCAGATTTTCATGTAAGCCACTACATTTTTCATGTGGAAAAATAACCAATATTTTGAGTTGCTCAATTATACTAGTTAGCTCAAAAATAATCAATAAACTGGCTGAGAATTACAGAAATTTGCAAAGCCGCTATTTATTTTTCGACATTTCTGGAGTTTTTTTTCGACGCCGCTAGATGTCGCTAAAATTCACATATTTTACTAATTGCAACCAGAAAATGGTAAGTTCAGAGTTTCTAGCTAAATTATTACTATTTCTGGCCGCGTTTGTATGGAGATGCCCCCAGTATGCGCGGATTTGCACATTAAGCGACGGTGTGTACATTAGGCCGTCTCGCCTTATATGGACCAAAAAATGAAAACTATTCGAAGCATACTTTTGGGCATTTGTGAAAAATTTATGAAAAAAACCACCATAAAAAGTTCATAAAACGAAAAGTGGCAAACGAATTTTTAAAATTTCTTCACCTGTTTATAAAATACATTTAGGAGCGTCAAATATTACCCACATAGCATTTGGAAGATTGTTTTATGAAAACTGACTGTACCGAGTCTTTGATGATCAAAAACTGATTAATTACTTCTGCGATTAGAATAAGACTCGAAAATGAGTCACACCAGCGATTGAAGTGATTTTATTTTTTGTCATATAAAAATCACCTAACTGAGCCTTTTTCGACCCCTTTGCTGATTAAAAAAAGAATTTATCACTTTGACGATTAAAAGAAGACTGGAAAACGAGAGACCAGTGATTGAAGTGATTTTATTTTTTATCATATAAAAATCACCTAGCTGAGTCTTTTTCGATCCCCTTTGCTGATTAAAAAAATAACTTATCACAAATTGATCACGCTAAAGATCGAAATGTGATCGATTACTTTGCTTTTTTAGAAAAAAAAAAAAAAAAACAAATATTCCTTAGCAAGCCTAGTGCATAAAGCTATCATTTTTCCAAAAAAAAATTCAGAGAATTTTATATTAGATTTCGGTATTGATGGTTCCGAATGTTGTAGAGCAGGAACATACGAATGTATGTCTTCCGTGTTGCCGTATATGAGAGTGCCAAAATGCGCATATGCATTTTCATAGGAATTCATTTATGGATTGAAATTTTTAGATCTTAAACTCCTTCTTAATATTATTGTAGGCTAAAAATCTGTTTCAAAAGTTCCAACCAAAATGTGGACTGAGGGTGACTGTGGAAGTTCTTTTTGCGATATTGGTAAAGGTAAGGCCAAGGGTAGAATATGTAAGAGGATAGAAGATGGGAAAGAAAAGCGGTTGTAAGCTGACCCAAAAATGATAGGAAAATGAGTAGAAAAGTATTAGAAAATGATTAGAAATTGATCAGAAAGTTATTGAAAAACGACCCAAAAAAGATTCGAAAATGACCAGAATAACGACTGGAAAATGACTCAAAAAAGATTGAAAGGTCAATCGAAAATTATAAGAAAACCGAAGAAAAATTACACCAAAAAGATTCAAAAACGATCAGAAAACGATTCAAAAATTACCAAAATAAGATTCAAAATCGAAAAAAATAAAATCGAAAGGGACTCGAAAATGATAAAAATACGATTAAAATAAGACTTGAAAACGACTCCCCAAGAAGAGTTGGACGTAGGGTACCATTTTCTACAGACGATAGGCTCCTTTCTGATCAGAAAATGAGCGCATTTTCCATTATTTTAAACGTGCATAGGGATCGAAAAAGACTGGAATATGATCAAAAAATTCATAAAATGCTATGTGGGTAGTCATATTTTTTGTTTTTTGTTCTTAATTACATGTTAATTTTTTTATTTTAAAAGAAAGATTGGATCCTTTTTTTTATTAAAAATATTAACGTTTATAAAAAAATTACCTCATAATTTGAGTGTTTGAACTATTTACAGCAACATGATAAATAAATGTAATAATAGGCTTTGTTCAGAAACTCAGCTTGAAGCGCAACCTGCTTTTGTAGTAGAAGCAGAGCGTTCATAAACGTAAATTTTGCATGAAGCGTCGCTCATCACAATTAGAGCCCGTGCACAATTGACTTCTACCCAGGGACTTGTAACAAAACTCGTTACGAAACGAAACTCTCGTTTCTGGCGTTTCTGTTCCAAGAAACATTAAAGGATAGAAACTAAATTCGAAACCAAAAGATTGTAACGTTTCAATAAGTAACAAAACCTGTAACGAAACTAAATTAATTTTGTTCCTTGTAACAGAAACAGAAACAAAACCCTTTGTAACAAAAGTCGTAACAAAACTCCGAAACGTTTCCAGCAGAAACAAAACCTGTAACGAAACTAAATTAATTTTGTTCCTTGTAACAAAATCCGTAACGAAACTAAATTAATTTTGTTTCTCAGAAGCCTTCTACATGGAGCCCTATTATTTATGGGTCAAAACGAGGACCCGGATGATCTTGTGTGTTTCTGAGTAATATTGGTATCTAATGAAAGGTTTTGAGCTGGCCTTCTACAATATTGGTATCAAATGAAAGATGTTGAGCGGGGCTTTCGTATAGAGCTCTATTCTAGACCGGGTCTCCACATATGGGTAAAAATGAGGATCCGGATGATCCTTGAATATTTCTGAGCAATGTTGGTATCAAATGAAAGGTTTTGAGTAGGACTTCTACACGGAGCCCCGAGATAAGGGTCAAACGTGGATCCGAATGATCTTGTATGTTTCTGAGCAAAACAAAACAATACAAATCAAAATCAGAAATCAAAAATCAAAAATTAAAAATCAAAAACCAAACACCAAAACAAACAAAACAAACAAAAACAACAAAATGTAGCAGTGACAATGGCAACAAAAAATTATAAAAACGATAGTCGCATTTTAATCGATAGAAAACCAGTGAAAAAATGAATAAGGGAAAGGGAATAAAAGTCCTATTTCGAAACTGATTACACATCAATGTTCATGAGTACTCCTTACTCACGTTTCCTTTTTTTTTTTTTTTTAACTCAACTGGAGTTAGGAAAATATGTGAAAATTTACTAAGGCGAAATTAAAAAAACCCTTATAATTTGCTTTATTAACTAATACCTATTATAAACTTGTTTCGGACTATAATTGGCTGCGAGAAATGATAAATTGACAGAAATGTAATAAAGCTTGATTAATTAAGCAAATACACAAAAAAAAAAAAACGCAAGTCGGATATCCCATTATCCATACGTAACGATATTAAAAATCATGATGATGAAGAAATTGCACTACAAAGTAGTCTGAATGAGCTATTATTAGAAAATTAAATATTTCTTGATAACAATTAATGTATACTTTTCACAATCCGTTGTTCTATGCATATGAAGCGTTTTTATATATCATTTAAAAAAATTAAAAAAGACAACCCTAATAGTCACCCAGTTATATTTTTCTTCATATCGACCCCTTTGTGCGACTTTATCGTAAGGGACAAAAGCAAATTTTACAGGAGAGCATTTTTTTTGTATTTTTCACTGTTTTTACTGGTATATTTAAATGAAATTGAACACGCGTTTAGATGGTTAATTAATACATTGAAACTGATATCTTTTTTCTTGACAAAATTTTCAGTTTGCGAAAAAATCATAATTTTGTCCCTTACGATAATTTCGCTCTCAATGTTTTATGACCGTATTTGAATAAATGTCTCTTACGATAATATTTAAAAAATACTAGCCGGACCCGTGCGCATCTTGCGCAAAAAATAACAAAACATACGTGGCGCCAGTCGGTATGGTTTGTGCTGTCACGCCCATTTTAAAAAACTTATTATTTATTTGGTTTGGTGGACCTTATGGAACTTTCAATGAATTACCTAGATATATGTTGACAAAGATATCGCATAAAATGTTTTTATTATTCCTATATAGGTATGTGCAATATTTTTTATATATTTTATATATATATTTATGTGCGTATATGTGGTTATTGCCGACTTGGGTAATTTTTTCCACACGTTTGCTTTGGCTTAATCGATTTATCTGCTACAGTTCCTGAGTTTTGACTTATAAATCTTTGAAAATTTGCTCCTCTTGGCCCATTTTTCAAAATTTCAGCACGTTTCCTCATAACTGCATAACGTCATTTCATCACTCGGGCTTTATTAGTGACTGAATTATCATGTTTTACGTGTTTTTCGAAATACATACATATGCCTTATTTTCAACCCCAACTTTCTCTGTTCCCATTAGAATCTGTGTACCAAATTTCATTAAAATATTTCTATTTTTGCGCAAGTTAGAGTGTATACGGCCGGACGGACGGACATGGTTCAATCACTTTTTTCATCCTGATCGTTTTGATATACTCGTATATATTAAGGTGGAGTGAAATTTTTTTTTTTGGAAATTCTATTTGTTCCAAAGCCAGAACGGCACCTTTCTAGCCCAGTAATAAGCCTTTAAAATTTTATTGACCTACTCGCATGTTTAGAGGTGCCCCCAGCCCCACAAAGTTCAAAAAATAGCACGATCTGGTACAAATGTGAAATTTCTAAAATTATAAAATCAAAAAAACAAAGTCTGAGGATTGATAAACAGGCTACGTTGAGTATAAAAGTGAATTTTTTTTTTTGGAAACAACAACAACCAAAGTTATTAAAGATCAAAGTTGATATTATGCATTTTTTAAATTGCAATTACTTAAAAACTACTGAACCGATTTCAAATATTTTTATACCATTCGATAGGTATTTTGAATCCCTTTAATTTGATATAAATTTTATGTGGGTTCCATAACACTACCCGCTGCGGGGGTAAACCCCCCTTTTGCCCCCCTCACTTTTCATATAAAGTACCACGCCCAATAAAACACCGTTTCGCATGCATAGCTAATTAATACCTTTAAAACGATGCCTTACTTATTAGTTTTGGTTAATTACGTGAGCAGAAAAAGGGATATTTATAAAACACCAATTAGAAATAATATATATATGATAAGTGTCTTATTCCATACTTTAGTTGGTTGCCACAGACATACATATACATATATGTATGTATATTATATACCTAAAAATAACAAGTCCATCCTAATGTTCTGCAAATATAGTTTTTCTACTGAGAAACAAAATTAATTTTGTTTCTGGTTTTGTTTTTGTTGCAAGGAACAAAATTAATTTTGTTTCTGGTTTTGTTTTTGTTGCAAGGAACAAAATTAATTTTGTTTCTGATACTGAGAAACAAAATTAATTTAGTTTCGTTACGGATTTTGTTACAAGGAACAAAATTAATTTAGTTTCGTTACAGGTTTTGTTTCTGCTGGAAACGTTTCGGAGTTTTGTTACGACTTTTGTTACAAAGGAGTTTTGTTTCTGTTTCTGTTACAAGGAACAATATTAATTTAGTTTCGTTGGTTTTGTTTCTGCTGGAAACGTTTCGGAGTTTTGTTACGACTTTTGTTACAAAGGAGTTTTGTTTCTGTTTCTGTTTCGTTACTTAGCTGTGTAACAGAAACCGAAACCGAAACGCGTTACAAGTCCCTGCTTCTACCTCGCTTTGCTTCAGAGTTTTGCTTTGACAGTTTCGTTCAGCATGTGCTTTTCAAAGGGACATGTTCACAATTGAGGTGAAGCGAGTAAAGCAAGGTATAAAGTTAGGCATCTTTCAACTTTTTTACACTTTGACAAACATCTCCCCTTGTGTGTGTGTGTGTATGTTTGTATAGCTACACTTATTTTAGCGATTTCGCGCAATTTCGTGAGAAGTGAACAGAGAAAAGTAAAAAATAACATTCGAATAAGCAGAAAAAAGCTAATTCCCCAAATATTTTACCAAAAATCAGGTTTATAAATTAAAGCAAAGAAGTGAAGTGGAAATTGTCAAAGTGTTAATTGTATCAAGCATCTGAAATTTCGCTTTGCTTTAAGGTTTTTTCTATCAAAGTTGGAGCAGACAAAGCCAATTGTGCACGGGCTCTTACTGCCGCTGTTGCGTTTCATGCTGCGTTTCTGAAAATAGCCATAATGATGTCAAAAGTAGCATAATAATTGCGTTTTGAAAAAGCCACCTTGAGTCAAAAAATATTGTAGAATGAAATGGCGCAGGTAGATTTCCAAAATTAAAATGAATTTTGATTAAAATTCATATATTTATCATTTCAAACATTGTCAAAGTTCTTGTATAAATCGATGGTCACGGACCCCAGGAATGTGTTTTTGGGGAAATGTCACTTGGCCTATACGCGGTTTTGCATTTTAAACGACGATATGAACTATGTACTTAGTGTCATCACCGCTGCTGTTAGGTGCGTGCTTATTTTTTTCTTAATATTGGCAGAAACGAGCTAATAAAATAGCAAAAAACAAAACATTGTTATTTTTATTTTTTTTTTCATAATAGTAACTAATACTTTATTATTATTATTTATTTAAAACTCATTCAATCATATATTATTAAGGTTTTGTTTGTATGTATATTTCCGTATGATTGATTATGTGAAGTAAGAAATTGAAATTAAAAATTACGTTATACATACACATATATAATTTATAAATAATAGCATAAATTTTTACCTTTCTATTTATATTTATATATATATATATTTCATTAATAGATATACAAACATATATATATATATGTATATGTATGTCTAACGTTTTTGTTTACTCTTATTTTAATTAATATTTCTTTAATGATTTTCATATTCATATGCATTTTACTTCATACATATGTATGCATGTATGTATGTAGTATGGCTTTGTTCAGAAACTCAGTTTGAAGCGCATCCTGCTTTTGTAGTACAAGCAGAGCGTTCATAAACGTAAATTTTGCATGAAGCGTCGCTCATCACAATCATCAAAAAAATAATTACTGCCGCTGTTGCGTTTCATGCTGCGTTTCTGAACATACCCTATGTCTCATTTTTTATTTTTAGTTTACTTTTTTTACTTTTAGTTTCCTTTTTAATTTGTATTTAAAACATATGTAGTTTTTTTTTTAATTTTTAATTACTAATGCCTTAAACGATTACATACGTACGTACATATATGTACATTCATATAAATATATAGTGAATACAGATATATACTTGTAATTAAAAAAAAAGAGAATAAGACAATAATGCCCGTACACGTAAATCTATACAAATAGAATAAAATGAATGTAATGCTGCTCTGTTGCGCATGCGTAAGTTATCGATAGCTTTGTTCAGTTTTGTGAAGTGTGATACATTTTTTTTTACATTTTAAATGTTTTTCTTGTAAGAAATAAGTGGGATTTATAAAATTTTAATTGGTAGCTAAATTTAAGCCTAAATTAATTTATGAGTTTTTAATTTTGTTGGTTTGTTTGTTATTTTCGAAGCGGGATGTGTGTCTATAAAAAAAAGCGTATACTTTTTGGTACGCGTTGTGTTTGTATTGTATCAAAATATTATTAACGTTTTGAAATTATACAATATACATATATGTATGTAAATATGTCTAAAATGTAGACGCTATACATATATATATTTCAACGCGTTAAATTACATACACAGGCATTTACATATGTATATACTTTTACTTACCAAAGCCGTGCAGTTGCCAAAGATTGCACGGCGTAATGCTCGTAGAATAGCATATTTGTTTTTTTTTTGCTCTAGTACTTAACATACATATATATTAACTTGCCACTATTTATTTGTTATAATTACTTCTCATTTTAAGCTTGTATTAATTTTTTTTATTTTAATTTATTTTTGTTTTATTTATTTCTTTTCACTATGCACTAATTTATTTAATTTATTAATAATATATGTTTATGTACTTTCTTATTTCCTTTACACGCCATTATTTTTTTTGTTTTTTTTTTTTAGTAAGTTTAACGCTGATTTTTTCACATTTTTAAAATTTTATTACATATTAATAGTATTAATAAATAAAATTATGTACCCACAAATAAAATTAAAAAAAGAAAAAAACTAAAAAATAAGAAATTTGTCGGGAGTAACAATCACTGCAACTATGTCACACATAATACATATGTAAATGAAAAAGTTTTTATTTTACATAAATAATTTCAACTTTAATTTTTTAAGTTTTTTTTTGCTATGCCGATCTTAGTCAAGGCATTTTGTATGTAAAGTTTAAATTATGTATGTGTTTATTTTGCTCTGCATTGTCTCTATTTTTTTGCAGCGCTGGAGCAATTGTGGTTTGACCTTTTGTGTGGGTATGAATGCAGTGCCTAGATGGATGGATGTATGTTAACGCTACATATATGTATAAACGGTGTATGTATAGTGTGTGTGTGCATTTGTTATGTATTTTTAACATTCTAGCAGAGCAAGTTTGTGGTGTGGTGAGATTGTGTGGTTACGTTGTTGAATACAAGCAAATTAAAAAATACTACGCCCTTAATGTTAAATTTGTTAAATCCTCCTTCGCCACCACTTGCCGATTCCTTCCCTCTATTTCCTTCCCGTTGTATTACTAGTTCTTTGAATAGTAGACCGCAACATTTCTAATCTAAAAAAAGGATATAAAAGTTAGTAATTTTCTTTGAACACAATTGGGGTATGTTCAAAAACCACGCACCAAAAAATAAAATAAAAACAAGAAAAAAAACCAAAAACCAAAATAGAACAAAAAAAAAAACAAGTAAGGAAGCCTAAGTTCGAGTGGAATCGAACATTAGATACTCAGCTGTATGCTTTCATTGTTTGTTTGCGTTTGATGGAAACACGGTGCACTTAATATAAAGCGAGTGCTGCATAAAGTGGGCGTAGTCACGCCCATTTTCTAAATTTTTATCAGTCATCCAACTAAGCATATCAATATTATACTTTGTGCAAAATTTCATTCCTTTATGACTTCTAGTTACAAAGATGTCATGTTACAAATTCCCAAAGGGTGTTCCAGAAATATCTTTCTTAAAAAGTAGGCGTGGTCATAAACCGATTTCAATAAATTTTTGCGTGTCTATTAACACAAGTTATAAAAGTGTACAAACCAAGTTTCGTCATAATATCTCAATTATTTGTCGAGTTATAGGCTAAGAAATCTCGTATATCCCTTTGTGTAAAAAGAGGCGGTGCCACGCCCATTTTCCAAAATTTTTCTATTTGTTGTTTCCGGTCTATTGTGGAAGTCATGCCACAAAATTTCAATGACAGATCTTTATATTTGACAGAGATATCGCTTAAAATGTTTTTATTAGGCCCCTTTATAGTTCTCATATATAAAAGTGGGCGTGGTCGTCAACCGATTTCGCTAAAATTTTGAGCGTGTATTACCACAAGTAATAAAAGTGTACACACCAAGTTTCCTCATTATATATAAATTATTTGTTGAGTTATGGGCTCAGAAATCTCGTATATTCCTGTTTATAAAAAGAGGCGGTGCCACGCCCATTTTCCAAAATTTTTGTGTTTTTCGTTTTATATCCGCAGTTGGACTCCTGCTATAAAATTTCAATGATATATCTTTATATTTGACAGAGATATCGCTTAAAATGCTTTTATTAGGTCACTTTATAAGACCCATATATAAAAGTGGGCGTGGCCCTAAACCGATTTCGGAAATTTTTCGTCCAAATATTTGACTAAGTAAGTATATCACGCGTACCAAATTTCATATAAAACTTTCAAGGTTTGACCCTTAATAAGTGGGCGTGGCACCGCCCATTTTCCAAAATTTCATCAAATTTCTTCCTAGGGGCCTGAGCTCAACACGTGGGTAAAATTTCATCGCTCCAGCTATATTAGTGACTGAGATACCAAATTTCCGATTATTTCTATATAGGAAAAGTGGGCGTGGTCATGGTCCGATTTCGCCCATTTTCAATACCAACCGTCCCAGTCTCGATACCAACTTGCATTTCAAATTTCATCAAAATATCTCAATTTTTGCGCGAGTTAGAGTGTTTACAGACGGACGGACAGACGGACGGACGGACGGACATGGCTAAATCGATTTCTCTTTTTACCCTGATCATTTTGATATATATAAGTCTATATCTATCTCGATTATTTCACTCTGTTACAATCCACCGTTATGTGATTAAAACTATAATACTCTGTGTACTAGTACAGCTGAGTATAAAAAACAAACTCAAAAGAAAAAAAAAAATTAAAAAAAAAACAAAGACAAAAAAAAAAAAACAAAGACCAAAAAAAAAAAACAACAACAAAAAGTAGAATAATAATAGAAACAAAAACAAATTAAATAACTTAATTTTCTCAAACTCAAGAAAAATGTAATTGACGCCATTCCATTACCATTACTTATATGTAGTTGGAGATTTTCAATTACAATTTCATGTAATTGTAATTGAAAAATGTCAAAAAAAAAAACAAAAACAAAAAAACACAAAACCAAAAGAGAAACAAAAAAACAACAAAGACAATAGCAAAAGCAAAAAAAAAACAATGAAAGAAAAAACCAGGGACCGAAAATAACGGTTATTTTTTTTTGTGTGGTGAAAAGGTTACGCAAAAATAACCTTTATCTTCTTTTGGTCCTTAATAACCATTATAAAAACCAAAAAAGTGTTTTGGGCTTGAATAACCGTTATGGCAACCAAAAAACTGTTTTGGGCCTGAATAAACGTTATTCAGATTTTTATTTTTTTTTGGTCAGCAATAAAAATCAAGCCTATTTATTTGTCAATATTTCTGGACGATATTGGTATCAAATGAAAGGTGTTGAACAGGGCTTTTACATAGCGGTGTATTTGTTAAGATTCGTAGGTCGGGTTCCCAGTTATGGGTGAAAAAGTGGACCCGGATGCCCTGGAATGTTTTAAGCAATATTGGTATAAAATGAAAAGAAGTAATCAGAGCTACAATCCCTGCTCAACGCCTTTCATTTGATACCAATATCTCCCAGAAATATTGACAAATAAATAGGCTTGATTTTTATTGCTGACCAAAAAAAAATAAAAAATCTGAATAACGGTTATTCAGGCTCAAAACAGTTTTTTGGTTGCCATAACGGTTATTCAAGCCCAAAACACTTTTCTGGTTGCCATAACGGTTATTCAGTCCCAAAACGGTTTTTTGATTTTTATAATGGTTATTAAGGACCAAAAAATTTTTTTCTCATGATAATGGTTAAATATGACTTTTACCCCATTTCTCTTATAACCGTTACGTCCCTGGAAAAAACAAAAAGAAGAACAAGAATAGAAACAAAAACAAATTGAATTTTCTCAAACTCAAGAAAAATGTGATCGACGCCATTCCATTACCATTATGTGTAATTGGAGATTTTCAATAACATTTACGAGTAATTGTAATTGAAATTTTTTTTTGAAAAATATAATTGTAACTGAAAAATTTCAATTACCCATTACTGTAATTGTAAATGAAAAAAAATGTAATTGAGGATGCCGAGGTCTGGTTGGTATGTATGTGATAAATTTAAAATTAAGAGAAGCAACGCTCAAGGCGTTGGTAGCCTAGTGGTGATGCCATTATATTACCAATGCAACGACTCGAGTTCGATCCTCGGTGAGGCCGTCTACGTAAAGAAGTTTGATGAAGAGTTTTGGTGATCTCCGAAATAGATATATAGAATAGATATATATATAACTTCTATCAAAAAATTAATTTTTTGTTGAACATTTTTAATGCAAAATGATCAGTTTTTTAAAATAGTTTAAAAAAGTAATTTTAGGTTTAATTATGTATCATAACATTAATTTCGTTCCCTGATCTTAATTATACATATAATGTGTTGTGTCTTTTTTCAATTATCTCAATAAAACAGACTCCCTGAGGAAGGCGGAAAAGACGCCGAAACGCGTAAGATAAAATGAGAAAACTTTAGTTTTTCCTTATAAATCTCACCGGCCTAAAAGCTCTAATAAAAGCATTAATTATAAATTAAATATATTTGGCCTAAATTCTATAATACATAAATTTTAAATTTTTCCTAAAAAAAAAAAAAAAAAAAAATTCGCCAATAGCTCTAAAAAACTAAATAATAAATAAATTGCTTCACAGAGTAGTAGAGAAAGTGTTCATAAATGCAACAAACATGTTTGCGCTAAATTGTTAACAAATACATTAGCTACAGCAGTTCTGAACATACCCTTTACTTTTTTTCATTATCTTTCTCCACTTACCTATGATGTGACTTTCCATATTCGTGATACGTGGCTTTGCCGCCGGTTGTGGTATAATTGTGATTTCATCATTGATTTTCAGTGGTTTCAGCAACGAATCATTCATGCCCGTTAAACTACTGCGTCCACCGCTCAAACTCAGAGCGCTACCACCGGCGCCACTGCCCGAAACGGCCGCAGCGGCTGCATTCTTCTTGCCATCCATAGCCTTCTTAGCGACTGTACTATGCGCCGTATACACATGTGTTTCAAATTGTTTATACATTCCAAATGTGGCGGTGCACACTGTACATTTGTATGACAAATGTGCAGGTTTCAATGTCATATGATGATCGCGAGAGACGTGATTCAACAATTTCCATTGGTACATCTAAAATAAAATATTATTAATTGCAATTGTTATCTCTTTAATTTAAATCAGTTAAATTTATTTCAGGTGGTGAGCAACTGCATTTTACTTCAATTCTAATTTTGAGGTTAGGTTCACACTACGCAGACAAACATTTTTTTATGTACAGCATGCTTGTCTATATGTACATATGTTTATGCACTTGAAAGTAATTTGTATTAAAAATATATGTATATTACCCTGCCACAAACTGGACACCGGCCAGCATCTTTTCCTTTATTAGCGGCTTCCTGCATTGAGCTTGTAACCAAACCATGTGAGCCTAACAAATGCCGTTCCAAACCTTGATCGGTAAAGAAACGAAATTGGCATTTTTGGCAATTCAACGGCGGCCGGTTGTAAATCATTTTTGGGTGTATCTAAAAGAAAAAAACATAATTTTAATTTCTGAGTTTCTTAGTATTTTTTATATATGCCAAACTCACTTTCACTTTGTGCATCCATTGCATATGGTTGCGCAACTGTTCCAAATCCTTAATATAACCATCGCATATTTCACAAATGACAAACTGTGCTTTACTATTATTACTACCAGCTAGACCAATAGGACTTAGGCCTGGTTTCATGCCAGCCGCAGTGTTAAATTTGCTTGTGGATGGCGATACACCACCCGTTTGCGCAGCATTTTGGCGAGGTAGTGGTGTTATCGAAATGCTTGGTTGACCGGAAAGTGTCTTCTTTACAAAAGCATTGGCCGCCTAAATGATGAAAAAATGATTTTTTGTGGGTTAGTATTGATATAAAGCAAGAGTACCGTAAAAAAGAAAGCACAAAAAGAAACAAAAAACACCTTTAACAATTTTCCTCCTTGCTGTTGTTTTTGTACCTGATAGTTGTTGGGCTGCACTATGTTCGTAGCCATTTGTGAGCGTATCGGTGCAGGTCCACGCAGAATTGGTCCAGTCGGTACTGGGCCAACGCCAGCTTTTTGTGCCGTCAAACCGGGCGAACGTCCGCGCAGCTTGTTCGCTGCATTATGGGCAGCCAGCGCTGCTTGCATGTTGCGTGCCTGTGCGACTGCATTTTGTTGTTGTTGTATAGAAGCCAGTGCTGCCTTTTGGGCGGCAGCTTGAGCAGCCATTGCCTAAAATAAATTAAAAAAAAAAGAGACGGTTAAAGTTAATTTGTATTCATGAGAAAAAGTTGTGCAACGCAAGGCTTCGGCTAAACCACACACCCACCTGATATGCTGTTGCTGTGCCAACCAGCCCGTGGCGCGGTTTGATACGCGGTATCTTAGCCGGTGCCTCCCAGTCGGCGGGCGGTGCCAAATTGATTTCGGGTCGGAACTTTTTCGCACAAACCGGTTGATGGCGTCCCATTTTAGCCTTTCCATTATCTTCAAAGCCACAATTGGGGCACTGATGATAAGGCAGCGGTTTGATGAGACGTGCTTTTATATTGTGTATCGCTTCCATGTGATAAACTATTTCGGTGGCGTTACGTATCTCAAAAGCGCAGAAATTACACTTGTACAGCGCACCATTCATATGCGGGGTCTCATAGTGATTGGCCATGGAAAGTGCCGATTCCGTTTTGAAATTACAGAATTCACAACGTTTCATGGTGAATTTGAAGGGTTCATTCTTTTTGCGCGATGCCTCCAAATTGCCCGAAAGCGCCGCAATGGCACGCTCAAAATCTGTAATATTTTTGCCGAGGCTTTTGCGCATCTTGCGTTTTTGCAAACGTATCAAATCGGATTGTACGAATTCCTGCACCAAGCCGACGCCAATGTCCATGAAGAATTTACCTAAGGGACTCTCGAAATAGTTCTCTTGACCGGGTTTGGCGGGCGCTGTAACATTTTGGGCTGCGGTGCTGGGCGATTGTACGAGTGCCGCTGCCGGTTTGATGGCGCCTTTGAGTGCTGGCATATCGTCGGATGCTTCCTTGATTAAAACTTTAGTTCGTACGCCCGGTTCGGAATCGTCGTCCTCCTCATAGTCTTCGTCATCGTCCGTTCCCTCGGACCACGACTCATCGATGTCCTCGCCACCACGTCGCCGTTTCTTTTTCTTGCTACCCTTTTCGTCTTTATCCTCTTTATTCTGTTCGGTCATCATATCAAATTCTGCTGGCTTATCAGCTTCGGCGAGATCTTCCTTTGACAGCTTATACTTCTCCTCAATTTCCTTGACAATATCTTTTAGATTGTCTGCTGGCGGCTTCTCGTATATGTAGGGTACAATGAATGAAGGCGCCTCCAGCACAAACATATCGTCTGTGAGACCAGGTAGCAAATTGGATGTATTGCTTGTTGTTGCACTTAAACCTGAGAGTGATGTGGTATTGGCTATAGGTGAACCGGCTATTGACACGCTAGCCGCACCCATTACAGGCACAAGTTTCGGTGGTCCTCCGGCTGTTAGTGGTGACTGAATGGCAGCTGCTGGCGTTATATTCACCGGGTATATATTGGTCTCTGCGACTTTTTTGGTTGCGGCAACGGCAGCAGCATTGACGACGGCTGGACTGTCGTGTGGCATAAGTGAGCGCGCATCCTTAATGGATATCTGGCCGACGGGTGTGCTTGGTCCAACGCTGCTGCGTGGTCGTTTACTTGGCGGCTGGGAATCGTCCGAGTGTCCGCCGAGCGGTGAATTTGCGGCCAAACTCTTACGCTTAGTAAGATCATTTGATGTTGGTCGTGGCGCTGGTGTATCATCCTCTATCACCACGCAATCATCATCGTCAACATCTATGATTTGTGCTTCATCTGCATTGTTAGATGATTTCGATTTTGACGTTGTTACGTTTTCCGTATCGGAATCCGAGGCTATAACAACTGCGCCATCCGAATCGCTACACACCGATTTCGTTTTACGTACCGCGCCAGCATTTCCTTCGGACAAATCCACTGTTTCGCTTCCATCGGTAGCATCAGTTGGCTTAGAAATTGCCTGCACATCGTCGTCTGTGTCATCGTCATCCAAATCGACAATACCACTCGCCGCGTCGCTGTCTTTTGGTACGCCATTGGTCTTGTTTGGCACCTCGGTTTGCTGCATGTCATCGCCAATTGAGAGCGGATCTGCTGAAAGGGAAGTGTCCATGGGCTCAGGCGCTTCAGCACTTCGACTGTCGTCGCTGGGTGCATCATCTTTTGGTGAAGTTTTGCTTTGCACCACTTCTTTTTCGTCCTGGCTGCTGGTTGTTACATCGCCTGCCGCCTCCAATTCGCCAACACTATCCGTATTGCTGTCAACTGTGGCCGGCCTTTCGAGACTTTCACTCGCTGCATTACTGCTGTCTTTAGGTTCACCGGGCGGAGTACTCTGTGATTTTCGAGTGTCGTCTGCGTCTGCGTCTGCATCTGCGTCACTTTCACCACCAGCACCAGCCGCACTCGCGCCCCCGCCACCACCGCCAGCCGATTTGTCTGTGGTGCATGTATTTGATGAATTTTGTAATTCGTCATTACAAAAGTCTGTGGAATTCTCCTTGGAGTTTGTGGTAGCTGGTGTCATAGCAGTTGGCAATAAGTCATCCCTAGATTCCTCATTGTTTTGGCGGTCTTTATTTCCGACAATGGAGCTAGTATTCGTATTACCATCTTCTTCACATGTGGACATCTTACTGTCTTCACCGCCCGCAGCAACAGCACCATCAACACTAACACCAACGCCACAACCATCTGCTCCACCACCAATACCATTTTCTGTTGTCGATGATGCGGTCATTTGGGAATCATCTCCTTCTGTTTCCGCACCATCCACTTCCATTTGTTCGTCGTCATGGGTTTCAGTGTTTGATACTCTAATACTAACATCTTTATTTAAGCCATTTTGTTGCTGTTGATCTTTCAATTGGACCGGTTGCTCTTCTTTAGGAGGTTGTTGCGCAGAGGCATTACCAGCCTCAATGTTGTAATTACTACTTGTTGTAGTTGTTGGGGGCTGTCCATCCGTTGTATGGGAATAGGTTGTGGGACCGGATTGTGGTGTAGTTGCCTCTGGCATTATACCATCGACTTCAGTCATTTGTTTGATGAATAACGTTTAGACTTTAACACCAAATTCGACTGCAAATAAATTAAAGAAAATAAATACAAAGTAAATAAAGTTAATAATAATAAATGTATTACTTAGTATAAAGAAAAATGTGGTAAATTACGTCATTCATGTGAAATTTAATTATGTTTTCTCTTTGATTTGATTTTGTGTTGGCACAAATCTCTTGAAGTTTGGAATTCATTTACATTTCCAAGAAATATTCTGTGCATTCATGGCACCCTGTGTGCACTCAAATTAAAAAACTTTGAATCTTCTTTTTGTATTACACACTCATTTTTAGTGACCCCGGTAGAATCGTCTACTTAATATATCCGTGGAACGTCTTCTTCAACGGAGCTGTCTTTAGTAAACTTAACTTTAGGTTATGTTAGGTTAGGTTGTTGTTGTTGTAGCCACCAAAGCACTTCCCGAAGGTTTTGGGGAGTGTAGGGGAAGTAACAGTCCTTTGCTGCATATATCGGGTACGCTCCGGAACTAGTCCCTCCTGACACTAGCCCGACACGATTTTTGGCCATCATCAACCTTCTAGGCCAGTGGATTTTAGTCGCTTCTTCGACAGGCCTCACTTACCACGGGTATATTCTAAGCCCCCTAACACGCTGAGGGTATGTTAGGTTAGGTTGAGCTGGTTGCCTCCGCAATTCATGAAAGCTGCGCTCCGTTTAGGCCGAACTGGCCCGTTGTGATACCACACGGAAGCCCTAGCTTCCTGATCCCATTTAAAACCCTTCCTAATTCCTCTTAAAAACCTTTCCGTAAAGCTAAACCACCGCGTTTGTTTAATTAAGTGCAGAAAATCTAGTATCTTTGCATTTTCCAACTCCGCCAGACATTCGAAAAATTGTTTATGGAAGAAGCGATACCTGGCTAGCGACAGTGGCATAAATAGTGCTCAACACTTCTCAACATAGAGCTGTTCTATGATGGCTAATTCCGTTCCGCAGATATGGGTCAAAACGTGGATCCGGATAACCCAGCAATGTCTCTGAGCAATAGTGGTATCAAATAAAAAGTATTTTTTTAGGCGCCCAAGGACCGAATTCGGTCTCAAAAGGGCTAAATGGGTGAGAACAGTTGATAAAAGCAAATATTGCGATAGTGGAGCACACATACACATTGCTGCAACCAAACATAAGAGGAATAACCTGACAGATAGAGAGCTAAAGCTCTCTCATCAACCCAAAAAAAAAAATAAAAAAGATTGGTCTTCATAATCGAGGTTTAAGTGTTCTGTCATCTTATCTTCTTTATTAGAGAATCATCGTAGGCTGCTGTACCAGATTCCCAGTTTTTGCATGTAGCTTTTAAATATTTACTGGACTCGAAGAAATCAAGCTATTGTTCTCAGCTTTTTTGAATTTACCGTTTTATTAAAAGCATATCATCATTATGCAAGAAAAATAGCTCAACAAACTTGAACTTATAGAAAGGAATGCATTCCATGGAATTGGAAAGAGGAATTGGGAAAGCAGCAATTT
Organism: Urophora cardui; assembly: GCA_960531455.1. NCBI lineage: Eukaryota > Metazoa > Arthropoda > Insecta > Diptera > Tephritidae > Urophora > Urophora cardui. The sequence continues at coordinate 48,172,418 of OY482673.1, forward strand.
CTTTTTCGGAATTATGAATTAAAATTTCAATTCCACATTCCGAAATTGCAAAAGGGCTCGATTCCGAGGAATCATAATTCCGGAAGGAATGCATTACTTAACAAGTCTGCTCTGACATAACCTGATAAACGATGTGCCCCTTAAACTCAATTAATCGTATATTATAGTTAGTCAAATATTCGCCAAAATCACCGAAGCGGCTAAGAATTTATGAATAACAGCGTTTATGTTATCCTACTACATATTTTGCAAGTAGAAAATACCCAATAAACGTTGAGATGAACATAGAAAAATGACTTGATGTCTAATAAGAAATAATATCGTGATTATAACTACCTTAGTTTTCCAATGTTAAAGAGAAAAGTGGAGTATTTGAATAGATACAAAATTCAAATTCATTCAGCTTCCGTTTTGAAGGAGTATGCTGCTATACTAGTTAAGGGCCGGTTTCACCAACACAGATTAACGCTTACCGGAGGTCCAAGTGCCGGTTAAAATATCGACTGCGTTATCGACTACATGTTAAATGAATGTGGCCGATAATGCAATCAATATTTTAACCGGCACTTGGACCTCCGGTAAGCGTTAACCGGAGTTGGTGAAACCTGCCCAAGTCCTCCAATCAAATAAAAAAGTTCTTGAACATTCATTAGCGATAGTGAGGCTTAACAATGATATTAATTTTTCAATCGTTTTGGATTTGTTAAGCAACCCTAACATTTATGTATAGCATAGACATTAATTTTCGAGGTCCTAAATCAATATGAGAACATTTTGATAGTTTGAAAAAGATGGAGTTTGCGTGTTTCCAAAGAGGGCTTAAACAAATTTAATGCTTGCAAAAAGATTTCTTTTGGATATAATGTATTGTGGAACGATTTTCTGTCAACTCCTGCCAAGTTTGGGAGGAAGCAACTGATTTGTTGGGCGGTTGATGAAAAACGTTAATTTTAGAAAAACTTGTTTCCATGAATATATCAATACATTTACGTATCTTGTGAAAGGAAATCCCTGCACATCAATACTTGAAGCTTAACCTTTTTAAATATGAGAAAAATTTGGTGCAATGAATAAAGTCATTATTAATTTATACATACGTACATTTATACATATGTATGTATATACAAATATCTGTATATATAGATACGTATATATGAATGTGTATACATATAGGTATGCATATGTACATACATATATACTTAGGTTGGTAAAAACCAAAAATGACATGGAAAGATAAAATACCTATGTAGGAACAACTGGAAGACGTACATATGTATGTAGGTAAGCAAGCATTTAACATGTACATATGTATGTATGACGTACATATGAATATAGCTATACTATAGTTAAAAATACAAGTCAAAATGGACAAATTGGAAAAAGTTAAAGAATATATTTCCTTTACATATATATATATATATATATATATGTACGTATGTATATCGAATAATATCGACGAAAGTTTTCGCCCGAAAGTTAATGATTCCAAGTTACATATTTAGTACTAGAAGGAAAAACTTGCTTTTGGGCGCAGACTTGGCGGACGGACTTTTTCAGAAGAATGAACATGCATAGATACGTACAGAAAAGCAAAAAGACAACAAGCAAAACGAAACGAACGAACAGTGGGATGGAAGATGGAAAGAAGTGAATAAGAGAATTGAGCGTAGATATGTATTGTATGTATGTATGTTTGGATGGATGGACGGACGAACGGTCGGACGGACGTATGGTAAGACAGAGGGTATACATACAAACAGCCGATTAGACGCCATTTTGTATTTTCTGTACAGAAAGCGGGCAGGCGAGTTGTTACACAAATAGGCACATACATATGTACATATTGTATGTATGTATGTCTATATATATATACATACATACATATATATGTACATACATATTTATGTACGTTTGTATATTTGCACATTCAGGTACTATGTACCTACTTACATACATATATAATTTTATAGTGAAATAGGTCGTACAGGTATTTAATAGGTATATAAATAGGTAGGTAGGTATGTATATACTATATATGTACATAGGTATATACATAATGTACGCATGTATGTTTGTTTTCATAGGTACAGTTGTCGTCAAAAAATAAAACAATACCTACACAAATCTCACCAAAAAATAATTATACAATATAAAAAAATTTGCAAATTTCATAGCAGAAAAAAAAAATTAAAAATTAACGAACTTTTTAGAAACATATAAATTCGGCATAGGTACCTAATTACCCAGTCTACATACTAAACGAAGACATACTAAGAACCGTTAACTTATCTTTGCAAAACTATTATTTAATTATTTTTGAGCTCAAAGCCGCACAAAAATATAATTTTGTTTTTTTTTTTTTGTTTTAATTCAGGTCGTTATTTTGGCTGCACTCATGTGTATGACTTAAGAATTCCATAAAAATTGTAAAACTATGGTTAATCGATTGATTAAAATTTTTGGATAGACATTCCTATAGAATTTTTGTTGAACATTTTTTTAACTAATGATTTGACCGAAGTTTAACAAAGAAAGTTTAAATAGTTTTTAATAAAAATTTTGTTAAGAATTTTTTGTTGTAGTTAAAGGTATGTATTTTTTTTTAATTAATCGAAATATATAGATGTATATATGTATACATATACATATGTATAGGTACTATGAAGTAAAAAAGTTGAAATTGGCCGAGGTTTGTCTTAAATTTGGTAATTTTTTTTGGGGATAACTGTATATACGCGTATGTAAATGACCTCGTTAAATAATTTAGTTACATACATAATACAATGGGCTTGTAAATGAAGCATATATGTATCTACTGTATAGATAAACATATGATATATAAAAAGTAATGCTTATGCATGCGCATATTTACATACTGTATTTATGTACATATGGAAGTGCATACTTTTCACAGTATCTATGCATAGATACATACCTATATGTACATAAGCACACACATATGTATCTACTAAGTATGCATATATGCATGTACATATTTTCATAGCCCAGGAAATTAAAATTTTCCGATAAATAGGAGGGGGCTAGATAACTTATGCAATCGTTGTTTTAAGCCAACAAAATGGAAATGTGGAAGAAATACTCTTTTTAAAGGGTTATCATATATGTACATATATGTATTAAACCAATACCATTTTTAATAACTAATTTTTTTTAATACATAAAAGTTATTAAAATATTTATTTGCATGGCACTCCATCTTCTAAGGTGGGCACAACCTCAAAATTATGACTAGTATTCTATTTCTTCGAAATAAAACAAACGACTGTTCGAGCATTTGAACAACAATTGTGCAAGCTACTCGAAAATGTTCAAAAAAAAAAAAAAAAAAAAATCGAGAGCTCTATTAGCAATCTCGAATTTTGCCATTTACGTAGCTTTTTATTTGAGGTGTTTTAGATTAATAATTTTTGTTTAGATGAAAATGGGTAGTTCCTTAAATAAGAAAGGTGTTGAAAGGTAGGAATGACATGTTGGTACAATATATGAATACATATCCATAAATATGTATGTAAAATGTATGTAAATATGTATGTAAAAGATGTTTATTTTTCTGTTTAATATTATTTTACTTCAATTCTAAAATAGTGGAGTGACGCATCACCCCAATTGAAATTTACGTATGCATACATATATGTACATATGTATGTAGTTATATGCAAAAAAAAGTCTTGCCAAACGAAGGTTAAGCTACAAGGTTGGGCTAAAAAACTGCGTAATCAAAAAGTTTAAAAAAAATATATAAAAATTTGGAGTTCACTTAAAAAAAATCTAAAACTACATATGTTATCAAAAAGTTCTTAAAAAATCTATCTAAGAAATTGGCAGTTCACTTAAAAAAATCATTGAAAAGATAGCTACCCACCTACTTTATAAAAGAAAATACATACATATTTGTATTGTTTTTAATAAATTTTGAGGCGATGTAAATAGGATCATATAAGTACATACATACATACATAATATAAAATCATCATACAAAACAGTCGTGAATAATAGAATATGTAGATAAATGTACATATCCACCCTAAATCATAAAGTGGTACAACTCAAAATTTTTTGAAATCTGGTTTCTTTCATAAATCGGTACACATATTCAGCCCTATCATGAACTTCATGTGAAAAATTTCTCTCGAAAAATATAAAGCAAAACAATAACAATTTTTCACATTTTGTTTTTGTTTTGCTTTGTAATTTTTGGGAACATTTTGTTCACATGAAGTTCACGATAAGGCTGATTATATCTCTAGCGATTACCAAAAAATCATTTCCATCAGTCATTTTTAACTGGAAAATAACTATTATACGTGGTCTTTTCCCACATTATTGCCTATAAAAAATAAAAAGTATTTTGGCTCTCCTGAAAATTTTTGAATTTTGAGTTGTGTCACTTTATGATTTAGGGTGCGATATGTACATATGAATGAATGAATAGTGAATAACATCTATGTATCTAGTTTTTTAACAAGATTTTACTAGCTTCACCTGTATGTATATACATATGTATTTATGTAATTTCCTTCCAGCCTAAAAGTATGCAACATATTAACTAATATTAATGTTTACAGCAGTGGTAATTAAAAATGTCTAAGCCTGTTTTTATATTCTTAAAATATTCAATTATTTTCTTTTTTTATTTCTTTACAGATTATATACAAATCCAATAAAGTAATGCATATGTAGATATGTACATACATACATCTGTCATAAAAGGTTAAGGGCATAGTATATACCTATAGCTTGCTAATTTTTTCGCCTAGCCGGCATTTTCCTATAACGAAAAATAAAGCAAAGTACTTCCTTAAACACATACATATGTACATATCTACATAGTATGTACAAAAATCTGTTTAAGCAGATATTATAAGCTTTATTTGCAATGAAAAAGTCGAAGTCGAGGTTTGATTTTTGTAAATAAGTACAAGTATGTATGTATGCATGTACATTTATGATTTTATCATAATTTGCTTCTGTCTCATCCTCCTCTTTGAAAATTTTTCAGCACAGCAACCACGCTAAAATTATAGTAAGTATTTGGATTTTAGTTGTGCGCAACTACTTCCACTTCCCCTGGATGACTGCTGTATTAAAACCTTTGCACAATTTTCTTTCTTTTTTTTCTGGCCTATGTTTACTCACACTCTTTATTACTCTTCGTTTGTTATTATACGCTTTTTCAGCAGCAGCTTGTTACCATATACTGTATACATATCTAAATAGATTTATATGTTCATAAATAGATATATAAGATGTTGCAAATATCGATCGAGAGGTTAATAAATAGATTAAATTAAGGAAAATATATATCTTCTAAAAAAATTGCAAAAAATTTGTAAGCGTTGCAGAGTTGTAGCCAAAGAAAACCTACCAACCAGTGAATGGAGCCCCGCAGTCAATGATCAAGCGAATCAAGTAATAAAATACAAACACAATCACTCGCCGTATTAATGTCTACTGAATACACCAGAATGGCGCGAGAGTGCAATCAGCTTGTCAAACCTACATGTGTATGTATGTAGCTGCTGGTGCTGGTGGTACAACCAGGGTTGCTGCTGTTACGCTCAAAGAATAGCACCGAGAGCAGTTAATTCTTTTCGGAAGGGATAAGTACAGGCAACCATTTAATTTTGGGGGTGATTCAGAAACCCCAGTTCAAAAGGATTCTCTTGCTCAGTCGATCTACAATTGGGAGAATTATATGCAAAGACTGAGATTTTAGTTATTAAAAATGGGTTGGAAGGACCATATGAACAAAAATTCTGAAAACATTTTTCATTTAGGGAAGGAATCATAATGAAACTCTTCAAGGCCGGAGCACTGTAGTAGTGTCAAGTGACACAATAGAATTGACGTTAACAAAGAAACAGTAATCATTATTTTGACAGAAGACAAATGATGAAAGATTTAAATATGAATTCGTCGCAGCATCCACCTTCCGAATTGATTCGCCTTGGAATGAATTTTAGCAAAGTAGTCCAGGTGTATGAGCTCGAAAATTGTTATGCAGGTCCAATCCCAAAAGTATGCTTTATCTAGATTTCTAAGCGCGCTATTCTACCACTGGCGGGTTAGAGCGCTTTCACATTACTCGGTGCGGTATCGGATCGACATTTTTGGTTTTTACCGAAAGTGTACCGAAGCCTTACTGACCACATGTGTTTCAATTGGCACTTTCACATTAGTGTTGCATACATGAAATCGGAGCGGATTAATTTCGGTATACCGCAACGCGGTAAGACCGGTCAGTAAAATTTGAGGAATTACTGCATACATTTTTGATGAAAAAAGAAGGCGTGATAAAAGAAGAAGAACAAAGTCAGTAAAAAACTCGTTTCGGTAGTAAATGTAGCAAGTTGTAATGTCTTCGTCTCCCCTAGAAGACATTATTGTTATTATTGAGTGATTTGTTGAAGTTAAAAATTTTGTTTTGCAAATTTCGATGTTTGTTTTCCTATTTTCTGCCGATTACGCACCGAAAGTATTCCCACAAGTGTGAAAAGCACAGCAACGCGGAAACGTTTCGGTAAGCCGAAAATATCGAGCAAAAAATGTCGATCCGATGTCGTACCGAGTAATGTGAAAAGTTATTTCGAAAAGCTATATACCCCAGCTTCGCTGTTAATAGTTTTCAGCTAATTTTCCACTTACCCAAATCAAATTAAAAATCGATAAAAAATAAATTTCGTGCTAGCCACTAACAAAAAAAAAAAAATTGTTCGCACGACAGACGGACTAGTGTCAGAAGGGACTAGTACCCGAGCGTACCGGACTGTTACTTTCCCTACATTACCCAAAACCTTCGGGGTGTCTTGATGGCTACAACAACAACAACAACCATTGGCAAATTTTCAGCCTTGTCGTATTCTCCCTCAGAAATTTTCCGGATAATTTTCTTATCACTTTATCAACTTGTTTTTAAATTCATTTCCATCCACTTTATATGGTTGACAGCGTCAGTATTTGTACCACAATCGCGGTTACAAGCAATGGTAATAGTTTAATACGCTGGTAAGATTGTTGCATATTAGTAGCTAATGCTTTTTAACATTTGCATTCGATTTCCAAATCAGCTGATTCTGCAATTTTATACATACATATATAAAAACTGTAATGTTTGCGATTTTCCTTCTAGCGCTTCAGCAAATACAAACTTTTACACATGCAGATAAATAAATATTCATACACGTTAAACAACACTGTTTCGCGTCGACGTCCGGCTCTCAACCGGCCGCTTTATCCAAACGCTCTCATCAACTCCCCAACGTTTTTATCTGACATTCGCATTTGTTTTCTGGTGAGCGTAGCGTTAAAAAGGAAAATCTCCCGATATTAGCTTTGTTCAATAACTTTACTTGCAATAAGAGCACCAGTGACAAATTAAGAGTAAAAACGAGTAAAAGAGAAAATTATCAACCAAAGTTATTGAACACAAAATCGTAAACACTTGCAAGTAAACAGCTGATGCGCTGTTTTCACAATTTGATTTTTAGGTTAGGTTGTAATTGAAATGTTTGAAATTGAAAATGAATGTAAATAACTGAATTAGGAAGACAAAAATCTACTTTGGATATTCCACAACATCGTCAAGATTCCTTTTTGCGCTAATTTATTTAGTATGCAATTAGAAATTTGCGATTGAAATGTTGGCATATTTCCAATTGCAATTTTCGTGATCATATGTTTTTGACGCTTCTATTTTTTTTAAAGCTGCAAGTAGTTGCAAGTTAAAATTTTACTTGCAACTATTTTCAACTCTCTCGAAGTCTTAATCTCCCAATTTGAGTCTCTTTTGCAAATTTTTTGGGTTATTGAACATAAAATTCGTAACTATTTGTAAAAGCAATTAAAAACTTTGAGTTATTGAACAAAGCTATTGCCGATGACAGCAGTAGCAGCTGGTCATAAACAAGCACTCCTTCCATAGTCGAGTGACTGAAGCAAGCATGAGGCAGAAGCAGAAACTAGTTGTTTTATTTGTGCACGCAAAGAGGCAAATGTCAAAAGAGGCGAAAAACAGCTTGAAAATGTGGTAAACAAAACAAAATAATATTGACTATAAAGTATTTTTGCTGTTGCTGTTTATGCCACCGTTCGTAGCAGTTTGTTGGCGCGCTGAACTATGAGTATGAACATACATAGATTCATCTCACTTCCCAATCAACATCAAACGAAAAAGTCTCAAACATGAGAAAATCTTTTATCTTGGTTGGAATTTCAGCGTATTTCTTAAATGTTTTTCCAAACGTTAGTTATCTACTTAATTATAAGTTGAGGAGGCGTTTACATATGTATGAAGGTAGGTACAAACATACAGTTGAAATTAATATGTAGGTATAAGCGTATTAAAAATTAGCCTTTTAGTTTGGGAATGCTATGAATGTTTATTTGAGATGCATTTGAGAACTAACGTTTGAAAAATATCCACTTTTTTCTTGACGATGGATTCGTTCTCCAATCGAGGTACCTACAGTTAAAAATAAATATTGGAAATTGGAAAACGGGTTGGTTGGATCTCAATTTGACCTCAAATCAAATTCCAACCAAAATGTTAATATTAATTAATAAGATATTTGTGTGCTAATTTCAATGACTACTTTGCAAAAAATTTATTTGAAAAAAAAAAAAAAAAAAAAAAAAATACCCAGAATGGGGCAGTATTGACATGAAACTCCTTAGTTGTAGCGAACAAACCCTCGCTGAGTGATAGTTGGTGAAAGTAAAAAATTTCTTGATTTTTTGCGATTTATTTGAAGTTAAAAAAAACAAGTAAGGAAGCCTAAGTTCGAGTGGAATCGAACATTAGATACTCAGCTGTATGCTTTCATTGTTTGTTTGCGTTTGATGGAAACACGGTGTACTTTATATAAAGCGAGTGCTGCATAAAGTGGGCGTAGCCACGCCCATTTTCAACATTTTTACCAGTCATCCAACTAAGCATATGAATATTATTCTTTGTTCAAAATTTCATTCCTTTATGACTTCTAGTTACAAAGATGTCACGTTACAAATTCCCAAAGGGTGTTCCAGAAATATCTTTGTTAAAAAGTAGGCGTGGTCATAAACCGATTTGAATAAATTTTTGCGTGTCTATTAACACAAGTTATAGAAGTGTATAAACCAAGTTTGGTCATAATATCTCAATTGTTTGTCGAGTTATGGGCTCCGAAATCTCGTAGATTCCTTTGTCTAAAAGGAGGCCGTGCCAAGCCCATTTTCCAAAATTTTTGTGTTTTTTGTTTTACGTCCATTGTTGGACTCCTGCCATAAAATTTCAATGATATATCTTTATATTTGACAGAGATATCGCTTAAAATGTTTTTACTGGGTCACTTTATAATACCCATATATAAAAGTGGGCGTGGTCGTCAACCGATTTTGGTAATTTTTCGTCCACGTATTTGTCTAAGTAAATATAACACGCGTACCAAATTTCATCGATATATCTTTAACGGTTTCTGAGTTATGGCCTATAAAACTTTCAATATTTGCCCCTTAATAAGTGGGCGTGGCACCGCCCATTTTCCAAAATCTCATCAAATTTCTTCATAAGAGCCTGAGCTCAATACGTGGCTGAAATTTCATCGCTCCAGCTATATTAGTGACTGAGATACCAAATTTACGATTTTTTCTATATAGGAAAAGTGGGCGTGGTCATGGTCCGATTTCACCCATTTTCAATACCAACCAAAATTTCATCAAAATATCTCAATTTTTGCGCGAGTTAGAGTGCGTACGGACGGACGGACGGACGGACGGACGGACATGGCTCAATCGATTTCTCTTTTCACCCTGATCATTTTGATATACATAAGTCTATATCTATCTCGATTATTTCGTTCTGTTACAATCCACCGTTATGAAATCAAAACTATAATACTCTGTGTACTAGTACAGCTGAGTATAAAAACTCCAATACACACATTTCCCCTTAAAGTATACAATGAAAAGAGGAGTCGCACAATGGGTGATTGCGGCCAAAAATAAATTCAAAATTAAAGTATTTGTAAAACCATTTTTTTTAAATAGAGATCGACAGATACATACATACATATATCAAATTATAATAAAAAAAGCTTATATAAAAATTTTTGAGTCTCTTTTCGTTTAGCCGTACAGGGTGCCCAAAGTTGAGCAAAAATAGTTTCTTTAATTTCTCAATGAACGCACCTCATACAAAATACTCATTTAATTGTTAACATACGAACTCGAGTAATACATCAGGAGTGTTTTATAGGGCACTTCTCTGCTCGCTTATACTCGATTCTGCTCTCTTGGCTGACAGTTTCCATACAAAATGTTAGAGACTTTAAGAGACCTTTAGAGAGTATGCCAGCTACTCATTAAACTGATCTTTACTGATTATGCCAATTATCTTTACTGATTATGACAATTTTTTCTATTGTGAATAAGTGAAATGGTTTCAAATTTTTGTCAATAGATGTCTCCCCTATCTTCGAATTCAACGCAATACCGTTCGTTAGAAAATTGTACAACATACGTTCTTTGTCCGTACTTTAACGAACGGTGTTACATTGAGTCTTGGCTAGATTCGAAGATAGGGAGACATCTATCGATAAAATTTTTTAAGAAATTTCATCAAATAAACACACCATTTTTCCAATTCCTTTACTTTAACGAACGGTCGTTTAATTTTCACTTGCTTTTATACCAGTGGTTGTTTTTTTCGCAAGTCTCTAACTCTTGCCGAAACGAATACGGCTTTCATTACATAGATAATGATTTTATCTTTCAGCAATTATAAATTAGTTGTAAACAGCGTTCACTATTGAATTTATATGAATTTTCAAATATTGACAAAAAATGTCTATAAGAAAAAAATATGTACGTCCTCAATTATTTTTTTTTGCTTTGAAACAATATATTCTTAATCAAACTGCCCTATCATTTTAAAAATCCACTGCTCCATTTTCTTTTATAATTTTTTTCCCATTTGTCTAAAACCGCGTTTTTGTAAACGCATTAATTATGTTATATTTTGACATTGTGAAAAACGTTTACATTTAGGCGACAAATGGAATATTTCTCTATCGTCTTGCAGTAAATGGTGCGTACTTTCAAATTATGAGGAATTTTTTTTTATCAGCGTTAATTCGTATTTTTGGCAGCTTTTTTCTTTTGGAATATAAAAAAATGTAAAAATTGTAAAATTTTAAAATGAAATTAAAAAAAAAAAAATAAAAATATGTATGACCTTAATTTTTTTAATATTTGATAGTCCTAAATGTCTTTTATAAACAGGTGAAAAAATCGTAAAAATTCGATTGCTCCATTTTGCTTTACGAACTTTTTTATGGAAGGTGTTTTTTAAGTTTTCGTACATTTTCCCACACAAAATGCCCAAAAGTATGCTTCAAAAAGTTTTCATATTTTGTATGGGAATATTTGACAAATTAATGAAATTTAAATATCGATATTTCCAATTCTAATTAAGATATTCGAAGCAACTAAACGTTCTTTTCAGGGGTAATAATTGTGCTTTCAACCGGTTTAATCGAATTTGAGTGGAAAGAAATTACATAAAAGATATTACCGGGGAATAGAGCCAAAAAACGCGTTTTATGCCTATTTAGGCATGGATATTTCAAAAACTAGAACCAATTTGGAAATTCTGACAACAGATTCAGGATTAGCACATTGAAATCCTTTAGAAAAGTGGAATTTCATTTCTGGTATATAATTTTTTTGAAATGCGATTTTTTTGTATGAAAATTTTATGATAAATGCTTATAAAATACTTAAAAGTGCATATATGTGCATATGAAATTTCAAAAATACCGTTATATGGGAGGTGGGCGTATTTGTGGGTGGATTTTGTTCAAATTTTCACAGTTTCAAGATTCTAGCTCTATTATTACTATTTTTGGCCGCGTTTGTATGGAGGTGCCCCCACTGTGAGCCGGTTACATATGTATGTACATACAAGCAAGCAAACATAGATACAGGTGAAGCTAATAAAGCGTTATAAAAAACCTTTGTATATAAAAAAAAAACTTTCTTTTGTTGGCGAACGTAATTAGTTTGCTAATATTATATTAATTATAGATTATTGAACATACGGTCCTATTACAAGTGAAAAAAAATTCGTAAAAAGTAAGTAAACAATTTTTTTTGGGGACGAAATTAGCACATAAATATACGTTTTGAGTTGTGTCACTTTATGATTTAGGGTGCGATATGTACATAGTACATATGGATGTATGTATGGATCAATGTACCTACATACATATATATTTATGTATGTATACCTGTAATGATTAAAGCAGAGTCGAGGAGATTTCATGTTGCATAGATACCCTGAAGGAACGATGGGGACAATTGTCCTAAAATTATAGACCTAGGTATAGTTACATTGTAAGTAGACCAAATAGAGTTCAAGAAATGAATGAAATGTATAACTAAGCAGGTCAATTGTCTCGAAAATAGCCCAAACGTAATGCGGGGTAGGTCAATTGTATTTAAATTGGCCCGAATGTAATGCACAATGTGCATTTTTTGTTATACGTAATTTGTATATATCAACTTTGCTTTTTGAAATATTTTGAACCATGTTAGCTTTTTTTGCTGAAAATTTTTGATTATTAAAAAATTAATTTTCCTAATTCGAAAAAGTTTGCGGAAGTTACAAGAAATTAATATTAATTAAATTAATTAATCTTAGCCGTTGGAAAAAGGTATTGTGAAATCAATGTAGCTAGATTTCAAACATATTTGTTATTTAAATTAACGCATTCTTTATTATTATAGAAGCGCTTGAACCAGATTAATCATTAAAGGATACGGACAATAAATAAAGCTAATGATTTCATTGCGTTACAAAAATAATAATATATGTAAGTATAATTTGTAATTTATTTCCTGCAGCATATTGTTATTGCGATTTTTGCAATATGAATTTCTTTAATTAATTACCTTTTGCTTGCTTGCTCTTCCGACAGGGTAGGAATATGATGTACTGTGGAACGATTTTCCGTCATTCCTTGTCATGTTTCTTTCGGACACAAACCGGTTTCGGCTAATATGCACCATCGAGAACGAAAAAAAAAAAAACACTGACGATGGCACATATTAGCCGAAAACGGTTTGTCTCCAAACCAAACTTGACAAGGGATGACGGAAAATCGTTCCACAGTACATCATACTTTAATTAACTTTTAGATATAATGTACACTTATTTAATCAAATAAAAAATATAATAAAAAATAAAATAAAAAAGTAAAAGACGAGAAATGGTTTCAATCTATATAGTATAAGTATACTCCTATTGAAATGAGGAAAGGTCTAGACATGAAATTGTTTCATTGTATATAGAAAAAGTATACTCCAATTGTAATGCACAAATGGCTAATCGACCTAAAGCTGGTCCGAATGTAATGCAGGTAGGGACAATTGACCACAGCCTAGGACATGCAATGTTAAATGTAAATATAATTTTATATGGGATTGGACCAAATTTTGGACCAGTTACAATCCCCTACAGTCTAGTTTATGGACTATTCTAAGTCTACTCCGAAATCCTACAGGGTACATTTACAATACATACACACATATGTGCATATTTATAAAAGTTCGAAGCTCCTAACAGAAAGAACTCAGTTCAGCTACTCCCATTATATAAGCACTACAAATATATGCATATATGTATGCATGTATGTATTTATCTATCTTATATTATAAATGTGAAATGGAAATTGTGTTTAAACTCAATTGGCGAGAAAACCGCTGAACGGATCCTCACGAAACTTTGCACACCCTAGGTATTTTAACCGGTAATTGCTATAGGCATATTTTTAATCTGATTAAAATTCAGGGATGGGCACCTCCCATACAAAATTTTCCTTTTTTTCGTAATATCTCTTGAAATATTTGTACTAGAATAATGAAAATTTTTGTGAACGAATAATACAAAAATATATACTCAACGGATAAACAATTTAGGTCTTGGTAAAGCAGGGATGGGCACTCTCCTCCCATATAAACTGAAATTTTCACATCGAATATCTCTGGAAATATTTGTAGTAGGGTACTGAAAACTGGTGTGAGGGCATATGAGATAACTATGTATTAAACGGGAAAAACACTAGGTCTTGGTAAAGCAGGGATGGGCACCTCCCATACAAACTGAAACTTTCACAGCGAATATCCCTGAATATATTTGTAGTAGGGTACTGAAAACTGGTGTGAGGGCATGTGAGATAAATATGTATTAAACGGGTAAAACTGCTAGGTCTTGGTAAAGCAGGGATGGGCACCTCCCATACAAACTGAAATTTTCACATCGAATATCTCTGGAAATATTTGTAGTAGGGTACTGAAAATTGGTGTGAGGGCATGTGAGATAACTATGTATTAAACGGGTAAAAACGCTAGGTCTTGGTAAAACAGGGATGGGCACCTCCCATACAAACTGAAACTTTCACAGCGAATATCTCTGGAAATATTTGTAGTAGGGTACTGAAAACTGGTGTGAGGGCATGTGAGATAACTATATATTAAACGGGAAAAACACTAGGTCTTGGTAAAGCAGGGATGGGCACCTCGCATACAAACTGAAACTTTCACAGCGAATATCTCTGGAAATATTTGTAGTAGGGTACTGAAAACTGGTGTGAGGGCATCTGAGATAACTATGTATTACACGGGTAAAAACGCTAGGTCTTGGTAAAGCAGGGATGGGCACCTCCCATACAAACTGAAATTTTCACATCGAATATCTCTGGAAATATTTGTAGTAGGGTACTGAAAATTGGTGTGAGGGCATGTGAGATAACTATGTATTAAACGGGTAAAAACGCTAGGTCTTGGTAAAGCAGGGATGGGCACCTCCCATACAAACTGAAATTTTCACAGCGAATATCTCTGGAAATATTTGTAGTAGGGTTCTGAAAACTGGTGTGAGGGCATGTGAGATAACTATGTATTAAACGGGTAAAAACGCTAGGTCTTGGTAAAGCAGGGATGGGCACCTCCCATACAAACTGAAATTTTCACATTGAATATCTCTGGAAATATTTGTAGTAGGGTACTGAAAATTGGTGTGAGGGCATGTGAGATAACTATGTATTAAACGGGTAAAAACGCTAGGTCTTAGTAAAGCACGGATGGGCACCTCCCATACAAACTGAAACTTTCAAAGCGAATATCTCTGGAAATATTTGTAGTAGGGTACTGAAAACTGGTGTGAGGGCATGTGAGATAACTATGTATTAAACGATTAAAACGCTAGGTCTTGGTAAAGCAGGGATGGGCACCTCCCATACAAACTGAAATTTTCACATCGAATATCTCTGGAAATATTTGTAGTAGGGTACTGAAAAATGGTGTGAGGGCTTGTGAGATAACTATATATTAAACGGGAAAAACACTAGGTATTGGTAAAGCAGGGATGGGCACCTCGCATACAAACTGAAATTTTCACAGCGAATATCTCTGGAAATATTTGTAGTAGGGTTCTGAAA
This sequence comes from Urophora cardui, assembly GCA_960531455.1. Lineage (NCBI taxonomy): Eukaryota > Metazoa > Arthropoda > Insecta > Diptera > Tephritidae > Urophora > Urophora cardui. Next base: position 48,187,912 of record OY482673.1, read on the forward strand.
ACTGGTGTGAGGGCATGTGAGATAACTCTGTATTAAACGGGTAAAAACGCTAGGTCTTGGTAAAGCAGGGATGGGCATCTCCCATACAGACTGAAATTTTTACAGCGAAAATCTCTTGAAATATTTATAGTAGAGTACTGAAAATTGGTGTTGGGCATATGAGATAATTACGTACTCAACGGACAAAAAAAAAAATAAGAAAACTATCTTTGACGTCAAGAATGATATTTTTCTATGTAACTTTTTTGGACTAACTCAATATGCTAATATTTTTAAAAGCACGTGGTGTGAAACCCGCGGGTAACCTCTAGTATATATATAAAAATGAAGCCCATTTCTTTGTCGCCGGCTTTCGCCCAAACGCGTGGAGAGATTTTGACCAAATTTACACACCAGCTTAGTACCTTGCCCTAGATGGTTTATATTATGGTATCAAATGAAAGGTATTGAGCAGAGAATTTACATAGATTAGTACTCATTGTGATTCCTAGGTCGGGTCTCCAGATATGGGTCAAACGTGGACCCGGATGACCCTCTAATGTTTCTGAGCGATATTGCTATCAAATGAAAAGTCTTGATGAGGACTTCAGCACAGAATTGTGATTCCTAGCCCGGGTCTCCAGATATAGGTCACAACGTGGACTCGGATGACCCTCGGATGTTTTTGAGCGATATTGGTATCAAATAAAAGGTCTTGATGAGGACTTCAACATAGAACTATTTTATTTGTGATGCTTAGGACGGGCCCCGAAATATGTGTCAAAACGTGGACCCGGATGACTCCGGAAAATTTCTCAGTGATATTGGTATCAAATGAAGGGTTTTGAGCCGGGATTTTACATAGAAATTTTTTTTTTTTTTTTTTTTTTTTTTTTTTAGCATCCAATATATTTTGCCAACTGTATAAATAAAATACATCCAACAATTTTGTGGTTCGTTAAAAGTAATTAGTAATTAATAATGACTTAATAAACATGGTGGGCATGTATGGATTGCTCTCAGTAGCGCATCCATTTATTATAGTGCATCAGCAAAGATCTGTAAATGATTTTCTTTTGAGGCGTACGAAATTGGTTGGTCTTGCCGTCAGGGCTAGAACGAGTGGGTTGGGGTGAGCTAATATTCTCATTTTGTATGATGCAGCATACTTTCTGATTTCTTGAGATATAGTAGGTATCCTTAGGTCACGATGTAGTTGGTCGTTCGTGACGTAGTAGGGCGCATTTACAATCATTCTAATGGTTTTCGATTGGAATCTTTGGAGAATCTCTATATTTGAGTTTGCTGCGGTTCCCCATAGCTGTATGCCATAGGTCCAGATGGGTTTTAAGATAGCTGAGTAGAGCAGGAGTTTGTTGTCGATTGATAGTTGGGAGTTTCGATTCATGAGCCAATAAAGATTTCTCAGTTTTATACCAAGAGCTTTTCGTTTGGTGAATATGTGGGTTCTCCATGTTAGTTTTCTGTCGAGATGCATACCCAGGTACTTTGTTACGTCACTTTGCGGTATATCAATGCCATTGAGTTTTACGGGTGGGCAAGTGTTGCGTCTAGTGGTAAACGTCACTTGAACAGATTTTGATTCATTTGACTTTATCCGCCAGTCTTTCAGCCAATGGGTAATTTTATTTAAACTTCTTTGAAGCTTGAGTGAGGCGACGTTAGGGTTGAGGTCTGAAGCCAGTACAGCAGTGTCATCGGCAAAAGTGCCGATAGTGACTCCTTCTGCTATTGGGAGGTCGTATGTGTAAAGTAGGTACAGTATTGGGCCCATTACACTACCTTGCGGGACGCCTGCTAAGCTCTCGTAAAGCTCAGACTGCTCTGCTCCTTCTTTGACGAAAAAGTAACGATTTTTTAGATAAGATTGTATAAATAGAAAGTAGCTTGTAGGGAGAGTATTTTTTATTTTATAGAGCAGGCCGTCGTGCCATACGCGATCAAAAGCTTGGGATATATCTAGAAAGGCAGCTGTACAGTATTTTTTTTGCTCAAAGGCAGAGTAGATTTTCTCGGTAAGTCTATGTACTTGTTCAATTGTTCCGTGTCCTCTTCTGAAGCCAAATTGGTGATTAGGTATAATGTTACGCTCTTCTATTTTGGGTAGGAGTCTTTTAAGGAAGAGAACTTCCAAGACTTTTGAGACAATGGGCAGCAGACTAATGGGTCTGTAAGACGCTGCCGTATCAGGGGGCTTTCCTGGTTTCAGAATCATTTTCATCTGAGCGACTTTCCATTGAGGGGGTATGAATGCAGTTATTAGTACTGCATTAAAAAGTTGGGTGAGAAATTTTATGCCTTCGTAAGGTAAGTGTTTTAGTACATTGCCATTAATAATATCGTACCCAGGAGCTTTCTTTGGGTTGAGCATCGCTATTACGGTTTTTACCTCCGATATTGCGAATCGTTTTATGGGGAGGTCCATTTGATAGGGATGACTCAGAGTATTTTTCACTTCTGTTGTTGTGCTTAGTGGGGGTTCAATATCATGTGGGGTGAATACTGATTTTAGGTGGCGTGCAAAAGTATTTGCTTTCTCTGCGTCACTTTTCGCCCATTCGTTATTTTCCATTCGTATTGGAGAATTGTAGAAAATCGGCCTTTTTAGCTTACCAGCAGCTTTCCAAAGGGAGTAATCAGTTGCAGCTGTTGCATCAATATTACTGAGATATTGTTGAACTTGTCTGTTGTGTTCAATTTTGAGGATGTTTTTGAGTTCTTTGGTGAGAGCATTCAATCTTTTCTTGTCGTCGGGGTGACGGGTTTGTTGCCATTTTTTCCTTGCGAGTCGTTTTTCTTTGAGCTTAGCTTGTATGTTGTGGGTAACGCTTGTCCTTTTTTGTCTGATGAGGGTGGGAGTTGATTTCCATGCAGCTTGTTGGATGCAGCTGTTAAAATGTTCGACTGCTGCCTCTATATCTTCAGCAGATTTCAGGGCTAGTTTGAAGTCAAGATTAGACGTGATGATGTGTCGGAAGTATTCCCAATCAGTCTTCCGATTGTAAAGGCTGCATTGTTCCGCTGCCGGTGTAAAATTTTTATCAATTGTTACCAGGATTGGAGAGTGGTCGGAAGACAATTCAAAGCACGATTTGCAATTTATATCTGAAGAATTCACGCCTTTCACCACGCAGAAATCGATTAAGTCGGGTATTTTATTTTTATCTGTTGGCCAATAAGTGGGAGTTCCAGTAGAGAATGGAGTTAAACTGAGATTGCTAATAGCATTATATAGTTGTCTTCCTTTAGGGGTAATGAGACGAGAGCCCCAGAACGTGTGTTTGGCATTGTAATCGCCCCCAGCTAGAAATCGATTTCCAAGAGTTTTGAAGAAATTTTCATATTCTGCAGTGCTGATAGAGTGCCTCGGCGGGCTATAGATAGCAGAGAGTGTAAGCTGGCCGCTCGGGTCTTCAATGACAATATTTGTGGCTTGTATAGCATTTGTACGGAATGAATTCGTGCTGTAATGTTTAATACTTTTCCGTATCAAGATACCTGAGCCTCCATGAGCGTTGTTACTGGGGTGTTTTGTGTGGTAAAACTTGTAGTTGGGTACTTCAAAGTAGCTTTTGTCAGTAAAGTGGGTCTCAGATATGAGGAGTATATCTATATCGTGGGTCTGAAGTAAAGTTTTAACTTCAAGTAAGTGTTTGGATAGGCCATTGGCATTCCAAATGATAATTTTCAACGGGTTGAAGATGCACAGTTTTTAGTCGTGAGGGTGACGAGGAGGCTCATCATTGATGTCATTTGTTGCATGACTTGTTTCAGTAAGTCTATCATTTCTCGCATTTCGTTAGTGTTTTGCGTTGGGGTGTGGGTTTCATTACTATTTGGAATGGCATTATTAGGGTTCGAGCGGGGTGTTACGCCTTTCTTTGCTGCTTGAGCATATGTGGCTGGGTATTGGTCAATTTCAATTGGGGTTTCAATCTGCATTGGGGTTTGAATTGGCTGTTGTGGTTTCTCTTGGGGCTGTGCAGGAGCTTTTTTCCTCAGAGTTGGGTATTTGGCGCTTTGGATGTTTTTGTATACCATACAGCCTTTATAATTTGCTGGATGGTTGCCTTCACATAGAGCGCATTTGACATCTTCAGATCTTGTCTTTCGCTTGCAATCAGCGGAGAGGTGGTTTCCAGCACATTTTATACATACTGATTTTCGACGACAGTAGGACTTTGTGTGGCCATATTGCTGACAGTTGGCGCATTGCGGTATTTCACGCTTCGGGTGTGGGGGCTCGAAAGCAATTCTTGAGTGCAGGAGACTTTTAATTTGATATATCTCCTTGTTATTGGAGGCGGGTTTGAGTTCAATGATAAACATTGGGAGAGGATTTTTTGTGACTCTGTGTTTTATGTTCCAAATGTTTGTGACTGAGTGACCGAGATCTTTTAGAGAATCCACAATTTCTTTTGTGTCTATTGAGGAGTGCATGTTTCTGAGAACAACTCTGAAGGTACGTTCTTGTTTTGTTTTATAAGTGTGGAACTCTGTGCCCTTCTGTTCCAGTTGTGACACTATGGTTTTGTAAGCATCCAGGGATGATGCTTGTACTTTTACTTGATCCTTGCCTGTGAGCTTTAGATCATAGGAGTTTGGAGCAACTTCTTGTAGTAAACTCATTAGGGGGGGAATGTTTAGAACTTTGTCTATAAATATTGGCGGCGGCTTGGGTATTTTTTCAGTTGGTTGGTTAGTTTCCTCAACTTCAAGGGAGGCAAATCTGTTTTCGTTTTCATTTTCATTTGGTTGGCGGTTTCCAAGCCAGTAATAATTATCAAGTTTAGCCTGTTTTTTAGAGGTAGTATTTTTACTTGGGCTTTCGCGTTGGCGTTTGGGATTGACGATCTTCCATTGGTCGGTTGGGGTAGCAGTTGTCAAGTTTCCTGCAGTTTGGGGTTTCTGGGCTTGTTGTTGTTGGGCATAGAGAATTTCCAGTTGCCTTTGGAGGGTTTCGATCTGCTGTTGTACGTTTGGTACGTTGGTACTAGGCAGGCGGGATGGGGTTAGATGTTGGAACATTTGTTGGGGTGTACCTAGGGATCTCGGTGTTTGGTGCTGTAGTTGCACTTGGGCTTGTTGGGCATCTCGCACTTCGACTTGTTGGGAACCTCCTACTTTAGGAGGAGTATGGTTGGGGGGCATCTCGCTGGTGCAAACGAATATTTTAGTCTATATTCATTTGCACCCGGCTGCGCTTGTAATATGTACAACTTTTTATGATTGTAATACAATGTGGTTGCAGCTTTTTACAGCTCTGATACTTATGTATAAACTTTACACGAATGGTTTGTGTCCACACTAATTCACCACTTAGTGGTGAAAAAGAGGTTTGTGGTGGAGTTTTGTGTGTGGGAGCTTTTGCTATTGTGCGATCAATGCAACAACAATATGCACAATCACTCAGCAATAACACTTAATTTACGCTTTAGAGTTTAAATAAAGCAGTTTTATATTAATTTGATAGCACACTAAATTGCGACACTTTCTCCGACACTTTTTCACAGTATTATTGAGTTAAATTGATCAATTATATATTTTTATATATTTTTTTTTAGCACAAAAGTACGGAGGAAAAAATTTTTGACAACTTCACAGCGCGACCAGTGTGACCAGAATCCATAGAAATGAACTCATTACGATCCCTAGGTCGGGTCCCAAGGTGTGGGTCAACACACGGACCCGGACAACACCGGGATATTTCTCAGGTATATTGGTACCAAATGAAAAGTGCTGAGCAGGGCCTTTACACAGAGATGAACTGATTATGATTGCTAGGTCTGGTCCCTAAATGTGGGTCAAAACGTGGACTGGGATGGCCCCGGAAAATTTCTGAACGATATTGGTGTCAACTGAAAGGCAGGTCTTTTACATAGAGATGAACTCATTATGATTCCTAGGTCAGGTCCCCAGATGTGGGTCAAAATGTGGATCCGGATGGCCCCGGATAATTTCTCAGCGATATTGTTATTTAATCACGGCGCATGACGATTTCTAGGTGGGATCTCAAGGTATGGGTCAATATGTGGACCCGGATAACACCGGAATACATCTTAGGGATATTGGTACCAAATGAAAGGTGTTGAGCAGACTCTCATGTTGGGTTGTACCCATTACGATTTCTTGATCAAGTCTCCAGATACCGTACCCATTATGGTTCCTAGGTCAAGTTCCCAGATGTGGGTCAATAAGTGGACCCGGATGAGCCCGGGATGCTTCTGAGCAATATTGATATAAAATGAAAGTGTTGACCGGGTCTGCTATATAGAGATATTTTCTGATTCTTAGTCCCGATACCCAATTATGGGTAAAAGAGACGATTCGGACGCCACGGAATGTTTTTAAGCAATAATGGTATCAAATGAGAAGTGGAATGCAGGGTATGTTATGCTAAAACCAGTTCCCTAGGGAAAGGGGAAGAGTAAGACTGAGAAAGGCAAAGGCAAAGGGACGGAAAAGGAGAGGGAGAATGGAATGAAGAGGATGGGGAGAGAGACAGTAAGACAGAGAATTATAGAAGGAATAAGAGGGGGGAATAAAAAGGAGAAAGACAGAAAACGAGAGGTAAGAGAGAGCGGTAGAGAAAGGGAAGTGGAAATGTGATGGAAAAGGAAAAAGGAAACGGAAATGAAAGGAATGATAAATGGAAAGGGAAATAGAAAAGTAGAGGGAAAGGCAGTTGGAGACTAATACGAAGAAAAATGGGATAAGAACATGAAGAGGGCAAACTTTTGAAAATATCAATTTTTTCCTTCACTTTTTTAAGCTTATCTGAATTGTGCTGAGCTCTGCAGCCCGAGGTAATTTCGGTTTCTACATAGATACTTCCACCATATTTTAAAGTGTGCCGTTTTTCGCTTCAAGTACCTATAATAGGAAGTGGGCCAAAGCAAAGCTTGGCCGAGTACAGCTAGTATTTATATAAAAACTATTAAATATTGATTTATAATACCGATTAAATTGAGTTTTTAAAGAAACTGTTATTGATTAATAGCAGTTATTTCGATTCTTAACAATAACTGATGTAATTATTTTTCGTAATAAGTTTAATTTTTTTTTTAAATTTCGTAAAAACTCGGTTTGTGGTGTTGTTGTATTACTAAAATGTTGCATTGAGGCCTAGTCTCAAAAAAACATACGGAATTTGTAAGTTACAATAAAAATCGCGCTAGATTTTCTGCGCCAATTATTTAGTTTTGAGTTTACCGTATTGCAAATAACCGGTTTTGACTCTAAATATGTACACTCATTTATACATACATATATATGTATGTATAATATATGTATGTTTGTATGTACATATATTTATTATAGTATGTCCCTACATTTTACTCCTTTAAGTCTAGATATGTATGTATGTAGTTTTTATATAATTTTTGAGCGTTTTTTAATGATTACCAAATCCTGGTTTATAAAGTCTAACCGTAATACTAATTAACCTTCACTCTGTAACGTACGCAGTGCAACAAACTATAAATTTTAAATATTTGTACTAAGACTCATGTATACATGTAGGTACCATGTCTTTATAATTCCGAACGGCCCTTCAATTTGTATGAAAATTTAGAAGCAGCACGTTAAAATGTAAATGACAAGCTTGGCCAAAAACCTTATGTGGATAGACCGCAGCTCTAGGGGGAAACCAAAAAAGAAATTATAATTGCTACATATAAGGTAATCGGCCTGCCGAACTTCAACAATGCGTCGCTGGGAGCTTGTAAGACAAAAATAAAGCTCAGTCTGCCAAAATGCAAGAACCGCCACGAAATGTGTCTTGAAGCCATCTGAACACCATCTAAACCACGAGGCGCAGATACTCCAAGCCTCCCGACAGCACGTCCCGCTCTACAGTGGTTATAAGACCCAATGGCGTATAAGCAGACAATGAATGAAATACAAACGAAAACAGTCGCCACTGTTGTTTCTGTTTGTCCTACGTTGTCGCGAATCATTCTGGCGCAACTGTTGTCATACCCCCTTAACCCACCCATGTCCCTATGGACAAGCTAGATAGACCTGCTATATTCCTCCTGGGCCTCCTGTTGCATATCAGATGATTATTTGTCACGCCGGCTACGCATGGCTTAGTACTGCCACAACAACAACTAATGCATGTTTGTTTTATGTTAATGTACCATCAAAATACCCTTGTCTTAAGTGTACAATTTTATGTTGAATAAATGAATAATTAACTATGTAAACGAATATAGTCATAACGCTATGATAAATAATGGTTTATAATATATACATATTTGCAGATATGTTTAGATATAATGCTATTATAAAAGTACAAGATCTAAATACCCACATTTTAACCATGAAATGGTTATGTTGCAAACTGCCAAATCTATCTTTTTGCGCCGACACTTCAAAAGTTATCCTCTTCGTCCTCTTCGTCAACGTCGAAAGATAACTTATTTTTCTGGCTTTGATTTTTATTCTTTTTTGTTTGGTGCTTATCTAATTGTTTAGCTGTAGATTTATCTTTGTTGCTGTCTGATTCTGTGTTTGATCTGCTATTGCTGCTGTTTGTTTCCGTCCGCTTTTGGAATACTATCGGCTTAGTGAGATCTGCACGTGCTTCCTCAGCTTCTGTTTAAAAAAGAAAACATTAGAAATTTGTTATAGTGGAAATAAAAATAATTATTAGAATTAAACGGCCATGTAAAAACAAACGTAGAAAGCTATAATATTTTGTAATAAAAATTTTCAAAAGTTATGCTATGTATATAGGTAGTACCTATTAGGTACATATGTACATATATAGATGAAAATATATTATTAACTAGTTATATTCGTAAAAAAAAGGTGACTTTTGCCTCTGTATGCATAGCCAGAGGTTTACCACTCTCCTTTGGATTCTAGCTGTAAGCATCATACATTTTCTTCGTATTGCTTTTTCATTGTTATTAACCCTCTCCTTCCCAAATTAAGAAGCAGATGTAGAAAAAAATCAAACAATGGTTTTTTCTAGTATAAATAGCATTTAAAATGATCCTGCATTAAATTTTTTTTGATATCTGTATTTCAGTGGGTGGTAGGGTTTGGTAGCCATATGGCTACATTGGGAATTAATGCATACAAATTTAAACATATTTGGTTGTATGAAGTTTATCAATTATTTATACTTTTTTGCATCATTTGCTACGAAACAAATAAAAAAAAATATTTTTTGATGTTAAATACAAAGCAATATTAAATTTTGTACATTTATGTCTAGAAAACGAAGTCCTGCTGTTGCAATATTTGCGTTTTCCTTTTTCGAAATAGATCGGTAATGGCCAATGGTCAGCACCATCATACTGCATGTCTGAGATCTGTCTTTTAGTACCGAATTTCCTCTGTTTTTGTGTTTTTGGAACTGGACTGTTGCTGTTTATCTCATCTCATCATCTGTCTTCCCCTATTTCTGCCATTTTTAATAAAAGCAGCATTTATCATCCCATCAGCAATTTCTGCTTTGAACTCTAGAAACGTTTTTTTGTCGGCATTTTCTTTTGTATGCAATGCCTCTTATACAATAACCAGGAATTGACAACACAAACGTCTTATTCTTAATTGGCGCGTAACCGTCTAAAAGATTTGGCCGAGTTCAAAAAGAGCGCGCGAGTCGTTTCTGTTTAGTGCTGCCTGGCACCAATTGGATCTACCAAGGGAGGACGAGTTAGTCTTCACCTGATCTTCCCAACGCAGTGCAGGTCTACCTTTTCTTCTGCCTTTAGCTAACATCTGGGACGTGATAAAATATGCGTAAGTAGTATTTTTGATTCCAATTTTGACCTATAAAGCCTAACCATCATATTGCTTAGGTTCACCCCACTCATAACTCGTTGCTAGAGTTCATAGCGAAAATTGCAGATAGGATGATAAATGCTGGTTTTGTTAACGACAAAAAAAAGAGGAAGGCCATCTGATCAAAACAGCAACCGTCCAATTCCAAAAACGGAGACGAAATCATGTACTAAAAGAACGATTTCAGACATATAGTATAATGGGGCTGGCCATTGGCCATTACCAATCTAGAAAAAGAAAATATACAAACCACAGGACTTAATTTTCTAGAATTAAATATAAATAATGTAATGTTGCTTTGTATTTAACATAAAAAAATAATGTAGTTGTTCTACGCAGGCTTCAGGTCAAGTTGAAACAATGTTTAACAATTTTATTTTTCCCAATATATTTCGGTCACCCACGGTGATATATCTCAAGGGATTAATTTAACACGGCACTTTCCTTTGACATGTAGTTTAAAAAAAAATTAATTTTTATTTGTTTCAGAGCAAGTGATGCAAAAAAGTATAAATACATGATGAACTTCATACTACCAAATATGTTTAAATGGTAAATTTTTGTATGCATCAAATCCCAATGTAGCCATATGGCTACCAATCAATTTTAGCAAATATATTCACTCTTACTTACACTTTTAACCTTCTTAATGCTAAAATGTATTTTTCAAGCATTAACTTACACGAAAATATTTTTTTTGTACAAATAAATAAATTAATTGTATATATTTTATTGATAAGAGACTTATAATCCAGCCGAATGCAAAGGGTACGTGGGTTGCTAAATAAATGTCAAAATTTTCAATGTTTGCCAATGTATAATTATAAATATTGAGGGCTAAATCATTTAAGCAATGTTGGCTTTAAGCATTGTTTTTTTAAATGGAAAAAAATTCCGTAGCAAGACGTTTAAATATAGATTTTTAATTTGGTAGCCATATGGCTACCATGGGAAGGAAAGGGTTAATGAATGTTAGGACCCGTTTCTTGTAACCATAAATCTAATGCAGATGCATTTTCGCGCGACCTTTCAATTAGGTATAGTAAACTATTTAAAGTTGTATGCCTCAATGGTTTTTCTATGGTAACTTACATTATATTGATCTATGTATATCTATTTCCGCCCACCTCTTCCCATACCATATACTATATTGATATCATGGGAAATAAATGTATGTATGTATGATACTTGTGACAGCCTTCAGCCTACCAATCTGCCACCAACTTAGACGCTCTTCATTCCTCGCGCTTTAGATACATATATACATATGAACATCACTACCCCCCAATGCTCACGGCATACCATATTCAACGCTCAATCCATATTCTATAACTATACTTGCTTGGATGAAACCACTTGCCATTCTCCTTTTCCCTCTTTCATCTTCTGCTGCTTTTTGTACTTCCTCTTTATTCACATACTTCGCTTTTCGTCATACATGTTTCGCTGTTCTTCTTCTGTTTGCTTCTAACGTCTCTCCACCCCGCATCCATCAACAGCATCAATTGCTATAATGGCAGCTGTCGGTTTGCTTCATGTTTTCTTTAACACAATATTTATCGGCCTTTCCGTTTTAGCGGAGCCCCAAAATGCTGTATATATATGGCAAAGTGTGCGACCGTGTAACGAGGGTGCTCCGCTGGCACAAAACTTGCAGTTTGCAATGGCGATGGTAGAGGTGTTTCTTGAATGGCCGAACCGCATACCACGCATCTGCATCGGTGATGTAGACGAGGATGCAGAGGACGGGCGTGGAGGTTAAAACGACAGTATACCGAGAAGTTTGGTTTTGCACGGGAAGGGCAGGCGGGGGTGGGAATTAAAGCGACTATGGTACTCCACAGCCCAAATTTTTAGGTTATGTATACCATCATCGAGGATTCGAAAACGTTTCTTTTTCAAAACAGTGAAAAAACTATTGAGAGTCAGTTTTTTGCTTTTAAAACTAAATTTTTATATTGCAAAATATTTTTTCTTTCTTTTTCATACCTTTTCACGGGCTTGTACCACTTTTTTTTTTACTTTTTTCTAAACAAAACCAACCAGTATATTAATCGATTTTTAATATTCAAATTCTTGATGGTTTTCATATATGTATATAAGATTTTTCTTTTAATCACATTTCAAAATAAGCAAATTTAATATATTTCATACCTTTGATTTTCTACTTTTTCTTTTTGGTGAACTAAATTTTGCAGTTAGCGAATTTGAGAAAAACCATGGACGAAAGAAAACTACACAACGCTTCACTGACAAAAATCGAACTGAACCAAAGTGACAGCGCAAATTGACAGCTACAACAAAAGACGGTCCGGTATGGCAACACCGTGGTTTAACCAACTAGATATGTAAATCTTGGGCAACACCGAGACGGTCTCGTATTTTAACGCTGTTTTGACATATGTATGTATGTCACAGCTGTCAAAACGGGTCTTTGTTCTTTGTTAGGAATTCGAGATACAACCCATTCTCGAAGATAATATTTAATGAGAGTTGTCTTAAAATATGTTCCTATGTCCTTTTTTTATTGTTAAGGCTGGTATCGACCTCTCAAGAAACAGCTCAAGAAATTTTTAGCTTTATTTCTTGAGTGAAAAATAGTAGTAGGCAAGAAATTTTGACGTTTAGTAATCCACCGTGAATACCAAGTGAAATGAAGAAGAGCATCAAAAACGTAAACAAAATAAACCTTTTTGTAAACATAAGCAATTAGTAAGTTCTTAAAAAATATTAAATAAAAGCTTTAAATATATGTTTTCAATAGTTTTATTTTGTTGTTATTTTAGGAAATCATCGAAAGCGACGAGGATGACCTTATATTACTGGTAAACTGTGCTATATTGATGGCCGGAATGGAATAAAATATGAGAAATCGATGCCAACTATGCCCTTGCATCATTAGAAAAATTGTGCATTCTATTTTTCGTTTCTTTTTTGCCATTTTCACTAAAGATTTCTACGATTTTTTTTCAACACGCAACAAACGTCAAAATTTCTTTAAGAAATAAATGCTCGATGATATATTTCTTGGCAAAACCTGTGTTACTGTTTTCGCATAACGTTGAAAAATAGTATTAAAAAAGTGTACTAAATTTCTTGAGAGGTCGATACTCGCTCAAGAAAGTTTCACAAGAAAAATTTCTTGAGCATTTCTTGTACGTCATTTTATATGAAACTTTTGCGTTTCTTGAGAGGTCGATACTAAGCTTTACTAGAGATCATTTGACCCACCTACACTAAAACAACGTTTGTCATAAGTTTGTCTTCAAATCGGTATTTATACTTAGGGGATTCACAAAGTGTCATATGTCATATTAAAATATTGTACGGAAATAGTTATAAAAAACTTTTCCGGAGCCCTCTAAAGTAAACAAAAACAGCTAATCAAATACCACGACCCAAAAATATATCGGCAGAGTTGTTCATTTAATACAAATACGGCCTAGAGTGCAACAACAAAATATTAAGACTTATGACGTAGTATGACAGGTTGTGAATCCCCTAACTATTTCTAATGCTTCATTATCTGTAATAATATAAGAATTTCATCAAGATTTAGCCATTACCTAGAGGACAAGCAAGAGTAAATTTGATCCATTCACATTTCACATTTTCACATTTTTTTTGTAATAAAAATAACTAATTTGAAAATCCGGGGTTGAAAACTCGACGACCGTCAAGAAAAAATAAATCTGATGAATAGATGTGGTGATCTTCGAAATAGATCTATAACTTTTACCATTATAAAAATGTTAATGTTGCTCATTATCTGTAATAATATAAGAATTTCATCAAGATTTAGCCATTACCTAGAGGACAAGCAACATATGGCTACGAGGGTTGTATGTATTGTAGTTTAGTATGGTTTAGTAAGGTTAGTCTGATTATTTTAATTCTTTTCGAAATTTCGCAACTAAGAGCGCTTTAACATTACTCGGTGCGGTATCGGATCACATTTTTGTTTTTTACCGAAAGTATACCGAAACCTTACCGACCACATGTATTTCAATTGGCACCTTCACATTAGTGTTGCATACATGAAATCGGAGCGGATTAATTTCGGTATACCGCAACGCGGTAAGACCGGTCAGTAAAATTTGAGGAATTACTGCATACATTTTTGCGGCGTAATAAAAGAAGAAGAAAAAAGTCAGTAAAAAACTCGTTTCGGCTATAAATGTAGCAAGTTATAATGTCTTCGTCTTCGCTAGAAGACATTATTGTTTTTTATTGAGTGATTTGTTGAATTTTAAAGTTGTATATTGTAGATTTTGATGTTTGTTTTCTTATTTTCTGAAGATTACGCACAGAAAGTTTTCCCACAAGTGTGAAAACATTGCAACGCGGAATCGTTTCGGTAAGCTGAAAATACCGAGCAAAGAATGTCGATCCGAAGTCGTACCGAGTAATGTGAAAAGGCCCTAATTCCTCAGATTTTACTGACCGGTCTTACCGCGTTGCGGTATACCGACATTAATCCGCTCCGATTTCATGTATGCAACACTAATGTGAAAGTGTCAATTGAAATACATGTGGTCAGTAAGGTTTCGGTATACTTTCGGTTTGGTTTTACCGAAAGCTTACCGAACACATGTATTTCAATTGAAACCCGAGTTACCTTATCACAATTAAGGTCGGGCTTCTGTAGTAGGCTCAATTCCTACAGGGCCAGAATTGATCCAAACATACCTAACGTATGTCCGGCATGTGGAGAGACGCCGCATGACACACAGCACCTCTTTGCATGCCGCCTCAAACCAACCAACTTAAAACCCTTGTCCCTCTGGACAAGCCCAAAAGAAGCTGGAACATTTTTGGGCCTTCCGTTAAGTGAAATTGATGACAATTTGTGAGCAGACAACAAAAACTGATAGGCAATCCAGTAACAGGATTCTAGAAATGGCTAAATGAGAACGCCAAAAATATCTGAATTTATATCAGACAGTATGTACGTCTTTTATTTATTTACTTGTAAACCCGGCCACGCGATGCTGTGGCTTTCAATTACACTGTGCGACAATTTGAGGGTGGAAGACCACTTATTGCCACATTTGAAAATTTTTTGATATACCTTCATAGCTACTGGTTATTTTTATTTTCTGTGGACCTAGATTTTGTATACATAGATTTTGACCAAGGAGCCCCATAGTGAAGTTTTGTGCCGAATATTTTTCTAGACTATGGTAACCTTAAAGCGACCTAAAAAAGGCCATGGTACAATACTCGGTCCATTACTCTTTGTCCTGTTTATTAATGATATTCGTTCTTGTTTTTCGTTCACTAAGTTTTTGCTCTACGCGGATGATCTTAAATTCTATTCCGCTATTGGTTGTCTTCGTGATTCTAAATGTTTGCAGACAGACTTAGACATGGTAAGTGTCTGGTGTCTCAAGAATTCGCTTAATCTAAATTTAAACAAATGCTATGTTGTCACGTATGCTAAGTGTAAAAAAGTTTATAATACTTCTTATAATATCTCTTCGTTCCCACTCCGTCGCGTAAGCGAAATTAAGGACCTCGGTGTTGTATTTGACTCCAAATTTACATTCACTAGTCACTATAGTTTTATTATTTCTAAAGCATATGCTATGCTGTATTTCATCAGGCGTAATGCCTCGGAATTCTCTGATCCCTACACTTTAAAATTATTATTTTCAGCTTTAGTGCGTTCTAGACTTGAGTATGCGTCTTTTATCTGGTCACCTTATTTTGGCTGCCATATTTCTAGGATTGAACGAATCCAGAAGGTATTCTTACGTTTTGCTTTACGTAATATTCGTTTTTCGGACCCTATTCCGCCATATGATTCCAGACGTCTCTTGATCAGCCTAAAGTCTCTTTTAGGATAGGAGGAAGATTCTTTCGCTATCTTTATATTTGGAGTTGTCAATGGAGCAATTGATTGTCCTGCTCTTCTTGAAAAGATTCCTTTCAACGTACCTGTTAGATCACTTCGCTTTCCTGTTCCTTTTTGTATCAGTGTCTCTAAAACCCTGTATACTCTAAATGCTCCTCTTGCTAGAGCTTTATCTGAATTTAACAGCCTTTCCAGGCATATTGATATCGATTTTTCAGTTTCCAAATCTAACTTTGTAAATTCTCTTAATTTGTTTTTTAAGCAGTTTTAATTGTTAATTGTTATGTGTTAGCTTTAAGTTAGTAAATCCTATAATCTTTCTACATCATTCAATTAGCCGTTAAGACTTTTGTACCTTGTTTGGCTAAATAAATAAATAAATAAATAAATAACTTAGAGGTAGGCGCACGGGCGAATTCAGAAACTACTTTTTTTATTTCCAAAGGTAGAGTGTAATGTCAAAATCCAAGCGAATTATAATCATGGCCAATAGGAATGAGAGAGTCCCAAGCGAATTCAGATTTTAACCACGGCGAAATATCATTTTGACATTACACTCTACCAATTACAATAACAAAATACATGGGGATTTTCTGAATTCGCCCCTGCGCCTACCTGGTATATCTGCCTTGCAAAAGGCCATTTGGCGCGCTCCTCCTTTTATTTCTAGTTCTCTTTCTGCCCTTTCTCTGTTTCCCCTTTATTTGCGCTTTATTTTCCCTTTATCCATTTTATTTTTCATATTTCCTCTTCCCTTTCCTTTTATTACCCATCTTCAGTGCTAGGCCTTGCATGACACTTCAAATTTAAAAATGAGATAAACTGTAACGTAAAAATGGATTATTGAACGGTGGCACCCTTTTTGTAAAAATTTTAATAAATTACTCATTTCCATGCCAAGTCCTTTCATATGACACCTCATATTTAAAAGTCAAACAAACTATAGCGTAAAACTGAATTTTTGAACAGGTGGTAACCCTTTTTGAAAATTTTTAATTAAATTGCTCAATATCAGGTCAAGCTCCTTCATATGGTACCAAAAATTTTAAAATCAAACAAACTATACAGTAAAATTAAATTTTCAAACATCTGGCAACCCCTTTCAAAAAAATTAAACCTTCCTGCACATCTACAGGTCAAGCCCTTTCATCTGACACCACATTTTCGAAAATCGGTATAACGGTGTAAAAGTTATGGTGCTTACAAAAAATCGCTTAGCGTAATATATATAAAGATAAGATAACCTGTAGGGTAAAAATGGATTTTTGAACAGGTGGCACCCTTTTTGTAAAAATTTTAATAAATTACTCATTTCCATGCCCATTGAGCTAGGTAAAATTATGACACTAGAATTCACCACGAATACTGCCAAAATTTTACTCCCTTACGTCAAAATTTCATTTTTTCTACCGATTGGAACACAGCCTAAATTGCTCAATATCAGGTCAAGCTCCTTCATATGGTACCAAAAATTTTAAAATCAAACAAACTATACTACAGTAAAATTAAATTATCAAACATCTGGAAACCCTTTTCAAAAAAATTAAACCTTCCTGCACATCTACAGGTCAAGCAAGCCCTTTCATCTGACACCACATTTTCGAAAATCGGTATAGCGGTGTAAGTTATGGTGCTTACAAAAAATCGCTTAGCGTAATATATATAAAGATATCGTCGCAAGATGTAGTGTGCTGACATCATTAATCAGCCAGTTTTGTATGCCAGACATTTTACCAGATATTTTTATGGCGTCTGATATAAATTTAGAGATTTTTGGCGATCGCTTTTAGCGATAGCGATTTCTAGAATCCGGGTAATGCTACATGAAAAGAAAATTAAATATGTGGCAGCACTGCGCTAAGAATATAAATGACAAAAACAAAGAGGACAAAGGCAAATGCCAAATTGAAGAACGGCCGATGAACCGAGGTAATAGCCAAAGAAACAAACATACATATGTATGTTTGTAACTTATTAGACATTTTCCACATTTGTAGATATATAAGGCGTACTTTATTATTTAGGACCATACACTCGCACCGCTTCTTACCTTTTGCAATACGTTTCTCTTCCTGTAACACCTCTTCAGCAGTCAAGTCACCACTTTTCAAAACCACAATTTGGGGTTTTTCTTCTTCAAGTTCCGGTCGGTCACCGCTGTCTGAATTGTTATCGTCGGCGTAATCAAGTTTTTGACGCTGAAAAAATTGCACTATTAAGCATAGTACATACATTGTTATTACATATGCATGTTACCTTTGTATCAACAGTTGGTCCTTCCCTATAGCCAATTTGCGCTTTTAGTTTTGCTAAAAATGATGGATCCTGGGGTTTTACGTATGATATGTTACGCTTCCCAGACATAGTAATAGCGTACACTACACTAAAAACTTTCCTATTTCCACTGGATGGCACTCCGCGTCATGAAGTTTTTTCTTAGCAAAATATAGTCCATTGGCAATATATATTGGAATGATAAAGTTCAAAACAAATGAGTTTAAAATTATTAAGCACAATACAAGGCTTATCCAAATAGATAATTCTTGGCACAATAAAGAAAAGTTTGCAAAATTTTCATATAGAACAAGCACGTTTTCGTTCTCTTTACAATATTTTGGCGCATTTGCTTCACACCATCTTCACACTTTCATACCTCGAAGTACAGGGTGGACAGTAAATTCAATAAAATATCCAAATGCAGGGTTGCCAGTTTTTGTGGAAGTGGATTTATAAAAACAAACATGTCGGTAAACTACATTATCGACACAGAGCGAAACGGGTTTTTTCAAGGTTGATTGCAAAAAAAGCAACTGTATGCTAACTGATAAAACGTTCAAAATTATAAATAAACATAACGATTCAGTCAAATTTACTGCATCAATTTTGCAGATTAGCCATGTAAGAAATTAAAATATCTTATATATGTATGCATCGAATACGCAGACTGCGAAGTACAAAAAATTAAGGACACCGTTAATGGCTTTGAACAAAAAAAAAAAGCTGTCATCCTTCGATGTGTTCGACATACACAAAATATTACAAAAACGTCATCTGCGAATCGGTGTCGGCATAAAATTGTAGGTTCACACAATTCCTAGGAAAAAGAAAAATGGAACACCACATATTTAGGATGAAGACTTGGCTTACATATCGTATTTTAAACTTCATAACCGCTTAAGAAAAACTTTCATAGCAGTCTGTGCCAAAATTGGGATTTGCAAAAAATTAAAACCGAAAATGGTTCAGTTGTAAAGGGTATAAGTGCCATGAAGCTTTTGTAAAGTTCTGCAAAAAGCACCGGACTCCCCTTTTTATGCCGCACTTGCAACATATTACATACACACACACAACAAATAAAAAAGCTGGTGCAAAAAGTTCTCTGCGCGAATATTGAATGTTATTTCTCCGTGTAGACCGAATAAGTCGCAGCCGATTCAGATAAAAAAGGCAGTGAAGAGTTTGCAAGATTTGGTTTAAAATTCTAATTAAATGTAAAATTAAATTTAAAACAATATACGAGATGATTACTTACATACTATATTATGATAGAAATTAAATACAATTTTTTTTATGTGCAACTAATCTACATAAGATTTAGTTATCACTTGTAAAATAAATCTAATATATGTACATACATACATATGTATATATGTAAGTACAATATACAGGTAAGCGTTTAGGGAAGCTGTAAGGGCTCCCGAGGAACTGGAGCACTTTTTAATTTGGCATTAGATTATAAAGTAATAATTTTCTGTTATTTTACATGAAATCAAATTTATTTAAAATATGAAGAACGCAGCAGTGAAATTTTTTATTTCTGAAAAATTAAATTCCTTTTCAGTGCAACATTTCAGTATAACGAGCCCTCTTGCTGCTGCGCATGTCAGCACTGTAAGGTAGCTACTACAGTGGCGGTCAAATAAATAGTAGCAACACAAGTCTTAGCTATGGTTGTATGTAGTTTTGTTAATTTAATTCGTACTTATTTAGAAAGGTAAAAATTAGTAAAATTCGTTTTTTAAATGTCGGTGCTATTTTTGTGAACGGTGCTGTCTCTCTTATGTATTGTTATTGCTGCCACGGTGAGCTTTTTTGTTTGTTGTTGTTGTTGTCTGTTCTTGATGAGAGCTGCTAAAGGCCACAATTTGAAAAGAGCACTTCATATAAAAATACAAAAACAACGCATTTTCTTGATAATCCGACTGATTGGTTTAGGTATACCGTACATATCTACATACATAGGTACAAACATACATACATATGTACATATATTGCATTTTTAAATTTCATTTTCTTTCTACAGCAACCATCGTCTTATTATTGCTACCTAATAAATAAATAAGTGGTTTCAAAACACAACAAAAAAAAAAAAACAAAAATCAAGAACAACAAAAAAGCTAAAAAAATGGCTGCAGTTGTGCATGGTTGTAGTGGTAATTCGAGTCCGCGCGACCATCATGACAGCAACATAACGTCGTGCTCTAGTTTAGCGCATCGCAGCACCAACACCAACCAGCATCCAACGCCCACGCCCATGATGTATTCGACAAACAATAAAATACCCAAATATTCACGAAATAATGCCTCATCAGCAATTAACAAGCAACATCATCAACATCATCTGTATGGTGGCATTGAAATGGGTAGTAGCGTCGTCGAGAGGGGTGGAATGGGTATGGGCACCATCAGCAATCCACTTACACTCGGGACACACCATCAAACACACTCCTTCAATTCCACGCTGCCACCTGCCACTTATTTGGGTGTTAGTGGTAGCGGTGCCAATAGTGGCATCGGTGGCACTGGAGGTGTTGGCGGCAGTGGTGGCGGTGGCAGTCTACATCATCATTCCTATACGGCTGGTGTGAACACAATGTCCACCAATAATGATGCTGCGTGTCGCAACTATTGGGGTCATCCGAGTCTCTATCGCGGTGGTCGTTTGCATAATAAACGAAAATCGGCTGTGGAATTGCTGGCTGAGACCAGACCGTTCTTTATTAAATCCGACACTGTTATGGATAGATTGCAACAGTCTAGTTACCGTTGCGCCACAATTGCTAGCGCCGGCAAGCGTGGACGCAGTTGCGCGGATGGGCGGGCAGATGAGTTGGCTGCCGCTGGTCGATACCAGCCATCGTGCTATCCCTCTTCTGAACTCTTAGATACACACGCACACGATGCGCGCAAAGAGCATCGCTATAGCATACCATCTGCCACAGCAACGGGCGCTCTACTACAACAACAAAGTGCTCGCTCTAGCACATATCAGCAACAGCAGCAGCAGCAGCAGCAGCACCATCGGCATCATCATCATGATCATCATAGTACATCAACGCACAGAAATGGTGCGCGTCACAGCGCCCCGCCAAGCTCGAGCACCTTGTTGCAGAGCAAGGTAAGAATGTTGTTGGCGAGCAGCATGTGTGCAGGAGAGTCAGCTGCAGCGACTAGAGAACGCGTTAATGTCGGCATGGAACGCGGTTATCGTGGCGATCTGCTGCGCAAGATCGATTATGCGAGTGGTAGAGGAAATCGTGGTGGAAATGAGGTAATGAACATGCTTTACTCTTTGTTAAATTATATTATACTCGTATTTATGGTTTTCGTGTTTACAGTTAACATCGATAAGCTTCTCAAACGATGACGAACCGAACATACGTCAACCCCCACCGGCATTTCTAACACCACAATCATTTGATAATGTTTACGCGTATGGCGCTGAGAATAGCAGCGGCGATGAGCCACTAGTGCTGACCGAAAACTATCGGCCCATTAGTCCGCCAGCAGAGTATGCAGCAGATGCGGGAAAAAATGACGCGCGTGCAAGGTGTGTCGTGGTGAATTTAATATAATCATTATGTACATATTTAAATTCAAAACTACATAATGCATATTTCGCACACTTTTCCCTCCCTCTCGGCACCTTCTCTTTACAGGTACAACTATCAACGTTCACATTCACATTCACACGAAATGGCCGTCGATTCCGCCAATTCCCAATACAATATTAATAGCCATAAGTCTTTGCCGGATTTGCATTCGCAAATTAGTCGACATTCGCCGCACAGCGAAATACTCAGCTGTTGCAGTCGTGGTAATCGTTCAATCAAATCAGCCGGCGAGTCATCGCTCAATCGTGACTCGGGTGGCTCATCTGGCCACTACACGCATCGCAGTGAGCCGTGCTATCGCCAACAGCGCAATAGCATCGATCATGATATGTACGCACAAGCGAGCACAAAGAATTGTTGTCTCAATACGCTCACCGCACACACACCGATGGAGTATCGACGCGACTCGGGTTCATCCACACAGCATAGCGCCAATTCGAATTGCGCTGTTGGGAGAGGAGTAGGAGGAGGAATTGGCGGTAGTGGCAGTGGTGGTTATGCCTCATCAAATACCTATCTATATTCGGGCGGCATAAGCGATTGTGCTGAGTGTAGTTGCAAGAGTGTTGGCGATGTTGTTGGACGTTATGAATCTGATGATTATTTGTTCAATTTTCCAACGCCAGAAGTGCCGGAAGCCTTCCAGGATGATTACACACCGCCATCACCATCACAACAACATGCGCGCACACATCGCTACGGTCATATGGAGGAATCGAGAATCTCGAATGAGCCAAGCTTTCAAAATCTACAGCTGCATCATCATAGAAAACAGAAAACGCAACAAGAGCGTGAACGTGAACGTGAGCAACAAGATCAACAGCAACAGCAACAGCTGCAGCTCTTCAGCACATCGGTGTACAGTGGCGTCAGTTTTAAATCGCCTAAAAGCCCACAAGCACAAGCACAAAGTCCCGGCTCGGCACCCTCCATCGAGGACATCAGTCCACCGCCAATACAATTCAAACGTCAACGTTGTATACGTTTTAAGACGCGCAATCGTATCTCACTGCCAAACGCCCCCTCATCATCGCAACCCAATAGTTTAACGGCGGCGCATAGCATGGAACGTGTAGAGGCAACTTATCATGGTGATATGGAGAAATCTTCATTATACTTCTTTCCAAAATGTTTTTCCACCGATACATATATACAGTCGTGCAAAAATTATACAGATCCTCCGATGACGCCACAATCAGCATCATCGCCACATTCATCACTGGATAACCATAGCAACAAATCAAATGAACGCGAACAAAAAATCACACTGAATATACCCGGTGGTGGTGGTGGTGGTGGTGCTGATGACAATATTCACGAGTTGGAAAGTTTCTTTGATCGTTTGGGTTTGAATGATGAGAAATTCCACGAGATCTATAGTGTACCGAGACGTCGGCAAAGCGGCGATACAGACTCAGAGGGCTCCAGTACGGTTTTCTTTTCGGATGTGAGCACAGTGGACTCAATGCGACTGCCGGACAGTACCGAAACACAACCGCAAACGGCACAACCATACCGACCGTCGGAGCCACCATCGATTGTTGAGCGAAATGCTCGCATTATAAAATGGTTATGCAATTGTCGAAAGCTGCAATATGTTTAATTAAGTGAAAAGTGGGTTTTTGAATTAACTAATGTAGGTAACTTATACTTACCATGGAAAATTGATATTGCATAAGCAACCAGGGATTGTTAGATGTATTACATAACTACTTAGTATTCAAAAAATTGCATTAAATTTAAACATACATAGCTTCATATGTATTTAAAAAAAAATAATAATATTTGGCTAACATTGCCGACCCTTTCTGTGAATGTACATTAATGTAATGTACTAAGTAGAATATTTTTCATTTTGTTTTTGTAGTAGAATTAAAAGTTTATACATAATATGTATATGTATGTATTTTAGTGTTTAGTGCGAATATCTTAAAAATAAATAAAAATTCATGAATTTGTACAAAATAATACAAATATTATATATATGTATGTGCAATATCAATACATGAATAAATCAAAGCGTTCAAATTAGACCAATATGTAGTAGTAGTAATTCGATTACGAATTTTCTTATTTGGGAAATGGGATTGGACAAATTTGTAGAGTGTACACTCATAAGAAGCTTAAGCCTAAACCTCTAACGATTTAATTACTATAATGTTCAAACATGCAAACTAATTGAGACAATTTAACTTTAAATTGCATGCTTGGTATATTCAATTAAATGAACTAGAGTGCTGCCTACTGTCGAAACTCGACAGTTTTTCGAGATGTTTTCTTTTTAGACTAAGATCCAACTATAGTTTTTGTATAAGTGTTTGTTCTTATTGTCACTTTTACTATTTTGTTGTTGTTCCGATTGCTGCTGCTCCTTTTGTTGCTACTTTCACTGCTACTATTTTGTTGTTGTTGGTGTTGTTGTTGTCGTTAATCGTCTTCACAATTCTCCTACCTACTTCTTTCTTTCTATTTCTGCTCTTTCCTTTCCTCCTGGTTTCTTATCCTTCTTATTACTTGACTTTGTGTTTTTGTTGTAGTTCTTTTGTTACTTTTTTATGTTTCTACTTCTTTGAAACAACACACCACTTCCAGCCAAACATGTTCGCAATTGCATGGTAAGTTTGGTAAACACGCACAAACCCATCTATGCATGTGCATTGACACAGCTATCTTGTTTTCAATAGCATGCAACAAGGCAATTTTCCAACGACAATTGTGGACGCAGTGCTATTTAAGAGCAATACTACCTTTCTAATGGTGTTCTTAATTTTAAAATTGGTTCAGTAGTTTCGACGGAAAAGATGGAACAAAATTTGTGTTGGTGTATTAATAATACAGATGTATTAATAATATAGATACGTAATTTAATAGTATATGTTAGTCAAGCATACATAATAGTATATGCTTCGAGCTTTCGATCCAGGCCCGTAGCTAGGGGGGGGGGGGGCATTGTGGGGCAATGCCCTACCTTAAAATTGTAATGTCCTACCTTAAAAATGCCAACAAGTGAGATGAATTATTATAATTAAATTTTTTGTCATAGTTTGAGATAAAAAAATTATTGCGGTTGCAATGTATGATATGGAGAATCCACCCTGCATCACATATATAATTAAATAAGACCATCGAATTTTTGTAGTTTGGTTAAAGGAATGGTTCATTCTCACTGTGAGCGAACAACACCAAAAGCGCGGAACTGATTACTAAGGCTGTGTGCTAATCTAAAACATTTTACTCGGTGGAAAAATTAGGTTAGTCTAAATTTTCTATGGTTATCGTTTAATCATTTTCGGCAGTTTTTTTCTCACCTTGAATTGCGTGCATACCTACAGGCGACCCACATCTAAATCTGGAAGCTGAACCATCTTGTTGGCTTAATCTCAATGAGTATTGCTTATGTACTGTCACAATAATTATGTGTCAACAAATAGGTATTAAATATGCGGGGAAAATTTTGCAACAGTCTACCACGCGTTGAAAAAAAAGAGTCATTGTGGGTTGTAGAGGAGGTCTTCCTGATTCTAAATCCATAAGTCCCGTCGACCGGAGATGTTTGTAAATTGTAAAATTTACCAAACAAACCCCCAAAACTGCGTACGATTACCGAGGAAAGGCAGTTATAAAAACACGCACATATGTATATATGTATGTGTGTAGAACACCTTTTTGCTTCGGCCGGGATTTAAAAAAATAACCCTCAGCCGCCAGAATTCCCTTTTTGGACCCATCCAACTACCAAAAAATTACCAACAAATATCTCATGAACTATAAACCTCCGGCAAGTTTTGATTCAAGTTTTAAGATCTGTGAGAGGCCCTCCAAACCCCTGAGAAAGTCATTTTTCTCGGACCGTGGTTCCTTAATGTAAAGCCGTCCCTTTCGATAGACAGTTAGAAATCTGAACCAATGTACGTCACTGACCTAGAGAAAAGTGATATACATGCTGATTGTTTTTGGAAGCCATGACTCGATGTCAGATCAATTCTGGTACATTATTTACTTTCGCCCTACCTTAAACCAACGCTGCCCTACCTTAAATTTAAGTCTAGCTACGGCCCTGTTTCGATCCCGAAAAAACTTCCCAGTTAACACATCTTGGTAATATCACAATGAATGTGGATTTCAAAACTCTATAAATCTATAATGGAAATAAATTATAGGTTAAGGCATCAAGGGAATCTCTAAACACACTATCAGAAAAGTGTAACCAAAACGTCATATGGGAGCCAGGCCGTAGTGACATTCGAAGAAATTGCAACCAGCTTGCAAGTGGAAGGCGCCAACTTGCAGGAAATGAACACTGTCGCTTGTGAGAGCATGCCGTTGAACTCATGTAGAAACTCGATGCAATCCTACTTCATAGGACACAGGTAAATGCTTGGTGAGCCAGATAAGTCTGGTCTAAATTGGTTGAAGGAAGATCGGAATCTAACAGGCCACACTGCCCCATGGGTCTCCGCAAAAATTATTTTTTTCGCTTTTGCAGTTTCGTGGAAGAATTGGAGCGTATCGAACACTATAGTATATGTATGTCAATGTCTTGCAATGTCGGTTGCAAACTCCTTTATAAATAGTTAAACTTTGCTATTTTCTCACTTTGTTTCACTACAGAAAGAAGTTTTAGTCCTTTGATCGTTTGCCAGTATTTTTAAATGCATAAAACAGGTACCTACATACGAATGCTGCTTTCCGATAAGATTTAATTTTTTTCTGATATCTCAATTACATTTGCACAGAAAATACATACGTACGAGTACATATAAGCAGAAGGTGACAATGCTTAATACGTAATCGAATGTTGAACCAATCCCAAAGCTGTCATGTAGCAATTGCACATACACCACGTCTCCATAGAATACCTATTTATATATGTATGTATGTATGTTCATATCTAGATACCCTACAGCAAATCGCGCTAGTTCCAGACTAGTGCAGAACTGGGTCAAAAAGATAAAGAGTTGGTTCGCGTTCTATCTCAACGCAATGCTTTTAACTCTCTTTTTTAACACGGTGATGTCCTACGAAGGGGCAATTATCTCCATGTGATGAACTTTAGAACGCATTCTAAATTATTCCCTATGTGGACAGTCCTGGGATAGTTCAAAAATCAGTAGTTGGGAGATATTTCAGGAAGAATCACTTCAGAACTAGTTCAAAAATAGTCTTTGGTCTTTGGTTGGACTTTGGCCGCGCTTTACAAAAATAATACTTAGTCGGCAAAACTCTTTAACAAACTGAACATAAATGCGGCATTATTTTATAAAATACCAAGTGTTTGAAACGTAACCATAAGAAAGGTGGAATTATCCCAATTCACCTACAAATGTCCTTCTAAACAAGTTAGTTCCACTTGGTACTACACAGCAAAAGACAGCAAAAAGGGACATTATTGTAAAGTGCAACATTCGTTGTTGCTCAATTTTAAAGTAAAAGCTGTAAACATAAATTTTCATGAAGTTACAATAATAAACTGTTCCGCTCTGCAACCCTTTAGAACCAGTTCTCTGCTAGTTGTGAACTCTCTAGTTCTAGACTGGCGTTTTTCGGCACTGGCCCTTATATTAGCTGCAGGGTATGTATGTATGTGTATACATACTTATATATATGTACATATGTATGATTATCGCTTTTTGATCCCCCTATAATGGGCTGACGCAGTATAAAGTTTAATTAGAGCAGCACCAACAACAACGTTGACAATCGACGATAGACGACCTGACTGTCGGTGTGGGAAGTAGCGAGTGCAATGGAAAAATCGGTGCGATGAGAATATAAAGGTTTTCCTTTATTGCTGTGGATGGCAATTTTAAGTTTTTTCGCGAAATTAAAAAAATTTAATATGGTTGCACATTAAGGAGAAGGTGATTAAGAATCATGATTTAATTTTATGTGTGCATATTTGTGTTAATATTGTTAACATGGAAATATAAAAACATATGTATTAGGGTGGGTCAATTTGTATGGGCGGAACCTAAGCCATAGTGTTCCTAGCAAATTCGGATTCTGCATTAAATTCTATGAAAAAAAGTCTTCTAGAGCATGCCTCTAAAATCAATTTTGAGCTTGCCCATTTTCAATTAAGTTTATGTAGAATTGTTTTAAGTATAGCAACCCATACTCTTTTAAATTCAACCAGTAATTTTAACGTTATCGCTTTACTTTCTTTTTCATTTTGTTTGTCACTTTAAACACGTTTAATAATGTATAAGAATTTGGATTTCGCTGTGGCGGTTTTGTTGAAAAAAAAGCATGTTTCTAAACAACTTCCACTCGTTTAAACGCAAAATGAAAATATCCAAATACCACAATTTTTGACTAAGAACAATAAAGTAACACTTTTCTAAAGTAGAATCTTCTTCTGATTCCGAATATTACATATACTTGCTTGTGGTAGATCTAGTTTCCGAGATATCCTGGCCTAAAGATGATTAAGATGCAAAAATTGCTGTTTCTGCGCTAATTTTTACATAGTGTAGCATCAACATTTTTCCATCAATCAAAAAGCTAAGAACAGCTGCTTAAAGTATGTATTTCAGTTTTTCAATTGCCACTTAGTTTGCCCAAATATATTGTTTCTTCACTGAGATATTGCACTTTCAAACTATGCATGTTTATCCATCCTGGGGCAAAATGCGCCAAGTGTAGGAGGTAAAAAATTTTATGTCACGGATTTCGCTCAAATTTGGCTAAGTTCCTACTATAATTACTAGGTATACGTATTGGAAAGGATTTCCTCCTATCTCATTTTCTTGAAGAGTTATACGTGTTTGAATATGCTCGTTTTTTCAAGGGGCAATGTATGGATAAACATGCACAGTTTAAAAGTGCGATATCTCGGTGCAGGAATAATATATTTGAGCAAACTCAATGGCAGTTGAAAGACTGAAATACATACTTTAAGCAGCTGTTCTTAGCTTTTTGATTGATGGGAAAATGTTGATCCTACACTACGTCAAAATTAGCGCAGAAACAGCAATTTTTGCATCTTAATCATCTTTAGGCCAGGATATCTCGGAAACTAGATCTACCACAAGCAAGTATATGTAATATTCGGAATCAGAAGAAGATTCTACTTTAGAAAAGTGTTACTTTATTGTTCTTAGTCAAAAATTGTGGTATTTGGATATTTTCATTTTGCGTTTAAACGAGTGGAAGTTGTTTAGAAATATGCTTTTTTTTCAACAAAACCTTATACATTATTAAACGTGTCACATGTAGGTACTCCTTGGATTACTCGCGTGTCATGCGGAAATCGGAGTATGCGATCCCTGCCTAGGACATCGCCATGTTAAATGGACCATATTTTTTATATGAAATGTGGCAGGTTATGGAGTAGGTACTCGGTTGGTCCATAGTGAGTACTCTATACACGCGTGCATGGAGTACTCGGCTTTTTTGCAGGGTAAATTTGTACATACACATATGCAAAGGTACCACTAAAATGCCATTCGCTTATTGGCATGTCAATTAAGTGTGAGATCATTAAAATTTAACAGGTAGCTATGAAAAAAAACACACACACATATTGCACACTAAATCAAAAAGCGTTACAACTCAAAATTTTTCGAAATCGGGTTTCTTCCATAAATTGGTACACAGACTATATCTCTAGCGGCTGGCAAAAAATCTTTTCCATCAGAGTCTTTTTTTAACTATTATACGTAGCCTTTTCCCATATCATCTATCTATTATATAAAAATGAATGTGTGTGTGTGTGTGTGTGTGTGTGTGTGTGTGTGTGTGTGTTATTTATGGACTCCCAAAGTAATCAACCGATCTTTATGAAATTTTCACAGTAGATTCATATGGTATATGCGCTGGTGATAGGGTATACAGACTTTCCGAAAAGTCGGAGCTTCCCGGAATATGGGCCCAAATGTGGACCCACAGTGACCCAGCAAGTCTTTGCGCAATATTGGTATCAAATGAAAGGTGCTGAGCAGGCCTTCAACCTAGAGTTATTTTCATTGAGATGTCTAGGCCGGGTCCCGAGATATGGGTCAAAACGTGGACCCGGATGACCCCTGAATATTTCCGAGCGATATTGGTAGCAAAGGAAAGCTGTTGAGGAGGACTTCAACAAAAAGCTCTTTAAATAGTTACACCTACATAGGCTGCTCCCCAAGATATGGGTCAAAGCATGAACCGGAATGAACCCTGAATGCTTCCGAGCGATATTGGTAGGAAATGAAAGGCGTTGAGCAGAGCTTCAACCTACAGCTTTCCCAGAAATGGCTCAAATAGTGGGCCCAGATGGTGATGGATGGTCTCGGCAATGTAAAGATAAAGGTAAAGGTAAAGGCAAAGGTAAAGGTAAAGGTAAAGGTAAAGGTAAAGGTAAAGGTAAAGGTAAAGGTAAAGGTAAAGGTAAAGGTAAAGGTGAAGGTAAAGGTAAAGGTAAAGGTAAAGGTAAAGGTAAAGGTAAAGGTAAAGGTAAAGGTAAAGGTAAAGGTAAAGGTAAAGGTAAAGGTAAAGGTAAAGGTAAGGGTAAAGGTAAAGGTAAAGGTAAACGTAAAATTAAAGGAAAGGGAAAGAGAAAGGTAAAGGTAAAACTAAATGAAAAAGAAAGAGAAAGGGAAATGTAGAGGGAAACCCTCATTATAACATACAAATTTTTTCGTCGCTGCGAAGCGGGACGGGTATCTGATAGTATATATATAAAAATCAAGCCCATTTCTTTGTCGCCGGCTTTCGCCCAAACGCGTGGAGGGATTTTGGCCAAATTTACATACAAGCTTAGTACCTTGCCCTAGATGGTTTATATACATATTTTTTTTCAAGTCCGGAAGTCGGTTCCCGAGATATAGGTCAAAAGGTCAAAACGTGGATCCGGCTTTTCCCTGAATATTTTTGGACGATATTGGTATCAAATAAAAGGTATTGAGCAGAGAATTTACATAGAATAGTACTCATTGTAATTCCTAGGTCGGATCTCCAGATATGGGTCAAAACGTGGACCCGGATGACTCTCGAATGTTTCTGAGCGATATTGGTATCAAATGAAAGGTGTTGAGCAGAGAATTTACATAGAATAGTACTATCTATTTTATTTGTGATGCCTAGGACGGGTCCCCATATATAGGTCAAAACGTGGACTCGGAAGACCCCGGAAAATGTCTCAGTGATATTGGTATCAAATGAAGGGTTTTGAGCAGGCATTTTACATAGAACTGAACTCATTACGATCCCTAGGTCGGGTTCCAAGGTGTTGGTCAACATGCGGACCCGGATAACACCGGGATATTTCTCAGGGATATTGGTACCAAATGAAAAGTGCTGAGCAGGGCCTTTACACAGAGATAAACCTAAATGTGGGTCAAAACGTGGACCGGGATGGCCCCGGAAAATTTCTGAACGATATTGGTTTCAACTGAAAGGCAGGGCTTTTACATAGAGATGAACTCATTATGATTCCTAGGTCATGTCCCCAGATGTGGGTCAAAATGTGGATCCGGATGACCCCGGATAATTTCTCAGCGATATTGTTCTTTAATAACGGCGCATGACGATTCCTAGGTGGGATCCCAAGGTATGGGTCAATATGTGGACCCGGATAACACCGGGATATATCTTAGGGATATTGGTACCAAATGAAAGGTGTTGAGCGGACTCTCATGTAGGGCCGTACCCATTACGATTTCTTGGTCAAGTCTCCTGATACCGTACCCATTATGGTTCCTAGGTCAAGTTCCCAGATGTGGGTCAATAAGTGGACCCAAATGAGCTCGGGATGCTTCTGAGCAATACTGATATGAAATGAAAGTGTTGACCGGGTCTGCTATATAGAGATATTTTCATAGTGATTCTTAGTCCCGATACCCAATTAATGGTAAAAGAGACGATTCGGACGCCACGGAATGTTTTTAAGCAATGATGGTATGAAATGAGAAGTGGAATGCATGGTATATTATGCTAAACCCAGTTCCCTAGAGAAAGAGGGAGAGTAATGAGACTGGGAAAGGCAAAGGGACGGAAAAGGAGAGGGAGAATATAATAAAAATGGAATGAAGAGGATGGGAGAGAGACAGGAAGACAGGTAATTAGTGAAGGAATAAGAGGGGGGAATAAAAAGGAGAAAGACAGAAAAGGAGAGGTAAGGAAGAGCGGTAGAGAAAGGGAAGCGGAAATGTGATCGGAAAGGAAAAAGGAAACGGAAATGAAAGGAAAGATAAATGAAAGGGAAAGAGAAATAGTAAAGTATAGGGAAAGGCAGTTGGAGACTAATACGAAGAAAAATGGGATAAGAACATGAAGAGGGCAAACTTTTGAAAATATCAATTTTTTCCTTCACTTTTTTTAAACTTATATGAATTGTGCCGAGCTCTGCAGCCCGAGGTAATTTCGGTTTCTAGATACTTCCAACATATTTTAAAGTATGCCGTTTTTCGCTTCAAGTACCTATAATTGGAAGTGGGCCAAGCCAAAGTTTTTTGCCTCTCCTGAAAATTTTTTAATTTTGAGTTGTAACGCTTTTTGATTTAGTGTGCGATATGTTAGTTTAATGAACGCCACCCATTTTTGCTTCTTCGTCTACGATTCTTTTCAGGCGTTACAAGCTGAACTAATCAAATTATTCGATCATAGACTTTTGTTATAAAAAGTTTTGTCAATGCAAATGAGTCCAAACAAACGGTTTAACGGTTACAGATGTACATACATATATGTATGTAATATTTTGAGTCATCTGAAACTGTCATTTTCTCTGACTAACTTCTAACTACTCATTTATAACTTGTGCAAAACTTAAAACAACTTAATAGATACACAAACAAAAGAAAATAAAAGAAAAAAGAATACATTTCATAGCGATCGACAGTTGACGAAACTATAAAAGCCACACACAGAACTTCTCCGACGCCCAGTCGAAGATTAATTGTTGTTAAGAGGAAACTAAACAAAAACAGAGTTTGAACAAAAGCAACAATTACAAAAAAAGAAAAAAAAACAAATACAAAATAAAATCTATGAAACACAAGCATTCGCAAAATATACAGATGTATAAGCAAAGAAGCCATTGAAGTGATACGCGAAAGAAGATTCTAAAGAAAATTATTTCAATTAAGCTGTTAAAACAAAAATTAAAAAAAACGTGAAAAAAACGATGATGAGGTCAAGCGTGAAATTGATGACGAGTTTGTCGATTATCTTACTCTTCTGCGCCATGGGCATTGTTGGTATGCAAAATTCATGTATAATATAAGCAAAAGAATTATATGGATAGATACTTAATTAAGTGATCGACCATAAAAGTACAAATTAGCAGACTATGCAAAGGTGTGGTAGCGAACAACAGCTGTGCGAGATATACATACAACTGTGCTTTCAAAAAACGGATAACTGGTGTGGGTGCGGAAGAGTATGTTTTTTACAGTCATACTGCGGCAGTGGTCGGCAATTTTCTTCCATGTGCCATTAAAAACTGCTCGCAAAAAATGCAACTGCTTTGGCAAAGGCCGTTTGTAGAAAAAATAGAAAGAAATACGAAGCAGAAAATTTAGACCAAAAACGAGTTCGGTTTTTTTTTTTGAATAAATGAGGACATAATTTGCTCCAAAAACCTTCTTCTAAGTAAATTCCATTGGAATACTATCTTTTATGTTTCGTTTTCTTTATTCAGTCTATGAAATTCAAATCTTACAGACTAGAGACAATAGTAAACACATTATACCATAAGAAAATGCGAGTATCGCTTAAAAGTGAAACATCCTAATATTTACAAAAAATCTAAATTTCTGAAAAAAACTAACTACCCATCACGATTTTATTAGCAAGACTTGTTGCTAATAATCAATGAGTCAAATAAATAAATTAAAAAAAAAGAACATAAGAAAATTTTTTATTACTAAAAACTGTTTTTAAATTAAATACAAATCGTGTGCTTTTACGTTTGTATATACATATGTATGTATATTAAGGTGGAGCGAAATTTTGAAATTCAATTTGTTCCAAAGCAAGAACGGCACCTTTCTAGCCCAGAAATAATCCTGTAAAATTTTATTGACCTACTCGCATGTTTAGAGGCGCCCCCAGCCCCACAAAGTTGAAAAAATAGCACGATCTGGTACAAATGTGAAATTTCTAAAATTATAACATCAAAAAACGAAGTATGAGGATTGATAAACATGGCTAAGCTGAGTATTAAAGTGATTTTTTTGGAAACAACAACAACAACAAAATTTATTAAAGGTCAAAGTTTATATTATGAATTTTAAATTGCAATTACTTAAAAACTACTGAACCGATTTCGAATATTTTTATACCATTCGTTAGGTATTTTTATTCCCTTTAATTTTTTTAATTTTCCAGTGGGTTCCATAACATCTCCCCCTTACTTGTCATATATAAATCTATAAAGGGAATCAAAATACCTATCGAGTGCTATAAAAATATTCGAAATCGTTTTAGTAGTTTTTAAGTAATTGCAATTTAAAAAATTCATAATAATAACTTTGACCTTTAATAACTTTTGTTGTTGTTGTTCCAAAAAAAAAAAAAAAATCACTTTAACACTCAGCTTAGCCATGTTTATCAATCCTCATACTTCTTTTTTTTTGTTTTATAATTTTCAAAATTTCATATTTGTACCAGATCGTGCTTGTTGTTTTCAACTTTGCGGGGCTGTGGGCAGTTCAAAACGTCATCCTATCGCGGGTACACTAACTCGTATAAAGGCAACTTTTCATTGCTGGTACGTTCAAAAAAACCCAAAAAAATCTCCACATGTTTTCACTCCACCTTAATGTACCTATATAGTCATCGGCTAATCAACTTATTTCATAATTTTAAGGCATAAATTATTATTATTATTCGTGAGTAATAATTGACTGATTAATACTATTTTGAAGTACCCTGCAGGGAGACTAATAACTATAGTAAACAAATCGACGGCTGAGAATAAGATCGCCCTAATTCGAAAATTGTTTGAATAACGTCCTATTTCAGATTTTGCTTCAAAACCGCCCTATTTCAGAGAAATGTAAGTATATGGAATTCACATTACCATATGTAACCCTTGTGCGACACCCTTTCACCGTCCTCGAACGGGACCAAAATTTATACATATGTGATATATTTAACTATGCTGCTACCGATGTAGATGGTGAGACCGAACAAAATGGCTAATTTGATTTCAAGAACCACCCTAATGTACATGCATATGTACATATTAGGGATTCCAATTTTTCCGATTTTTACGATCCCTGGATTTTCGAGATTTGTTTTTATAATCCCGGGATCCCGGGATTTGGACCTTAATTATTTTCCCACATTTTGGGGTTAAAAAAAGTAAATATATATTTCGAGGAACGCTACAACTTTAAAGTGCAAAGAAAAAATTGATTTTTATTGCCATTTTTATTATTTCGTTAGTAACAAAATAAAATAGGAACGTAAAATCATGCGTATTA
Source organism: Urophora cardui (assembly GCA_960531455.1). Taxonomy (NCBI): domain Eukaryota; kingdom Metazoa; phylum Arthropoda; class Insecta; order Diptera; family Tephritidae; genus Urophora; species Urophora cardui. The sequence goes on from OY482673.1 coordinate 48,222,867, forward strand.
TTTAATAATAAGAGTTACTTTAAAAAACGCAACCAACAAAGAAAATTACATACAAAACATTTGCCTTTACAGTTGGCACTTTTAGGATATTAATAATAAAGCTTGTGATCATTTGATAATTTCCAATACAAATTTTTAGAATTTAATGACGTACTTCGTTCAAGCGAATATTTCCAAGCTTGCCGAAAAATACTGAAAATTAATACAACATTCGGAAAAAAATTAAAAAGCGGATGCAGAAATTTTGAGATGAATTCCGAGTATACAACTGCGTATTTTATTTTAGTACGTAATGTGAAATTCTCAAATAAAATTAAACATTTTCCTGGTTTTTACTAATTTTATTTTTGGATTTTTTTTGCATTTTCTTCAATTATTTACTTTTCTTAGGAGGAAATTGCAAAAACCTTTGAGAAATAAATGGCCAAAAATCAGGAAATAGAAATTATCAAATGAATTTTACCACAAGAATTCTAACGATTTTAAAAATACCTAACGTACGTTTCCTTACAACGCGTATTTTACAACATAAAAAATTTAACTACACTAGTTTATAGCCAAAAAATATCTAAAAATTCAGGTATGGGGGAGGATAGGTATGGGACTGCTGAGCTCAAAACTATTTTTTTTTTAATGTTTTGTATGGTTAGGTTTTGAAATAATGGTAATTTGGTGTTTCTTTGGTTATCACTTCACTCAAAAATTATTTTCGGAAATCACAAATGCGATAACCACAATTAAGCAGGCTAATTTTTAAAAGAATAAAACTTTCCTGAATTTTACAACTTCCTACAAAAACTTAATTTTAAAATCAATTTTTTTTCAAATATCGCAAGTAGTTAATAACATTTTGATTTCGACCAGCGAGGTAATGTCCAATTACTACAAGTTGTACATCGACAATTTTAATTTTCTTTCGAACGAGGTACTGTACTGCTTGTGATTATCCCATTTGTGACTCCCGCGAAAATAACTTTTCAATGAAGTGATAACCAAAAAAACCTAACCATACAAAAAATTAAAAAAAAAAAATAGTGCCTAGCTCAGCAGGCCCATATCTATTCTCCCCCAAACCTGAATTTCTTGGTATTTTTTTTAAATTATTTGTAGTGTTATTAAATCAAAGATATTAATCCTTACTTTGCTTTTTTTATTCTGGCAAAAATGTCAAAATTATTCTGCATTTTCTTCATACTGTCAAGTTTTTTTATTCTCTTCCACAAAGATTCCACACAATTTTTAGGACTGTTTGTTCTATAGACAAAATGTAAAACTGGCCCGACTAAGGGGCAACATTTTCTGTTCTTAGCACAAAAGGGTTGCATTATTTTTGTTTCATTTATCACATGAAAAATGCACCATTTTCATAGGTCACAGGGCATTGTTGATAATGCTGCTATATAATAATGCAACATTAGTATACATATCTGAGACCAATAAAAATTATATAAAATACAATTTTTCTTTGCTATAATAGGGGAATATTCTCTCTTTATTTTATCCCGAAAATCCCGGGATGAAATTCTAGTAGAGTCAAAAAGGGCGGGATCCCGGGATCGGAATCCCTAGTACATATATTCTAAAATTTCCTCTATTAGCATTTATGTATGTACATATTAAAGCAAATAGTTCGGCATTTCTATAGAAAAAGTGCTTATTTGCAAATATATATGTATTTGGTTAATAATGCCTAAAAGCATGGCTATGCCGCTAAGTATCCCATGAATATTTAAACAACTGCGGTTAAATAGCCAAAAGCAGAATATAATTTATACATACATATGTACATACATATATACAACTCAAAATAATTCGACGAGCAAACAAGTAATCAAGCAACAAATTAAGCAAACGTACAATCGATTCATCAATACACTTTATAAATATGTATATGCATAAATATGTGTGCATATAAGAGCCAATATTACGCAAATTATTAATTTGTTCAAATAAGATGCCAATCAATTCTGATGTTCTACCTGTGAATGTACATAATTCCATACATATGTACATGTATGTATGTATATACTTCTGCAAAGGCTAAAACAATATAGTAAGAATAATGATTATGATATATGAGTGTAAATATGTAAATATGTATGTATGTTTGCATAGAAATTGATATTTGCGGTTCATAAGTACTATGTACATATCTACATATAACTTTAAGTTATTCATAGACTATTTATGTAAATATGCATATAAACTGTTGATACTTTCGAGATTGCGAAATCTGTGTTATCATTCTTCTGAGTAGAAACTTTATCGGCGTGTGGTTTTAATAGAGTCATATACTTGTTTTTCCAAGAAAACTCTTTTAATATGTGGAAAATAAAACCAAGCTTAATTTACTTACAGTTGCTGCCCCATACCAGGAATTACCACCGCGCGGCGGCCATATACCGGTTTATATACGAGAAGGCAATCAGCCCTTAAGTGAAATCCATCCAGGTTTGGCAGAAGCTTTTCATGAAGTGGATGAAGAAGCAAAGCAGCCGCTGGTAAGTAACATATTCGCACTCTTAGATACGTTAAGCAAATCTTAATTGTCGCTTTTCTTTTCGCCTTTGCTTAGGTGGACAATGCGAAAACACTTAATGCCAATGAGGCTAAATCTAAGGAGTCCCAAAATGAGCAACAAACTGCATCAAAGGTACCAAATTCTGTCGAGACTGATATTGCATCTTTCGATGTTGTGAAAAATGCAGATTTTAAAAATGATGCCCCAACAGAAGCGGCAGTTGTAGAGGAAACGGCTAAGCAGAGTGAAAATGGCGTAAAGAAAGAAAATGAGAAGAAAGCGTGAATTTTAAAAGTCAATAAAAAAACTTCCATATATACGCAAATAATGTAAAAAGAAACATGATGTATTGTGGAACGATTTTCCGTCATCGCTTGCCAAGTTTGATTCGGAGACAAACCGGTTTCGTCTAATATGCGCCATCGTCAGTACATTTTTTTCGTGAGAACGAAACCAAACTTGACAGAGGGATGACGGAAAATCGTTCCACAAAACAACATACTCCTACCCTGTCGGAAAAGCAAGCAACTAAAAAGTAATAAAAATAAACCTCGTCTAAATTCCAGATTTTTTTTCATATCGTCGTACCATACGAAAACTAGCATATTTAAAATTTCTGGCGAAAGCTATCAATAAAAAAATTTTGTACGAAAAGTAACAAGTTCGACTTTTAGCTGACGAAAAATAACAAAATCGACTTTTGGCTGACGAAAAGTATCAGTAATTATATACTGTTTTTACATTAAAATTGTTGTTGTTAAAACGAAATTGATAGTTTTCGTCAGCCAAAAGTAGAACTTGTTACTTTTCGTCAGTGACAAAAAAACGTATGCTAGTTTTCGTAAGGTACGACGATATATACTCATACATAAATCATATTTATTGTTTTTCCTGTCTTCCATTTAGTGTAGGATCCAGTTAATGTGCTCTTAATAAGAGCCTCCTATAGTATGATCGTGGCCGCTGTGGTGCAGTGGGTAGAGTGCTCGCCTGCTATGCCAGAGGTCTCGGGTTCAAACCACGGTCCGAGCAAAACACCAAAAACAATTTTTCTAATTAGTAAAAAATCCAATTATTGGGTTTTTTAAGAGCAGCGGTCACCTCTCGGCAGTGGGCGGCATACCTTCCGAGAGTATTTCTGTCATGAAAAAGCTTCTCACAAAAAATGCATTCGCCGTTCGGAGCCGGCATAAAACTGTAGGTCCACCCAATTAGTAGGAAAAACAAAAAGGAGCACACCTCGAATTGGGAGAGAAGCTCGGCCATAAAACTCGTCAGAGTTATAATAGCGCCATTGTATTATATTATTATAGTATGATCACACATGCGAAATTACATGAGTCAATTAAGATTTAAATTGCATCACGGAATTTTGTGTTCACAAATAGTCAATTAAATGAATACTTACTTATTGGCACGTAACCGTCTAGAGGATTTTGGCCGAGTCCAACATAGTACGCCAGCTACTTCTGTTTCGTGCAGCGTGGCGCCATTTGTGAATACCTAGGGAGTCAGCATCAGTGTCCACCTGATCTTAACAACGCAGTGGAGGTCTCCCCTTTCTCCTGCGTTCAGCGGGTTTCGAATGAATACCTAAACAATTAAATAAAGTATCCCAAACAACCACTTTCGGTGTGGTCCAAAGTAGCGGTCAAACCTCGTCAGTGGGCGACATAACCTTCGAGAGAGAAAAAGCTTCTCACAAAAAATGCTTTCGCCGCTAGAAACTGGCATAAAACTGTAGGTCCATCCAGTTGCTAGGAAAAAAATGGAGGAACATGTCTACATAGGTCGAATTTCCCTATATGTAGCCACCGTTGAACCGTCTCACAGTGCTTCGTCTCAATATAGTGAATCGGCAAAATTAGGGGAGTAATCGCAGAACGATGAAATTTTGTGTACAGGCATAAAATAACAGAGATAAGAAAAAAACGAAGTTTTGGCCAAATCGAAGCAAGGACATGACTACCTCCCATATGTCCTTGATTTTAAAGTTGTGATTTCAACTTCAATCTCAAACAGAATTACATCAAATTTGGCATATGTTTAGAGAATTATGCTTTTAAACTAGGTTATAACTTTCGTTCTTTTATGTGAAAGGATATAAATACCTCCCATATATCCTTAATTTTAAAATTGTGATTTCAACTTCAATTTCAAACAGAATGAAATGAATTTTGGTGTATGTTTATAGAATTATATTTTTAAACTAGGTGAGAAGTTTCGTCCTTTTCAGTGCAAGGACATGACTACCTCCCATATATCCTTTTTTACAAAAAGTAATTTTTGGATTAACATGTAATCACAATACATTAAAAACTTACTATAACATATATAACTATCCTTTTAAAATCAAGGATGGACTACTCCCGTTAGTTATTGCAAAAAATGGTTCTAAAGAAAATTACTCTTAAATTTGTTCAGAAAATATGTTGGTTGTTATAGTTTAATGCACTATTTTATTGCAAAATATTAATATGATTTTGGCAGATATCAAATTGTAACTTTAAAAAGCGCAATATTATTAGAGTTAACACAGAAATACTTTTTTATTATAAAATTTTTCCATGTAAAAATAAAATTTTTGGGATGTTAAATAAAGTACTAAATTAGCGATTTCCGGCATAATTTTTGATACTTTTTCTTTTTTGGTAGCAAGACCTCCTAGCATAGAATCGAAAATTAAAATAAAAAAATAGTCGTTTTTTCTCGTTTTTTTTTTAATTTTGTCAAACTTTGTAAAATTTTATGTGTCTCACCTAAAAAAGTTAGTATTACATGTATGTTTTTTTGTTAGTATTTGTCACATATTAATAAAAACTGTATATTTTAGCATAATTAGGCTAATTTCCTATAGCATGAGAGAAAAAATAACTACATACATTAATTTTGCTAAATTTTTTCCATACCATATATATAAGGTTCTGCAAAATTTTTTAAAATTTTAAAAATATGGCTTTACAAAATCGTACAATTTCTACATTTCCGGCAAAAAACAATGCAATTTTTTTACAGATTCTACTAGAACACTTCAAAGTTAACCAAATTCGCTAATAAAAAAATTGTCGTTCTTTTTTATTTTTTTGTTTGACTCTATCAAACTTTAGTAATTTTTTGAACTCCAATAAAAAAGTCGCAAATGTTTCGATGGAACTAGTCACCTTTCTGAAATAAATCATTTATCAAAAGTTATTTCAGCTATTAGGGCATATAATGGTAAGCAAATGTGGCAAGTTTCAGAGTTATCCGATTTAAAATGAATTTTTGCAATTTTTTTTGTAACACATTAAAAATCGTATTACCTTAAAACAGTTTTGCCTCAAAATTGTACTGACTATAGCGACCTCTATTGGCAACAAAAGAATGAGATTATAAATTCTACTTATATATTTATTTCAGGTGATATGTTAGCTTCACAAAAATATATATTACTTGAATAAATTACGCAGTTTATTTTATCTTAATTTTGCCTATGGGACGAAGCACTGTGCGTCTGTTTCTGTCTCGGAGATATCTATCGCGTTTTAAACTGTGTCTGTCTGTGATTTTATTGCAATTTTCGCATACATATGTATATGTACATATGTACATACGAGCTTATGGGAAAAATCGTCCGCTTTAATGTATGTACTAATTTTTTAAGTTCCTTGTACATATGTATTTACATTAAAACTTTTCTGATAGAAGTTTGTGTTGGTAGACTTAAAGTGCAGACATTGGTGACTTATCTGTAACCTTATAAAACAGCTGATTCAACCAACCTTACGACAAGCTGTGTTACTAGTCATTGGTGCCTTATCGTAATTCTGTAGCTGTATCGTTAACTTACAGACCAATTGGATTTTGGTTAGCGACCCTAAATCCGTAAAGCAGCTGACACTTGTGAAAGCAGACATAGGAAGGTAGGCGCATAAGCGAATTCAGAAACTTCTTTTTTTATTTTCAAAGGTAGATTATAATATCAAAATCAAAGCGAATTCACATCATAGCCAATAGTAATGGACAAGTCCCAAGCTAATTCAGATTTTAACAAGGAGAAATATTATTTTGACATTACAATCTACCAATTACAATAACAAAATACATGGAAAATTTCTGAATTCACCTATGCGCCTACCTTCCAAGATCTGCCTCGACATGTGTCAGCTGTTTACAGATTTACGGCACCACTAATAGCTCACATGGATAGCATTAAAGTTACAATAAGGTTAACGATACAGAAATACTTATAAGTCACCAATGTCTGAACCTTTAAGCTGAGCTGCTCTTCCTCTTTTTTTTGTAGTACTTCCTGGCTAAGCTTCAATTGATTCCTTCTTTGTTGTGTATACATATATGTATTTTAAAAAGTACAAATCGAGTACTCGTACATATCGGATATACTTACATATTAGAGGTCGGAAACTATCGATAGTCAGCACCATCGATAGTGTACGATAGTTTTTGCAAACTATCGATAGTATATCGATAGTTGACGATAGTTTCGGGTGATTTGGGAGAGTCTACGGCTACGCTCACACTGTAACCGCCTTTTGCCGTCCGGCAGCAAACACATCCACAAACACATCTGTTTTAAATGAGCTCACCCGATTTCACCCGAATGTAAACAAACTTTGCCCACCTGTCCTGGCCTTATTCTTACCAATACATGAAAGTAATAGAAGATGATCCAATAAAACTTTTTTCAGTACATTGTTTTGTTTTATTTATTTATTAGCCATTTATTCTTGTTCAAAAAAATTAATAGTTATATTAACCAGAGGCCATAACTATTATAACAAAAAAATATAAAAATCACTTGATAACAATTATTGAGCAATGGAAAAATTTTTCCATCATCAATAACAATTACTCAAAGATCGATATTTTTTAGATCATCCCATAATTGTTATGAGCAATTTATATTTTTTCGATCTTCCTTAACAATTACTGGATGATGGATATTTTTTAGATCAGTTCATAATTAATTAAGACTCGACCAAATGATAGCCCTAGCCAAGTGCTTTCATTTGATACCCATTTTGCGGTGTTCGGTATTCTATATTCGTATTCCGTATCCATATTTATCCGCTTTTCCACAATTATGAGCTGACTCAGTTATCGATAAATTTATCGAAATATATCGCAGTCCAAATAAAACCTGGGGCCATCCCCTTTCGTTTGATAACCATACTGTAGTGTAATTTTAATGTTTTTGGGTAATCACATTTTAAACGACCATGCGACTAGAACGCATAGTCGTATTTATGTTGCTTTGACTACTTGCTAGTCAGCAATTCAAACCCTGCATGGAATAGTTACCGTTTGTTTGGTGCCTAGTGGTCACATTTCAAATTTTCAATAAACTATCGATAGTTCAAAAGATAGTTGAAAACCATCGATAGTGTAAACGATGTTCAGAAACCATCGACAGTGACGATAGTACCATCGATAGTTTCCGACCACTATTACATATATATGGAAGTGCATAGAAGGTACATACATATATGGATGTAGTGCTAAATCGTTGTTTATTTTGTAAATGTTTTGTTGCAAATTCAATTTGCCATTTTCCGCCGGCGTTTATGTACTTAAGTGCCGAATGTCAACGCAATCAACGTTAAGGTTGTTTGCCAAAATTTTCAGCGTGTCTGTTTGTATGCGTATGTAACATTCACATACATACATATGTATTAATGTAGTGCAAATATTCGCACACTTCAGAAAAATTGTTTACTTTCAATGTCAATCAGAGAAGGAGGTGAGCACAAAAAAAACAAAATTACTTGGCCCTTTTATTGCATTTTCCAACATTTCGGCGACAATTAAGGGACACACACAGTAGTACCTAAGTGTTGTTATATTTGATAATACCCTGCAGGGAACTCAATAACTAGTGAGCAAAGTTTCTAGTTCCGAACTAGCGAAAAGGTGTCAAAAGGGAACTAGATCAATTGTTGTTAGATCCTCACCAGTTCAGGAGGAGTGAATTGAGTGACCATTATAAGACACACTTTGATTTGTATGCAATTTCGAAGTGACAAAAATTCTATGAAAATTTTTCGTTCGTTCAATTTCCGTCGGCTTTGTATATTTCTGCAATTCTCAGATGTTTAGTGAAGCGTTTCATATAAAGAGTTTTCTATGTGCATCTTAACTTGTATGAAATGAAATGTTCCCCTAATTATGCTTTTCCGATCCCTCAGGCTTATTATACTCAGCTGTACTAGTACACACATAACGGTGGATTGTAACACCACAAAATAATCGAGATAGATATTGACTTATATATATCAAATTGATCAGGGTGAAAAAAGAAATCGATTGAGCCATGTCCGTCCGTCTGTCTGTCTGTACGCACGATAACTCGCGCAAAAATTGAAATATTTTGATGAAATTTGGAATGCAAGTTGGTATCAAGACTGGAACGGATGGTATTGAAAATGGGCGAAATCGGACCATGACCACGCCCACTTCACCTATATAGTAAAAATCGGAAATTTTGTATCTCAGTCACTAATAGAGCTAGAGTGATAAAATTTCACCCACTTGTGGAGCTCAGGCCCTTATGAAGAAATTTGGTGAGATTTTGAAAAATGGGCGGTGCCACGCCCACTTATTAAGGGCCAAATATTGAAAGGTTTGTATGTCATAACTCAGAAACTGTTGAAGATATATCGATGAAATTTGGTAGGGGTATTATAAAGTGGCCTAATAAAAACATTTTAAGCGATATCTCTGTCAAATATAAAGGTATGTCATTGAAATTTTATGGCAGGAGTCCAACTGCGGATATAAAACGAAAAGCATAAAAATTTTGGAAAATGGGCGTGGCACCGCCTCTTTTTAGAAGCAGGAATATACGAGATTTCTGAGCCCACAACTCGACAAATAATTTAAATATAATGACGAAACTTGGTGTGTACACTTTTATTAGTTGTGGTAATACATGTTCAAAATTTTAGCGAAGTCGGTTGGCGACCACGCCCACTTTTATATATGGGAACTATAAAGGGGCCTAATAAAAATATTTTAAGCGATATCTTTGTCAAATATAAAGATAATTCATTCAAATTTTGTGGCATGAGTTCCACAATAGACCGGAAACAGAAAATAGAAGAATTTGGAAAATGGGCGTGGCACCGCCTCTTTTTAGACAAAGGAATATACGAAATTTCGGAGCCCATAACTCGACAAATAATTGAGACATTAAGACGAAACTTGGTTTATACACTTTTATAACTTGTGCTAATAGACACGCAAAAATTTATTCAAATCGGTTTATGACCACGCCTACTTTTTAACAAAGATATTTCTGGAACACCCTTTGGGAATTTGTAACGTGACATCTTTGTAACTAGAAGTCATAAAGGAATGAAATTTTGCACAAAGAATAATATTCATATGCTTAGTTGGATGACTGATAAAAATGATGAAAATGGGCGCGGCTATGCCTACTTTATGCAGCACTCGCTTTATATAAAATACACCGTGTTTACATCAAACGCAAACAAACAATGAAAGCATACAGCTGAGTATCTAATGTTGTTTTTAATTTTTTTTTATTTTATTACTTTTTAAATATTACTGTAAATTTTATTAAATGAATAAATAAAAAAATATTAGTCAAAAAAAAAAATAAAAAAAAAATTATCATCCACCATGACACAGACAGGATTCGAACCAGCGCCCCTCAGATTGAAAGGCACATGCGTTAGCCAGTCGGCCATCGCGCCACTTGCATGAAGTGTGTCAAAGGCTACACTTAAGCGGCAGATGTAAAATTGTAGAATTTGTAGATACTTGTAGCTAGTTCAGAACTATCGAAAATGTGCCAATAAACGAACTAGTGTAAACTGTAGAATTTAGTACTAGTTCGGAACTATCGAAAATGTAGTGCAGTGGGTGACAATTGACACCGCCTAGGACATCTTCGTGTTAAATTCTCCAGTTGATAAGTAGTGTCGAAAAATGCACTAGAAGCGACCTAGTTCGGAACTAGAGATTTTCCCTACAGGGTATATTTGATAATATGTACAAATATATGTACATAAATATGTACAGAGTAAATAGTATGTATGTAGAAATGTACTCATGCATAACTAGGTGAGTTGAATAGGAAGCCTAACTTCCGCGTAGTAATGGAAACCAAGAGAAGGTGAAATGCATATGGCGTAGTCTGTAACGCGAAGTTTATGGCCTTTTGTATAGTGAAAACTTAAGGTTTATTTCCTGTGGCATCGCAGGTGTGAAAATGTATATCTTATTTGGTTTATATTGCTTTCAGACATAAGCACCATAAAACCTTTTTAGAAAATTCAAGCACTAACTGAGCTCTATTTACCATACAAAAATTCAATTACAAATTAATTGACCTCCAAATTGAGTACGATTCTCAATAGAGGGATTCACTATCCATTGCAAAACCCCAGCATGGTGCACGAATTGCGCGAACTGCAAATTTCTTACGACTTTGCAATAGGGTGCTCTCGATGTGTTGCATATTTTGTTCTAGGAATCTTACAATCACGCAAGGGATAGTGAATCCCCCTAATGCAACTCTGATAAGGAGCTGTGAGAAAAGGAAATGTAATGAAAAGAAAATGAGAGAAATATCATTAAAATATCTATCTGAAATGTACAGTCAACCAGAGGAGTGCGTAAAGTGTTCCCTGATTTTGGCATATTTTTAATTTTTACACAGAGAAAAAAGTACTATTTTCACATGTAAAAAGAATCAACCAGATTTTTGGTAAATATTACAATTTATATTAAAATCAAAATATTGAAGAAATGAACTACGAAATATTTAACTGAACTCAAACTTATTCCATATGAACCAATTTTGGGTCATTTTTTTGTTTCTAAAACGAAATATTGCATAAAATCAGAAATTTTGTTTTAACCAAAACTCTGGTTGATTTCATTTTTAATATAAAAATAGTACTAATAACCAATTTTTGGTTGATTCTTTTCTCAGTGTACGAATTAAGATTAATTAATTAGATTGGATTGGAAGATTGACATGCACTTGCAAGTCCAAAATAAAAAAGTAAGCCAAAATAAAAGATAAATATGTTTTACCGGTTACACACCTTGCACACTCCCTGTGCTACTCCTTGAAAACAAGTGTTATCCAAAATATTTCTAACTTTATAAAAAAAAAAAAAACAAGCAAATTTTTTTCTCGTTATCATAAGTACTTTTATAATTTATTCTAATTTCTGCCAATGCTCTAAAAATAGTTTACATGATTCCACTAAAATGTAGATACATATGTATTTGTATATATAATTTTGGTTTTTTAGTCGGTATAATATTTTTTATGTTTATATGGCTTTGAAAATTGTTTTTAATATATGTATGTATGTATATGTATTTAATCTGTTCGTAATAGGGTCGTCTAGGTTTAAAACTGTGAAATTTAATCCAATAATTATAGCGTTATCTATGTTTTTTTGGTTTAGATTTGTTTTGTTGGGTATTTGTTATTATGTGTAGTTAACTATGGTTTATGGAGAGCAGAGGTGGTGTATTAACATTAAGAGCAAATAAATACATTTACTAGACTCTGTTATAAAGGTGTGAATATTAAAGAAAAAATTACGATCACTATCATAATGGCAAAGATGCTCGTCATTTCTGAAATAAATTATAAACGATAAAGAAAAAAACATATATGTATACTCGTATATGTATTTATTTCATTCAATTTGATTCGTTTAATTTTACATATGTATTTGGATATTAAGTTAGTGATGAGCTAGTCCGAGATGTTTTATTTGATTGCCTCAATTGTTGAAACATCTCGAATGCTCACGATGATTTTTAATTCGTAATCAAGTTAAAGTGGCGAATAGTCGTCAATCGCTAAAACATTTCGAACTCGCCAACTATTTCTTTTTCTTTCAAAATATCACCACCTTAACAATTGTGAGTATTTAATTGTATTTCCAAAATACTTGTAACTTGCTTTGCACAAATTGTATGTTGTTGAAAACTTTTGACTCGAATGTGCTTTTGCAACAATGGGGATTCTCTCGATTGTCCCAACATCTCGAATTCGCCCATCACTATGTTAAGAATTGTCTCAAATAAGTAAAATGCTTGAAGAAAATCTCGTTTGAAATTTCTTTTAATTTTTCTGAAGAGAGTAAGTACTTAGTCTATTTTAGAAGACTTGGAAATCTAATGGTTTACAGCAGGTGATCACCTTCATATTAATGTCACAATAACTCAACTACTATATGGAGAAAACCTTGCGATCGCCGGTTTGATATCCGGATCTGATTTTAGTTTTTACACAAAAATATTAAAATGGTGTCAAAACCATTCATACGAATAAGTAGCACAAATTACTTTGGAACGAAACGAAGGGAATTCGTCTCTTCATTGAAACCGAACCATCGGTTCAGCATAAATGCACTGCCGAAACTGACTAAATCGATGAAAATATTTCTACCGAAATCTACTAAAGGCAGCAGAAAAAGTAGACCTCCACTACGTTGGGAAGATCAGGTGAAGCGCGATTCGGCTACGCTTGGTATTTCCAATTGGCGCCAAGCAGCACGAAACAGAAACGACTTGCGCGCTTTATTGGACTCGGACAAAATCGTTTAGACGGTTACGCGCCAATTGAGTAGAAAAAGAATTTGTGAATGTTATTAGGAGTCGATGAAACGAGTAACCGAATAGTCTGTGTCGCTAGAGCAAGTATTTATGGTAGGTATGTACTTGTATGTTGTATTAATTTCAAAACCTTGGAATAATGTGGATGTAAAACTCAAAGCATTTACTTATGTATGTATATGTAGCATGCATTTTTATTATCATGTGTGTGTTATCATCTGTGTGTATGTATTTCTCTTTTTTTTATCTTAATACTTATTTATTATTACTAAATTAATTATTAATTTTTTTTATGCTTATTTTTCATGTAAATTTTTTTCCGTTAGCAATGTATGTATGGCTGTATATTAAATGTATTAAGCTTTTGCTTTATTTTTCATCAATTCTTAATTTCACTTCAAGTCTTGTTCTTTTTCTTGATTTTTTTTTGTCAAAAGTTTTATTCATCATTTGGTTATCATGCTCGTATAATTGATTTTGCATCTTTTGTTTGTCATTCTACTTTTAATATGCATATACATATGTTATGAATATATGTATATGTACGTATGCACTAAAAATCATTTAATACTACTTTATATATTTTCTTGCAAATAAAAAAAGTTTTCTATCTTAATAATAAGTGTTCTATTTAAATACAAATTGTAAGGGTTTGGTGTTATTTGGTTATTTATTTCAATTTTAATTTTATCTTTACTTTTTTATTTCACTTTTTTTTAATTTAATCGTATTTTCATATATGTAGGTATGTATATATGTTCGTATATAATTATGTATATACTTATTTGCATTATATTCTTTACTTTAATTTATTTTTCTTTTGATTTATGTGAAATGCTAGAAGGGGAAAAGGTTTTAAGTACTTGTATTAATTTTTTAGTTTATGTAGAATATGTAATTATGGCAACCCTTGAAATTGTAACTGCACATATGGATGTATGTACATATGTGTATATGTATATATGAGTTTATGTATGCGTGTAATTATGTTTTATGGATTTAATTTGTGGCTTCTCTGTAAATTTTGCAAATTTGCTTCTTTTCTTGCAAAAACAATTTTCTTTCAAAAACAATTTTCCTTCGTTTTAAGTGTAAGTTGTTGGTTTTTGCGTAAGCACCTAAATGTAAACATATCTACTAATTTTTTCTGTTTTGTAAATTTTTTTGTTTATATATTTTTTGTATATAATTTTTAATTTTTTTTGTATATAATTTAATATCTAAAAGCATTACTATATATGTACATATGTATATGTATTAAGTATTTATAAATAATCTGCACAATCTCAAATGTCGTTGTATAATTTAAGTTCTAATTGTTTTGCTTCTCGCTTTCGTTCATTGACCTGGTCATATTTGTTTTTATTTTTATACATATTATACATAGTATATGTATATTTTGTATTTTTTTTATCTACATTTTTATTATTATTATTATTTTTTATTCTTATACCTTTCAATATAAAGTAGGTATGTATATGTATAATCAGGATCATCTCACATAGCATTTGGAAGATTGTTTTACGAAAACTGATTAATCACTTCCGCTATTAGAAGAAGACTCGAAAATAAATTAGAACAGCGATTGGAAGTGCGTTAATTTTTTGTCATATAAAAATCACCTAACCTGAGTGTTTTTCGAGCCCCTTTGATGATTAAAAAAAGAATTTATTACAATTGTCTTCCGCGTTGCCGTATATGACAGGACCAAAATGCGCATATGAATTTTTTTATGTAGGAATCAGAGATAAGCAGCGGTGCACCGCATTTTCTAAAGCACCGCAAAAATACTTATTTTTTAAGTGGCTCAAAAAATAAGTACCCAGAAAAAAAATTCACCGCCACCGCATTGATTGGAAACCTAAATGATATTGCGGTATTAAGTGTTATTTACACCGCATACCGCAAACACCGCATAACGCAAACACCGCAATCACCGCAAACACCGCATTTGTTTATTTGTATACTATTCAGTGTTGCCGGAAATTTTTCACACACTGCAAAGGTATAGGCAATTGAAAATTCATTTGTACATAAATATATAGATATACAGCAAAATTTATTCTCAAGTATTTTTTTTTTATTTTTGTGTGCTTTGTTTTTTGTGGCAGTTTTTTGAATAATAAAATATTTTTCAATAATGAAATAATCAAAAATTCATTTTTGAAATCCAATACGACTAATAGGGCCATCAGAATGAATAATTTTCCGTCAAACTAGCAATCCGTTTAATTGACAACATAGTTGAATTAAATGGTTTTAAATGACGATCGACACATTCAGTACTTCAGCTTTGCCGTAAAAAGACATCTAATTCAACTATGTTTCTCAGTTAAACGAATTGCTAGATTGACGGAAAAGTATTCATTCTGACGGGCGCATAATAAAATGTATAAAAATAAACATGTGTATTATTGTTGCTCCAATAAAATGACAAAAACTTCGGTTTCAATCAATGTATCGTAGCCAATTTTGTCGATAGTGAAAATTAAATGAATGCCTCGTTGGAAAATAAAGAATTATGTCACAGACAAACAAAATGTGTAAACAAAACTTATGTGTATTACTAAGAAGCCATAAATGTGATTCAAGGATTTTAGGAAAAAACTCTATTTCATGTAAATAGGACATATTTTTATTAATAACTTTTTGGTTGCTTGTTTTTCCGACAGGGTAGGAATATGATGTATTGTGGAACGATTTTCCGTCATCCCTTGTCAAGTTTGGTTTGGAGACAAACCGGTTTCCGGAGAACGAAAGAAGACACTGAAGATGGCGCATATTAGCCGAAACCGGTTTGTCTCCAAACCAAACTTGACAAGGGATGACGGAAAATCGTTCCACAATACATCACATATTTTTATCTTGAAATTCATTAGTCCAATTATTTTGAATGTAAACAAACTCTAAATTTTAAGTGGCCCTTTCAATGAAAAAATTAAAAAAAAACCAATCCTGAGAGTTTTCCTGTATAGATATTCTTTGGTTAAAATCAAATTGTAATCAGTAGTATTTTTCATCAGAAATCCATAAGACGGTAAAAATTACAAACAAAAAATCGCACTGGCAACATTGTAAATATCTCTATTTGGGAAATGCGGTGTTTGCAGTATGCGGTGTTTGCGATATGCGGTGTTTGCGATATGCGGTGTTTGCGGTGTTGTGATATCCATACTACCGCACACCGTAATTGATCAAGAAAATGCGGTACGGTGTTTATTATGATCGCATATTTTGCGGTTGCGGTCGTACTCCCACCGCATATTTTATGAGTATACTCTAAATCACAAAAAATGTATTGCATGCTGATCTCTGGTAGGAATTCATGTATGGATTGAAATTTTGTTTATCTAAAACTCTTTATTTAAAGCCCGTCTCCACATAACTTGATTCACCAGAGAAACATGTAGCAAAACATCTCGCTCAATAACCCGTCTCCACGTGGCTAATCGTGATTCAGTTTGACATTTCTCCTTCTTGTTCTTCTTAAATGTTTGCATGTTTGCTTATTTTTGCGTCTTTGTTTTGGTCTGTGTGAGATTTCGATAGATTTTCGATACAAAATTAGAGAAGACATCGATATCATCGAGGTTGGCAAGATGATTCAGAATGAAACAGTGTTTCAATCTTCACTCGCTCTCAGAAATTTCGTATGGAAATTGGCGAGTTTCAGCACTGGTTTCCGTGTCGAAACAAGATTGAGAGAGAAAATGCAGAAAAAAAAGAGCGAAACACGTTATGTGGAGACATGGTATTACTTAATATTATTGTAGTCTAAAAATCTGTTTCAGTAGTTTCAACCAAAATGTGTACCGATGGTGGCCATGCAAGTTCTTTTTGCGATATTGGTAAAGGTAAGGGTAATATATGTAAGATGATAGAAGATTGGAGAGAAATCCGGTTGAAAAATGACCAAAAAAATGATAGGAAAATGAGTAGAATAGTACTAGAAAATTATTAGAGAATGATTAGTAAATGATTAAAAAGTGGCACCAAAAAAGATTCGAAACTTATCAGAGAAACGAGTGAAAAATTACCCCCAAAAAAAGTTGCGAAAGTGACTTGAATATTATCAGAAAATTGATTGAAAAATAATCCCAAAAAGATTCAAAAACCATCAGAAAATGCATCAAAAATTACCAAAAAAAGATCCAAAAACGATTCCAAAATTATAAAAAAATACAATCGCAAGGGACTGGAAAATGATTAAAATACGATTAAGGCTCGATAACGACTCCCCTAGAAGAGTCGGATGGAGGTTGCCATTTTCTACCGACGAAAGACTCTTTTACAGAAAATTAGCGCATTTATGATTATTTTAAACTTGCAGAGGAATCGAAAAATACTGGAATATGATCATTGATCAATAATTGCATAAATTGCTATGTGGAATGGGCCTGTCCGTCTGTCCAACTTATTTTTCTGTTTTTCCGTGAACCAAATAATGAAAATCAGACTATATAAATGTGTCCACTGATGAAAGGTATAAAGTCTTCGGGACATGACCGAATATACATAGCTATGTTTTTACTTGTTTTTAATACTTTTTTTGTTGCTTTTTCATACGTTTTTGCCATAGTGTACTTTGAAATTTTTAAGTATCCTTCTATTCAGCATCTTTTGAAGCAAAAACCAAATCACAAATTTCATATTCAAAAGATCACGACTTTTAGCATTCGTTAAACAAAAAAAGTTTTCAGTTGTAAACCTCATATTAATTATTTTTGTATGTAAGTATGTATGTTTGTATTTATATACAAATTCTTTACATACATTGTAATTTTTATAATTTATTTTAAAATTTTTCCAACTTTTAGGCATGTAATTAAATTAAATTTTTTATTTGACTTAATTGACAATTAATTATACCAAACCGGCTAATATATGTGAGTTCAATGCAATTAAAAGTCGTTTTTCTTTTCAGCGACTATTTTCTCACTATAATTTTTTTGTCATATTTGTCATATTTTTTTTTTAGTTTTAAGTAGTACTATGTATAATAGTATTGACTGAAGTTTCTTTTTTATTCGTTGCTTTCTGTTTTTAAAACTTATTAATTTATGTTTATATTGCTCTAAATTTCGATGCGCGTTTCTAAAATTTTGCTTACATTGCTGTTGCTTGTTTTAAGGGATTTCTTTTTGTTTAATTGTTAAATAATCGTTTTCAAATGTCTAGCAGTGATTGTGTCTGTATGTAGCATGTAAGTAAATACATATGTATTTAATTTTATTAGATAAATACTTCAAATTGCTTCAGTTTTATTATGCATGTATGTATTTAATTGATATTTTTTGCAGAGCGAATAAAATGCCTAATTTACGTGTTTGGTTCAACTACTGCATAAATACATACATATGTATGTATGTATAATTATATATAAATTGTTGTTGTGTTTTTTTCGAACTAAGTTCCGCTATTGTTAAAAATATTAAGTAGTTGCTTAAATATTTTAGATTAAAAAGCAAATTTTTTGTATTACTTCTCAGTGTTACTAATTGAGCCGTTACTAATAAAACATTTTTTGTTTTCTTTTTTTGGTTATAGTTTTGGTTGTTGTTGTTGTTGTAAACTAATGTAAATATATGTATGTATGTGCAGGCTTAATGTATAATTTTTTTAATTAAATTTTTAATTGCTTAAATTTATTTTTATATTCGTTTTTTTTTTACAATCTTGTTTTATGATTAAGTATTGTCCTTGTGATATGTTTCTAAATGTTTGCTCTCATTGTATTATTTTTTAATTTTTTTTTGTTGGTTTCGAGAAATTGAATGTTAGTACTTATTGTAGATATATTCGAGATTATAATCGTTAGAATATTGTATCAATGAAATTATAATAATTTATTATAATATTAGCAAGTGTTCAAGAATATAGTTTCAATGAATTTTAGGACGAGCTGCTCTACAATTGGTGTGCTAATTATTTTTTTCTTCTATTAATTGGATGGAACTACTACGTACATATGTATGTTTGTTTATGTTGAATCTGTGGTGTTCCTAGGTCTAGCGCTCTCACCAAAAAAAAAAACCTTCTTACTAAAAGTGTAGTTAGTGCTGCTTTGGTCTTATCGTAACAGTTGTAATCATAACGAAAGCTACTGTTGGCTGTGGTGTTACTACAGACATACATATTAAGTTTTTTATAAGCTTTTTAGGATCAGCCGTTTCAATAGGGTAGTATTAATAGATAGTTAAATATTTTTTTTTAATAGAAAACTGGCGTAAATTTAGTAAATTAACCACAAATGCTTAAACGAGCTATAGAACTATGTCCATCTCTAAATGAAATTCTTCAGAAAATACTGATTAAATGTGAGGTAATTAATTTAAAATGAAAGTAAGAAATATTAACATTTTGCTTTACAAATGAAACTTAAGAGAAAGAAAATTTCATTAAATTGACATTTATATGGACGGCAATTATTTATATGCGTATGTATATTTATAAAAGTCCAAATTCAGTGCTATAAAACATAAAATATCTACGAGTACCTATATAACATTATTTCATAAAATTTTTTTTATTAAAATATGTATGTATTATATGAAAAGGAATTTAAAAATCCGTACCCAATTGAAACCAGGTCAAAAGCAATAAAAATAAAAAAGAATTTTCGCGCCAGTTTCGAAGTTTTCGTGGAGTTTCGCAGTTTTTGCGTAATATCGTATTTGTACGCATTTTAATTTTTGACGTAATACAAAATGCAAATGCGTTATCACTAAAAATATCATTATATGGAATACCTATTCTAAAAAAATATTTACTCTTTTTACTACTTCATTTGTATTGTGTATGCACACTAAAAAATCAACTTACTCAGATTATGGAAAAGTGGGAATGATTCGGCGCTAGAGGAATAAAGGAAGGAATAAAAACCAAGTTTTATAGTAAATTCAGTATTCAAAACAATGAAAGTAGGCACGTCTTTAAAGCCGAATCATTCGTATTTTTTCATAATCTGAGTAATTTTTTTTGAATGTATATTTTGTGTATGTACCTACATATGTATGTATTTACAGCACAAAGGACCGAAAGTTCTCTCGTCAGCAAACATTCTCGGATCTCTCATAATTTTGGCGCCGATAAGAGCACGAAATATGGTTGAAATATGAGCTTAAGAAATACCATCATACATATGTACATATGTATGTGCTCGGCAGCCATTTTTCTTCGTTGTTGCTTAAACATTAAGGTGAGCAGAATGTTTTTCGCAACAGCCTTCAAAAAATTCAATCACAGCTATGATTTAATTACACGAAAATCGTTCTACTTCTTCGCTACTCATAAAAATTTCAAATTACCGTCGTCTACTTTGATTTTACTCTTTTTTACGTCTTTTTCGCGGATTCGCTTGTTTTTTTTTTTGCAGAACCGAGACATTCGATCTGTTCGAATTGCTCGATACCGCGTATCTAGAGCTCTATTAGACAGTACCAACAGTAGGGTGGAGCGAACAAATTTTTTTTGTTAAACTGTAAGGTAATAATCAAAATTTAGTGCATTTTGGGCTTAAATTAAGTCGTTCAAAATATTAATCAATTCGATTTAGAGTAACTGCCTCCGCAGCGGCATTGATTTTATAAAGATTGTTCGAACCTCTCAGGCTACTGTACCAAAAAAGGACAGGAAACCTAAAACTGGCATAAACAAAACATCACACAAGTCAGTAACGGACTTTTACCTACATGCGCTACGCCGCTACGATAATTAAAAGATGACAAAATGCATCTATTCCGATAGTAACACGAACGAGGATCATTTAGGTGTTAAAAACATATCGTTTAAAATGCAAAAATCTAAATAAGTCTATCAATAGGCTGTTCCGGTAAGTTAGGAAATTTTCGGCAAAACAGTAAGATACTTTTTGATATTTCAGCATGCAAATGTAAAGAATTAACTCAGTGCATCCATCCTAAGGACAAAAGGGTCCCTCACAAGAGCAAAGTTTTTTAATTGGTCAAAGAACGTCTCGAAAATTGGCGGAATCGACGTAACTGCTACAAAGAAGTCCTCCTTTTAGGATTGATTATTGATTTTAATGGAGTTTGGTGCGCTGTTTACTAAAATAATATTGGAAAAGTCCCATCACATCAGGTTTTTAAGCTATTTAGCAAAATTAGTTTTGGCCAACTTAGGCTAGGTCTTCTTAGTTTTTAATTTATATTATTTTTATATCGTCTCTTATTCAACAAAGAACGTAGTGAATTGTTGCATAAGACATCAATCAATAAGTTTTCATAAACCTTAAGCTAAATATAACTTAAATGACTTAATGGCATACGTTTATGTTCCAAAAATAGGTGGATTTTTGAGTCATTTCTTTAAGACCAGAGATTTCTGGTAAACCTAATGCTTTTTTATACTGAAATTAACATAAATCGTCAGAAGAGGGTTAATGAAAGTAGATTCTTCATACATTTACCACTTTTCTCCGTCATCACAATGCGACTACTCACCGACCTACAGTTATTTTTACTTTACTATGAGACAGAAATCCCGTTCCTATTAGCACTGTGAAACTCAAATTTTTTTTTTTGATACATATATATTTAAATGCTCCACCCTAACCATCAGTGAGCAAGCCAACAAACTGTCTGCTCTAGGTAGTCTCAGGGATGGAAAATGTGGTACAATTGTACTTTTTTTGGTACATTCCGGTAGCCAAAAGTACATAGGTACTACGCTGACATATTTGGTACATTTTTGTCAAATAATACATCACTGCATCCCAAATCTATTAAAACAAAACAAATAGTATTGTCCCTTTGATTTTAGTGTTATTTCCAAAGCGTGAATTTCAAAAAAGATAGCAAATTAATTACTACGTTTATACGGCAGAATTCGTGAACTCTTAATTTCGTGAATTCGAAAATGGTCTCGTTTATGCAGCATTTATGAACTCATGAAATTCAGCTTTTTTAAAAAGTAGCAACGTTCTATCGACATCAGCTATCAAGGCAGATTTACCAGGTAGACTCGGTGGCGAATTCTGAAACTACTTTTTTTATTTACAAAGGTAGTGTGTAATGTCAAAATCTAAGCGAATTCACATCATGGCCAATGGGAATGCGCGAGTCACAAGCGAATTCAGAATTTAACCACGGCGAAATATAATTTTGACATTACACTACCAATTACAATAACAAAATACATTGGACATTTCTGAATTCGCGCCCGACCTACCTGTTAAATCTGCCTTGACTGAATGAACTGCTGTTGGTTTGGCGTTGCCGGACTTGTACTTCATAATTTCATGAAATGATGGCGAAATTCATGAATAATTTTCGTCAACAATTAAATTCATGAAAATTCGCTTATGCAGCGAAAATTCATGAAATGATTTCATGAATTTGCCAACGTATAAACGTAGTCAATGCTGAGTTTAGAGCTTTAGCAAAACATGAGAGCCTTAAAAAACTTAGAAATTTGAGTATATACTAAAACGTTTTTGTGTTGTGAAATATTTTTGCATTGAATGGGGCTGTGTATTTAAAATAATTTTAGTTTAAGTAACTTTTTATTTAATAAAAAATTTATATGAATTTAAGCTTTTATAATGTTATTTTTAGAGGAAAGATTTTGCTTGGAAAAGCAATAATATTTTGAATGGCTAAAGACGAAGATATAATTTGGGATTCGTATAAGTCCATAGAAAAAATATGCTACCAAAAATGATGGTACATTTTCCTTTGATTTGGTACATTTTACTTGCTCAATTAGTACAAAATCAGAAAACCCATTTTCCATCCCTGGGTAGTCTCAGAAGTTAGTTGGCTGTTTTTTCGGTTTTGTATGACAGAAGCATGATTTTGGCTGTAATGCAGGATGGCAACCTCTCACTGACAATCGCCAGTCCCTACGTAAAGTTGCCAGATCATAGCAATCAAGCCAAATTGTTCTATATCACGGTACCTATAGAATTAAATGTTTCAAAAATTTCTTGTATGAATATATGCATGTAAAATTGACTCGCCTTTCGTTAACTCTTTGCGCTGTTACTGTGTGTATGTATGTATGTTCACATTTGCTTTCTTATAAATATTCGTTGAATTTTCATTGTCACTATGAGTATATATATCAAATTTTTACTTGCTTTGTGTTTTAACTCTAATCGCTCTAAAACTGAATTAATATTAATCTCATTTAATAGCTGAGTATTAAGAAAAATTCGTTCATTATAAACTCTATAATAACTATTATTATGACTAGCATAATCCTAATAATAATTCTAGTACTAATTATAATCGTAAGAATAATTAATAATAATAATTTTGTATATATGTATGTATGTATGTATGTATATATAATAATTTCTACTTATTTTCAATAATATTCGTTGCATGGGATTTTTACTTTAAGTTGGTAAATTTTGTATTGTTTTTAGTTTTTTGTTTTAATTGCGTTGTATTTTTCTTTAATTTACAGCTTGCGCTTGATTATAATTTTTAAAAATTGTCCTTTTTCTACTTTTGCTTTCGCTTATGTACTGATTTTCGTTATCAACAAACTATGTATTACTATAGAAAAACGTCATTTATACTTATTATAATTTATTTAATTATAACTGTTTCTTTTGCATATTTTTGGGGTGTTCGCTTGGTAAATAATAAAAACATATGTATATGCATATAAAGTTATACATACATATGTACTACATATGTATATGAATTTCTGCATATATTTGCTTTTACTTCCTAATCCAAACTTTTAAAATTTGCCTTCGCCGTTCTCTTGCAGTCAGATCGTTTTTTAGTCACATGACATTTTGCATTTGACAGTTGACATTTGACAATTGACAGCTGATATTTCCTCCATTTACCGCCTATGCGACGACAATATCCTCATCATTCTCATCACTGCCGCCAATACCATCACTTGTACCACCGCAAACACCCCCACCCCCACCACCACTGCCACCGCCATACAGCTCCGACATTTCTTCGCCCGACATTGACGCATCTTTCAGGCACGACGACTCCAAGTGCTTATTCAAATACGACTTTAGAGCGAACGTTTTGTGACAGCGTTTACATTCGAAATTCTTATCGATCGAATGCGTTTGCATGTGCGCGCGCAAATTGGAACGATCGGCAAATGCTTTGCCGCAATTCGAACAAGCGTACGGCTTTTCGCCGGTATGAGAACGTAAATGGCCTTGCAGTAGCCAAGGGCGTGAGAACAGCTTGCCGCAAATGTCACAGCTGTGCGAGAGTTTGTGTGTGAGCAAGTGCATGGCGAGCGCGGGCATCGATACGTACGCCTTGCCGCAAGTGTTGCACTTTTTCGCCGAATGCGAGTCGAGCGAACGATGCGTTTGCTTGTGACGCGAGAGATTACTCGATGTGGCATATTGTTTGCCGCATTCGGAGCATTTGTAGTTGCCGCGTTTTTTCTTTACAAACGCATCCGAATCGTTGCTGTTATTTGAGACCGCGTAATTGCCGGTAGCGGCGGCGTATGTCTCCAATGATGATGGTTCTTTGCCGCTGCCGCTGCGACACGCTTTCGTGCGTCTATCTAAGATATTCAGACCTACTTTAATTGATTGTTGATTTGATGTGCTGTTGTCGGCGTTGGCGTTGGAGTTAGCGGAAGCCACTGCGTCGGCGTCATCAACAGCCATTGCATTCGTTATGATGGGCGTATGTCGTCGCATTGGCTTGTATGCTGTCGGCTCATCGATCCACAGCTTGAGTGTGGAATGCTGAAAATTGGAGTTGGAATGACCCGACTCGGATGATGAGGACATATCGATGTCAATGTCGGATGAGTGATCCGAATTTGGTGGTGTTAATGGCGAGCAATTGTTATCTGAGTTGTCTGCGCCGCCCACATGACTGTCGTACGAGCTGCTGCTGCTGACACTGCCAGCGCTGCCGCTGATGTAGCGTATTTTTGATGGTCCCTGATTTAAGGACGCCTGTACGCGTGCTGTCGCTGGCTGCAGCGGCGGCGCTTTTTGCATCGTAAATACGGTAAAGTTGTCAGCGGCAATGGTGGCAGCACAGAGTGAGGCAGGCGCTGCGGCTCTCCGCTGCTGTTGCTGCACCTGTTGCTGGTGTTGCTGTTCGGAAGCACTGGATATCTCATGCATAATGGTTCTTTGCTGTGTTTGTTGTTGCTGTAATTGATTTGGTTGTTGTGTTTGGTGCGTTGCGCTGTTGCGGCTTCGGTTAGACGGTGCATCATCCTGGTGCTGCAATATGGTGACAACACAAGGCGGCGTTAGTGGTGGTAGACTTTGTGATAATGAGAGTAGATCGTGGGCGGCTTCGGTTTCTTCTATACTGCGTTCGCGATACAATGCCGGCAGCGTTGTTGTGGTTGTTGTTGTTGTTGGTTCCTGTTTAATCGTTGTTAAAGCTGATTTTTGATTGGAAGCAATTGATTGGATTGGTTTGTTGAGACCGCCAGCAGGTGGCGCATAAAATATAACTTTACTATCTTCAGCGGGCGAGTGAACGCCAACGGTTGGTTGAGGAGGCATTATTGGCGGTTGTTGTTGTTGTTGTTGGTCACAGTTGTTGGTAGAGTTGTTCGGTTTGTCAATTTTCGCACTCCATTTGACCACATTGTGACGACGCTGTATTCTTGCAAAATCTGTAAAATAGAGGAGAAATTAAATTTATCAATAAATATGAAATAATGAGAAAAAAATTTTTTTTTTTTAATTAAAAATTTATTTATCTACTTTACCTAGTATTTACATATATGGCAAAATCTACAATTGCAGCCAAAATTAAACTGAAAACTTTTATTCTCTGAGCAAACAAATAAAACTCAGAAAATAACTTTTATTTTCTGATCGCAAAATAAAACTCAAAAAATAACTTTTATTTTCTGATCGAAAAATAAAACTCAAGAAATAACTTTTATTTTTTGAGCAGAAAATAAAACTCAGCAAATAATGATTAAAAATCAACTTTTTGGATATAACTCATAACCGTTACAGTCCCTGATAATAACAGAACAGGACATATGGAAGAAAGGACTACCAACCAATCGCCATACGTTCAACTTATTTACAGACGGATCAAAGATAGACGCAAGGCTGGAAGCCGCAGTATTTTGTCCGGAGCTTGTGACACAATAGTCCTTAAGACTCCCGGACTACTGCACCTCTCTAAATTGCCATAAAGCTCAAATAGAACAGACACTGATACGCAAACGCGATTCCCAGTGGAAGACCCTGTCATCTTGCAAGATCGCCAAAATCATGCTTCGGCCATACAACGCAAAAACCGCAAACTACCTACTCACACTTTCTAAAGCAGAGCGCATACTGGAGTTCGGTATACCTAATAGCTGTCTCACAACATCTCGTGCGTTAAAAATGGGACTGAGAAGAGAGCACAGCTTGCAACGTTCCCGATGTTGCCGGCACTCTGGAACACCTTCTCTATTAATGTCCAGGGATGGAAATGTGGTACAATTGTACTTTTTTTGGTACATTCCGGTAGCCAAAAGTACATAGGCACTACGCTGACATATTTGGTACATTTTTGTCAAATAATACATCACTGCATCCCGAGTCTATTAAAACAAAACAAATAGTATTGTCCCTTTGATTTTAGAGTTATTTCCAAAGCGTGAATTTGACAAAATATAGCAAATTAATTACTACGTATATACGGCAGAATTCGTGAACTCTTAATTTCATGAATTCGAAAATGGTCTCGTTTATGCAGCATTTATGAACTCATGAAATTCAGCTATCAAGGCAGATTTACCAGGTAGACTCGGTGGCGAATTCTGAAACGACTTTTTTTTATTTACAAAGGTAGTGTGTAATGTCAAAATTATATTTCGCCGTGGTTAAATTCTGAATTCGCTTGTGACTCGCGCATTCCCATTGGCGATGATGTGAATTCACTTAGATTTTACAATAACAAAATACATTGGAGATTTCTGAATTCGCCCCCGAGCCTACCTGTTAAATCTGCCTTGACTGAATGAACAGCTGTTGGTTTGGCGTTGCCGGACTTGTACTTCGTAATTTCATGAAATGATGGCGAAATTCATAAATAACTTTCGTGAACAATTAAATTCATGAAAATTCGTTTATGCGGCGAAAATTCATGAAATGATTTCGTAGTAAATGCTGAGTTTAGAGCTTTAGCAGAACATGAGAGCCTTAAAAAATTTAGAAATTTGAGTATATACCTAAAATGTTTTTGTTTTGTGAAATATTTTTGCATTGAATGGGGCTGTGTATTTAAAATAATTTTAGTTTAAGTAACTTTTTATTTAATAAAAAATTTATATGAATTTAAACTTTTATAATGTTATTTTTAGAGGAAAGATTTTGCTTGGAAAAGCAATAATATTTTGAATGGCTAAAGAAGAAGATATAATTTGGGATTAGCATAAGTCCTTAGAAAAAATATGCTACCAAAAATGATGGTATATTTTCCTTTGATTTGGTACATTTCACTTGCTCAATTAGTACAAAATCAGAAAACCCATTTTCCCTGTGAATGTCCCGCTATTGGCAGACCTCGCCTTAGCTGCCTCGGTTCTGCATATCTTGTCCCTAGAATGCATTGCGGATTGAAAAATGCACAAAAAATTTCAGCTTGCGAAGATCACTGGATCTCAACGGATGTAACCCACCCTAACCTCTGCTAATAAAAACCTGTTGGATGATTATAAATATGGCCTTTCCACCATTGTGAGAGTAACTTATCGCCATGAGTTAACCTAACCCAGCTTAAATTTACTTAACTTAATTTAAGTATGCATGCATTTATATTACTTCTAATTCATAAATACTTGAAAATTTATTTGAGAGATCTTTATATACCAACATTTTCCATATAAAAGTTGCTGTATGTTTGTAAATGTTTCAGCGCTGTGCACTTGCTGCGAATACATACTTACACCCGAAACTAATTAATTTTATATTTAAATCTACTGTTACAATTGCGTTAGTACGCACATAAATACATACATTACATACATACATATATGTAGTTATGTACTATGTATGTACGTAAATGTACTTAACATCATTTACGGAATGTGGCCATTTGGCGCTAATGTGTTGCGCATACGCCATGGCGTCCACTATCTCATGTGCACATATGGCGCGACAAGGAAAATTTGTTTTCTGCGTTTCACAGCAGTCAAAGGTGTTGCGAATAGTACGTACATATATAAGTGAAATATAATTATGCGTAAATGAGAGTAAGTTTTTAAGTAAGCGCAATTACCTCGCCCTCCTGCCACGTTTTGGTGTTTGAGGTCAAAGGAGAGTTCACCGTGCATTTGTAATCGATTTGTATGAAATTTGTTTTTTTTTTGTCGAAGAAGTGAGAAGCGCATCAAATCGTATCTATTTCTTGAAATTGGTATATGAATTTGAGCTTTGACTTTCTTAATTCTTGCTCGATTTGCTGGATTTTCACTTTAAAAGTGGAAAGTATCTCTGCGTATCTATATGTGTGTATGTATTTACTTAGTTAAAAGAATTAGATAACATTTGCTGTATAAAATTATTCCCTTGAATTGATGCTAAGTTCGTCTGCAATGCACATATTAAGTTGATTAGAAGTGGTATTAAATTTTTTTTTTGTTAATCAAGCAATTCGTATGCAGGGTGGTTGGCCCTTTAGCTTTTTAATAGAGCACCATCCTACGCACTAATAGAGTCACATATACATATAGCTTACATACTATTCGTGTATGTACATATGAAAATGCTTAGCATCCCTGTAAAAAAGTGTGCGACGAGTCTCTAAAAAGATTTGTCCGGGAGCGCTCTCTTTCGGGTACAATT
Organism: Urophora cardui; assembly: GCA_960531455.1. NCBI lineage: Eukaryota > Metazoa > Arthropoda > Insecta > Diptera > Tephritidae > Urophora > Urophora cardui. The sequence goes on from OY482673.1 coordinate 48,251,780, forward strand.
AGTCTACAATTGTTCCCAATTGTACCCGAACGGGTACATATGTATACTAATTGTAGACGAATTGTACCCGAAAGGGTATCAAACGGGTACAATTAGTCGCACAAATGGATGTGTCGCATTTGCTACCTGTTCGGGTACAAAACGGGTACAATTGTGCGCTTTTGCTACCCGTTCGGGTACAAACTGGGTATAATTAGTCTCTTCATAGGACATGCTCAAACAAAAGAGAACACTTCAACCCATATAAAGAGATACAAATGGGTAGTAATCGCATGCTCCCTTGCGAGTTGTCCCGGATGTATCCCGGAGTGATCGCATTTTTTGCAGGGATAATCTATGCATTTATGTGTGCGTATTTGCCCTGCAGGGAACTCAATAACTAATGAGCAAAATTTCTAGTTCCGAACTAGCGAAAAGGTGTCAAAAGGGAACTAGATCAATTGTAGTTAGACCCTCACCAGTTCAAAAGGAGTGAATTGAGTCACCATTATAAGACACACTTTGATTTGTATGCAATTTCGAAGTGACAAAAATTCTATGAAAATTTTTCGTTCGTTCAATTGCCGTCGGCTTTGTATATTTCTGCAATTCTCAGATGCTTAGTGAAGCATTTTATATAAAGAGTTTTCTATTTGCATCTTGTATGAAATGAAATGTTCCCCTAATTATGCTTTTCCGATCCCTCAGGCTAATTTTTAATTTTTTTTTATTTTATTATTTTTGTAATTTTTTACTAAATAAATAAATGAAAAAAATATTAGTTAAAAAAAAAATTAAAAAAAAAAATTATCATCCACCTTGACACCGACAGGATTCGAACCCGCGCCCCTCAGATTGAAAGGCACATGCGTTAGCCAGTCGGTCATCGCGCCACTTGCATGAAGTGTGTCAAAGGCTGTACTTAAGCGGCAGATGTAAAACTGTAGTATTTTTAGGTACTTGTAGCTAGTTCAGAACTATCGAAAATGTGTCAATAAACGAACTAGTGTAAACTGTAGAATTTAGTACTAGTTCGGAACTATCGAAAATGTAGTGCAGAGAGAGACAATTGACAACGCCTAGGACATCGCCGTGTTAAATTCGTCAGTTGATAACATGCAAAGGAGATTTAGCTCGCACTAGTAGTGTCGAAAAATGCACTAGCAGCAACCTAGTTCGGAACTAGAGATTTTCCCGACAGGGATAATCTATGCATTTATGTGTGCGTATTTGCTTATGCAAATTTGCATGTGTGCGAGACATTAATATATGTAGGTATGTAGACATTTGGCTGTTGCCTTTTGTAATCCTCACATATCTGCGCACAAACATACGCACATACAAATGCAAATATGTATACAATTGTAATCAGCTAAAATTCCTTTCTACCGTCATCCTCCTTCCCTGCTCAAACAATTCACTTTCGTTAAATGTTTCATTGTTGTTATTTGCATGCTGAATGCTTGTTGCTTGGGGCACAATAAAATCAATTTGGTGCGTGACGCAGCGCTCTGCGTTGGAGATATGTGTGCATGGTGCACATGTCGGCATTTTGTTCTTATTATAGCGCAGAGGCATCACTGTTGGCGCGACTTTACACAGATTCGTTAGTCAAGCGTAACCGATCTTAAATTAAGATATAAAATAGTTTATTACTTCTCTGAAATAGCAAATTTAATTTTATGTATGTATATTGATGCTCACGAAGTCTAAGACTTACTGAAATGATCATAAGTTTGCGTATGCTTATCAATTAAAAAGCTACGAAAAAATCCAACCACAGCGACTATTATGCATATACCTTAACCTGAGAGGTCCATACTTTAGTATGAAAATTTTCACAGTAGAAATTGATTAAAGTAGAATATCATAGGAATGCCTAAGCGGATATAAAAAAGTTATACACCGTTAAAAGCAGAATTAATTGGAGATTATATCCAAATGTCTTAGCATATACACTGGTTAACAAATTATTCGAGAAAACCTTGATTAAATATGAAAAAATTGAAAAAATTTAACAAAAAATTGAATTTTTGAGACTGTTTTTACAGTTTCTCTTGCATTTATCAAGATACATTAATAATTAATATACCGATAGAAGCGGTGGAATGTCGCCTTTTTAACGACATCAAACCAAGGCTGCACAACGATATCAACAAAAACAAGTAAGGAAGCCTAAGTTCGAGTGGAATCGAACATTAGATACTCAGCTGTATGCTTTCATTGTTTGTTTGCATTTGATGGAATTAGGGTGCACTTAATATAAAGCGAGTGCTGCATAAAGTGGGCGTAGCCACGCCCATTTTCTAAATTTTTATCAGTCATCCAACTAAGCATATGAATATTATTCTTTGTGCAAAATTGCATTCCTTTATGACTTCTAGTTATAAAGATGTCACGTTACAAATTCCCAAAGAGTGTTCCAGAAATATCTTTCTTAAAAAGTAGGCGTGGTCATAAACCGATTGCGTGGCTATTAACACATGTTATAAAAGTGTATAAACCAAGTTTCGTCATAATGTCTCAATTATTTGTCGAGTTATGGGCTAAGAAATCTCGTATATCCCTTTGTGTAAAAAGAGGCGGTGCCACGCCCATTTTCCAAAATTTTTCTATTTGTTGTTTCCGGTCTATTGTAGAAATCATACCACAAAATTTCAATGAATTATCTTTACATTTGACAAAGATATCTCTTAAAATGTTTTTATTAGGTCACTTTATAATACCCATATATAAAAGTGGGCGTGGTCGTCAACCGATTTCGCTAAAATTTTCAACATGTATTACCACAAGTAATAAAAGTGTACACACCAAGTTTAGTCATTATATATAAATCATTTGTCGAGTTATGGGCTCAGAAATCTCGTATATTCCTGTTTATAAAAAGAGGCGGCGCCACGCCCATTTGCCAAAATTTTTGTGGTTTTCGTTTTATGTCCGCAGTTGGACTCCTGCTATAAAATTTCAATGATATATCTTTATATTTGGCAGAGATATCGCTTAAAATGTTTTTATTAGGTCACTTTATAAGACCCATATATAAAAGTGGGCGTGGCCCTCAACCGATTTCGGAAATTTTTCGTCCAAATATTTGACTAAGTAAGTATATCACGCGTACCAAATTTCATCGATATATCTTCAACGGTTTCTGATTTATGACTCATAAAACTTTCAATGTTTTCCCTTAATAAGTGGGCGTGGCACCGCCCATTTTCCAAAATTTTTGTGTTTTTTTGTTTTATGTCCATAGTTGGACTCATGCGCCAAAATTTCAATGATAGATCTTTATATTTGACAGAGATATGGCTTAAAATGTTTTTATTAGGTCACTTTATAATACAAATATATAAAAGTGGGCGTGGCCGTCAACCGATTTTAACTATTTTCCGTCCAAACGTTTGCCTAAGTAAATCACGCGTACCAAATTTTGTCGATATATCTTCAATGGTTTCTGAGTTATGACATATAAAACTTGCAAGGTTTGACCCTTAATAAGTGGGCATGGCACCGCCCATTTTCCAAAATGTCATCAAATTTCTTCCTAGGGGCCTGAGCTCAGCACGTGGGTAAGATTTCATCGCTCCAGCTATATTAGTGACTGAGATACCAAATTTCCGATTTTTTCTATATAGGAAAAGTGGGCGTGGTCATGGTCCGATTTCGCCCATTTTCAAAACCAACCGTCCCAGTCTCGATACCAACTTGCATTTCAAATTTCATTAAAATATCTCAAATTTTGCGCGAGTTAGAGTGTTTACAGACGGACGGACAGACGGACGGACGGACGGACGGACAGACGGACAGACGGACGGACGGACGGACATGGCTCAATCGATTTCTCTTTTCACCCTGATCATTTTGATATATATAAGTCTATATCTATCTTGATTATTTCACTCTGTTACAATCCACCGTTATGTGATTAAAACTATAATACTCTGTGTACTAGTACAGCTGAGTATAAAAATTTTGTTTTGTTGAATATCAAAAAAATAATTATTGAAATTATTTCTTTTCGTTGATTATCAAAAAAAATTATCAAAATTATTTTGTTTCGTTGATAATCAAAAACAAAATAATAATAAAAAATTGTTTCGGGCTTATGGGCCCGTCAGAATGAATACTTTTCCGGCAATCCAGCTCCGTTTAACTGACACATACTTCAATTTCATATATTTGTTACGGCAAGGTTGAAGTACTGAATGTGTCGATCGTCATTCAAATACATGTAATTCTACTCTGCTGTCAGGATTGCTGGATTGACGGAAAAGTATTCATTCTGACGCCCCTATTACGGCTTCATTTTACTTTGAATTTTCTTCTTTTTTTATTAACGTTATTTTTTTGATCAATTTTTTTTTTGTTGGCTACCGAAACGAAATTTTTTCAATATTTGTTTTTTGATAATCAACAAAACGAAATTATTTTTGATAATTTTTTTTGATAACACTGGATCTCAAAATGAAATTTGTTGTCTGTACTTTGGACGTGACTACCCTATATATATGTAAAATCGGTCGCTGATTCCGAAAATCGGGTTCATTTTTAATTCTATGGGAAGGTTTTTGAGATATCGGCAATTTACCGTTATTTGGCCAATGGCTTCACTTAATCCTGAATGTCTCTTTAACGCAGTGAGCTATCTTCCTTGAGGTAACACAAACGAAAGAAAATCAAATTTTCTTTTCATGGCTCCTATAACATTTTTCTCTAACTCTTATAGTTTCTGAAATATTGACGATTAAATTTGAATTTTTTCGATTTTTTACGATTTTTTGAAGAAAAAATTGACTTTGTCAGGCAATATCTTTAAAACCAATGTTTTCACCTTCGGTTTTACTCCTTTGTGTGAAGCTCCGTTCCATTACCAAAAAAATAAGCTATCAACGAAGAAAATCCATGGTAAAATGGAAAAGTTATAGGCGATCAAGTAAATACAGGCACGTCGCGCAATGCCTCTGCACGGGTATATTCTATGCATGTTGTACCAATGCCTACACATCTGCAGTAGCAGCACATTGGCAGCGCAGTAGATAAAAGCCCATTTACGGGTATAACAAAATTTAATCGTCAATATTTCGAAAACTATAAGAGTTAGATAAAAATGTTATAGGAGCCATAAAAAGGAAATTTAATTTTCTTTCGTTTGGTGTTACCTCAAGGAAGATAGCTTACTGCGATAAAGAGACATTCAGGATTAAGTGAAGCCATTGGCCAAATAACGGTAAATTGCCGATATCTCAAAAACCTTCCCATAGAATTAAAAATGAACCCGATTTTCGGAATCAGCGACCGATTTTACATATATATAGGATGGTCGCGTTCAGAATATTTTTTGGCTGTAGAGCAGTGTAATTATCAAAACAGTATTTTTTTGTTAAACATTTAACGTTAAAATTTTTCAAAGTTGAATTGAAAACAAAATTTTTTTCGGTTATTGATAAAAAATAACGTTAATGTGCAGCCCTACATCAAACGTATTTTGATAGGATACGCAGAAAAAAAGTTATCGGGCCAAATATGCCTTAACCTATTAAGGGCTGATATCTCAAAAACTACACGTACGATTCAAAAAAGTTGTTATCATTTTTTCATCTGTGCATCGTATACTACCAAATACAGCTACAAGCAGGGCTGCACCAAAATATCGAATTTTTTGTTGACCTGTGTCATTTAACCTTTGTAGGTAATAACGTTCTAAACTTCTTCCTATATGGACAGTCCTGGAATAGTTCATAAATCAATCATTTTTTGTTCAAAATAAAGCACTTCAGGACTAGTTCAGAAATGGTCGGCCTTTCGTGGAGCTTTAAAAACATAATCCTCATAAATTTTTCATGAAGTCACAATAATAAATTGGCCCACTCTGCACCCTTTTAGAACCAGGAGCTAGCGGCGAACTCTCTAGTTCTAGACTGTCCTTTTTCGCGTTTGTCCCTTATATTAGTTGCAGGGATGGTGTCATCGATTTTATTAGGTATGGCTATTTGATGAGAACAAATTAAGAAATGGTATCTTAGCTTAACTTTATCTATATATAATTTTATGTACATATATAAAAATGAATAGCTATTACCTTGGTCATCGCATCACGCCTGAACGGATGGAACGATTTCGATAATTCTTTTTTTGTCGAGTTTAGTATTGTCTGAAGAAGGTTCTAATGGAAAAAAATTTAAAACCGCGTGTCACCTCCCATACAAACAAAACTTTTCATAATCTATATCTCTGGAACTATTCGTTGTAAAGGCTTGGAACTTGGGAAGATATACTAACATGATGCCAAGCTCACAAATAGAGATGGGCGTTATTGTAAAAAGGGGCATGGCACTTCCCATATACCCCACATTTTCTATACTGAATATCTCTGCAAGTGTTCATGGTTGTACACTGGGAATTGGTACATAGATAAACAATATCAATACCATTCTACATATAAAAATGTGGGAGCTGTTGGAAATTGGAAAAGGGGGCGTGGCACTTCCTATACAAACTTAATAGTTCATGCTTAATATCACTGGAAGTGTTTGCGGTAGGACCCTGGAAATCCGTACGGAGATATCTATATAATATCAATACCATACTTATGAAAAAAAGTCGACGGATAGGGATATGGATAGGTAGAGATAGAGAGGGAGATAGAGATCAAGATAGAGATAGAGAGAAAGGTAAAGATAAGGATAAAGATAGAGAAAGAGATAGAGATAGGGATAGCGGGAAGGACAGAGATGGGGGTAGATATAGAAAGAGATATAGATAGAGAAAGAGATAGAGATAGATGTATGGATAGGTATAGAGATAGAGAAAGAAAAACAGATATAAAGATATATATAGGGATAGGGGGAAGTAGGTTTATTGCTCTAATCCTCATTTTATTATTCGCAGTCATTAAGATGGACTCTAAGGCTTTATAGGAATAAATTTGAAGCAGAACAAGGTCTGTCGGGTCAGTTAGTTAATTTATAAATAGCACAATATTGCATATAAATATGTAGTTATGTATATACAAATGTACAAACATTTATACGTAAGTAGACATATGTACATAGCCATATTTAAAATTAAGGCATTTTAATTTAAATCGCTAAATTGCCATCGTGGCGCCTTTACTACAGTTTCATTATAAAAAAATACATTTATAAGATTATGCGAAAACACATGCATACGTAGCTACTTATGTTTGTCCATGCAAACACAAAAAATGTACATACATATATTGACGCCAGGCCCGACGAGAGGGGGGGGGGCTGAGGGGGTCAATTGCCCCGGGCCCGGGCTTTAGAGGGCCCGGGAATCTCAAAATGATATCCAAGTTTTTGCTACAGAAAATAAACAAACAACACCTTTAATCGCCTTTCGTAGATAGCAATCATTTTAAATTTCAACAAATTTTATAAATCTCTTAACGTGTCTGCATCCCACTTAAGGAATTGTTGGTTTTTGGCGTCGACTTTGCAGCATAAATTTGAATTCGTTTTCTGTTGCAACAGAAAAATTCGGTATGATGCAAATTCTTATACAGCGATATGGGTATTTCCTGGGCGTTTCGGACGGTATGTTCGCACGATTTTTTGAACTTTTGAGGCAGAAATATCGCGAAATATTGTATCGTTTTATGATAAAAGGAAAGATTTAGGTCACAGCTGATGACTAAAGTATGTTACCGACAGAAATTTAGGTTAATGCCTCTGTGTAAGCCACTTAAACTGCGTTCCGGACGCTACAAAAACACGTCCATATTTTAAAAGTACACTGAGAGAAAAAAATATATGGAGGGGTCAAAGAAATTGTTTACCTATTTTGAACACTACTTTCTTTGTTTTGAGTAAATTTTCCTTAAAACATGTTAAAAGGTTTATAAAATATTGTTGTTGGTTGTGCGTTACCATGGTTTCGTATACTTGTTTTGAAAAAATTCATACATTAAAATAATGAAAAATTCTTTAAGCGCCATTCCATTCCCAACTTTCCTTGTTTTGAAGACTTGATTTCTATAATTTTGAGAAATAAAATTCCCATACAAATCCCCATGGCAACGGATTTGTTTGAATGTTTTTTTATGTTTTTTCCACATTTTTGAGAAATTTACACAAAACAAAGAAAATTTTGTATTGGGACGCGTGTTTTTTGAGTGTAGCTAAAACAGAGGCATTAAACTAATAGCGTTTTCTTTTCTACACAAAAATGTCGCACTCATGTAGTGCCTTCAAAAAGTTGTGTTCTTTTGTTAAATGAGTGCAATCATCGCAGTCCACATCGCTATCTTTTCTCAAAGGGCAATCCTAAAAAAATTCGAAAGGGCAAGATTTCTTGCCCTCTGTGCTATCGACGGGGCATACAATGACCCTGTCAAACAGCTGATCAATAACAATAACGAATAAAAAGTATACCTTTTATGTCTCTTTCTAGCACACATAATATGTATTATATAGATTGCGTCATACCAGAAAAGCTAAAGTATACACAATTGTGACATTTAGAGTGTATTCTATTGTACATACATATGTGAAGGGCTGCACTGAATACGAAGAGGACGGCAATTCGACAGGGTGTAGTGCAAATCTGAGCTATTATTGCGCTTCGCCATGACAACCCTTTTGTGTAGAAAAGAAAACGCTATAAATTTCTGTCGCTAACATACTTTAATCATTATCCGTGGCGTAAATCTTTCCCTTTATCATAAAACTATACAATATTTCGCGATATTTCTGCCTCAAGAGTTCAAAAAATCGTGCGAACATACCGTCCGGAACGCCCAGGAAATGCTCATATACATATGTACATGTATGTATGTATGTAAACAGCGATACGCCGAAAACAAACAAAGCTTGCGAAGCTAAAATTTGCTTTGGTGCTTCGTACAGTTGAATTCGATTGCTGTTTCACTAAAGCGTTCAGCAGAATCAGTCTTTTGATATAGTAAATTATTACCAACAAATATTTGTATTCCAATTTAAAGAAATTTATTTCATACAAATAAAGCAATATGTATTTAAACAGAATTCATTCAGACCTATGGTCCCTTGGACAATATTACTCAGTATGACCCATGGATTCGGAAACTGGATGTGCCTTTTAACAATACATTTGACCCACCCTAATATGTATATTTCTATGTAAACATATTTACTTGATCTGTATTAATGTATAGATAAATTAAAGTTCGTAACTATATATTCATTGAATTTTGATTTTGAGAATTTGTTCATTTAGTATAGGGGCCCGTAGTTATTTTGACCCCGGGCCCGGATTTTCTCTCGGCGGCCCTGATTGACGCAAGAATCAATGGTATGTGCCACTCTCAATGCGCCGGCAATTGCATTGCATTTATGGTTTTAGAAATTTTATTTATGTCTAAAAATTTTTAATAGTCACAGGCATAAAAAAATATAATAAAAACGTACATATGTAAGTACATATGTACATAAGAGAGATCTCTTCGCATGCATATTTAAAAATGTCTTCATTGCTCATACCGGTATTCCTATGCTAAAGCTTATGTACATATGTATTTTATTTTAACTGCCGTTTGGCAATTGGTCATAAAAGTGCATACTAATTTACATATGTACTTATAAACATACATACATATGTACAACATACATACTTATGTATACACAACGATTGCCCAAAAGTATTTGAAAGCAATTAAAAGTTAAATGGCTTGTGTGGATTAAAAAGACATGAGAATTCAAAATTATGAAAATTGCTATTGCATTTGAATATACTCGTAACCATTTGCCGCATAGCTATCAATGAGGAGCTATTGGATTTTTTTTTTAGTATTATCCCATTATCCTGCGCTATTTTTAGTTAGCAGATACTTAAGCTAAGCAGATCTTAATTTTTCATTAGTTATAAAGGTTTTTTTTGTCCATTTGATACCTCTAGCAAAGCAGGCAAGAATCCGGTTGGTTGGTTGGGTTGAGTGGCTAGTCCCACAGACTCGAATTAGCGCCGAAACGCCATTTTGATACAACGACTCGTGACTAAAGAACCAGAACTGGAAGAATATAGTAAAAGAGAATATCAGTTCGGAAACTGGGGCATGGCCTACGCCCTAATTATATCCACCCTTGTTCGGGTGTGCCGTAATCACACTTGACCCAAAACTTAGCGCTTATACTTCTGGAACGCAGAGCTGACCCTCTCCAGTTTACTATAGCGTGCTCTACACTTAGAGTAGACAGGGCGGTTATCTAACGATTCTCGAAGAATGTTATTAGGGGGCCTTCAATGCCCAGAAACGCACCCACGGTAAATAGTTTGCTCTCTTTACCACTTTGCGGTGCAATGTAGTCCCCGTTGGGCGGCGATCCTTTAGATAAGCGCGCTGAGCTGATGATAGCCCGGGTATATCTAACTTCCCTCGAATACGTATATCCAGTAGCCTCTAGAAAGGCTTTAAAACAAAGGATGAAATACTAATGGCTTTCAAATCCTTGTGCTTGTCATGACCACTCTTGTTAACCTTTGGAATGAAGATCACACTGGTATCTCCCTTCAGATTAAGGGAACATGGTTTAACCTAATACAAGCCAACCGTTCCAAGCAAGGAGCCACCCCGTTGCCTGCAGCATAGCTTGGAAAATTCCATCCAGACCTGGTGACGTATGTATGTATATGGCGAAAAAATATTGATAAAAGCTAATCTATGGGTTCAAAGGATGTTATTTCCCCAGAGTGATCCGTAGTTTTCGTTTGATTGGAGCTACGTTCTGGAAATTGTGTTTTTACCAACAGGTCCAGCGTTTGCGTCTCCGCGGAGCTGTTTGTCCAAGATCCATCATCCATGACCTTTTCCAGCTTGATACTGCTGGCGTTGAAGTCTTCCACTGACGACATCTCGTTCAAAGGATGGGTACTTAGCTTATCAACCACCACACTGATAAATCTTCACCAGTTGGTTTACAATAGGGAGTGTGATTGTCTAGCTTAAGATCAATATCAAAGAATATCCACCTATGATCGGAAAAAGATTTCCGAATTCTGCTGTTTCCTCTCAGTAGTGTAGGCAAGAATCTACCAGCTACATATATATGCTCCCGTATACCTAATAATTCCAATCTGATATCTCACAAATTGAGGGACTGCTAGTTTTCGTCCAAACAGATGGACAGAGCCTGATATGCTTTAATGAAGTCAGTTCATGGTTCTGATCACCTTCCAGGTCTATCACTCCTATCTACATACGGACTTGTGGTACTTCTGGTACTTATGCATGTACATAAAACAATCTTGTCTTGGACTCAAATTATAATACAATTTCCTGGCCATGAAATGTTACTTACCTCGACTCTCTTCTTTCACATTGACACCATTCATTAGAGCTCCAGCTGTCGGCGATGCATCTGCCAATACGTTTGCCTCTGTCACTTCAATCACCACCGATGTTGGCTTATCCACAACGTTCAATTTCAATGCGGCAGCAGCAGCAGAGCGCCTCTGCTTCTCTTTTGCATTCATTTGCACCAAAGACTGTGCCGCGCACCATTCCAAACGTTCACATTCCTCCAAAATATTTGCGGATGCACTCACCAACTTCAAATCGACGCTATCACATGTTATTATGCCATTTGTTGGTTGTTCTTTGTTGACTTCAATATGTTTGATACAACTCAACTTTGGCTCATTTCGTTTTGTTGTGTTGCGTGTTGCTGTTGCTGCTGCTGATGGAGATGAATTTGGTGATAGCGATTTGGGTTTCGATTGGAATTGTTGTGCAGTTGTTGCTGTTGTTGGTGGTGCTGGTGTTACCTTTACATCAGTTTGTGCCGCTTTTCTAGCAACTAAAATGGCAGATTCTTGCTTTATTCTTGTGGTTACTGACGCTCGTCCTCCCTTGTTCGGCAGTCGACCGTTGGTGGCCGCCGATGTGCGCTTTGTTGCTGTTGGCATTGAACGCGTTTGTTGGCATGGTAGACGCCCGCCCACCGATACACCCGCCCTTGTGGGCATGCCATAGCTGATGGTGGTGGCGCCAGGCGTCAAAATGATTTTATTGTTCGTTGGCGGTCGTAAGCAATCGACGGGCATTTTGTTGACGGGTGAGCTGAGCTTAGGACTCTTCAAGTGAAGCGTTGAGAAATCTCTAATTCGCATTCATACATGTAAATGCGTCTTGCGTCCCTTTGCTGTACGAAGTTCTCTGTGCAGTTGTTCTTTTTAGTAAGTCGTTTTATATTTAATTTTTATGATTAATTTCTTTTGTTTTTCTTATTTTTCTTCTTTCTTGTTTTATTTTTATTTTTTTTTCAGTTTCGTAACAGTTTTAATATTTTTTTGAGTAGATTTTTTGTTTGCTAAATATAAAATTTTTAATTTTTTTCCTGTTTTCTCACAGTTGAGTATTGCTTCGTTGTATCGTTGACGAATAAAATTGAATTTGCTTCATTTACTTAATTCATGCTGAATTGCTGTTGCTTGCTTTTATGTTTGCTATTAATTATATTGCTTTTGTTGGATTAAATATCTTTCCAGTAATTGCATAGTTTTATAGTTTTAAAGTTGTAACTGCTCTAATATTTTTTTGTTTTAATTAACAGGATCAACGGTTTGTGTACGTAATGATGTTTCATTAGTAGACTCCGTTTAAAGTACATTTATCGTTGTTTTGGGTTTCTGAAAAAGGGATATTTTGAGAATTTATTTATATTTAGTAGATAACTTTATTTTTTATTAATCTTTTATATAAACTTAGGGATAAAAGTTTGGATTTTTAAAACCATTTAAATTTCATATGGAGATGGAAAAAAGATATAAAGTAATTAGTTAGTAAGACCGTGAAGACAGCTTTGTGGAGATAATGAAATGTGGCATGCATTAAATGTTACTTGTATCACCGTAGTCGAAAATTCGACCAATTAAATTGAGAGCGGAACGATTCGAGAGTGGAAAGATCATATTTCTTATATAACATTTCTATAATAAAATATGTATAAAATAAAGTTACTGGTACTGGTTGTCCGAGGAAACATAGTGAAATTTAATGTCGAATAATTTTCTAGAATATTTTAAACCTCTAGCGACCTCTAAAATCCCATTTTCCAGACTCTTCTTTCTCTTTCCAGTTTCCTTCCTTTTTCTCTTCTTCTGTCCTTTTTGCATTTCCTTCCCCTTTATACTTTTTACTTTCCGCACACTTTACTCTTTCCTTTTTCCCTTTCCTTTCCTCTTTCTTCGCCATTTCCGTTCCTTTCACTTTTCCCTTTTTTATTTTCCTTTCCCTTCCCTTCCTTTCCTTTACTTTCCTTTCCTTTCCTTTCCTTTCCTTTTTCTTTTCCTTTCCTTTCCTGTCTTTTCTTTTCCTTTCCTTTCCTTTCCTTTCCTTTCCTTTCCTTTCCTTTCCTTTCCTTTCCTTCAATTAGGTGGCAACCGGTTTTGTAAACATTACATTTTATTATCCATCTACGGGGCAAGCCCTTTCAGATGACGTTTCAAATTTAAAAATCAAACGAACTATACAGGAATATTAAATTGTTTGACAGGTGGCAACCCTTTTTCTACAAATTATAATAAATTACCAATTTTCAGGTTAAGCCCTTTCATATAACACCTCAAACCTAAAAATCAAACAAATTGGAGCATAAAAATGAATTTTTGAACAGGTGGCAACCCTTTTTTAAAAATTATAATAAATTACTCATTTCATACAAACCTCATTCAACTGACAACTCAAATCAAAAAATCAAACAAACTATAATGTAAAAATAAATTTTTGAACAGGTGGCAACCCTTTTTGTAGAAGTTATAATAAATTACTCATTTTAAAGTAAAGCCCTTTCATATTGGTAGCCAAAGCCCTTTCATTTGACACTTTAAATTTAAAAATCAAACAAACTGTAGAGTTTAATTAAATTTTTTAAAAGGTGGCAACCCCTTTGTAAAAATTATAATAACTTACTAATCTTCAGGCCAAGCCCTTTGATATGGCACCTCAAATCGAAAAATCAAACAAACTATAGCATAAAAACGAATTTTTGAACAGGGGGCAACCCTTTTTAAAAAAGTTAAACCTTCCTGCACATCTACAGGTCAATCCCTTTCATTTGACACCACAAATCGGTATAACGGTGTAAAAGTTATGGTGCGCACAAAAAATCGCTTAGCGTAATATACATATATAAAGATTAGTTAGTGAGTTTTATGTAGCTACGCACAGATATTAATTAGAAAAAAAATCCGTCTTGGTCCATAAAAATAAAAATTCTAAGGCGTAAGTAACAAGTAGATGCTCATGAACATTGATGTATAAACAGTTCCGAAATCGGATTTTTATTCGCTTTCTGGTTTTCTTGATTTAGTACATTTTTAAATATATCAATTTAAAGTATCTTCTTCAAGTAATATACTTGGCGAAACAGATGGCCAATTAAGAAAAGAATGACATTGTACGTTATCTAACGCACAATCTATTTGAGAGCCATTGCACGTGTCAAACATATAAAACCGATGTCACGTTATCAGGCGTGAATAATCTCTAAATACATTGGCCATTGTTCTTTCAAACACTGTTTAGGAAAGTTTGCCATATTTCATGTGTGAGTTTACCAATTTTGTACGGATTAAATTTCATTTGATTACGTTGGATGTTACAGTTGAAAAAAAAAAAAACGAAATGAAATGAAATAAAAAAGTAGCAGTAGTAGAGTGTGATACAGTTTTAAGTCCAAAATGCCAATATTAATTGGGATTAGCAAAAAAAAAACTTGAGCTAAAAAAGTGTTAGTCACAAGTCTTAATTGAGTTCAAATAAAGTCAATGGGTATGTAGTTACCATCTCCAATCAGAATATTAATATGAGCTGCTTCAACTAGGAAATCAAACAGAAGAAAAAGAAATAGGCGTTATTTTGCGAAATAAAGTAGTTAAGTTGACGTCCGCATAGAAGAAATGGAAGACGGGTTCGTTTTGTCCTCAAAATGATTCAGAAATTCACTCTTGGAAAAAAGAAAAGTCTAGCGTAATTAAACTAATTTAAATTGTTTTAGTCAAAATCATATTTCTTGTAGAATAATGGGCCCGTCAGAATGAATACTTTTCCGGCAATCCGGCTCCGTTTAACTGACAGCATACTTCAATTTCATATGTATGTATATTTGTTACGACAAAGCTGTAGTACTGAATGGGTCATATCATGATACAACCAAACAAGGTAGTTCCATTTCACTTTGACTTTGTCATTTTTGATTATAATATGGATTATTGACGTCTTACTTTAAGTCAAAAATTTAGGATAGCGTTGCCCAATCAAAAGTTTTTGGCTGAGGGTACAAAATATTGGGTATTCTAAATGAATTGGTGTTTTTTACATACATATGTTAATCAACAAAACAAATCATCGGATTTAATGAGTATATTTTAACATTTTAAATATAATAGGTCCGTTTATTATTAGCTAGTTATGAATAGTTAACCAAGTTTCGGCTGGAAAATCGTTTCTTGAGTCAAAAAAATAGCAGAAGAGAGCCATAGACAGCTCCAAATTATTTTCTGCCAAAGTAAGAAACAGCTGTTGAAAGAATAAACAAACGAATGCTTTTGATTTTATTACTTTTGAAATTTTCTGAATTTTTGAAATAGAAATAAAGAAAATTAAATGTTTTTTTAGAAAAAATAACCATTAACAGTCAAAAATAGCATTCAAATTATTAATCGCTAATTTTTTACTATTTTTCCGTTTCTTGATTTCCTGTTCGTTTCGCTCTTTATGAGCGCAATTCTTTCCGTTTTGCTCACTTGACAGCTAGCTGCTAGTTTAATAAGAAACAAACCTATTGAAAAAAGCTTTTCAAAAAAGATAAAATAATGAGTTATTCATAAAAAATAAAAGAGATTTATACAATTATTACAGTCGAAAACTTTTATCAAAATGTCCTTTACACAATAGCCCTGTTTTTATTTCAGCGCATATACATCTGCGTTTAAATTTTGTATGGATTTCTAAGCGCACATCTCTATCCTGTAACGAAACTAAATTAATTTTTTTCCTTGTAACAGAAACAGAAACAAACTCCGAAACGTTACAGGTTTTGTTACAAGGAACAAAATTAATTTAGTTTCGTTACAGGTTTTGTTTCTGCTGGAACCGTTTCGGAGTTTTGTGAAGACTTTTGTTACAAAGGAGTTTTGTTTCTGTTTCAGTTTCTTTACTTAGCTGTGTAACAGAAACCGAAACCGTAACGCGTTACAAGTCCCTGATTAAAAGATTAAGAATAAATCTTATTTTTTATAAAATTATTTGTGATCTGATATTATGAACAATGTAACACGTAAATGTACGTATTTTTATTTACATCTATCAATATTCAAATTGAAAAAATTCGTTCTGTTACAATCGATACCATGGTTACCATGGAAATAAAAAATAACATAGATGGACGATTTTTAGCATTGAGTATGGCAGCACGAAATGTCATAATCCATATAATTGTCAGGTGGCTAATATGGCGACAAAAATTTGACGTTTACACTACCTTCTTTCTTGTATCATGGGTCATATTAATAAAAGCCAAGCATTTGCTTTTGCCTGAGATTTCAGACCTTTTACTCAAATTTTGAAATTTGGTTCATACAAATTAATGTCAAATTTCCGAAATCTTGAGTAAAAGCATTTGCTTGATTTTTATTAATACGGCCCAATGTGTCGATCGTCATTCAAATACATTTAATTTTACTCTGTTGATAGTTAAACGGTAAGGCTAAGGGTAATACATATATGTAAGAGGATAGAAGATGTGAGAGAAATGCGGTTGTAAAATGACCCAAAAATGATTGGAAAATTGTCAGAAAAACGAAGAAAATGATCCCAAAAAGATTCAAAAATGATCAGAAAACTATTCAAAAATTACCAAAATAAGATTCAAAAACGAAAAGAATAAAATAGAAAAGGTCTCGAAAATGATTAAAATACGACTAAAATAAATCTCGAAAACGACCACTCCCCAAAAAGAGTCGGACGGAGGGTACCTTTTTCTACCGACAAAAGACTTTTATGAACAGAAAATGGGCGCATTTATGATTATTTTAAACGTGCAGAGGGGTCGAAAAAGACTGGAATATGATCAAGAATTTCATAAAATGCTATGTGGGGACATTGACCTACAACACAAGGTTAGTAAAAGTTTGTATTGTGGAAACCTACTTTGTGGTTTTGGGTTGTTCCACGCTGGAGCTTGTTCTCGGAAACGATATTAAGCACTGGACCCATCTAATAGTGATGGCCTGCCTATTTATAGAAGCATGAAAGGAGAGTACAACAAAAATATTTTTTTAATTCGCATCCTCCAAAATATAGATGGTTTTGCTCAATTGTTCAGTTATTTTGCTCGTTGTTATCTATTGGCTTATTTGTTGACTTTAACTTGCTTATGAATTTATTATAAATATGTACATACATATGTATGTACATATGTAAATATCTGCAGGTGGGTGTGGGTGATTCGACGAAACAAATATTACGCAGTATGTATGTATGTGTGTACGTGAGTGTGTGGATGTGTGTGTGTGTGTGTTTGTGGCAACAACAAGTATTATCTTCACTCTTCAGGTGGTTTTATACGGCAAGAGCCAGAGTAATTGCACGAAACACACATACATATAAACATACATCATACATTTGTATGTAGCCAGTTCAAAATAAACTTACATACATATGTACATATGAGTCGGTACATATCAATGTCGCCTGTCAAAAACTATTTCGAGAAAATTGAGTTTCTTTTTATTTTTTTCCAAAGACTTGTACGGAAAATAGATGCATTTAAATGCGTTTTACTAAGGAGATTGACGTTTCTTAGGCGTAGGTTATGACTTGCTATTAAAGTGTTCGGTCTAAGTGCATTACATGAAAAATCTGAAAAAATTCGGTTCGTGGACTTAGGCGACTTTAATATGTATCGACTCATATATTGGGTTTGTACTGTATCTGCGCTAGTATGTATGTAAATATATATTTATAAATAACGCGTAAATATCTATAAGTGCTGCAATTAATTAACATGCAACCCCAAATACATTCTTAATCCAATTCTAGCGGTAGCTTGATTACTTTGTATTATATCAAAATGGTGCTATCTATTTTCATTGCTTGCCGTGTTATATTCATTTTAATGTCGCAGAACTTTTCAAAACTTTTCAAATTCTGATTTCAAAAACTCTCAGCATGTGCTTAGAAAATCTCGAACTAAATCTCTAAATTTTGCTTTTTTACTTTATTTACTTCTAGCCAAATTTTTCATTTGAAACTTAAGTAACCTGTTAACTAGTCATGCTGCCATCAAGCAAAATGCATGAAAATGGCAATGCCGTAAGATTATTTCGTTATGAAAAGCGCTCTTTCAAAAAGAAAGTGACGCTCTTCCTCTTTATTTCTCTCTCACTTTCGCTCTATTTTTATTTGTGCTCGCAGTTTTCGCCTTCGGTGTTGCGCCTAAAATGCGGCAACAGCAGCGTTCCTGCACGACACACAGCCAAACAAACAAATAAATATGCATGGAAATTAACAAATTCAAAAGCGAAAAACAAGTAAAAGTAATAAACTAAAGTAAAGAACAACAACAACAACAAAAAGAAAATCAGTATTAAGTAATCACTATAATCGAAGATTTTTTTGAGCAAAAATTTAAGTGTAATGTGTTAAAGTTTTGTTGCAAAAATGTCAGTTGTAAGAATTACAAAATTTTGTAGTCTACTTTTGGGCGTTTCTTAGTTGTTTATCAATTTTTCTATGTTTATAAATAAGTTTCAGCAAACTTACCGCACTGATTTCGCTTATGTAGGTTTTTCAACATCACAACCGCCATTGCCTTAGCAACGTTTTGTGCTGCGTTCTCCGCTACTCCTCCTCCTCCTCCTCCTTGTCTTCTTTATGCTTCATTTCATAGTTGTTTTCTTGGCCTCCATTTTCGACGTTGCTCTTTCATATACATATGCTTGTATCATCTAACTACATTCTTTATTTTCTTGTTTCACTCTTCTTTATTTGATTTTTCAATTCTTTGTGTTCGGCATTTTTATTTTTCCATTCACATCAGACTTTTTCGAAGATTCTGTATGTTAGTAACACATTTTACAATAAAAATAGTCTATGCAATCATTTTTACATATGTAAACACATGTATATCTATGTACATATATGTATGTATATATAGACACAATCAAATAAGTAGTTAGTTAATCGATTTAGAGTAGGCGTCAATAACACAAATCTATGTATTTTTCAAGCGAGTTCGCAGAACAGAGGAGTGAAATTGAAACGGCGGCGCGGAGCAGTTGTTGAAAATCATGTAACTCAAACGATTTTAGTTCGTCAGCATAGCACAGCACAGATTATAATTGACAAGGAAGAAAAAACAAATTTTCCACTACACCAGATTGCATAAAATCGCGTTTCAGATATTGAGTATTGTTTAAAGTTAAATAATTAAAGATGAAAATAGTTTAGATAGACTAGTGCAAGTTTTAGGATTAAGTTTTAGATTTTAGTTCAATTTTATGCACAAACAATTATTTAGTTGATGTAAAAGAATATCATCTAAAAATTGAACAAGTAGTTATACATATATATAGATATATGTATTTTCTTTCTTCAGTGGTGCACAAATTTACTGCTATTTTGTGCGTCAGTTTTTGTCGTACCACTCCCTTCTACTGGTGCGACATGCAATCGCTAACATTCGCCAAAGTCGGAAATACATTGTAGAGGATATTTGTTCCAAGCTTCGGCAAATATTTTGTGTCTGTTGCCTACCACCAGGCGCAACAGTCGCTTATGTCTGCTGCCTCTCTTTCTTTTTCTGCCTCTCTGTCTTGAGCGCATTCGTTTTGCATAGGTAGTAGCATCAGCGTTTGTTTGCTGTTTTCAGATTTGTACACCCAGCGAAAAGCTATTACGATTATAAGATCAATAAAAATGTGCTTAAAACAAGCACAAGTGTATTTAAAAGTGATGTAAATACGAACATTTTTGCTTTAAAAATGTTGATTGTAAAATTATAAAATCAATTAAAAATATTTTAAATTTAAAAATTTTAATTTTTTTAAGCACTATGAGATATTGAATCTAAATGCCAGTTTCTCGAAAAAATTTAAGTTTAATTTAATTCTTTTGACTTGAATTTTATGTGAAATTAGACAGGAAAAAAAAAAATTGTTTTTATTTAATTAATTTCGTGGAACTGGCTGTAAAATTTTCTTGCTTATTCCAGTCATTTGCATTTTTTATTTAAATAATCGTATATTTTTTTTTCCAAATTTAAAATACATTTTTATTTAAACAATTTAATTATTATTCTAAAAATTATCTATAATTTAAAAATGTTCACTCTTAAAATAAAAATGAGCTTCTTCAAAGCGTGCACTATAAAAATAAAAATTTTATTTTTAATTTTAAAATGCTTTTTTTCTGAGTGTTTGCTGCATTTGAACGAATTTCGAGCGAATGCGAATATTTATCATCAATGTGTGCCATTTTCGATACAAAAGTTTGTCAGAGGAGAGCGCGTAAGCAGCTTGTTGAGTGTTAAGAAGAGCAACTTTCGAATATTCTACTGACTCCGGAAGGTGTGAGTGCAGTTGGTGGGTGGTTTTGGCACGGCGATTTTTAATATTTTCCTATAAGGGCAGTGCTTTAAATGGATTTACACAGCGAAAAAAAAATGTTGCTAATTTGAAAATTAAATAATAAAACAAATTGAGGTTGTTGTCTGTTAGCGGAATATTTCCCACACAGAACGAAAGACCACTATCTACTTATATAGAGAAACTCGCAACTCGTTTTGCTTCCACAGCTAAAATTTTTTTCAGTCATGATTCGAGGTGCCTGGCGGAAGGCATAAAACGCATTTGTCTTGTCGTTATGGAGAATAAACAGGATAAAGAATCACAACAACAACATAGCGAAAAGGCCCTTCACTATAGGAAGTGCGATTGGTGTATTTCTTGATATTTCGGGTACCTTTAGCAACGTCTCTGCTGCGGCGATGTTGGAGTAGCTCGAATGGATCGAAATACCCCCGATCATTCGGCGCTGGATCGAGGACCTTTGGGGTTGTCGGATGGTGATGGGTGGGTGGGGCCTTTCAACGATGTCAAGGAGGGCATATACCTAGCGGCAGCCCTCAAGGGGGAGTACTCTGACCCCTGTTGTGGAATCTAGTGCTCAACAAATAATCTGCATAAATACACAAAATACTAATACTTGCGAAGTTTTGCATTCCAAGTTTAGTAGAACGCCTCCAATACGATGTGGTCTATGTGAAGGATGACTGTATCCGACCAACCTAACCTAACCTTTAACCCTCTAACAGCAGCACGAAGAGGACGTTTTCATCTCTATTTGAAAAAATCCGAAAAAATAATATTTTGAAGGTTGCTAGAGGGTTAAAATCTTAGGTACTACATCAGGAGTCTCCGCAGACAAAATATTTGTACAAGAACCCAAGACATTTAATCATGTAGAATGTGCATACATTCATAGAAAAGTTGTTGCATATTTCATGTCGTAATTTTTTGATTATTATTTCCTGTGGTTCTTTAGGTTTTAGGTTGGTAGAAATTGTTCCATTATGGAGTCCAAATCGGTTTGAAAAAAGCCAACAATTGTTACTGAACTAGTCACTGCCAAAAGCAGAATAAACGATTGACACAAGGTGCAAGAAAGTACAAGATTTTTATGACAGTTGATAGTTGAGATTTGTTTTAGATTTACTTTATGTTCAATATAGGGATCCTTTTTCGTTAAGGAATAAGAAATCACAAAATTTAACATTTATTTTCTCAGTGTACATACATATATAAAATAAAACAACCCTCCAAACGTTCGCAGCGCAACATTCTTGGCGTTATAACCATTAAATCTTGTTGTTGTTGGCACAACAAGTAGCCGAATTGGCGAGAAGCTTTGTCGCCGCAGTCACAAGTGGTTATTCGTGTCATCGTTGTGTTTTTTTTCTGTCGCTCGTTTCTGTACTCACTTGTTTGCACTGAACTCACTGCGCTCTCTTCCTTTATGCATATGTAAGTATGTATACCTCACGAACAAATGTTTGCTTCTGCGCATAGAAATGGCGACCTGTGTGCTTCCGGATTGAATGACTGAATGAGATTGCTAAACGTTGTTGTTAAGGGAGTGAACAGGTGGTGGTGGGTGGCTGGGTGGTTGCTTGGCTGTGTGTTAGATGGTGAACATTGAAGATATATGTATGTACATACCAGTGGCGGACCTAGTATAAATTGCCTGGGCAAGCCTATGTGTGAAGCATAACCATTAGCCATTTATGTAATTTCCTTTGCTGTATTATTTAAAAGTGTGATTGCGTTCCGTCATTGACTTTGATTTAGAGTTCTCGATTTCTTTTTAACATTTTCGAGTGGCCCGAATAAATGCTTTTCAATGCTCGAACGCTCGTTTGTTTGTTTATTACGCGTATGTTTGTACGGGCATTTGAACAATTCGGGTATTTGAAGATCGTTTTTTCTCGTTTTTTTTTTTTTTTTGTTTTTTTCATATGTATTTTTTATTTTTGTTTTCCTGATACACATTTTTTTGTTTGTATACTCAGAGAAAAGGAATCAAAAATAAAATTTTTATTTTTATAATACACGTTTTAAACCAAGTCATTTTTATTTTATAAATGAAAATTTTTAAATTAAAAATTAAATTTTTTAAATTAAAATTTAGGAAAAGAAACATGTTTGAATTATAAAATTAAAATTAATGTAATAAAAACGAAAGTTTTTTCTTCAAAATCTCATAGTGCTTAAAATAAAAATAAACATTTTTAAATTAAAATTGTTTTTTCTTGATTTTGCAATTTTACTCTGAACATTTTTAAAATAAAAAATTTCGTATTTACACAATTCTTAAATATAAAAACGTGCGCTAGGGAAATCTTACACGAATGCGCAAAGGTATTTTTAATTTCCTCATACCGACGGAAATTTCAGCAGTAGCAAGTGTATTTGCTTATTGCTAAAAAATGGGTGCTTTAGTGTTTAAAAAACTGAGGACCAATTTGATTTCCACCGCTTTTTAAAATTATCTTGATATTGTGCCAATAGTCGCCAAAAATCACAATCAACCCTTTTATAATTTGGTATTTGATATTTATGTTTGCGTGCACATGCATATGTAAGAAATTATGTGCATAAGTATGTACCTACATGCAAACGAAAATCAAATCAAATATGCATATGGCTGTGAATACTGAACTTTTGAATGCCGAAGCCAGCTTCATATTCGCATACAAAGTCGACGTCCAAACAACCCGCTTCTTTTGTTCGTTTGTGGGTGAGAAGGCGACGAGGAAAGGAGGGGGCACCAAGTCGTCGGTGCTCGGACAACACGCTTTGTGCAGCAATTCTTATCGCCAGTGACCAATCAGAGCGTTCGAAGAATGCCAGAACAAAACATAATGAACAAAAGTTGGCCAGCGACGAGTTGATGTGAAATTTGATGTGAAAAATAAAAAAAAGTGCTTTGCTACTTTTTTTTTCAATTTAAGTCTGAAAATAAGCAATTGGTTTCTCCTTAGCGAAAGCGAGAAAACAAGCTATGTTATTCTGTTTTGAAAGCCACGTAAAAGCTAATGTGTGGAAACTTTGAAGTATGCTCACTGTGCTGTGATGGGCTGTACAAACAAAATACACATTGTGAGGTGGATTGGTGGTGTATTTGCGCTATTTTCTTAGCAGGATTTTAGGGGCATGTTACAGTGGGGGCTATATTATTGAGAACTTAAATAGTAAACACATTTAAAACGTAAAATAACCAGATTTTAAAGAATTTCGTATGAAATGAACGAAAATGTGTACGCAAGCCGGGCTTCTCGGCTTGTATGAAGCGACCGCCTCTGGTACATACATAACTAACAAGTACTCGTCGTCGCAAGCTAAGCGAAAAAGGCTTTCACACACACTTGTGGATTGTTTCGCATTCAACAACAACAATTTCCACTCTACGTTGCATGCCCCCGGCATTTTTGTCGCCCGTAGAACACGAACGAGCACACCGTAATATTCGTCGAATATGTACATACATGTGAGCGGTGAGTTAGGGTGGGTGGTTGTTTGTATGTATATGTTTATACAAATGTGAATGTTTGCGATTCAATGAGACGAGAGGCGACGTGTTGCTTCGTTGTTATGTGCCATTTGAAGTTACATAAATACATACTCTGAAAAAAATACCCGTAGTTAAACCAACAACTTTCGGCTGTTAAATCTCCGTCTTTGATTCAACAGCAGAAGTATTTGTTTTTACAGCAACGTTTTTGATCCAACAATTTATTCAAAAACGGCCGCTGTTGATTCAAAAACTTGCTTGCTTTTAAAAAAATTTTTGTGAGAAAACCAACAAAAAAAAATATTGATGGAGAGAAGATGAAGAGAAAAATCCAAACAAAAGTTTATTTTTAGCAACAATTTTCTCCCCGTTGTTGATTTAAAGGCAAAAGTATTTGACCCAACAGTTTCCGTTGTAAACAAAACTAATGAGAACAATTTTTTTTAAATTTTGTTTTTACAATGATTCAAATAATTCATGGATTCCTTTTTAGGAAATGGAAGTATAAATAGGTTACTACAATTCAATATAATGTTGAATGTTCCACTATGTGATGATTGGATAGAATTTTAGGTTGATGTCATGGTTCGAATCCGGAGGAAAATATAAAATAAAGAAGAAAAATCAGAATAAGAAATAAAGATAGCAACCAGTGAATGATAAGAAGGAGAGAAGAATAGGAGAACAAGCGGAGGCTACATATTTGCAGTTGGGACCCGGGCGGAGAGAAGATGAAGAGTAAAATGCAAACAAAAATTTATTTTTAGGTGAAAATTTTTTCCAACAATCTCTTATTGACTTAATTCAACAACGCTCGCACCTTTGAAACAACAACGGAGCATTGTTGGGCAAATTTCAACTGCGGAAAGTAGTTGATTTAACAGCGAAAGTCTTTAGATTTACAACGTTTTTTTTTCAGAGTACGTATATACACTCATGCGTACAAACGTACATATGTATGTATGAATATGTATGTATGTATAACTGTGAATAGAAATGCTTTATTGTTTTTAGGGGGTATTTTGTTTTTTGTGTTGCACTTGCTGCTGCACACAATCCACTTTGTGCCAGACAGTTTTCAACAGGAATCGCGTCTAAACTGCCTTGAAGTATGCACAACCCACACTAACTCCGCTTCGCCTCTATGGGGTGATGATAATTGCAGTAGTAATGGGTAATGGGTAATGTCTAATGTGCATGATGACAGAAACGAATGGCGTACAACAACGAAAACAATATGAAAACGAATTCGAATGGTGAAGCAGCATGAAAGGCAAAAGGCCTTATTTCTCTTGATTTTAATGTTTTGAGTCTTCATTCTATTTTGCCTACCTTACGTAGAAACATACATACATATGTATGTAAACACATAGACAACCCTAATAATTTTGTACACATAAATTATGTTTTTAATGGTTAAAACTTTATGCCTATTGAAGAACTGAAGCCACAGTGCCAAAAGGGATGCTTAAAAGTCAAACGTAGCAAGTAAGACTTGCGTTTTCTTCTCTTCGTTTGCTTAAAAAACTTTTATACTTTCGTTTAAAGTGCAAAACCGCGTATCGACCACATACAAACGACGTAAGTAAAATTTTTGCCCAAAATGAGATTTACAAAAAAAAAAAAAAAAAATCCTGAGGTCCAACCCTATCCATTCATACAAGAATTTCAACATTGGGTCAACGCGTAACGCCTTGTATGAATGGAAGGGATCGGACCCCAGGAATGTTTTGTTGGGAAAATCTCATTTTTGGCAAAAATGTCACTTACGCGGTTTTTACTTGGTCGATACGCGGGTCTGGACTTTAAACGACGATAGGTACATACATATGTAGCTCGAGAACTCTGAGTTCGGAATGGAAGTAATGGAAGCTACAGTTTTACTTTTATCTGGGTTGAAGTTGCTGAGAATACCTTTCACAAGTCACGTCACACTTGAAGAAACCAGTTTTGTATTCTTAGTTTTTCATATAGAAATCTACGCAACTTCTTTCCCGGTGTAGGTACCTGCAGTTTAGATTGGGAATACTCATCCAGCCTCATTTGACTTTAAGCTCATAGCTTCGTCTATTCTACTACTTTACCAAAAAAGTTCTCTAACATGAACAGCGCTACATTAAAAGCCTAGACTCAGACTGAAGAACAACACTGTCCCTTTGGCAAATATCAACATTTTCGTTACCTCTACTTTGGATACAGATTCGAGATCACAGAAGAAGACTTTCCCTAATAACCAACGTCTTAACCTAGAAAAAACAGGACAGGAGCAGATACATGTTCTACCGTCTTTTTATGCAATCAGCATCCCCTGCATACGAATTTATAGCCGCCTGATTATCTATATGTAGGTCCACCCAATTAGTAGGAAAAACAAAAAGGAGCACACCTCGAATTGGGAGAGAAGCTCGGCCATAAAACTCGTCAGAGTTATAATAGCGCCATTGTATTATTATTATATTATCTATATGCAATGTAGCGTTACAATAATACAGCCCCCACTGGAACATCCGACAACTTGCGCCTAAAATCCCTCTAGAAAAAAGCGCATATACACCACCAACAACCAATAACAATTCATTGCCTATTTTCAGCTACATCAGCAACGCCGTAAGTTACAACCCAGACCGGGGATGAACCCGACTGCTGCCCTGTCTTTGGTACTATCCTTCGTCGACCTACCGCCTCTCTATTGGCATACGCTTGGCGCTAATCTCCCCCCTATTGTGGAATCAAGATAATTTTCGAAGCGCAAACACGGAACAATGTCGTCAGTCTGCCGGCCCAGCGAAGACACTGTGCTACTGTATCCCTTATGCCTGCAATCGAGCTGCCCAGCGAGCTTAGTTCTCATTGCAGTTGTTAACTCTATATTATTGGCCACCAGTTGCACAGGTGACAGGTGAGTCTTAAGGTTCCATGTCAATTTGCTGTCTAATACAACATCTAGGTATTTTGTGCTACCTCCAGGTTGCAGTGCTTTTCCGATATTCTTGGAGGAATTCTTCGTTAAAACTATTAAATCTGACTGCCTTATCCTTACAGACAGTGAGTCGGCAAACAACATCGGCCAATGAACGGAGCACGGGAACTGCGAATGCAGTATCCCTGAAATGAATTAAAATAGGGGTACGAGCATTTTCTTATATGCTACCGAGCGGAATGCGCAAGGGTGATTTTGTTCGGCACATACCAGAAATTTAGTCATGCATATCCCGGGCTGCCTGGAAGATGAATAGATATCGCACAACTGAACTTAAGTGATTCAATATGCGGCCTGTCTACGGACTTATCCCACCAAACCAGCGTTGTATATTGTGTACTATGTGATTACTTAAACCTTCTCGGACCTTATCTATGCAGAAATATACATACATACAATCGGAAGCGCCACTTAGTCAAGACAACAACCAACGACCGAATCTTAATCTTACTAAATTTAATTCACTGCAAGGACACGGCAAATAGTTTGTGACTCTGATATCAATGTCGTGTACGAAATATGGCGGTGATAAGAAAATCTATTAGAGGTTGTACAATGCTAATTCTCTGTTCGTTACAAGTTAGCCGTGTTGTGCGCTGCACGCAAATTACACTGGTCGACAAGTTTTTGTTACAGAAATAAAATTCTACTTTTCTAAAGGATTTCGGTGCGCTGAATCCGTCAGATTTTCGCTAATACGTACAGTTTTTGAGATATTCATGTGTAAAGAGGCCAAAAACGCGAATTTTGGCTATATTCACTCTTCAATATCTTTTAAATTTCTTACTTATTTTAAAATCTGATTAAAGCTATTGAAAACGCGGTCATTTCTCTTGAAGAAACCGTTTTAATATTTCATATATCTTTCTTGTAACTTGCAATATTGCATATTAAGCTTCATTAGTTTTGCATTATTTTCTCCATACAAAAATAATAAAAAATTTTGAAGCACGCTTTTAGGCAGTTTATTATATTATGGACGTATGTAAGTGGCTTCGTAAAAAAATTGTTCTGCTGAGCAACTACAAAATTTGATTGCGCCTATAAAATGCTACAAATGCTGCCGTAGTTTTCGACGACAAATAACTTGTTGTACAAAAACATATATTACTACATACCTAAATGAGATATCCGAAAAATTAAAACGTTGTCTTCAAGGGAAATGGCCGAGCTTTCAATAGCTTTAATCAATTTTTAAAATAAGTAAGTAATTTAAAAGATATTTAGGAGTGAAAATAGGCAAAAAACGTGTTTTTCGCCCATTTGGGCATGAATATCTAAAAATCTGTACGTATTACAGAAAATCTGACTTCAGATTCGGATTCAGCGCACCGAAATCCTTTAGAAAAGTAGAATTTTATTTCTGTAACAAAAATTTGTTGAAATTTTGTCGACCAGTGTTATTAGCGACTTGAGTGGGAAGAAGGATGAGATTGTTTGTAGCTGCCACCCATCAAATGAGGCATGTATATATGTATATTTGTATGTATGTAGGTCCCCACGACTAAATCCCTTCCATAAGTATTTATATAATGATGTCGAAAGTGCTGCCATTGCTTGCTTCTAAGTACGCCTCTGATGAGCGTGTACATTAATATTGCAATAAAAACAATTACAACAATAATGACAACATTTACGGAACGCATCACACAACTATTAATGCATAATGCCAACACTTAAACTATACCACCCACACGCGCTGACACAAGCACCTACATACGTTCAAGTGTCTATGCATATATACATACATACATACATACAAACATATATACACACATTTAAGCTTGAAGCTTTCCACTTTGAACTAATTGCTATAATTACCAGCGATATTAGGCAATTGGAGACGCGCCAGCCAAGTGCATGAATAAAGCGTTGCGAATATATGTATGCACAAAGGAAACTGAAAGTTGTTGTACTCAAAGTCTTGCAGCGAGCAGAAGGCAGGGTGTTGGGTTAAAGAAGAATGGTGGGCGAAAGGAGGCGTTGATGAAGCGACTTGTGGCGCTTCGTAATTCATTTTGGTACAAAATACTTGGTAAATATACACACACATACACATGTATGTAAATATGTATACGATTTATATTCGCATCGTTCGAGTGGAAAATTTAAATAAATAAATGTCCAGTATTTAAACGAGTGACAATGACAAATACCAAATTGATTACTCGCCAACAACCAACCAAACTAACCACAACCAGCGAACGAACGAACGAGCGAATGAATGGAACGAATAACGCACCATGTGACCACTTCACTAACTCACTCGCTGGCAAGTACATATGTACGTAAGTATGCAGGTACATATTTACCAGACACTTTAAATTTATCTACATTATTTGCTTGGTATTTTGTTTGCTTGTTGTTATGACACCACGTGCCACATGCAACATCATGTCCTCTAAAGTAAATACGTACATATGTATATATACTTATTTTCATGCATGCATATCGCTCATTTACTGCAATAGTATTACAACTCAAAAAAGAAAAGTTTTCAGCAGAGCAGGTTAAAGTTTTCAACTGCCTTTATCCCCATATTATAGTAGATATATGTATTTGCATCAAGCCCTGAATAAACAAGATATCACAATTAAATTTTTACACAATATAAATCATGATATCGTTGCTTGAATAATGAAAAAACGTATAATCAGGGATTGCAAATAATCGTTATTTTTTAAATTTTGACTAAAAAAATCATACTAAAGGAGAAATGCTAAACGCAAAAGAAGTACACAGATGTAATCACCGTAACGCAGACTATCTCTAGGTGCATTAACTTTTATTTTTTCGATTTTTATAAAAAAATTGATTTTTATTCATTATTTTCTGAGTTTTATTTTCTGCTCAGAAAATAAAAGTTATTTCTTGAGTTTTGTTTTTCCCCCAGAAAATAAAAGTTATTTTTTGAGTTTTATTTTTCGATCAGAAAATAAAAGTTATTTTGTGAGTTTTATTTATCAATCAGAAAATAAAAGTTATTTTCTGAGTTTTATTTTTCCATCAGAAAATAAAAGTTATTTTTTGAGTTTTATTTTTCGATCAGAAAATAAAAGTTATTTTTTGAGTTTTATCTTTTTGCTCAGAGAATAAAAGTTTCTTCAGTTTAATTTTAGCTGCAGCTGTCGATTTTGCCACATTAACACGTAGGTAAAGTTTATAAATAAAAAAAATTAAAAATTTATTTATCTACTTTACCTGTTCATATGGCAAAATCTACAATTGCAGCCAAAATTAAACTGAAAAACTTTTATTCTCTGAGCAAAAAGATAAAACTCAGAAAATAACTTTTATTTTCTGATCGAAAAATAAAACTCAAAAAATAACTTTTATTTTCTGAGGGAAAAATAAAACTCAAAAAATAACTTTTATTTTCTGATCGCAAAATAAAACTCAAAAAATAACTTTTATTTTCTGAGGGAAAAATAAAACTCAAAAAATAACTTTGGTTATGGTTTTTCGTGAAATAGCTATACACTCAACCTTCGCTGTAAATAGTTGTTGAATTTTTTTCCACTTACCCCAACAAATAACTTTTATTTTCTGATCGAAAAATAAAACTCAAAAAATAACTTTTATTTTCTGATGGAAAAATAAAACTCAAGAAATAACTTTTATTTTCTGAGGGAAAAATAAAACTCAAGAAATAACTTTTATTTTCTGATGGAAAAATAAAACTCAAGAAATAACTTTTATTTTGTGAGCAGAAAATAAAACTCAGCAAATAATGATTAAAAATCAACTTTTTGGATATAACTCATAACCGTTACAGTCCCTGCGTATAATATATAACTCCTCTATACTCCATACGTTGTTTCATTATTCAAGCGACGATATTATGTATGTACATCTTCATGCTCAACTTAAAATTCATGGCTTTTGAGTTTGTTTGCTGTTAAGCGAATTGTTGTTTTTCCTTCTGATTTCAGCGATAACTTCCGGCATAGAAATTGCAGTTTACCAATCAGTAATAACTATCCTTCGATCCTCTAGAGCAACAGTTACAACATGAGCCATTTTTCCGCAGAAACAAGCATTCATTCTTTTCAAAACGCTTTGTGAATGCACCGCTTTTGTGTGGTTAGGTTCAGTTTGGAACAACCTTAAGCTGATTCCACATAAAACTTTTCCGCTTTGCGTTACGCCGCTTTCTATGTCAAACAACGCAAAACTGAAAAACTATGCCACAATGAACGCTGCAACATCACTCAAAAAATATTTATTTTCTGAAAAATTTGTTATTCTCCGTTTTATTTACAAAAAAATAAATAACAAAATAAAAATTTATTAAATTATTTTCTAATTGTACGAAATTTAAATTTGTTTATTTACATTTTAAATAAATATAAACTGAAAAAATATTTCAACGCGCCCAAAAGTTGAGATTTGGGCAACTTTGTGCTTTACATAACTTCGGCGTTGCGTTACTTTTTGTTATGCGAGAAACCTCATATAGATACATGTATTTTAATCTCAGCTGTCACGCAGAAAGTGTCACATAGCGCAACACAAAGTTCTATGTGGAATCAGCTTTACAGTCGTATGCTGTTTAGTTTCAGGCTCACTTGAATATATCAAAGATTTGTCACTTCTTACGGTTGTATATAACGAATTTGAATGACCTTGGTAGGTAAAAATGTTAACCTTTAATGAGAATGGCAGAACGTTGCCAATACAGGAACTACTTGATTGCGCAAACTTTTGCAGTGACCCTCGTATTTATTGATTTTGAATTATGTATTTGATTCCCATCATATTTCAACAAGTATAATATTTGTCTAAACTCTCGACTCGCTTGAAGTTTTAATCGATACTATTGATTGGTCGCTTTTAGCTACTCACTCGGTCATGACATTTTTCGTGCTGCGATTGAATCTTAAGACCCTTGGCCACTTACAATCTGGATTGAGAGGAAGTGTATATGTGTGAGTGTCGGGTGATTGACGCAAATATCTAAAATTTTTGATTTTCATTAACGCAAGCCGACAGCGAGCCGACAACAAGTACGTGTAGCACGACGGCTGCCGATTGCACTAACTCACACAACAAAAAAAAAAAACACTCAAACTGGACAATCCAGATTGTAAGTTGCCAAGGGCCTTTAGTGAATTCATTGGACAAATTTGTCCACCCAAAAACCATTTTAAAAACAGCAGCTCACAAACCCAATCAAGAGATGAATGGTAAGTATTTGCGTCCGACAGTTAAACATGATGGTAGCCACGTGTTGGATTGGAATGCTTGCTTGGCTGTTGGTTCTGGTAACTTTGCGCTTTGTCAAAGGGATTATGCACCAATATCAATATTTGAATGTTAGGATAAAATAATATTGTTCAAAGTGCAGAAAACTCGACGTAGAAGACTCATATCATTGCCACCTTGACAATGATCCAAAGAATACGACTAGGAACTTCAAAGAATGGCTGCTCTATCATGGTTCCATGGTAATCAAAACAATTTTCCAACAACCAGATTTCATATATAATCGAAAATAATAAAATGTGTGATGGAATTAATTTCTGAATTAAGCGAACTTATTAAATTCATGCTGTTCAGATTTCTTTCTTTCTGGTTCAAGATGATTGGTCACATGGTGGGCCAATTTCACTGTGAGCTACTGTGGAAGAATAACGAATTGTTCATAAAAATGTTCTTCTCTTTGAACTCGTGCTCTCAACACTACTATCCTCCTCTAACTTATAAGCAAGTTTGCAAGCTACCAGTACCTTTAGAAATCTAAAGTGCTCTCAGAAAAGTTTAAAAGAAAATGTAATTCAAGCACACAAATTAAACCACTTACAGCCACATCAATCGTTCCCAGGTACTTTCAAATTTATGTTAGAAATTCAATCCATTTACTGCTGATTTGAAAAAAAAAAGAGCTCTACTGCCAAAAGATATCTTTAATATGAAGTCTGAAGTCGAGCAAAAAGCTCAACCAATGATGACAATTAAAGATCATTTAACCTGTAGACAACTGACAAAGACACATATGTATGTATGTATGTACATATATATGTTGGTAATTTTCATCGAAGAAAAGATTCACACTCCGCCACTAACTACTTAAATCACAATCCTTAAGGCCAATAAAATGGGCCGTGGAGTCGGTAGATACTTACATATGTATGTATGGAAAGTGATAAGTGATGATGCTGGTGGGGATATACTGGAGGTACTAAACGAAAGATGGCGATCTAAATGCAGTCATGAAAAATGCATTCAAAAGAAATTGCGGGAGACAAATGTGCCATTTCGTTTTTTATTAGATGGCCATGGCCATAACGTGCTGCTAGTGCTGCAGAGCTGCTCGGCGCTATGTTGCAGCGCTGCGCTGAGAAGAGGCGCTGCTTGCGTTGCACAGTGGGACGAAGTGGCTAAGGTTATTGTATTTTTTCTCATGTTGAAATCAGATTTGTTAAATTCCGATTAGAATTGTTAATTAATTCAATTGTTTTGTTTTTTAATTGGTAATTATTATTTTAACTCTTTTGCAGAAAAAAGTAATTTTAAGTGATTACCATTAATAAAAATCAAAAATAATCATAAAAAAGAAAAATAATCAAACAAAATTTTTTTTTTGTTTTTGATTATATTTTTAATTTTTTATTATTTTTTTGACTTTTTTTTATTTTGTTTGATTTTTTCAATATTGTTGGAAATTATATATAATTTTTGTTGTTGATTTTTTTGATTTTTTATTGTTATTTTTAAATTTTTTCTGATTTTTTATGATTATTTTTAATTTTTTTTGAATTTTTTAATGCTAATTGTAAAATAATCATAAAAATTTTAAAACAATGTGTAATCAATCATTAAGTGAATACTTGAAAAAATAATCAATCAAAAATAATCAATGAAAAATGGGACTGGCCTTCGAATTGTTCAAAAGGGCTAATGTTTATACAGAAGATAAAAAACATTCGTAACAATTTTAGAATGAAATAAAAAAAGTAAGAAGTAAAAGTAAAATTCCTGTTTTGACTTTTCCAAGAAATATAATACCACATTTCGAATTTCATCAAAATCTGCGCATTTTTATTTTTCACTCCTTTGTTTGGGAGTTTTGGGAGCTATCTAATTTTTATGAAATGTCAAATTTTTATTATTTCAAACACATAAATGAAATAAACAAAAGGTTTGTTTCT
Source organism: Urophora cardui (assembly GCA_960531455.1). Lineage (NCBI taxonomy): Eukaryota > Metazoa > Arthropoda > Insecta > Diptera > Tephritidae > Urophora > Urophora cardui. The sequence goes on from OY482673.1 coordinate 48,285,954, forward strand.
TATTAAACTAGCAGCTAGCTGTCAAGTGAGCAGAACGGAAAGAATTGCGCTCATAAAGAGCGAAACGAACAGAAAATCAAGAAGAAATAATAGTAAAAATTAGCGATTAGTAATTTGAATGCTATTTTTGACTGTTAATGGTTATTTTTTGTAAAAAAACATTTAATTTTCTTTATTTCTATTTCAAAAATTCAGAAAATACAAAAGTAATAAAATCAAAAGTATTCGTTTGTTTATTTTTTCAACAGCTGTTTCTTACTTTGGCAGCAAATAATTTCAGCTAGGGAAAATTTTACTAGCTGAAATTTGGAGCTGTCAATGGCTCTCTTCTGCTCTTTTTTTTGGACTCAAGAAATGATTTGCCAGCCGAAACTTGGCTAACTATTCATAACTAGCTAATAATAAACGGACCTAAAGCTTAAGCGCAATCGGCCCTCATTTTCATATTTTTGTTTTTTTTGATCGCAATTTGTATGGCATCGCCACACTGTGCGTTGTCGCACAAATGCAAATTGTATGTACGTTTAGGTGTATGCCCGTGTATTCGTGTCTTTGTGCGGATTGAAGCTTATGTTCGCATAAATTTTATTTGTCAATGCAATGGCATGGCATGGCTTAAGCGGTGCGGTGCGGTGCGGTGTGTTGTGAGAACTCTCGTGGTGATGGAGCGATCCATTTTGGCAGCTTCAATTTTCAGCGACGCGCGTCACGACATTCGCATCATCATAGTTAACGCCTCTCGAACCAAGGACTGACGGGCGGAGGGACGCATGGACGGACGGACGGACGGTTTGCCAAACGAATGCAGCGTCAATGGCACTCAATTGCATTCAAATGTGTATGTATATGTACATAGACGTGCTACGGTGTGAAAATAAAAATGTCAGCACAACGGCAGGTGTTCAGCAAATGCATTAGTATGAATACCACCCACAGCTCACGAAAATGATGGATGCACTTTGGCTCGGAACATGCAAATTCCATTTCGCTCACATGTGACTGGGGCTCTGGTGTGCCATGGTAAATAGCGGCAGCTGGCATTATGCTACTTTACTCGTATATACATACATATATCACTATTATATACTGCCATAAATGCGTGTTTTGCAAAGATTAAGATTTTCTTTATGTACGCAGTTATTTTATGCGTTAATATGTTGTAAAGAAATTACTGAGAGCCGTAAAAAAGTTGAACACCAGTCGGAAGCATTTTATGGCGATTCAGTGGTAATTTAAAACTTCTAGATTTAAGGTTGCTTCAGTTTATCAGAGTACGTTTAGACTGCCAGCAAATCTATTAGCACCCTTAGCCTAAGATTATAGTTTTAAGATTAGCCTCTCTTTGTATCCTACCTCCTCGCTAGAATATGTAACAACATTTGATTTTTTCAGGTTTGCTAAAGGCCTTCTAACGAATTTGCCTATCGATGGTATCAAGTGAACGAGGATTATGTTCTCATGTCGAATGTGAACAATATTTCTTTTTGAACAATATTTCTCGATATTGGGACCTTGAATTGTGTTCAAATATGGGATGCTGTAATTCTGATTGCCATCCATACAAACATTATCAATTTGGTTTGGAGCATTTGTTTGATCGGGAGACAGCTGCTGTTGACCAGGTTTCGGGCTCGTGCGAAGTCGTTGAGCTTTTTTTACATTCGGAGTGTTAACTTCGTGTAAGCTGAGTTTTCTGCTCATCAAAATTATAGATCTTATATGCCAATTTAATTATGATGTATTGTGGAACGATCTTCCGTCATTCCTTGCCAAGTTTGGTTTGGAGACAAACCGGTTTTTTTTTCGAAAAAAGACACTTAAGATGGCGCATATTAGCCGAACCCGGTTTGTCTCCAAACCAAACTTGACAAGGGATGACGGAAGATCCTTCCACAATACACCATATCCTACCCTGTCGGAAAAACAAGCAACCAAAAAGTATCCAATTTAATTATCTTCCTTCCAAGTCTACGTCTGGGACTACTGCAGTATCTTTCAGACCGAGGTTTACGCTGTCTCAAAAGTGGCGGAACTTGCAGCTGAACTAACGTCCTCAAATTCTCGTGTAAAATTTTTTTTCGACAGTCACGGAAGCGGAAACCACCTCTAAGTGCCGGAATCTTTGCAGGGCCAAGCTGAAATGAACTCTGTGCTACCTACTGGGTACCCGGACACCCGAGGGAAATGCGAGGGCGGACGTGTGAGCCAAAGCCGGGCATCACTAGCGCAAGTGAATGTGGTAAACATTCCCCCCTTCCTCCCTCTAAATTGCCGTAAAACTCAAATAGATCCGCTTTTAAAAGAATCCACTTTAGTTGTTTCGGTTCTGCATACTTCTTGTCCTTAGAATGCATTGCGGATCGAAAAATGCACAAAAGTTTTAAAACTTGCGACGACTTGCATTCCAAGATTAATAAAATACATATACTGTCTCTAGGCGCTGTTGGTAAATGTGGAGTCCATTGTGGACTATATGTGGTCTATGTGAGGGATCACTGGATCTCAACCAAGGTAACCCAACCTAACCTAGTCTAGGGCATTCCATTTTTCAGTGTCCTTCTTGTGTCTACAATCTCCACAGAACTTGCTATAGGCAACATCTTGCAATTCAGGTTGCTTTACGATGACCAATAGCTGACCCTTTCTATCATACTTAGGAGAACGATGTTTCGGACCAACCCATTTCGAGTAGACGAGTCTTGTACAACTTTTAATTGCCATAAATTTGCGGCCGACATATTGCAACTTTGCCAAAACCGAGAAAGTAGTGCGGAAGACCAGGAGGCTTGAAGGCTTTGCTGTAGGTCTTTCTGGATTGCAGTTTCACAGTCTGTGTAAATGTAGATGGTGATGGACTATGAGAAGAGTGTGCAAAGAAAAGAGAAAATTTCTTCAGAAGACTTATGGACCTTTACGTGTCAGCGAGGACATTTTTCAGCGAATAGAAATCCAGCGGCTGCGTTGGCCAGGCCATGTCGTCAAAATGGATGAAGGTGCTACGGCCCAGAAACCCGCTAAAGGAAGCAGAAAAGGGAGAAGAAGAAGATGGACTAGTGATCAATATTCGTTTTACATACATATATATAACTAGACCAAACTCGGTGATAGTCCATCACCATCTACATTCATTTTGGAGATTTCTTCTCCAAAGTCTATTCACCAAAAGGTTTTGCTTGTAATGTTGAGAACATCTGTATGTTAAAGCAAGTGGTTCGCCTGGCGTGTCTGTCCTTTATAGAATGCCGTTACCATAATGTTCTCAGCAGAGACATTGTATACTAAGAGCCGGATAGAAAGAGTCGTTGGCAAATGTAACGGCTGAAAATGCGTTTATAATTGCACATGGCATGATCACATTGTGGTCGAGGATCAATGAGGGTTTTTTTTTCAAGAAACAAGAAATTTTCCCATAATGCACAAAGTGCTTGCTTGTTTGTTTAGAGTACATACATACATAAATGACCAATATCCCTTCATATGTGTAAATATGTTTGTATGCTCATTATGTTGTAAGTGCAAACATATGTACATACGCTATTTGCATGCGAGCATATGACGCTCTATTACGGTATGCATGTCCCGTACGTTTTGCTGCGTTGCATAATTACCGGTTATCACCGAAATGATCGATCGTGCGCTGTTGCTAGTTGCTTAATACATACACAATGGGAACTGTTGCTGTGTGAAGGGTTGGAACATTTTTTTGTTTTTTGCATTGATCGTGCCTCTGCATATATGCTAGTGTATTTTAAATACAGTGGCCGCTGTGGTGCAGTGGGTAGAGTGCTCGCCTGCTATGCCAGAGGTCTCGGGTTCAAACCACGGTCCGAGCCAAATAAATTTTTCTAATTAGTAAAAATCCAATTATTGGGTTTTTTAAGAGCAGCGGTCACCTCTCGGCAGTGGGCGGCATACCCTCCGAGAGTATTTCTGCCATGAAAAAGCTTCTCACAAAAAATGCATTCGCCGTTCGGAGCCGGCATAAAACTGTAGGTCCACCCAATTAGTAGGAAAAACAAAAAGGAGCACACCTCGAATTGGGAGAGAAGCTCGGCCATAAAACTCGTCAGAGTTATAATAGCGCCATTGTATTATTATATTATATTATATTATATTAAAAATCCAATTATTGGGGTTTTTTAAGAGCAGCGGTCACCTCTCAGCAGTGGGCGGCATACCCTCCGAGAGTATTTCTGCCATGAAAAAACTTCTCACAAAAAATGCATTCGCCGTTCGGAGCCGGCATAAAACTGTAGGTCCACCCAATTAGTAGGAAAAAACAAAAAGGAGCACACCTCGAATTGGGAGAGAAGCTCGGCCATAAAACTCGTCAGAGTTATAATAGCGCCATTGTATTATTATTATTATTTTAAATACAAACTCTCCTTTAAGTGCAGCAAAACCTTCGAAGACAGCCAAGACAGCCTGTTGATAGCATCGAAATTATGCAAAGAAATTTCTGTGGTAGATCGTTTTATTAAAGGCGACCTTCGCCAAGCTCTACTTGGTATTAGCGCATTTTTATTGTGCTGAGTGGTTGAACTAAGCTCTCACGCTTATGCAAATGTATGCATGTTTTCCACAACGGTTGTGTCGTGCTCATCGGCTACACCGTTTTAGAATACATCCACTAGTTTCGATAATTCCCTGGTTTCGTAATTTTTATTGCTGTCACCGGTTTCAACAATTGCAATATTTCACCGATTTTCTTGCATTCACCGGTACCTAGTTATGAGCCTTTCCCCCGATTGCGATAATTCACCGGGTTCATCGTTTTTGTTGCATTCATCGCTTCCACCAGTTATAAGCACTTCCACCGATTGTGATAATTCACCAGTTCCACCAGTTATGAGCACTTCAAACAATTGCGATAACTCACCTGGTTTCATAGATTTTATTGCATTCGTCGGTTCCATCAATTATGAAAACTTTCACCAATTGCGATAACTCATCGGTTTAATAAATTTTGTTGCAATCACCGGTTCCACCAGTTATGAGCACATCCACCAATTGCGATAATTCACCGGGTTCCTCGTTTTTAATGCATTCACCAGGTCCACCAATTATGAGCATATCCACCGATTGTGATAATTCACCGGTTTAATCGTTATTGTTGCATTCACGGATTCCACCAGTTATGAGCGCTTCCACCAATTGCGATAACTCATCGGTTTAATCAATTTTGTTGCAATCACCGGTTCCACCAGTTATGAGCACATTCACCAATTGCGATAATTCACCGGGCTCAAAGTTTTTGCCGCATTCACCGATTCCACCAGTTATGAGCACCGATATCGATAATTCACTGGTTTAATCGACTTTGTTGCATTCATCGGTTCCACCAAGTATGAGCACATTCACCAATTGCGACAATTGATCGGGTTCCTCGTTTCTGTTGCATTCCCCGATTACATCCGTTATGAGCACTTCCACCGATTGCGATAATTCACCGGGTTCCTCGTTTTTATTGCATTCACCTGTTCCACCAATTATGATCATTTCCACCGATTGCGATAATTCACCGGTTTCATCGTTTTTGTTGCATTCCCCGATTACATCAGTTATGAGCACTTCCACCAATTGCGATAACTCATGGGTTTAATCAATTTTGCTGCATTCACCGGTTCCACCAGTTATGAGCGCTTCCACCAATTGCGATAAATCATCGGTTTAATCAATTTTGTTGAATTCACCGGTTCCACCAGTTATGAGCACTTCCACCATTTGCTATAATTCACCGGTGTATTCGATTTTGTTTAATTCACCGGTTCCAGAAATTATGAGCACTTCCTCCACTTGTTATAATTCACCGGTGTCATCGATTTTGTTGCATTCATCAGTTCCACAAATTGCGTTATTGCACCGGGTTTATTGATTTTGTTTTTTTTTTACTGTAGTGAATCTATTAGCATTCGTATTCGATATTCGGTATTAACATTTGATATCGGCTATTAATATTCGGTATTTGGTATTATTATTCGGTATTAAAATTCGGTTTTCGGTATTTGGTATTAAGATTCAGTATTAATATCCGGTATTCGGTGTTAATAATCGGTATTCAGTATTAATTTTCGGTTTTCGGTATTAATATTCGATTTTCGGAATTGATCTGCGGTATTAATATGCTGTATTCGGTACTAATATGCAGTATTCGGTATTAATATTCGGTATTCGATATTAATATTCGGTATTCGGTATTAATATGCTGTATTCGGTATTAATATTCGGTTTTCGGTATTTATATTCGGTAATTGGAGATCCAACGAAGAATCACGCTTGCCAATAAATGCTACTTCGGACTAAGTAGGCAATTGAAAAGTAAAGTCCTCTCTCGACAAACAAAAATCACACTCTACAGGACGCTCATCGTTCCAGTCCTCATGTACGGCGCAGAAGCATGGACAATTTCAAAATCAGATGAGATGGCACTTGGAGTATTCGAGAGAAAAGTTCTTCGTAAGATTTATGGACCTTTGCGCGTTGGCGTGGGTGAGTATCGACGGAGATTTAACGATGAGCTGTACGAGCTTTACACAGACATCGACATTGTTCAGCGAATAAAGATCCAGCGGCTGCGTTGGGCAGGTCAAGTCGTGAGAATGGACGAAGGCGCTCCGGCCAAGAAAGCATTTCTATCGAAACCCGCTGAACGCAAAAGAAAAGGGAGACCTCCACTGCGTTGGGAAAATCAGGTGGACAGCGATGCTGCCTCCCTAGGTGTTCCCAAGTGGCGCCATGCTGCACGGAACAGAAGCAATTGGCGCGCTCTGTTGGACTCGGCCAGAATCGTCTAGACGGTTAAGCGCCAATCAAGAAGAAGAAGAATTGGTATTATAATTCGGTATTAAAATTAGGTATTTAATACTAAAATTCGGTTTCTGTATGCATATTCGATATTTTGTGTTAATATTCGGTAATAATATCCGGTGTTCGCTATTAATTTTCGGGTTTCGGTATTAACTCTTTCCCCTTGACTTTTTGAGTAGAAAATTCAAAAATAACTTATTTTTCATCCATTCATCATCATCCATCATTTTTAATCGAAATTATAATAATAATAGTGGCTGCTGTGGTGCAGTGGGTAGAGTGCTCGCCTGCTATGCCAGAGGTCTCGGGTTCAAACCACGGTCCGAGCAAAACACCAAAACAATTTTTCTAATTCGTAAAAATCCAATTATTGGGTTTCTAAGAGCAGCGGTCACCTCTCGGCAGTGGGCGGCATACCCTCCGAGAGTATTTCTGCCATGAAAAAGCTTCTCACAAAAAATGCATTCGCCGTTCGGAGCCGGCATAAAACTGTAGGTCCACCCAATTAGTAGGAAAAACAAAAAGGAGCACACCTCGAATTGGGAGAGAAGCTCGGCCATAAAACTCGTCAGAGTTATAATAGCGCCATTGCATTATTATAATAATAATAATAATAATAACCCACGCCCTCCAATCCCGCCCTACCGCACGAGAGGCGCATCCGCATAACATACGGATAATTTTTTTTTTTTTTTGCCGAGTCGTGTTGAAAGGCAGGAGTTTATTAAGCGTCGAGTTCTAAAACTGCTCAGCTACAGAAATATGTATATCACCAGCTGAATAAAAAAAGAAAAGAAAGTAGTAAGAAAAGTAAAGAAGTGTAACAGTATTCTAGTAATCAATTACATGTTAAGTGAAGATAAAATATTATTTCGAATTTGGCAAAGGGAATCGGAAGAATCAAATAGGCTGTAGTGAGAGTTGTAATTGAGACATAAGTATCGTAAAGGATCATACAACTCAACATTTGTTTTACACTGTTTCAATAAGAGAGGTGTATAATGTCTTGATATACGAGAGGGAACGTTAATTTTTATTTCGGATAGAAGAAACGGGCTGAATATGAGTCCTCTAAGTAGTTTAGACATAAAAACTACACCCAACATTTCCCTACGACTAGATAGCGTTGGAAGGTTTATAAGTTTTAAACGACAGGAATAAGAGGGAAGATTATAACGAGAGTCCCAGTTGAAGTTTCTCAGAGCAAAAAGCAAAAACTGCTTTTGACCAGATTCTATCCTATCAGAATGCACTTGATAATGAGGATTCCAAACTATAGAAGCGTATTCCAGAATAGGCCTTACTAACGTTGTGAATAATGACTTAGTAATATAAGGATCTTTAAATTCCTTCGCCCAACGTTTAATAAAAGCTAAAACACTCAGTTAAGGAAGAAGTCTTAAAAAGTTTTAAATCATCAGCATACATCAAGATTTTTGAGTGCTTTATTACTGAAGTAACGTCATTTATGAAAAGCAAAAACAGAATGGGACCAAGGTGACTGCCTTGTGGAACTCCAGAAGAAACATCTATAACATGGGAATAAGTTTATTTAAAAACAACCCTTTGTGTTCTCATAAATAAATACGAAGATATCCATTGGAGTAGGCCAGGTGAGAAACCAACTGGAAATACACTCAAACTGGTTTCGAAGAAAATTAGCACCATAGTAAGAAGAGCTTATGTAACGTATTTTAAGAAAACTAATCACGGCTTAAGTCATTTACAAATCCAATTTTTGTTTGGAAAAAAAAAAATCGTTCAGAGTTTGCTTGGCATTTCCAATTCTAGTGGGGATGCTTTTGGCACAAGCGGGAGTCATTTTATAAATTAATTTTCTGCGCACATCTTGATAATTGATTGACCCAAATGAAGTTGTGTCGCTATGATGTAATGGGTAGAGCGTTTGCCTGCTATTGCAGAGAAAACCAGCTTGGCCTAAAACTCTTTAGCGTTATATTCGCGCCAGTGTATTATTATAATTGAAGTTTGCATTATAATGTACATATGTACATATATATGCACATTAGGGTCGTTTGTTTTTGATATTAGCATGTTACATGAAACGCCAGGCTAATTTTCGAAGGCATACATATTAGTTTACAGTTCGACAGAAAATTTTTATTTTTCTATCTTGGAAATATTTGCTGCATTTTCCTTTTTGCATGCGAAAATCCTAAATTGACATTGCACCCCTGTATTTCAGCTAATATATATGTATACCACCCATACTCCCTTTCAATATGACACATCCTAGCTGTCCATTGGTGTATGCTTACATACTTAAATGAATAGCACTTGTCCATATGCGTTTAAATCTCGCCCTTTTCGGTCATTCGGTTTTTTGTTTGTTTGTTTCTCATACAACAACTTAATATTTTTATACTCAGCTGTACTAGTACACAGAGTATTATAGTTTTAATCACATAACGGTGGATTGTAACAGAATGAAATAATCGAGATAGATATAGACTTATATATATCAAAATGATCAGGGTGAAAAGAGAAATCGATTGAGCCATGTCCGTCCGTCCGTCTGTCCGTCTGTCCGTCTGTCCGTCCGTCCGTCTGTAAACACTCTAACTCGCGCAAAAATTGAGATATTTTGATGAAATTTGAAATTCAAGTTGGTATCGACACTGGGACGGTTGGTATTGAAAATGGGCGAAATCGGACCATGACCACGCCTATATAGAAAAAATCGGAAATTTGGTATCTCAGCCACTAATATAGCTAGAGTGATGAAATTTTACCCACGTGTTGAGCTCAGGCCCCTAAGCAGAAATTTGATGGAAGTTTGGAAAATGGGCGATGCCACGCCCACTTATTAAGGAGCAAACATTGAAAGCTTTATGAGTCATAACTCAGAAACTGTTGGAGATATATCGATGAAATTTGGTACGCGTCATATACCTACTTAGGCAAATGTTTGGACGAAAAATTGTCAAAATCGGTTGACGGCCACGCCCACTTTTATATATGGGTATTATAAAGTGACCTAATAAAAACATTTAAAGCGATATCTCTGTCAAATATAAAGATAATTCATTGAAATTTTGTGGCAAGAGTTCCACAATAAACCGGAAACAAAAAATAGACAAATTTTGGAAAATGGGCGTGGCACCGCCTCTTTTTAGACAAAGCCTATAACTCGACAAATAATTGAGATATTATGACGAAACTTGGTTTATACACTTTTATAACTTGTGTTAATAGACACGCAAAAATTTATTGAAATCGGTTTTTAACAAAGATATTTCTGGAACATCCTTTGGGAATTTGTAACGTGACATCTTTGTAACTAGAAGTCATAAAGGAATGAACTTTTGCACAAAGAATAATATTCATATGCTTAGTTGGATCACTGACAAAAATTTTGAAAAAGGGCGTGGCTACGCCCACTTTATGCAGCACTCGCTTTATATAAAATACACCGTGTTTCCATCAAACGCAAACAAACAATGAAAGCATACAGCTGAGTATCTTATGTTCGATTCCACTCGAACTTAGGCTTCCTTACTTGTTCTATTTGGTCAAGACTCCTTTTTGGTGTTTTCTTTTCTTAATTTTGTTTATTTTGCTTAATGTTACATTGTTTGTTTTTGGCTCTGACTATGTATGTATGGATCTGCCTCAGCATCTATCAAGTAGGCATCACTGTCAGCAATTTAAGTGTGGAAGCAAACTCATCATTACCACCATCAACATCAACATCAACATTCAACATTGAACACCAACATCAACACACATCAGCAACAAAAACATTGAAGAAGCAACAGCGGTATTATTGCGCGCCCCACACTGCGGTGCCCCTCTCTGGCATAGTATATGTGGATAGATAAGCCACTTTCTTTTGCAAGCAAGTTCGAAAAAAACAATAGCTAGCTTAGCGAATAAGATAGAAAACAACAAAAAAAAACCAAGCTAGCTAGCTACATGTTAAGCGCGTTGAGCTGAAAGCGCTCAGCTTTTAGTCGACCTGTGGCCGGATTCTAGTTTTCGTTATCGCCAAAACTCCATCGCCAAAATTCGCCAAATTGATTTTAGCAATTTTTAGCGATTTTTGCGATTCTATCATAAAAATGCGTGATAAAAAATCGCTAAAAATTGCCTATTTTAACACATTTTTAGCGATGAACAAAATGAACCCGGATAAAAGGAATGAGCACTTTTTGACAGTTCAGTTAGCTTAAATTGCAATTCCGATATATTAGCTATCGCCAAAAATCGCCATTATTAGCCAAAACTTCTCCAAAATTAGCGACGCGAAAAATTTGTTCCCAAGAAGATTATTTAAGTTGAAAAGGTAAAAAACAAATTAATTTTCTTTTTAAAATACTTCTTCGCATTAATAATATTCATAATTATAGGAAAAATGGAGAATATTGACTCAAAAAGTATAATAAATGAGCAAAAATACACGCTACTTCCGCAAAAATATTTCTGCACATTTGCATTGGAAGTCGCAAAATTTCAACGAAACGTTCTTCTGCTATAGAGAATGGAGCTGTGGACTCCCGCAAAGTTTTCTTCTACTTTTCAAGCGATTTCTTTACTTTCGCTGAGAACATGCGACATAAATAACTTCGGAACATACTAATTTTGACCACATATTTTTTCATCTCAATACTTATTTAATATAATATTTTCTAATCAATGTAAAATAAGGTGGAACAAACATTGACATTTTTCTTCCACTACAGCAGCCAAGCAGATCTACAAAGGTAGGCTCGGTGGCGAATTTAGAAACTACTTTTTTTATTTACAAAGGTAGAGAGTCAAAATCAAAGCGAATTCACATCATGGCCAATAGGAATGGGCGAGTCCCAGGCGAATTCAGATTTAAACACGTCGAAATATCATTTTGACATTACACTCTACCAATTATAGTAGCAAAATACATGGGAAATTTCTGAATTCGCCATAGAGCCTACCTGGTAATTCTGCCTTGACAACAGCGACGCCTGCGGTGGATAAAGGTATTACAATGTTTGTTGGAGATTTTTAGCGATATGCAATCCAGAATCGCATTTTAGAAAAATCGCCTAAAGTCCGGATAATTTTTGGCGATTGCAATTTTGGCGATTTTTACCGTTTTGGCGATGGCGAAATCTAGAATCCGGGTACTGAACAGCAAAGTTGCCAAGCAAAAGAATGAAGCTATTGTGAATAAAAAAATTCCCCTGACATGTATTCTTGTAGCATAAATATCAACCAATCGTATTCTTTTATGCAGATGCTACACCAGTGGACTCTATCGGTAACTAGCCACCCCAGCTTAGAATATACCGGTGTTAATCAATGCCTGTCGTAAGAGGCGATTAAAATCCACCGGCCTAGAAAGTTGATAATGGCAAAAAAAAAAATTGTTCGCACGACAGTCGGACTAGTGTCAGAAGGGACTAGTACCCGAGCGTATCGGATTTATCCGGCAAAGGACTGTCACTTCCCCTACACTCCCCAAAACCTTCGGGGAGTGTCTTGGTGGCTACAACAACAACAACCAGTAAGTAGCTCAACACAACGGAACTCTGCTGGTGAATAGCAAATATTCGAATCCGTCAAAGCGCTCTAACGAGGAGTGCATATACATATGTATATAAAACTGAAATTAATGTTTAGCAAGTTGAACGTTATTTTCACGCTCGGCAGGAAAAGAAAAGCACTATATATAGTAACGCAGCCTAGAGTGGAACACTGAGCCTAGTGGCAACACACACGCATACATATGTATGTAGCAGGCTGGGCGTGTTGCCACACTGTTGAGTGAGTGTGTTGGAGTGTCGAGTGCTGCTTTGATAAGCGTAGATATTCGTAGATATAGAAATTGTTATGCACTTCAGATTCTGGCGATGCTGTTAACTTTAACGACCCTCCTGGGTACGCGCAAGTAAATTACAACTTTGTACACAAAATTTAGCATCGCACAAGAGCGGAAGATGGGAGATGTTTTTGTTGACGACGACGATGACGACGATGATGATGATGAGTGGGGCGAAGGGGGCAAAGTGGAATGCCACCATAAGCCCACTTATTTATTTCCTTTTTTTTTTGTATTTTTTCTTGTGTCTTTTGTTTTTTTGTTTGAATGTAATCCGTATACAAACCTATTAAGGCGTACTGGAAAGGATATGAGCCAATGAATGTGGGTGGCTGAGTTAACCTATAAATATACGTACATACATATGTACATGCATATATCTACATACATATGTATGTGTTTATGGTTATGTATTTATTTATGTATGTTGACAGCGCTTGAATTATTTTTGATTTGAAATAAGCGTAGGAGTAGACGCACTTCCCTCTCTCTGCGGTCTAAAGCACAATTTGCACTTTGCGCCAAAAGCGCGCAAAAATAATAATTTTTCTGTTGCTTACACAAGTGAAATGTTAATTTAATTAAAATAACTAGAAATTGTTTTTAAGTTCTATCGTGCATAGCTTACGCGCCTAGAGGCTTACCAACATTATTAATTTTAAAACTTCTTAATTTGTTGCATGTAACGACGGCGATTAAGCGGAAGTTGAAAGTTGCCAAAAAAAAAATATTAAAATAAAAAGTCAGTATTTCTTTTCAGGCACTTTTTAAATTAAGTACTTTAATTCTTTAAGCATGAAATATATGAATGAGTTTATAATGATTTACGTATTAAAGTCTAGCAATAAAAAATTAAAAAGGAAAGAAACTAGCAACAAATTTTCTATCAGATGTCGAAGGCAGGCAATAGCTCAGCGGTTAGAACTGTAGTTATTGTACTGCAAGGTGCGCAAGTTCGAGTCTTGGCAGAAGCAAAAGTAACCTGATGAGTCTTAGAGGGATCTAAGGTGAAACAGCTGTAGTTACATCCATGCTTAAAAAGTTTTTTTCTAGTTTCTAAAAAATAAAAAATAAAAAGTTAGATTAAAAATTTGTGCTACACTAAAAAAAGGAGACACAGAAAAAGCAAAATAAAAGTTAGACCAAAATTTGGTGCAAGGGAAAGGAGACTTGTAAGTTTTTTTTGGGATAAATGGGACTAAATTGTGCACTGAAACAGTGAAGTCAAAAATAATTATTAATTTATGATAACGGAGAAGCTCACGATCTCTCAATTCGCCAGAGATGATATCAACAGTGTCGTAAACTTTGAGAAAAAGTTTAAGATAGAACTAGGAGACAAAAAATCGTCAAATATCTTTAGAATTGAGCGTTGCCATCAATTCTATAATCTAATATGGTATACTGACGGCTTGGAAACTGCTGGGGGGATTGCAGCTGGAGTCTTCGACGCCAGAACTAAAATATCCGCCCGTATATGACATAAGTCAGTGTGCCAGCATAATACTGCAACGTGGGTACTCAAATGAGAATCTTCATAAATTTTAGTGATAGTCAGGCGGCACTCAAAGTAATCTCATCATGTGAGATAAAATCTTCTATAGTGCTAGAATGCGTGAACAGGCTAATGGAATGGGCAACACGCAACTCCATTCTGTTATGCTGGGTACTGGGACACAGGTAACTGCAACCAAAAGATGATAGGTCGTAAGTCTATCATAGCAATAGGTCCACATATTATTAGGAATGTGCTCAGGGAAGAAGAAAGCAATTTCAGGAAGAAGTACTGGCGCCGCTATACGAATGGAATACGCCAAGCAAAGGCATTAATGTGAGTGTACAATAGGAACCGCTTTAGATCTCGGAAACGGCTCCAACGATTTTCATGAAATCAACTTCCATGGGTGAACTTTCGAAAAATTCCTTTTTTTTATCCCGGGTCCCGAGATATGGGTCAAAACAGTGACCCGGATGGCCCTGGAATGATTATGAGCGATATTAAAACAGAGCCCTTTTAGTAGTGATGCCTAGACCGGGTCCCCAGATATGGGTCAGAACATGGACGCGGATTATCCCGAAAAGTGTGAATCTTGGATAACACCGGAAAATTTCTGGGCGATATTGGTATCAAACTAAGGGTCTTGCTGAGGACTTCAAAATAGAACCCTTTCAATTGTGATGTCTAGGCCGGGTCTCCACATATGGGTCACAACGTGAACGCAGATTATCCCGAAAAGTGTGAATCATGCCTTCAAAGACTCTTCGGTGTAATGCTCAACCTGGTTCCCTAAGTAAGATGAAAGAGAAAATGAAATTCGAATAGAATAGAAAGGGAAAGGAGAGAAGGGAGAGAAGAAAGGAAACGAAAATATAATGGGAAAGGGAAGGGGAGAGATAGAGACTGGGAGAGGAATAGAAGAATTAATAAGAGGGGAGAGAAATGGAGAGGTAAGGGAAAAAGAAAAAGGAAATGGGGATGAAAGAGAAAGGAAAAAGAAAAGTAAGGAAAGGGAGTGGAAGCCTAAGACGAAAAAGAAATGGAGAAGGGTATGAAGAGGTAGAGGTATCGCGGCTAAGCGAGATCGATCGCTTCTACAATTTTCATGAAATTTAGTAAACAAGAGGTCTCGGGGCAAACTTCTGAATAGTTTAACTTTTCCTCTCACTTGTTTCTTGAACTTTTTATTTCGTTTGCGAAGACCTACGAAAGAAATAAGCTCGGTCATCCAGGTACTTTTTTTAATTCGTAGCTAATCCTAAGTGCTTCCAAATATTAACATGCAAATAGAGTAGTTTTTCGGGTTGCCAACGACTTGGGATATATCAACACAAGCCTTAACTTTACTAATGACTATTGAACTGATTTCGACTACTATGCAATTATTTAACTAGCAAACACACAATAATAAGAAAAATCTGCTAAAATTGCGAAATTCATTAAAAAATCATCTAAATACTAAAGATGGTAGTTATGTTTTAACTTTTATGATTTACTAAGTATTTGTCACATAAAACCGCATTTCACGGAATGGAATAATAACACTAAACAGATAAAATAAGCGTTTGCTCATGAAACAAAAAAAAAAAAAAAACGAAAAAAAGCAAAAAAAAAAAAAAAAAAAAACGAAAAAAGTGAAAGAAGCAACAAAAGAGTCAACAATACATTTCCAATAAAAAACAAATACACATACAAAACTGTGTTGATGGCAACACTGGCAGTTTGCTGCAGATAGATTTCATGGCGGGTAATAACTTTGACGAATAAAAGCGTATGTATGCATGTATGTATGTACCTATCTATCACTAACGAATGGCTTCCCGATAAACTGTACGAGCTGTATCCTAATAGCTTAAGTACGAGTAAGTCGATCGAATTTTCGGCGATTGCTTGCGCTTACTTAAATTTATATGCGGCGCTGAGATTGCAGTGCAGGAATAAAAAAAAACGTAGAAGAAAAATAAAATGAATTGCATCGTCAACAAATTTTATGTTTACTTTTAAATTCGAGTGGGTTGATACATACGAGTACGTACTAAATGGGGAATCATTGTAACAGCCGCAATCAGAAACTGGTGGAAAAGTAAATAAAAGTTTATAGAATATATGTATGTATGTAGGTATGTGGGTATAATGAAATGCCAATTCCACGCAAATTGTGTTATTTTGCATAGCAGCACTGGAACCGCTTGTGGCAAAATTCTGAGTACAGCGCTGCTTGTTGTAATTGTAACCCTTTATTCGAAACATCACCATCGAAAACACCTAAAAATAAGATTATAAATGAACAAGTAAGGAAGCCTAAGTTCGAGTGCAATCGAACATTAGATACTCAGCTGTATGCTTTCATTGTTTGTTTGCGTTTGTTCGATATAGGGTGTATTTTATATGAAACGAGTGCTGCATAAACAGGGCGCAGCCACGCCCATTTTCAAAATTTATATCAATCATCCAAATAAGCATACAAATATTATTGTTAGTGCAAAATTTCATCCCTCTATGACTTTTAGTTACAAAGACTTCACGTTACAAATTCCAAAAGGGTGTTCCAGAAATATCTTTGTTAAAAAGTAGGCGTGGTCATAAACCGATTTCAATACATTTTTGCGTGTCTATTAACACATGTTATAAAAGTGTATAAACCAAGTTTCGTCATAATATCTCAATTATTTGTCGAGTTAAAGGCTAAGAAATCTCATATATCCCTTTGTCTAAAAAGAGGCGGTGCCACGCCCATTTTCCAAACTTTTTTATTTTTTGTTTCCGGTCTATTGTAAAACTCATGTCACAAAATTTCAATGAATTATCTTTATATTTCACATAGATATCGCTTAAAATGGTTTTATTAGGTCACTTTATAATACACATATATAAAAGTGGGCGCGGTCGTCAACCGATTTTGGTAATTTTTCGTCCACACATTTGGCTAAGTAAATATATCACGCGTACCAGATTTCATCGATATATCTTTAACGGTTTCTGAGTTATGGCTTATTAAACTTTCAATATTCGCTCCTTAATAAGTGGGCGTGGCACCGCCCATTTTCCAAAATTTTTGTAGTTTTTGTTTTATGTCCATAGTTGGACTCCTGCCACAAAATCTCAGTGATTGATCTTTATATTTGACAGAGATATCGCTTAAAATGTTTTTATTAGGCCCCCTTATATTTCCTATATATAAAAGTGGGCGTGGCCGTCAACCGATTTTGATAATTTTTCGCCAAAACATTTGACTAAGTAATTATATTACGCGTACCGAATTTCATCGATATATCTTCAACGGTTTCTGAGTTATGACTCATAAAACTTTCAATGTCTGCCCCTTAATAAGTGGGCGTGGCACCGCCCATATTCCAAAATTTTTGTGTTTTTTGTTTTATGTCCATAGTTGGACTCATGCGACAAAATTTCAATGATAGATCTTTATATTTGACAGAGATATCGCTTAAAATGGTTTTATTAGGTCACTTTATAATACACATATATAAAAGTGGGCGTGGCCGTAAACCGATTTTGATAATTTTTCGTCAAAACATTTGTCTATGTAAGCAAATTACGCGTACCAAATTTCATCGATATATCTTCAACGGTTTCTGAGTTATGACATATAAAACTTTCAATGTTTGACCCTTAATAAGTGGGCGTGGCACCGCCCATTTTCCAAAACTTCATCAAATTTCTTCATAAGGGCCCGAGCTCAATACGTGGGTAAAATTTTAAAACTCTAGCTATATTAGTGGCTGAGATACCAAATTTCCGATTTTTTCTATATAGGAAAAGTGGGCGTGGTCATGGTCCGATTTCGCCCATTTTCAATACCAACCGTCCCAGTCTCGATACCAACTTGCGTTCCAAATTTCATCAAAATATCTCAATTTTTGCGCGAGTTAGAGTGTTTACAGACGGACGGACGGACGGACGGACGGACAGACGGACGGACGGACGGACGGACGGACGGACGGACGGACGGACGGACATGGCTCAATCGATTTCTCTTTTCACCCTGATCATTTTGATATATATAAGTCTATATCTATCTCGATTATTTCATTCTGTTACAATCCACCGTTATGTGATTAAAACTATAATACTCTGTGTACTAGTACAGCTGAGTATAAATATAAAAAAAAACATACAAAATTTGTTGCATACTTCAAGGCGTCTTATGTTTTTTAATCTCCTGCGGGCTTTTACGTTTTGTCATTGTATGAAAGTTGAGTCTAAAGACGCTGCTAGTAAACTTTCTCGGCAAACAAACATTTTAGTACCAAATTTTTAGTAGCAAAATTTTTTACTAAATATTATGTACTAAATTTTTATCAAATTTGTTTAATACTAAATCTTTTGGCTACTACATTTTTGGCACTAAATTTTTTGTACTAAATTTTGTAAGTACTAAATTTTATTAATATACATATACTATATTTTCACCACGAATATTTAGCTAACAAATTTTTACCAACCAATTTTTAAAACAAAATTTTTTTATTAAATTTTTTGAGTACTCGAACTTTTCTACTGCATTTCAGTAAAAAAATTTAGTACTTATTTTTTGTAGTAAAAGTTGTGTACTAAACTATATGTACTAAATTTTTTGTACTAAATTTTTGGAGTGTTCGTCTTCTAGCAGTGCATTTCAGGTTTTAAAAATTGTTCATTTTATGAAATTTTAGTATGAAAATTTTTTTAGTACATTTTAACCCTTTAGCGAACAACCAAATGTTATGTGACTCCATAAAAAAGGAAGCAAAATTATCCTTTCTTGAGTCAGCTAATTGATTCAAATATTTTGCAAAAATCACAATAATATTTATATTTATTTTAGGTAAAATTTGGCACTATAAAATGGAAATGTTTAAAGAATTTGGAAATTTAATTATATGAGTACAAGGTTTCAATTCTAGAGTATTTTTTCGCCCAGGCAGTGACCTTGAATTAGTCGCACATTGACATTAGAATTTTACGTGGAATTGCCCTCATGCATGTATGCAATGCATTTGAGTACCTCGTTTATTTGTATTGCAATCCTTTACCGTATATATACATACATATATCCTTTATAGCGCTGTTGCGAAATTATTGCATTCAAACTAACTGTTCTTTTATGTATGTTGGTATGTACGTATGTATGTCTGTATGCATGTGTGTATATTGGTATGTATGTATGTTTGTTTGCATGCAGATGTTAATAATAAGTTCCTCTCGGCTTCGTTTCGCATTGCATTTATTTGCTTTAGCTATAGCTTGTTAGCTCTTTCCGCTTGGCTTTTATGAGCGATTGCCATTGTGTGATAGTCGTTCATTTCTTTTGTGTGTTTGTTGTTGTTGCGGTTGTTACGATTTGTTGCATTTAACGCGTTCGCACAGCAATAACTAAACCGGCAATTGCATTATTTTTAGCATTATTGTTTTCTGCATTGGAAATGCGCTACGTTGCCACCATCAACATCATCGTCGTCATAGTGGCATTTAATGTTCTCTGCCCAACATTCAACCTCTATACCACACTACCTCCTTCCTCCAACTCAACATTTTTGGTACTATGACCATAGACTTTGATTACAATGCGGACGGTATTCTATGGTTGTATCATGTACATACATATTTGTTTGCAACATTGTCAGCTTTTATGTTTGGGGCGCACAAACCATCTTTTCGATCATCGCTTATTTTAATTCACAGAATGTGCTGAGTTCATCAAATTTATCATTTTTTATTTTTATTTGACTAGTGGTTCTGAATCGATTAAATTTTAAGTTGTGCATGGTGCAACACTGTTCATGAGTGGGATAAAGTGTTGTACTAGAGTAGAGTAGAGTAGATTTGAGTGGAATTGAAATTCTAAACACATACATACATAAATAATTACTTTGTATTTGGGAAACGAGTCGAATTTTATTGTGCAAAAGCACTTTTGGGGGCGTGGTAATTCCCACAGAGAATGAAACAAGAAGTTTCCACAGACAAAATCTTTGCACAAAGAACCTAAACGACCACAGAAAATAATAACACTGTGACACAAATTGAGGGTTGTTGTCTGGGTGCGCAATAGTTCCCACACAGTACCAAAGACCACTATCCATCTAGTAGATCTCCCAAACTGTTTTTCTCCCCGAGGTAAATTTCTTTTTAAATTTGCGAAATTTCGTCTGAGTAATTTTTAAATAAATGAAAAAAAGTGTTAAAATACACATCGTATAGAAATATGTTGTTAGGAAACATATAATAAAATTTCACGAGCTAAGACCTCCACGAAGAGGTCGTTTTGACACCATTTTTAAAAATTCCGCAAAAAAATTAATATTTTCAGTCAGTAGCAGTCTCTTTGGACAAAATCTTTGTACAAAGAATCTATAGACTACAGAAAGCAAACAACATATTTTCCTTGGAATGCGCAAAAAAATCTACATATTGCTAGCTTAGAGTGCATAGTGGCTAAGTCCATTTTTATGAACTTAAAATTTTATATGGAACGCTAGAAAAATTAAATACGCAGCACGTTAAAGAGGTCTGTGATACTTGTCATATTTCTACTCGTTATTATTTGGGCTTAGTCCATTATTGCGCTCAACGCCTCAAATCAACAATGACTGGAAGAAAAGTTTCCGTACAAAATCTTTCTCTCGCTAAAAGTTGTACTGCCGATGCCTGAGAACCAAAAGGTTGAAGCCGAACATTTGCTGATCCTGCGCGTACAGTTTCATAGTAGCTGATCTCGCAGAATTCTCTTGCAGTGTTTTTGTGCATCTCGAACTCATCTCTCGTCGATTTCACGAACGAGTTGCAAAGATAACACGACAGTTATCAGCAATTCATAGTGTGATTGTAGGACTTTGGAGAGATTTGATGGTTGAATCGAATCAAGAATGTCATGCCAAAACGCAACATATGTACATATATAGCTGTTTCAAGAGAGCCCATTTTCTTTGCCAGTTCTCGAGCTTCTTCTTCCTTCTAACATCTAGCCACATCTTTCTACTCACTGTCATCATGAATTGAAAATTAATGCATTTCTGACAGAAAGAAAACCAACCTTCACAGCTTTTGTATCATCAGCACGACACCACCAGCGAGTACTATTCAATCGCATGAGACTGTAAGATATTTTGAGTGAGGATTAGTTGGAAGTTAGTATCTTAAATCGCGTCGTTGAACTCGTAAAAAATAAAAAAATAGCAAACCAAATATAATAAAATGAAGTAAAATAAAATAAAATAAAATAAAATAAAATAAAATAAAATAAAATGAAAAAATTTAATTGTTGAATTATTGTGTAGGTACACAGATTTTTTTTTTTTTTGTTCGCTTTTCGCCAAATAAAATTAATTATAAAATGAAAAAAAATAAAAAAAAATAAATAAAATAAAATAAAATAAAATAAAATAAAATAAAATAAAATAAAGTAAAATAAAATAAAATAGAGTAAAACTGTTAAAATCAAGAAGAATCGTTTATACGGACCAGCACCGCCGGCCGTGCTCTTATCCAAATTTGTAATATAAAACTTATAACAATTTTTACTTTTCGCACTAAACCACTTACCATGGGATGATCGATTTAAACTACCCTCTTATACTAACCGTTTGAAACTAATTAATCTTCCTACTCTATCCAGTCGTAGAGAAATGCTTGGTGTAATATTTATAACGAAACTATTTAGAGGCCTCATTTTTAGTCCATACCTTCTAGCAGAAATCAACATTAATATTCCATCTCGCAACTCAAGGCATTATAAACCCCTCTTTTTGAAACACTGTAGAACTAACTTTGAACTTAACGAACCTTTAAGATGTGTATGTCTTAATTACAACTCTCATTACAATACATTCGATTTTTCTGATTCTATTTTTACTATAAGAAAAACTGTTCTTTCTTCTCTTAATAAATAATAACTTAACTTGTAATTTTATTAATTTCTTCGTATTCAGCTGATGATATTATTCTGTAGCTGAGCAGTTTTCGATCTCGACGCTTAATAAACTCCTGCCTCTCAGCACGGCTCGGCAAAACAAAAAAAAAAAAAACCAATTATCCGTACGTCATGCGGATGCGCCCCTCGTGCGGTAGGGCGGGAGGAAGGCGCGGGGTTATAAAAAAAAAAAAAAAACATAACATTTTATTAAATCCACCTTTAGTTGTAGCTTGTGTTTCTATCAAAATGTCAACTATATAATCGACACTCTATCTACCCAATATCCAAAAATAGTTCACCGTGCCCCCTCCAAGCTCGAATATTTGCAAAATACACGCTATAAAAGAAATCTAATTATTTCATTGAAGAAAATACATACCTACATACATATTTCTACAGGCGTGTCATGTCTAAAAGCCTTTGAAATTATGGCAAATCTTTTAAGACACTTTTGCCAAAAAAATGACAGCAATTTTGCTCTACGAAAAATAAGTGTGCAATATAAATATAATCCTTAAATGGTAACAATTTTTCATATTCACGAAAGCCACAAACAGCTAAGACACGTTTAAGTTGACGTGTCATGCAAATGCATACATATTTACATATGTGTATATCTATTTTTGTACTGAATTATATGTATATGTACATATATGTATATAAAGATTTTTATTTAAGCATGGCCATATACATATGTATGTATGTACATATATACATTTATATAAGCGTCAAATCAGATGCCAGCACACTGTATCAGGCGGCGGCACGCGGCATCTTCACCACCTACGCTACAACCCTACTGCCTAGAGTCTACAGCGGAGCGACCACAAAGTGTTGGTTTCAAAATGGAATGACTCAACATATCCCAATAAATATACATATCTAAATCGCTAGCTTAGAGTGCAAATTGTGTAAGTCCTTTTTTCAAACTTTGTAGGAGAGACAAAAAACAAAAAATAAAAAAATTTCAAAATAAAAAAAAATTTCTGTTCATATAAAAATTTTGGACTTACACAATTTTCTTCACTTTTTGGACTTAGACAATTTGCGTATCACTGAATAACAACGAGTAGAAATATGGCAAGTATCACAGACTTGTTTAGCGTGGTGCGTATTTGATTTTTCTAGCGTTCTACATAAAAATACACTTTTTCATAAAAATCGACTTACGCAGTTTGCACTCTAAGCTAGCGAAATATATTTTTCACAATTTTTATTTGAGTGCTAATCATATTCTCAAATCTCAAATGTACATGACCAACGTTACACCTTTTCGACTTTAAGTTCAGAAAGTTACAATTGAAGTTCAGAATTTCCAAATGAAGTTCAGAAAATTACAATTGAAGTTCAGAAAATTACAATTGAAATTCAGAATTTCCAATTGAAGTTCAAAAAATTACAATTGAAGTTCAGAATTTCCAAATGAACTTCAATTGTAAATTTTGAATTTCAATTGTAACTTTCTCAACTTAAACTGGAAAAGATGTAGACCTTAAATCAGGCACTGGCAAAAGTGGTCCCCAGGGGTAAGTGAAAAGCATCACACACATTTTAACTAATTCTCAAGTCTTTCTCAACGTATACTTAAATTGATAACTAAATAACGTTGGATAATCATTTAAGAATGTGGGCTGTAATTCAAATTGAAATTTAAGATTTTTACACATTTGAGATTTTCCTTATCCCAGCAAAAATCTGGTCATCGCTATTACCTGTCAGGCATGATAGAAGGCCTTGCCATGGAACATCTGGCGGGTTCATCACTTCTTTCACGTATTGCCAGTAATGCAGAGTGGAATGAGCTTCCATTACCCATTCCACGTAATGCAAAGTGGAATGGAGCGCGAAAAATGAACTGGAATAAATACCAGTGGAAATTTCCATCATGCCTTACATTTTTCGCCTTCTTTCTCTGCTTCCCTGTAAGGTATTCTTTATTTGATTCACTAGAATCCTTGCGGTATTGCGTGATTTATTCGTTCGGCGGTAATGCAATGGGTAAGTCCTTCCCTCCAATGACAAGCCAATGTTAATGTCAGGCATTCTGTCAACGAATGTGGAAGCGATTGCCAGGGTTTTTCTCGATTACCCTCTTAATTCCACGGTCATCGAGTTTTTTGGTGGGATCTGACGTTTATTGGGTTATGGTGTTTGTTTGTATGCGAGTGTTTGTGTGGCAGCACAAAATAACTTTTGTTTCCTCTAAGTAAATGTAAATGCCATCAGCTAAATATGATACGCACGCAGTTAGGCTGGCAGTTAGGCATTTAGCTGGTTAGGCCGCTTGGCAGACAAATGCCATTTTCACCTACACTTATACAATTTGGCTTACACATACCTACATACATATGTATGTAAGTAATCACATTGAAAAAAGTTTGGAAACTAGTCGCTAAAGAGAGTACTCTCGCATTTAGACAAAGGCGAAAAATTTTAGCACCAAACAAACAGAGCACCTGAGAAATCACAGATTTAAATGGAAAGGCAGAGACGCTGTCGGGAGTAGTCACATTTTGCTTCATATTCATATATATATGTATGTAAGTGCACATAGAAATATACATATGCCTTCAAATATTTCATATTTCATATTTCATATTTACTTATTTATATAGATTAGCACAATAAGATCTTAAACGATCTTTTATAGTGCAACAAATGACAGATAACAATGAATAACCAAAAATTTAAAATTAACAAACATATGCTTAAGCTTATAGAGACATAATACATATAGACGTAGTACATATCTTAGGATATATTATAACTAACATTAAAACTACAAATAAAGATGAAAAGTTGATAAATGAGCAAATATACATATGACATATGACAAAAAAAAAAAAAACAACATTTGACTAGTTTCATGGTGAAATAAGAGAAGAGGTGTTTGCAATAATCCAATATGGCGGCGACTTTTGACAATAAATATATATAAATATGTGCGCAATTTGAAATTTAATAGCCGAAAGTTTCGCAAAAACCATTTCAAGAGGATTTCGAACTGAATATGGCAAATAAATTATGGGCACTTGATGCCACAGAAATTCATACCTGAAAGCGAATTGTAACGTGTAATTCAGAACACATGCCGCATGCCTAGTGATGGGACAGGGGTAAATACCCAAATGGTAAATTGGGAATTTACCGGTAAATACCCAAGTATTTACCCAAATACCTGGGTATTTACCCAAAATGTGGGTATAAACCAGAATTAAGAAAGAATTTAACTTTTTTGGTATGAAATAGATCTTTAGTGACAAATGAAATTATACATGAATTTAGTCACAATCGCTTTCGCTATCAGTATCCGATAAAAACTCATATCGAGTAAAGTGCGTGATTCCCGTTGAAGTTGAAGGGATGTCGTCTTGAATACCTTCTAGTGAAGAATTAATGGCATTCTCGAATTGAGTGGAGTGGGTATTTTCTGCTGAAGGTGGTGAACAGCTAACCTGCTTAATTGCGTGCTGCCACAAATTCCTTTCAACCAAGTTAATGGAGAAATTTCATCCAAACAGCTCCAGGCAAACGTTTTTGCCCAGAAGTCAATTTTGGCGTTGTAATTGGAAAAATTTGTCATTATATTTATGTTTAGCGCCTGTGACATTGTGTGAATGAATTCCAATGCACCTACCTCCTCAGACGGATCAAGATCAATTCCAAACTCCAATCAAGCTTACTTTTAATTTCATTGAACGGGAAATATACCCTGTGTATATTATATTCATTGGATTCGAGCTTACAAATCCATTCTGGAATGCACCCAAATATGTTTGAGCTTAAATTTCATTGCATCCCGAAACTTTTCACTAAGAAGCTGTGATTTTATATCGGCTTGTAGATTAATTTGTTCATGAACTGCTAAAACCTGAAGGGATGCTTTAGTTTTTATTACACTCTGTATTGGATAGAAATAACTTCCCCACCTTGTTTTGGGTGGTAGTTTTAATTGTTCGCCGATTTCTTTTTCTTGCAAAATTCTAGCTAAAGTTTCTGTTAGAATTTGGTTGTTTTTAATTTTTTTGATTATATGTACATATTTACAACAGATAAGCAATTCTCCTGTAAGGTATCGCATTTTAAAAAGTCCTGACTAATTAAATAAAGGCTATGCGCTACAAAACCCACAGGCACAACATTCGGATGGGCTCCTTTTTCTATTTTGAATGCCTTTTCCATATTTGCAGAATTGTTACCAATTTACACGAACAACTTTTGCCATCGCTCCCACTCATTACATTAAATTGCCACAAGCACGTTGCTAAGCGGTTCTTACTAAGAATTATTGTGCTTGCAGCAGACCAAAACCGCCTTTTCTGTGCAAAAAGCAGCAAGAAACGTATAAACAAAATACATTTAAACAACATATGTTCAAAATAAATTCCAAAATGTCCACATTTCTCTTACGCTACGTAACAACGAGTATTCGTTATTCAAATGAGTATTTACCCACAATTAGGTAAATACCCGGGTATGAAAGTGGGTATAAATGGGTAAAAACCCAGCATTGGGTAAATACCCAGGTGTAAACCCATCACTACGCATGCCTCAAGTGGCAAGTGAACGTAGGTTGAATAGCAGCACATATATGTACACATATCTACGTACATACATACATACATACATTTGTAGGCACAAGGCGAGTAAGAGTAAGCTGAAGCTTACTTTTCAGACCGCAAAAATGTTGCATTGTTTACTCGTGTGAAGGTCATTTAGTGAAGAGCAAAATCCTTGTATGCCTTTCTACGTATAACGCTTGTGCTCGCCTACATATGAAATTAAATGTTGAAGTGCTAAAGTTTAAATGGTCTTCATATTATTCTATTTTAATTTTTAAATTAATTCTTGGTACGCGTGTGTATGTACATATATATGTAGTGTCATTAAAGGCATGCAATTTCTGCGGATTATTGGTTTTTATTACAGATATAACGCAAATGACGGTGGAACCAAAAATATGTACATATTATAATGCTATTGTATTGAGTTTTCCGTAATCAGTATCTACTGGTCTACTTCAGATTCTTGAGAGGCCTTTAATAAAAATTGAATTCACTCGAAGGTGTTGCGGAACACTGTCGAGCAGCAAAATAAATTGGAATAGATCTTTTAAAGGTTTACAATGTGAATAATTTCGTATAGGTGTTTCGAAAATATATTTTTACAACATTTTCCACGTGGCTAATGTTTATTTTGCATTTTAATTAGCCAGACTGTCGGTTATGTTAGGCTCTTCCATGCAATGCGGAGACCTACCTAGGTCATTGTGGTCGATTGCGATATCACAAAAGAGTTCTAGATTCTTTATAAGTAGCTAAACTAGTGCGTTTGCTTAACGAAAAACTTCGGGTATCCTGGACAATTTTAGCTCCCCTGCAAAAAAATGTGCGATCAATCCCGAAAGAGATTTGTCCTCGATTGATCTCTTTCGAGAACAATCGGTCCACAATTAGTCCCCGATTGTTCCCGTACGGGTATAAATGTAGACTAATTGTAGACCAATTGTTCCCTAATGGGTATAAATATAGATTAATCGCTTTTATCCCGAACGGATATAAATGTAGATTAATCGCTTTCGTTCCGAAGGGGTACAAATCTAGATTCCTTAAATGTAGAAATTTTACAAAAATATGCAATGTATTTAAAAATTTGTAGAACAACCGGTAAAACGAATTGAACACCCTTTCTTTTAATAACAATGATGAATAATAATTTTAACAAATGCCTAAAATGTTCTATGAAAAATTCCTTTTTTTTCAAAAGTAAAACATTATATAATCTTTATTTATATATGCATGAACATTTACAATTTTTTAAAGATTGTTATTAAAAATTGTCTTGGCGAACAACTTGGAAAAACCTACATTTGTACCCGTTCGTGCTGGAAGCGATTGATCTACATTTGTACCCGTTCGGGATGAAAGCGATTGATCTACATTTGTACCCGTTCGGTATGTTAGTGATTAATCTACATTGGTACCCGTTCGGGTATACAAGTTGAACAATTAGTCTCTTCATAGGACATGTTCGAACAAATGCGATCAATTCACTCCATATAAAGGGATGTAAAATTGTATTAGTCGCATGCTCCCTTGCGATTGATCCCGGACACGTCCCGGATTAATCGCATTTGTTGCAGGGTCTTTAAGGCATCCAAAAAATATCTGTGTTTCAACATTTTCTACGTCATTCTTGCCCCTTCCACTGAGGCAGATGTTATTTGTATGGATACCTCATACTTTTGCCAAGAATGCGCATAATGCAAGAGCAAGGCTCACTAGTGAGCTTATAAGCTGATGATATAATATCCAACAGTACAACAGTGTTTTTACAACACGAACACACGTTACTAATTATGAAAGAGGATGTCTCCAAGAACAACTTTTCCGAACAGAATACTAGTCTAGGGAGTTTCAGTTTTTTAGGGCGGTTAAAGTTTTATAAGTAATTTTAGCTGGAGGTGCAATTACTTTATCGAGAAATATCTTATAAAAAATAACTTCAAATGAAGTTGTTGATCTCGGACTTCTTCTACAGAATTTAATAAGAAATTTCATTGCGACAAACTTTAACCCTTTAACCCCCACGAAAATGGCTGTTTAATGCTTTTTGGAAAAACATGCAGATAATATCAATTACAAATGCAGATACACTCAGAGAAAAAGCAACTTAAATTTAAGTATAGCGGGCTTGACTCAAGCCGAAACCGTTATGAAAGTCTGTTAAGCTTGAAAATGCTAAAATCAAGAATATATTCTCATTTTTAAAACGCTTATATTAAGAATTTTCTGTTTTGAAATAAGCTTATATAAACTCATATTCAGCATTGCCCATGATTGATTTCAGAATGTTCATTCTTATGCGTAGAATTTTCAACTTCGTTTTAAGAATACTTATTCTTGATTTTCCACTTTTTCGAAATTCAAAATTCGAAATTTTTAACCCACCTAACAAAAATAAAACGTAAAAGTCGTTATTTTTTTGTATTGTATTTTATTTTCAGATTTTTTCAGATATTTACATACATACATACATATATAGTAATATATATAATATATAATTCAGTCATTACATACAAAATTGTATATTATAAACCCAAAAATATTTATATATTCAGATATTGTTATACATAACTATAACTACAACTATAACTATTACAGATATTTAATTGTAATAAAAGATTTTACATCAACAATTCAGCTTCCCAGAGTTATTTCAGAAACGAAATGCGTTGAATATTACGATTGATAAATAATCTTGAGAATCTGAAATAAAAGATAAAAATTAAAAATTATTATAAAAACTTAAATTATAATCGATTGCCGATTATATGTTAACAAGCGCATATTTATGTAGTTATACTAGTCCGAGATCCAACTGTAGAAACACCTATTTTTATATCCATCATAAGAGGATTACTTACATATCTAATAGGATTCCTAAGCGCAATTACATATATTGTTTTTACAAATAAATTTTGTTATATTTCCGTACAAACCACATACAAAACATTCGTATGACGAGCCGTATGAGTAACTTTTTTAGGAAAAAAATAAAAATTACTCGCGAGTAATTGCGCTAAGTCAACCTAGTTGATAAATCACCTAAATTTATATAAAAAATGGGTCTAACCACTCAAATCGATCGGGCACATAACTCGACCGGATAACTCACCCTTTAAATATGAGAAAACGGCCCCCAAATTTTTCTCAGGCTTTCGTCGTCCTCCGCTTTGTGAACTATTTGGTCCGAATTTAAGCGCAGCGTTTTTACATACATACTATGTATATAAGTACTCATCGACGAGTTCCATCCTGATTCGTCAATACGTGCATACGCCTGGCACTCGTCCAATGGAACATATGCATTATGCATATATATTTATGATATACTTTTTCCATCTTGCTTTGTAATTTTTTTTTTAATAAATAATTTTCCATTTTCACAAAAAAATAACAACATTCGAAAATTACATACATATGTGTATATGTATATGTATTTTTTAAAAACACTGCTTATAATATTTTTAAATTAATTATTCCATTCTTAAACGAAGATCTTTTCATATTTTTATCCTGTTTCAAAAGTACCGTTCTTGATTCAATATTGGAGAAACTTAAATTTGATTTATTTTCCCTCAATTTCTGTAATTCTTAATTCAAGTACGACACAGCTTGTTTTTAGTATGCAATTTTTCTCTGAGTGTAGAGGGTTAAAATTTTCTAGAAAATTATTTGCCATAAAATTTCATTAGGGATCGCCTCATACAAAATCATTAAATCTCTTTCGATATTCACCATCGCTAACACGCAACTGTGCATAAATATTCCGAAGAATTTTTCTCTCAAATGCTTCAAGTGCCATCTCATCTGATTTTGACATTGTCCATGATTCTGCTTCAAAAGTGACGTATGTGCTGTTTCTTATGTGATGACAGTATGTACTTTGTCTTGTCTGTCAACGCCAAACCCAAGTTGAAGACATCGCATCAAACGGAGTCATCTTTTCTGAAGCTCGGTTTGGTCTCGAACGGCTCGGAGAAGTTATTTCCAATTCTTACAGAGCTGGTGATGTTAGTCAACGTCATTTGACATAGCCGTATAAATTTTGCAGGTAAACCAAGTTCAGACTTTGCGTACGGTGTATAGGCAATTCCTATTCGTGCTATCGAAAGCGGCTTTAAAATTGACAAAGAGATGGCTTGTATAGCTTCCTTTATAGTGGGTATTTTTTTTTCCAAGATTTGGCGTATTTTTAAGATCTGCTCGATGGTAGACTTACCAGCTCTTAAGTCACACAGATAAGGTCCATTCAGATTATTGACTGTGGGCTTCAATCTTTCGACTTTATATGCGATATTCAGGAAGCTTATAACAGGATAATTGGCGTGAACTCTGGAGTCTTCGCTTTTGTCGGTTGGGCAGAGCACACCTAACTTTTAATTGTCGGGCGTGTGCACGTCCGACCATATTCGGCATAAAAGTTGATGCATGCACCCTATCAATTCTTCGTTCCCATGGCTGCCAGGCCCTCTGTGCCCCGAGCTTTATTATTCTTAAGCCGAGATATTGCTATTCGCACTTCGCTATGATCGAATGGTGAGACATGCCTACCATCAACACCTTTAATCACCTTTCGTAGATAGCAATCATTTTAAGTTTCAACAAATTTTATAAATCTCTTAACGTGTCTGCATCCCACTTAAGGAATTGTTGGTTTTTGGCGTCGACTTTGCAGCATAAATTTGAATTCGTTTTCTGTTGCAACAGAAAAATTCGGTATTCGGTATAATGCAAATTCTTATACAGCGATATGGGTATTTCCTGGGCGTTTCGGACGGTATGTTCGCACGATTTTTTGAACTTTTGAGGCAGAAATATCGCGAAATATTGTATCGTTTTATGATAAAAGGAAAGATTTAGGTCACAGCTGATGACTAAAGTATGTTACCGACAGAAATTTAGTTTAATGCCTCTGTGTAAGCCACTTAAACTGCGTTCCGGACGCTACAAAAACACGTCCATATTTTAAAAGTAGCTAAAACAGAGGCATTAAACTAAATTTCTGTCGCTAACATACTTTAATCATTATCCGTGGCGTAAATCTTTCCCTTTATCATAAAACTATACAATATTTCGCGATATTTCCGCCTCAAAAGTTAAAAAAATCGTGCGAATATACCGTCCGAAACGCCCAGGAAATGCTCATATACATATGTACGTGTATGTATGTATGTAAACAGCGATACGCCGAAAACAAACAAAGCTTGCGAAGCTAAAATTTGCTTTGGTGCTCGTACAGTTGAATTCGATTGCTGTTTCACTAAAGCGTTCAGCAGAATCAGTCTTTTGATATACTAAATTATTACCAACAAATATTTGTATTCCAATTTAAAGAAATTTATTTCATACAAATAAAGCAATATGTATTTAAACAGAATTCATTCAGACCAATGGTCCCTTGGACAATATTACTCAGTATGACCCATGGATTCGGAAACTGGATGTGCCTTTTGACAATACATTTGACCCACCCTAATATGTATATTTCTATGTAAACGTATTTACTTGATCTGTATTAATGTATAGATAAATTAAAGTTCGTAACCAGACTTGGGCATTATTCGAATAAATTTTTATTTAGATAATTATTCTGAGGTTAATTCGTTATTTCAAATAATAAATAAAAACTCAGGGTACAACAAAAAAAACAACTGAGTAATAGTAAAAAAAAACTTTGTAAATTTTTTTTGTTTGTATGTTTGTTTGTTCTTACATATCGTCGTACCATACGAAAACTAACATATTTAAAATTTCTGGCGAAAGCTATCAATAAAAAAATTACGTACGAAAAGTAGAACATTTGACTTTTGGCCGACGAAAAGTAATAAAATCGAGTTTTGGCTGACGAAAAGTAATAAAATCGACTTTTGGCTGACGAAAAGTATCAGTAATTATATACTGTTTTTACATTAAAATTGTTGTTGTTTAAACGAAATTGATAGTTTTCGTCAGCCAAAAGTGGATTTTATTACTTTTCGTCAGCCAAAACAAGATTTTATTACTTTTCGTCGGCCAAAACTTGAACTTATTACTTTTCGTCAGCCACAAAAAATTTGATGTTAGTTTTCGTATGGTACGACGATATGTAAATGAAAATTATCTATTATTCGAATAATTTTTTGTTTGAATAAACGAAATTATTTATTATTCAAATAAAAATAAAAAAATTTATTCATCTATTATTCTTATTCGAATAAATTTTGCCCAACTGTGTTCGTAACTATATATTCATTGAATTTTGATTTTGAAAATTTGTTCATTTAGTATAGGGGCCCGTAGTTATTTTGACCCCGGGCCCGGATTTTCTCTCGGCGGCCCTGCATCTTCTCCTTCAGCACTTTAGTTATTATCAAGGAGGAGAAGTGGTCCCTACACAGCTTAAATATGCTCTGGATGACATTTACCAGTTACCACTTTGAAATTTACACTTTCAAAAGCTTTAATAAAAACATTTAAATGCATGGAATATCAATTACGATTTTTTTCCACCAAAAATTATTTATTATCAGCAACATCGACTATCTTTGATGCAATTGAAGCTGGAGAGCAACAAGAAATGCACCAAGCAAACGGTGGTCGAAAGTCGAAACAACAAGTCCTCAACAAACATGGTAATGAAAATAAAATATCGGAGGCGCATGTTATGCGAGTGTGCTGGGGGGGAGGGGGGGTCATGTTGTAATAAATTACAACACCTTAATAATATATTTATGTATATTACCCGGAAGGAGGAACATATTTGCAATTACGTTTGTATGTTTTTATGTAGAACGTACATACGTTTGTATACGGAAAGTATGTATGTATGTATGTAGAATGGTTTTCTGTTGCATAATTCACAAAACAGCCGAAATGGAAACAAATTGTCTAGAGGCTTGCCTCAAAGCCAAGAAACAACAAATAGAAGTATGTAGTTATGTACATATGTGTGTATTTTTCGGAGGGGGTGGGTTAAGGCAAACATGTGCATTGGGCGATATTTTGAGTGATTCACATTCATAACTAAAATTCAAACGGCCAAGTGCCTGAGCGCATTCACAATGTAAATACGCACATTTGTTCGTATGTAAATACATACAATAAATATTTGTTCGCCATAGGTGGTGGTCTATGGGTGTGTCAGAATATGTAGTTAAGAAATTCCTTCTAGACACAAACCAACAATTCTGCAAGCACAATAATAAAACACACACTCCATACTTACGATTTATATCACATATGTATGTATGCTTTGTATTTTGTGCGACTTCTGTTAGCTGGTTGCTGCTGCTGCTTTCTTAAAATACCATTTCATTTCATAACTGCTGGCCTTAACTCATATACAAACAGCCATACATACTTATATGTACACTCAGAAAAATAATGACAGTAGTATCAACAGATTTCTTCTGTTAATCCCTAAATTCGTTAAATTAACAGAAATACGTTTAAGCTGATTCCACATAGAACTTTGTATTGCGCTACGTGACACTTTCTGCGTGACAGCTGAGATTAAAATACATGTATCTGTATGAGGTTTCTCACATAACAAAAAGTAACGCAACGCCGAAGTTACGTAAAGCACAAAGTTGCCCAAATCTCAACTTTTGGGGGCGTTGAAATTTTTTTTCAGTTTCTACTTTAATTCAAATGTAAATAAACAAATGTAAATTTCACACAATTGAAAAATAATTTAATAGATTTTTATTTTCTTATTTACTTTTTTGTAAATAAAACGGAGAATGAGAGATTTTTCAGAAAATAAATATTTTTTGAGTGATGTTGCAGCGTTCATTGTGGCATAGTTTTTCAGTTTTGCGTTGTTTGACATAGAAAGCGGCGTAACGCAAAGCGGAACAAGTTTTATGTGGAATCAGCTTTAAGTAGACACATTTAAGCTGATTCCACATAAAACTTTTTCCGCTTTGCATTACGCCGCTTTCTATGTCAAAAAACGCAAAACTGAAAAACTATGCCACAATGAACGCTGCAACATCACTCAAAAAATATTTATTTTCTGAAAAATCTTTCATTCTCCATTTTATTTACAAAAAAGTAAATAAGAAAATAAAAATCTTTAAATTATTTTTCAATTGTGTGAAATTTAAATTTGTTTATTTACATTTGAATTAAAGTGAAACTGAAAAAAAATTTCAACGCCCCCAAAAGTTGAGATTTGGGCAACTTTGTGCTTTACGTAACTTCGGCGTTGCGTTACTTTTTGTTATGTGAGAAACCTCATATAGATACATGTATTTTAATCTCAGCTGTCACGCAGAAAGTGTCACGTAGCGCAACACAAAGTTCTATGTGGAATCAGCTTTAGAGTTATATAAACGAAAAAACTTTTAGTACTTTAACAAATATATCTATTAAAACCTATTTGTTAGTTCAACAGAACTGATCTGTCAATTATTAACAGAAATTTTTGTTGAAATAACTGAGTCACTGTTAACTTAACCCTAATATCTGTTGCTGTAACCTTTATATTTACTTGTTGATTCAACAAATCATTACTGTTGACTATCCAAAAGAAAGTGTTTATTTTGCCAGCTTTCTCCGTTATTACTTGTTGCTTTGCTTACGTGAGTGAGTTGTAATTCACGAATGCTTTTCCGAACAAAGGTAAGTTTAAATAGCATAACTAAATTTCAATATTCAATATAATGTTGAATGACGCACTATACATATGATGCCATTGGATTTAATTTCAGGTTTATGTAATGGTTTGAAATCGGAGGAGAATATAAAATAGAGAACACAATATATCAAGCAGTGAAAGCGAAGAAGGTGCCACAATGGGGAACAAGCGAAGATGAAGCTACATATTTGTACTTGGAAACCGAACGGAGGGAGGATGAAGAGAAAAATGCAAACAAAATTATGCCTATTACGGTATCCGGCGGATGCCTTTCGCAGGGAATGCGAATCGTTTTGATAAAATTTGATATTCTCATAACCGATCGTCAATGCAGTCCGGGAATAAAAAACGTGTTGATAAAGCAGTTCGAGGATTCACCGCATTCCTATAACCGTAATCGAAACGCAGTAGCTGTAATTTCTTTTGATTTCGATTCGTCATAAAATTGGTGCGGATTCAATAGAAATTTAAAAAATTTAATTTTCATTGCGTAGTAAATTACAATGAAATTTAGCGAATAACAAAATAATTCATACATATATTTTAAGTAAATATACATATATGAGTTAATTTTATTTTTAAATGGAATTCGTACGAAAAACGTGGGCAGTTTTCTTTTTTGATTGAGCGGAAGAAGCTTAACGAAAATATCGCAAAATAACATGAGCAAGCAGTCTCCAGAAGTTGATCTGAGTTTTGGACAACATTAAGCACGGATTTGAATGCTTTGGGACCAACATCAAAGTTACTTGGTCTGAATCCAAATCCTGTATTAAGATCAAGCTAACAAATAACCGCTTCCAAATGCAAGTTACAGGTGGAGGACAAAACGCAGAAGTTCACTGGAAGACATTTTGGTAGGCTATGTAGCGCGATGATCAAAATATAAGCGTTGATTGCGAACCATCCGTTAATAATTCGAGACCAAATGCAGAAGTACAAAATTTAGCGAGTACATACTTCGTAAGAAATTGGAACAGCTTCAAGTCCGCAAACACAACAAAGAGTACTTCCATTTGCAAAAAAAAAATCAATTTTTCTTCAATTTATTCAATTATATTCTTTCAAAATTCAAATAAATCACAACTGACAATGTAGTAAAATGTAAAAAAGCTTTTGACATGATACGCAGGGTGAATCGATAAAGCAGTAATCCGACGGTTATGGTAATAGCGTGAAATTTGACCGGCGAGGGGAGTGCGAATCGGATGGCATTCGCGGGAGTGGCATCCGTCGGATACCGTAATAGGCATGAATATTTAAAAAAAGATCTAAAAATACACATTATAAAGTAATTGTTAGAAATAAACGGCCATATAAAACACAAAGGGATTTATTTTTAAGTGACTAAATTTCAACTGCGGAAAGTTGTTGATTTAACAGCAAAACTGTTTAGATTCACAGCGTTTTTTTGTTTTCAGAGCAGTTAGTTCAATAATAAAACTGTTAAAACAAAAGAACGGCTGTCTAATTAACAGATAAATATTTTGGATGTGATTTGACTGTGGAATCTGTAGTTTTAACCCGTAATCCCGTTGACCTACCAGCATCTTTTCTCTCGGTGTACATTTATGTTTAAACACACACGTATATGCAGATGTGTGCATGTTTGCTTAAGTCCTCGTTAGAAGGCGTTGCCAAATTTTACGTATTTTGACACTTCTCAAAACTTGTGGCGGCAATAATTTTGCGATTTGTTGCTGTCGAGTCGAGTTTTGCATTTTGTTGGAGAAAATTAGGATTTATGATGCATGCAAATTTTTTCACAACCTTGCCAACACCAAACCACACCACACACAGTTCGGTATGCACAAAAAGATTTGTGGTCATAAACGCTTTTTTTTTTACAAACAGACTTCCTTGCAATTACTTATGTATGTGTGTATGTATGTAGATGTGTACACGTGTGTTTGTATGGCTGGGTGTCTATCTACTTTCTTTTTGCTTTTCTTTCTTATTTAATGTTGGAGCTTCAGAAAATCTTATTTTCAAGTTGGCAGGCTTCCTAATCTATATGAATAGATCTGTATGTACATGCATACATATAAGCAAAAAGGCATGCATATGGACATACATATATGTACAGTAGCTTACAAATGACGTAGTAAGGCTTACTTCTGTACATATCTACCTACACATGTATTTCTTAAGATAACATTCGTTCTTGCAAAAATATACCTAGACAACTCCTCAACAGAAATCATTTGAATAAAAATTATTTTGGTTAGAAATGGGAAAGACTTCCAAAAACAATTTAAGATTAATCACTCCTGCGAGCAAGCACAGAGAATTCTCGACATGATAGATGCACGGTGCACTTTACAGAGACTTGCTGTTAATCCTAGCAAGAAAACCCTAGTTTTGTTTGTACGGAAGAGGAAAAAAAAGGTCTCAATTTCCTGTTGCTCACATGTGTAAACCTAAGTTTTTCCGATGAGCTAAAATATCTACGAGTGATTCTAGATAAGGAACTGACTGACCTGGAAAACTCACATCGAGGTGAAGGTAAACAGGGCACTGAAAGTTTTCGGACAATGTAGAAGACACTTCAGCAAGATCTGGGGTCTGAGACCAGCAAGAGTGATGTGGTCGAACCAATTAAGAAGTACTCCGCTGTAGTGTAGTGGCATAGGACCTTGGTTAAGTCCACGGTTAATATGCTGAACAGGCTGCAGAGGGGTGTGTGTCAGCATTACGGGTGCAATGAGTGCAACATTAGTTGCCACCTTCAATGCTCTGTTGAACATGCTCACTCTGGTTTTGGTGATCCAAGAGGATGCTATGAAAGCGATGTGTCGACTACATTCCTTCGGGTAGTGGCACGACAATTGGAGCTCAGGACATGGGGAGTTGTTTAGCAGGTCGTCAGAGCAATACCCATTGTTTCTGGGCCCAAATGACAAGCTACTACCTGAGTATCCTTTGGCAGATGATACACTGTCGATTTGCTTACAAGAGATTAATGGAGAGATCGAGAAACACTACTGGAAAGACCGAAGAAAATCGTCTACACAGGCGGATAAAAACAGAAAATGGTACTGGATCCGGCTGACTGGAGACCTACTAAAAAGCAGCGGAATGGATAATGAGGTGAGAGGTGACAGTCAGGCCGCATTGAAGATACTGGAAGCTGCACGAACCTTTTCAAAAATTGTCCACAAATCTAAGTTGAAGCTTAGCTCCGTTGCAAAATGGAATAAACTTCAACTTTCGTGGGTACCCGAACACTGTGGTGTAGCGAACTGGTCGATGAATTAGCAAATTGCGGATCGGCTGAATACCCAACTGGACTGCAGGAAATTATAAGACCAGGTATAATGGTCCTTGTAAAGTAGATCAGGGACTCTATAGGGCTAACTTACGGAAGACGCTGGAACTCCACGGATTTCTGTAAAGTTACCAAGTGCTTTCTGAAAAAACCTACACTGAGAGAAAAAAAATATATGGAGGGGTCAAAGAAATTGTTTACCTATTTTGAACACTACTTTCTTTGTTTTGAGTAAATTTTCCTTAAAACATGTTAAAAGGTTTATAAAATATTGTTGTTACACGCGTTACCATGGTTTCATATACTTGTTTTGAAAAAATTCGTACATTAAAATAATGAAAAATTCTTTAAGCGCCATTCCATTCCCAACTTTCCTTGTTTTGAAGACTTGATTTCTTTAATTTTGAGAAATTAAATGCCCATACTAATCCCCATGGCAACGAATTTGTTTGGATGTTTTTTTATGTTTTTTCCATATTTTTGAGAAAATTTACACAAAACAAAGAAAATTTTGTATTGGGACGCGTGTTAAAAAATAAGGAAAATTATGTCTTTGATCTAGAGAAATTTTTTTTTTGAGTGTAACAGAGAGGTAGCAAACTTCCACACAATCCATGGGTACAATACACTACCACCATAGGTATAATTGCGAACTTATTATGCCTATGCTGCCTGAAGGAGGACGACGCACAGTGCTTCGTCCCATAGGCAAAATTAATATAAAACAAACTGCGTTATTTATTCAAGTAATATATATTTTTGTGAAGCTAACATATCACCTGGAATAAATGTATAAATAGAATTTATAATCTCATGCATTTGTTGCCAATAGAGGTCGCTAAAATCAGTGCAATTTTGAAGCAAAACTGTTTTAAGGTAATACGATTTTTAGTGTGTTACGAAAAAAATTGCCAAAAATTCATTTTAAATCGTATTACTCTAAAACTTGCCACATTTGCTTACCATTATATGCCCAAATAGCTGAAATAACTTTTGATAAATGATTTATTTCAGAAAGGTGACTAGTGCAATCGAAACATTTGCGACTTTTTTATTGGAGTTCAAAAAATTACTAAAGTTTGGTGGAGTCAAACAAAAATTTAAAAAAGAAAGCCTATTTTTTTATTCGCGAATTTGGTTAACTTTGAAGTGGTCTAGTGAATCTGTAAACAAATTGCACTGTTTTTTGCCGGAAATGTAGAAATTGTACAATTTTGTAAAGCGATATTTTCAAAATTTTAGAAAATTCTACAGAACCTTATAAATATGGTATTCAAAAAATTTACCAAAATTAATATATGGAACTATTTTTTCTCTCATGCTATAGGAAATTAGCCTAATTAGGATAAAATATACAGTTTTTTATAAATATGTGACAAATACTGACAAAAAACATACATGTAATACTAACTTTTTTAGGTGAGACACAAAAAATTTTTACAAAGTTTGACAAAATTAAAAAAAAAAAACAAGAAAAAACGACTATTTTTTTATTTTAATTTTCGATTCTATGCTAGGAGGTCTTGCTCCCAAAAAAGAAAAAGGTTCAAAAATTATGCCGGAAATCGCTAATTTGATACTTTATTTGACACCCCAAAAATTTTATTTTTTACATGGAAAAATTTTATAATAAAAAATTGTTTCTATGTTAACTCTAATAATATTGCGCTTTTAAAAGTTACAATTTGATATGTGCCAAAATCATATTGACATTTTGCAATAAAATAGTGCATTAAACTATAACAACCAACATATTTTCTGAACAAATTTAAAAGTAATTTTCTTTAGAACCATTTTTTGCAATAACTAACGGGAGTAGTCCATCCTTGATTCTAAAAGGATAATTATATATGTTATAGTTCGTTTTTAATGTATTGTGATTACATGTTAATCTAAAAATTACTTTTTGTAAAAAAGGATATATGGGAGGTAGTCATGTCCTTGCACTTAAAAGGGCGAAACTTGTCACTTAGTTTAAAAGCATAATTCTATAAATATATACCAAATTTGATTTCATTCTGTTTGAAATTGAAGTTGAAATCACAACTTTAAGATCAATGACATGTGGGAGGTAGTCATGTCCTTGCATCGATTTAGTCAAAACTTCGTTTTTTTCTTATCTCTAGTATTTTATGTCTGTACAGTGGCGTAGCTAGAGAATTTTTCGGAGGGGGGGTCACAGCCAATATAAAAAATTTACCAAAATTAAAATTACCAAAAAAAAAACTACAATTTTTTTTACAAATGATATAAATCGCTAGCTGAGAATGCAAATTGTGTAAGTCCTTTTTTAAAACTTTGTAGGAGAGACAAAAAACAAAAAAGAAAAAAAAATTCGAAATGAAAAAAAATTTCTGTTCATATAAATATTTTGGACTTTCACAATCCTTTTCGCTTTTTGGAATTATATTAAATATCAACGAGTAGAAATATGACAAGTATCTCAGACTTGTTTAGCGCGGTGCGTATTTGATTTTTCTAGCGTTCTACATAAAAATACACTTTTTCATAAAAGTGGACTTACACAGTTTGCACTCTAAGCTAGCGAAATGTAATTTTTTCAGACTATAATTTATCATTTTAGTACACAAATATCACTTATAATACATATATCAAACTCTTAAGGCCCTTGGCCACTTAAAATCTGGAATGTTAAGAAGTGTATACATATGTGTGAGTGGCGGGTGATTGACGCAAATAGCTGAAATATTTGATTCTCATCAACGCGAGCCCGAACAAGAACGTGTAGCACGACGACTGCCGATTGCACTAACACACACAAAACAACTCACACATACACACTACTTGACATGCCAGATTGTCAGTTGCCAAGGGCCTTTAACTATACTTCAAAAGTAAGTCTCATATTCTCTTCTGGAAATCTACGCGCATAGGTAGGTTTTCAAGTTTTATGCGCCCAAAATTGAATTTTGTAAAATTGTTACTTTGTTGTTAATTTTTTTGTTTTTTTCTTACATATTTTTAAGTGCTAGTTTCAACTTGAATATTTATTATTTAAAGCATTTCATTTAAGTAATCGTGATAAATCCTAAAGGTTCAAGTAATTATTAACACTTTTCAATAATATCCTTGGTTTCCAATAATTCTAAGTTTATAGTTTTAAGCTTTTAAAGTTGGGATATTTAAAAAAAAATTATCACTCTTTTTCATGTTAAAAATTGGTTTTGTTATATTGCTCTGTCAGACTCAGTCAAATTAACCCTCGGACATGATATCTAGTACAATTAGTAGTTAGCCGACAAAAAATTACGTCGCACAAAGCCGCACTTCACTACTAGATACAGGGTTTTTCATATGTACCTACAATAATTTTCTTTTTGTGCTTTATATTTAATTTTAATTTATATCTCTAACGCATATCTTGGTTAATGTAGGTGATGCTCGAAAGTAACCCAGATATTTAGCAGCGATTATTGTTAACTTTTTAGGCAGTATTTTTAGTATTTCCAATTTTTCAAAGTTAAGGAAGGACTTATCATAAAAAGGGGCTAAGAATTATAAAGCTACATTTTTTAGAAGATTTTTGAGTATGCAATTTTGCAGCTCATTCAATTGTAATATAATAATATGCAACATTCAACTTTTTGAAAAATTTCATTGGCTTTTCGGAAATTTTAATTCGAACGGTCTCATATGTACGCAAACACCCTACAGAAAAAAATTACTAAAATCGACGGAAATTTTTACAGCATTGAGAATAGCACTTTTTACACTATAATTGGTTGGCTACATAACAGTACACTTAGAAATCTCCTCAAAATCTTCTATAAATTCTGGCCGCGCTTTGAAATTTTTAATCCACTTTTAGAAATTTCTACGATTTTTCGGATTTTTCCATAAGCTTAGAAATCCTGCTTAAGGCGATTTTTATTGAAAAATTGTTTACATTTTTAAACGAAAATAAGAGAGTCAAATTTTCGACAGAACTGTTTGAAATAAATTTAAAAACTCTGGCGTATGATTTTTTTTTGAGTCACTGTATATATTTTTCAATAAAATCGACTTTTAACTAGAGCCCTAGATACCCCGGTATCGAGCAATTCGATCTGATCGTTTTTGTTTGAAGCCCGTTTGTTGTTCAAATGCCCGTACAAACATTCGAGCATTCGAGCTTACAAACCGTCGCCCGGATAAATTAGTGTCGTATGTGAATTTTGGGCCGAATTGAGTTAATAATACAGTTATATTAAACTAATCAAGATCTTTCGAATGGCGTTATCCGTTTTTTGCTATCTCCTTTAGTTTAAGAGATATTGAGCAGAATTTTTTCGTTTGTGCAAGGTCGCAAGCGAATTCGTCTAATTTCCAATGTGCTTTTAATTGCTGTCAATTATTTAATTTATTTACTTTTATGAGAAATCAAATACAATATTTAACTAATTTTAAAAATCTTTAATTTAATTCAAATTGGGAACACATTTTGTCGTACGTCATACAAATTTCCTGC
Source organism: Urophora cardui (assembly GCA_960531455.1). Lineage (NCBI taxonomy): Eukaryota > Metazoa > Arthropoda > Insecta > Diptera > Tephritidae > Urophora > Urophora cardui. Next base: position 48,328,913 of record OY482673.1, read on the forward strand.
AAAAATGTTGCTAAAGGTAACATACGAAAAAATTTTACTGAAGAAAATCCTTTATAAATTCAAAAATAATAAACAATCTATAAAAAAATTAAAATAATTTAAGAATTTTGTGGCCTAGTAGTGTTCTGCCAGACTTTGGAGAAAAACTAATCAGAAGTTTTGGAGAAATACAATTCCAAACTTCAAACCTGTTTTTTCAAAAGTCTTCAAATGCAACATACGACATTAATTTATCCGGGCGACGAAACAAAAAAAATGTGTATCGGAAAAACAAAAATAAAAAAACTACATATGTATAAAGAAAAAAAAAATAATAATAAACAAAAGAAAAAAACAAACTTCAAAATACCCGAATTGTTCAAATGCCCGTACAAACATACGGGTAATAAACAAACAAACAACTCTTCGAGCATTTGAACAACAACTGTTCGGGCAACTCGAAAATGTTCCAAAAAAAATCGAGAGCTCTACTTTTAACACAAATTATTAAAATTTTGCATTAAACAAGCAATTTGGAATAGATGTACACAATAAAATATTTCTACCTATGTGCTGCGGTTATAAATAATAATTTTCTTATATAATTTAGTTGTTTAATATTCCATTTTGGCAGGCATTAAGTAAAATCTCAAGTTCAGATACTGTTATACATTGCATATTTATTCCCATTGTAGTTTATACTAATATTATTTGATTAAGATGATAAGTAATTGAAAGAAAACTTGAAATTTAAATAATTGGCGTTACTTTTCTGTTATTAGCATGTTAATAACAGCAATACCGTATAATAATTGTAGCGTTTGTTGAGCCGTAGGGAAGTGCAGGAACCGTAGGAATTTTACCACAAAAGAGCGAATATAAGTACAAAGAATGTAAATTGTGGTAAAATTCCTGCGGTTCTTGTACTTTCCTACGGCTCAACAAACGCTACAATCGCAAACTACCCCCCCCCCCCCCCCCCCCGTTACTACGCCACTGTGTCTGTACACAAAATTTCATTGTTCTGCGATTACTCCCCTAATTTTGCCGATTCACTATATGGAGACGAAGCACTGTGCGACGTCGGCACAGAGCATTTTCTCTGCACCTCTCCGGCTGTCGCTAGACTAAGATTGTGCCTTCTCGGATCAAATGTATTTATTCTCGTAGTTGGAGGTTTCATGGTAATCTTTATATCGGTATGTCCTTAGGATACTAATAAAAATTTATTTCAAACAGGTACATCTATGTATCTCTATCCTCGAAGGTATTTCTTACCCCAGGGTAATTAACCAAGGATAATACCTACTCTTTTCAGAGTCATATGCCACATATGGTTAAACTTGTATGTATAAGTACATATATTTAATGTGTATGTATTTGCATTACGTGTGTATATTTGCATTAAAGTATATGTATGTATGTGTGCCTGTTTAATATCCTTTCCTACATTTTCTCCAGATGCTTTATACCGATTTATGGCGTCATAAACAAATACCACAGCTTGACACGTTCAAATACCTTTACCTTACCCCAAACATTCCATTATGCTTCATATGAGTTTAGCTATCACGGTGGGAGATTCTCGGAATCTCTTCGTCATCAATCCTAAATTACACGGTTGTGGTATAAGATGGTTATTCAACGAAGACGGTTAACAATTCGTGGGTCATAAAGTGAACATTTATGTAATTTTCGAACATTTATGTAGAGTTGGGCGGAGAGAGACCACGGTATGCACTCTTGTAGTCCGATCAATTCCGTTTGGTTCAACAAAGTTCTTCATCTTCTTCTTCTTCTTCTAATTGGCGCGTATCAGTCTAGACGATTTTGGCCGAGTCCAATAAAATGAGCCAATCATTTCATTTTCGTGCTGCTTGGAAATTGGAAATACCAAGAGCGGACGAGTTACGCTTCACCTGATCTTTCCAACGCAGGTGAGGTCTGCCTTTTATTCTTCCTTTAGCACGTCTCGGAGAACCGATTGAGGTATCCGTATAGTGTAAAATATATATGTATACCCTGATCAGTACCTTTAACTTGATACCAATATTGCGAAAAAATATTTGGGGCCATCCGGGTCCACGTTTTGGTCTATATCTGGAGAACCGACTGGAAAATTGGAATGGAATGAACTCTCTATTGAAGCTCTGATTGATACCTTTAATTTGATACCAACAATGCCCAAAAATACTTCGGGGGCTATTTAGGTCCATGTTTCGGCCTCAATCCCGGGAACCGATTGAGATATCCGTATAGTGTAAAATATATATGGCTACCCTGATCAGCACCTTTAATTTGATACCAATATTGCGAAAAAATATTTGGGACCATCCGGGTCCACGTTTTGGTCTCTATCTCGGGAAGGGCTTGAGATACCAGAATTAAATGTGGTCATAATTTCAATCTAATACCAGGTGATCATTGTGTCAAAATTTGAATGTGATCGGCAGTTTCGGCGTCCATAGGGAACAAACAAACAAACAAACAAACAAGCAAACAAACAAACAAAAAAACAAACTTTCATCCTTATATATATAGATATGCTAGGCTGTATCAATTTTCTAAGCCATAGTATTGCTAGCAAATTCGGATTCTGCATTAAATTCTATGAAAAAAGTTGTCTGGAGCATGCTCGAAATTGATTTTAGAGGCATGTCTAGATGACTATTTTTATTAGAATTTGATGCAAAATCCGAATTTGCTAAGAACACTGTGGCTTGTAATCAGCCCAGATAAAATGTTACTCATACGCCGTGACATACAGTTGTTTCGTATGTAATTTATTATTATATTTAGGTAACAAAACGGAGAAACTTATATACTTTGTTTACGTTTGTATTTATATGGCCGTTTTAATTCTAATAATTATTTTATGTGAATTTAAATGAGCTATTGGCCATTTTTTAAAGAAGAAAAATTGAAAAAAATTTTTTGGTAGAAGTTATGGATCCATTTCGGAGATCACCACATCCCCTCATCAGACTTCTTCAAGCGGCCTCAACCGAGAATCGAACTTAAGTCGAAGAAGTCTGACGAGGGGATCTGGTGATCTCCGAAACGGATCCATAACTTCTACCAAAAAATTTTTTTCAATTTTTCTTCTTTAAAAAATGGCCAATAGCTCATTTAAATTCACATATACTTTGGTTGCATATACTTACATACGTATGTACATACACACGTAATTCAAATTTTTCTTAAATTCTTTTCAGAAAATTTGTACATGAGAACGGTGGGAATAAAACAGATTATGTAGCTGCTTCAAAAGCATTTTTCCAATTTGCCAACAATCGTATGAAGTTAAAATCTGATGCACGTGTTTTGTGTTTCATATTTAATTTAGCTAATACATTTATGATTTTATTGTTGTACTATTTTTAATATGTATGTATGAACATACTTATGTAATTTATTTATGTATGTACAAATGTACATATGTGCTACCACGAGTTCAATATGTCGTCAAAATAAATGATTAAAAAACTGTTTATGACGTGCTTTGGTTTAATTTGGAAAAGGTTTAGACTGGTAAGCTCAAAACAGCTTTATTTGGAACGTTTACAGTAAGCTTACATTCAAAAGCTTATTAAAAGCCTTTTTAGAACATTTAAAATAAGCTTACATTCGAAAGCTTATAAAAGGTTTCATTCAAACATTTACAATTAGTTTATATTCTTATGCTTATAAAAAACTTCCTCTTAAATATTTTTATAAATTTATATTCGAACATTTACAGCCAAGGTCTAATTTCATTTATAACATGTTTACTTTGAAGTCTTGTAAACAAAAAATCAACATTTTGTAAGCTTAATGTTTATTATTATAAGCTTAAAAAAACTTTATTTAAGCTAATTTTGCTTGCTGGGATTTTTCTCACATGTGCATGTGGTATACATAAATACATTTGTATGTATATCAAAACAACAATTTCCCTTCAGCGCTCATTTTAGCAATCTGTGCAGCATTTTTAATAGGCGACCATTTCCATTTCTCCAATCATTCCAAACTATCTCGTAACTTAGTCGTTTATTCGTTTATATCTTAAATTTCTTTTGTTATACTATTGTATACATATATTTTTATGTTTCTATTATTTGGCTTTTGTGTTCCGCCTTTTCTATTTGATTGATGTCATGGCTGACCCTTAAAATGAACACCAATAAAAAACATTCAAATTGTAGTAGTTGGCGTAAACGGCGCACAGTGGTTCAGCCGCGGAAAAAATTCATTTTTTTCAATACCTAATTTTCAGATTCTAATGATGTAGTCTTATAAAAATATGTTCAAATATGAACAATTCATGACAAGTTTGCAAAAAGTTGATTTCTTTTTACAAAATAATGGTATCAGAAGTCAGAAAAATTTTATTCAACAAAAACTGCTTGAAATTTTTGCTAACTTTAGTTATAAATTTTCCTTATAACTTATATTCTATTGTCCCTGTTGTGAGTTTAAACGAAAATATAGCACTTCCTTGAATAATTAAAGAAAAAATCAGTGCAATCGGCCAAATATTAAAAAAAATATAGGCCAGCAAAAATGGTACTTCATAAATGCTACCTTTTCTAACTTCGATGGACAAAAAGTTTGTGTGCTACAGCGTGCTACACTCGCTAACTGTAATAAAATGAAAGTTTGGAATGTCTTCTATCGATTTCTGTTAAAATTTTTTTCCCATATTTTCCCCAATCGATGTAAACTTGATTTAAATGTCGAAAGTCCCATCAAATTTTGATAAAATTGACATATGTAGCATGCTTTTAGGCTCATGCGTATATATTAATGTTTACATCCTATGTGACATATTTTGTTTACGAATATGAAGGCATAGAGAGGATTAGATAAAAATGCAGATTGGTAAATTATACACCTAATTTGTTAGAATCACTGGTAATGCAAACAAAAATAACGATAAACACATTCGTCATAACACTACGGTTTGCAAACAACAATAGCAACAAACACATTTGTTTAAACATTTTACCAGCTTATTTTAAGGTATTAGATGAAAAAAAAAATGTTATCCCGACGAAATTGTAGAAACAGAAACATATGCTGCTGTTCATTTGCAAAGTTTACTTGATCACACAACAAGAAGAATTATTGATACTTTCTCAGCAGAAAAGTTGAACTCCTTATCATGTTCTGAGTTAACCCTTACTAGTAAATAGGGGTTATGATTTCTAGGCTTATGTTTTCTAGGAAAAGTGATAGAATTTCTACCAATACAGATGTTGTTAATCGATTACTGGCAAGTTCTGATCATTATATAAAGTCCATAAGACGACAACCCAACAAAAAGTGTGTGGAATTGGATCGTGTTGTCAAGGATATGCTAAATCATTAAACATTTTTCTTATATTTGTTTTTTTTCTTTCCATATATACATACATAGTTATATTTTCGATTATAGGTATTATAAATATAATCATTAAGTACATAAAATTTTTACAAGGGCTCTTTTCAGTTACTGAAAACGTACACTCTAAAAACAGCATGTAAACTTACCATAGAAATAAGTTGGTATTTCAACAAAAAAGTGTGTACTAACGCGAAAAAAATGCCAAAATTTACTCTAAAGCATTTTTTGCATAATATTGTGATTCTTTTAATAGCAAATATACATCGTTAAATAATTTCGAACAACTTTTGTGTAAATATCAACATATTTCCGCATACGAACGGTAAATATTAACCAAAAAGTTTACGCGTACGCAAGTGATGTTTGAAAGTAAGCATTCGTAATTCTGTTTTAATGTGTAAATTTATATATAAGTCAACATGTGATGTTTTAACTCTTGCACATAAAGTGTTTAATTTTAGATGTACACTTCCCGTGTATAAAATTGCAGCTATTAAGGTAGGCAAACAGTTGCCTACCTTATTAAGCGTAAATTTACTAAATTATTTTTTAGTGTGTATATCTTCATTTGTTTTTGAATAAAAGGTATAGGAAAAGTGGGCGTGGTTGTTTGCCAATCACGCCTATATTTGGTATTGTCGATATCTTTCATGACAGTAACTTATGCGCCAAGTTTCGTGAAGATATCTTAATTTTTTGAGCTGAAATTAAAATTTTTCTTTAAAAATTTTTATTATAGGTCCAAGGGAGATACCCCTAGGGAGTGGCCGATTTCAAAAAATTTTTGGTGCTGTCAATGCCTTTAATGAGGGTAACTCATGTACCAAGTTTCGTGACGATATCTTAATTTTTTTTTAGCTGAAACTAAAATTTGTATTTAAATCATTTTTTATAGGTCCAAGGGAGGTACCCCTAGGGGTTTACCGATTTCAACCATTTTTTGAAAATTTCTTAATTAGCTCACATATAACCTCTGTGCAAAATTTCAATGGCCTAGGACCACTCCTTCTATTTTTTTCCGCAAAATGTATGGAGCCGAACCACTGTGCGGCGCTGCGTTTATTTCAGTGTGTATGTATGTATTTAAGTACCCAACAGCAAGTGCAAGTACTCCACGCATTATCTACTAGCAGAAGAACTCCAAAATTAACCAATATTCGTATAAAAATATTATCAAAATAACATTGTAAATTACCAAGCAGAGAGCCTTATGTTCCAGCTTTTTATGATATCAGAGCACTTCATCGGATAGCTGTAGTAGACTACTCCATGGAATAATATTATGACGCATTAAGCTCTGTAATTTCGTAGGTTCATTCCCAAAAGTATTATCAAATCAGCTTCGTCCAGGCACTACGATTGTTAAACACCCAACAATAATTGTCTAACGAGAAGGTGGTGTACATATGTAGATGTATAAACTGCTCCACTATTGCATTATATAGGCGCATTTTGCAAGTACTCCAACAACATGAGTCATAATGAACCATATAAACCCACACTTTGGCCTGGGTATATGGGGCATTGTTTCTGTAATTGTTCTTTTCGCTGTTGAAACTCGATTTTTTCAAACATTAGTTCGAGTTTGTCGATGGTTGGGGGAATAGATTACTTCCTCTTACATTCGTTGAATTCGTTGAATTGCCATTTTTTTGTTTTTTCTTTGCTTTCTTCTGCTCTAAGAAATTTGAATTTTTTGTTTGTCAAACCCTTGTTTCAGGTTGACTTCATTGCTTTTGGTTAGCTGGCCCATTTCCGTTAGAGCCGCTTGCTTTTTATTTTATTGATGAGTTTGTTGGACGGCAAGTGACTTTGGTTAAATTGCGAAAGTCAAAGATTTTGTTTTTGTTTTTTTGGTTGCGTTCGATTGTGGTGTTTTTGGTGAGCTCTCGAGTGGAAAGGGTGGGTTGAGAAGTTTTGTGCAGGCGATGAAAGGCAGCGAAAAAAAACAGAAAAAAAAATAATCCATGGGGTTGCTTATTTGTGTGTGCGTTTGTGCTTAATAGCCAATGAAGTATCGCATTAACTATACAGTTTTTTATTTTATTTATTTACTGAAATTAATTGGAATTAGCTATGATTAACTGGCAAAGCGTAGTTGTGTGTTTGTATGTATGCATTTATATGTATATTGGCTACTTATAAATAGCTTCGTCATCAGCGCGGAATTTCAAATTGTGTGAATTCAACAGTTTTTCTTAAGAAACGCCTTGATTGATTGTTTCAAAGGATTATGCGGGAGGAAAGTTCGTGTGCGTCATTACTTACCGTGGTTATGATCATAGGTGGCCACAAATTAAGCATAAGGGAGCCACACGACAACAACAATAAAAATTGCAACAACCTTCTTCTCGGAATTATAAAAATATTATTTTGCCAAATAACGTTTTATTGCAACAACATGTACTTATGTACATATCTGCCTACATAAAAAAAAATCATACTCCCATGAGCACTTAAACTTTCTATTCTTAGATGTCATTTTGAAAAGAACAAATGTACAATGTACATACATACTATGTACATATGTATAGATATGCTGCAGCTAGGCATTCAAATATTTTGCTAAACAACATGAACGAGGTAGCATATAAATGTACAACCATATGTACATATGTATGTATGTATGAAGGCGTAACTACACAATGAATGTTGGTCGAAGCTGGACCGTTAGGTTTGAGTGCTCGCCGCGACGACGATTTCTGTGAAAAAAGGAATGTGTGTTATTCTGTCGAAATTGATTTGCTTGTTGTTGGGAGCCACTCGGAGCCACAGCGATGTTGTTGGGAGACGAACGGAGTCACTGGAGCCATTGGGTGGCCATGTATGGTTATGATAGAAAGTGCTGCTCAATTTAAAAAAAAAAGTTGATACCCACGTATTGATTCAAAAAATTATAGCGAAGTTGGCATTTAATTGAATTGATTATTTCCCATTGATTAGTTTATATTGGCACTAACACTCGCGCCATATGTTCTGCCTTCTCCAAGCTGGACAAAGAGGCTGAGAAAATGAGTTTGGCGGTTAAGGAAGACAAGACGACGTACCTCTTGGAATCACACAAAAAAACAGTGCGTCTTGACAGCCACTTCATTGTTGATAGCTACAAAGTCGAAACCGTTAAGGACTTCGTCCAGCATTAACACCAAAAATGATGTCAGTACGGTAATCCAACGAAAAATCACTCTTGCTTAAAAGTACTCTTTTGGACTTAGTCCCATTGAAAAGTAAATAGCTCTCTCGACGAACAAAAATCACGCTCTACAGGACGCTCATCCTACCAGTGCTCACGTATCGCGCAGAAGCATCTACAATGTCAAAATCAGATGAGATGGCATTTGGAGTACGAGTATTCGAGAAAAAAGTTCTTCGGAAGATTTGTTGACCTTTGCGCGTCAGCGAGAGCTAGTATCGATGAATACTTAATGATGAGCTATACGAGCTTTAAGTACGCAGACATCGACATTGTTCAGCGAATAAAGATCCAGCGGCTGCGTTGTGCAGGTCATGTCGTGCGAATGAATGAAGATGTTACGGCCAAGAAAGTATTTCTATCGAGACAGGCTAAATGCAGCAGAAAAGGGAGATCTCCACTGCGTTAGGAAGATCAAGTGAACGCTGACTCGTCCTCCCTTGGTATTTCCAATTGGCGCCAGGTAGCACAAAACAGAAACGACTGCCGCGCTTTATAGGTTGGTTGGTTGGTTGCTGTGCTGCCTGGCTTTAGCCGGGCCCAATTAGCGCACAATGCACCATATACCCATGGACCAAGTAATACCTGCTACTATCAGTTCGAAACGATTTTGGTTCCCTCGATAAACCTTCTGAGATCGGTTGTTGTTATGGTTCATCATCTTTTTCGAACCACTTGGTTCTTTCGATGAACCTTTTAAGGTCGACTAGATATAGATTTGATAAGTCATTTAGGCTTTGGAATACAAAGCTACCGAGGGTTTTTTGTGTTATAGGATTCGCCCAAAATCATCTAGACGGTTACGAAGAAGAGCAGTTCCATGAACTAGGTTTGAAATATCTTCTCGTTTTCCGAAAGTTCTTGGCGCTTTTTAGAGCTCTTCTGTTATAAATTTTCATATCTCCTTAAATTAATTCAGAGATACAGGTTTCAATGAACTGTGAAAAAAATAAAGCCCTTAAAATAAAATTAGCGATTTTCTTCGGTCTCATCCCCTACATCGGTAACAGCACATTCAAAGATATGACATATATGTACATTTTGCCCCCGATCGGAGATGGTTAAGGAGTGTCTCAAAGCGGTCAAAAAGCAGAAAACTCTATGGAGATTATAAATTCATTTTTTTAAATATAATACCAAAACTCGCTAGCCCAGCACTCAAATATATTAAATATAAGTTTTGTTTCCAATCGGAGGGGTTTAAGGAGTGTCGTACACGGCTCGCATATGATTATCTGAACTCTCACTCCTCTGCGACACCATTTAACCGTTTCCGTTCGGGATCGAAATTTATATTTGGTATCGTCGAGTAGAGGACTATTGATTTTGGGCATTAGACATAAATACAAAAAAATTAAATACTTTCTGGTTGCTTGTTTAATTAATTAAATTAAATTTTTTCAGTCCCCATAGCGTTTTCTGAACTTTGACCCCAGTGCGACACCCCTAATCCTTCGCCGACCGGGACAAAAACTTGTATGAAATATCTTGACTATATTTCAGGGACCGTAACGGTTATGAGTGATATCCAAAAAGTTGATTTTTAACGATTATTTTCTCAGTTTTATTTTTTGCTCAGAAAATAAAAGTTTTTTCTCGAGTTTTATTTTTTGATCAGAAAATAAAAGTTATTTTTTGAGTTTTATTTTTCCTTCAGAAAATAAAAGTTATTTTTTGTTTTATTTTTCCTTCAGAAAATAAAAGTTGTTTTTGAGTTTTATTTTTCCCTCAGAAAATAAAAGTTATTTTTGAGTTTTATTTTTCTGCTCAGAGGATAAAAGTTTTACAGTTTAATTAATTAAGAAAAAACACAGAAAATAACTATTATTTTCTGATCGAAAAATAAAACTCAAAAAATAACTTTTATATTCTGATCGAAAAATAAAACTCAAAAAATAACTTATTTTCTGAGGGAAATATAAAACTTAAAAAATAACTTTTATTTTCTGAGGGAAAAATAAAACACAAAAGATAACTTTTATTTTCTGATCGAAAATAAAACTCAGAAAAAAACTTTTAGTTTCTGAGGGAAAAATAAAACTCAAAAAATAACTTTTATTTTCTGATCGAAAAATAAAACTCAGAAAAAAACTTTTATTTGCTGAGCGAAAAATAAAACTCAGAAAATAATAATTAAAAATCAATTTTTTTATAAAAATCGAAAAAATAAAAGTTAATGCACCTAGAGGTAGTCTGCGTTACGGTGATTACATCTGTGTACTTCTTTTGCGTTTAGCATTTCTCCTTCAGTATGATTTTTTAGTCAAAATTAAAAAAAATAACGATTATTTGCAATCCCTGCTATATTGACATTGACCTAGGGGGAGGAGGTTGAAGAAATATGATATAAAATTTGCCTCCATACCTTCGGGGACCACCCTAATGTACATATATGTATGCACTTATATATCTATTATAATAATAATATTATTACCGTATTTATTGGCCAACACATTCATATGATTATGGCAAATTGCCTTTATTAACTTTTTTCTTGTAACAATTAGCCCACCAACACTTGCCATGTCAACCTTTCGCGCCTCATGATAATAACAGTGATAAGTGCGCGTTAAACTTTGGGGATTTACCTTAGATTTGCTTGATTTGATGTGGACGGTAAGTACACAAATATATGTATCTAATACGTACATATGTCTTTTTTGCTTTTTACCTCAACTCCCACAAATCAGCGTTCTATTTCGTGTTTGTGTTTTTTTTTATTTCAATGAGCTTTGCAAAAGACAAACTGTTGCCCTAAGTGGCACTAAAAAATCATATTTATATCAAAAGTGCCTTCAATTTAGTTTGACAAATGGTTGAACATTATTTATGCGCACAGTTTGGCAGCAAAATAAAAAAGAAAATGTCTGTAGTTCATGCATACATATGTACACACATATGCATGCAACGAGGGAACAAACAAGTGGCTAGCAATTACATACACACATACGTGTGTTGATATCACTGCAATGGTCGGTTGCTTGGTCGTTTGGGTAGAACCTAAATATGCACGAAAATGTCACGCATACGCACCACTTTAAGGGACACATAGGTACATATGTATGTACAAAAAAAATATGGACATACAACATTTTAGATATTGTTTGTTGCTCTTGAGTTTAGTTGCTGCTGACGACGACGTTTATTATTAACTTGACTGACTGACGGACTGGCTGGCTGACTGGCCGAGTTGTTGTTGTTGTTGCTCATTTTGTTTTGGCTGAAAAGGAAAGGAAAGCATAAAAATGAAAATGATCTAAACAAAAAAGGAGAAAAAGGAGAAAAAAACCACATAGAAAAAAGCAAATTCACACAATGACACATCAGCAACAGCTGCTGTCGCAGTGCATTAGCTAGCAAGTTGGTCAAATGGATTTTTTTCACATGCATACACATGTATGTACATACATATACACAAACTACTGTTATTGATTGAATATCTACATATGCAAACAAACATACAAGTGCAAAACAAGGCCCTTGAGTATAATGTAGTGCAGTGGCTTAACTACGCATTACAATTTCGTAAGCATAAAATGAAGGACGAAGAAGGTTTTGTATTACCGACAAAAATACATATACATATGTACATATATGTTATATGTATGCTCATATGTGTTCATATTGTATGTTCATATATTGCAAATTTGTACTTCTGTATTTACATAAATATGTATTTGGCTCACTCACTAACTCATCACGCAACTTGACCCAAACAAAACTTATGAGCTTTTGTCTCGGCATTGATATAAAAACAAGACGGCGAAATAATAAGAAATATTTCAGGATATTACATATCAGTGGTGGTCCTAGCATAACTTGGCTGTGCAAGCCTATGTAAGAAACATAGCCATTTATGTAATTTTATTTGTTGTAGGCATTATTTGAAAGTCTGATTGCGGTTCCGTCATTGACTTTGATGAAATTAATTTTGCATATTTTGTTTCTTGCTTACCTATATGCATATATCATATGAAACTGTATGTATTGGAATAAATCGAGAAAGTGAAGATGATGAAGAATACATAATTAATTTTTGATATACAATGGATAATATGAAGATATGTATATGACTAGCAATTCAAGAGTAGCAAGTGGATTTGCTTAAGTACTATAGCAGCTGAAGTCGAATTGAAAAAACTCGTGTTGTTTGATTTTATTTCATTTTGATTTTCGTCGCTTAAAATGAAGTTTTTGCCTGATTCCACATTACTCAAAATCAACAGTCACCAAATATCAAAATCAACGCTTTCACAGTCTGATATTTATGTTTGCATGTACATGTACATTTAAAATATTATGTATATGTATTTATGTACATACATTAGATAGGGTCGAAAAAAAAGCTGTAAAAGTCCATCCCCAAATTTGAAGCTTAGGTTGAGAGGGTTAAGGGAAAAAAGTTTTTTTTTTTGATCCCCCGAAATACCGCCGAAATGGCTTTTTTCTTGTAACTTTGTTATTTGACATCCGATTTTTTAAATTGATACGTCATTCTTTTCGTATTTTGAAGCTCTATATTTCCTTCGAATGTTCTTTTGAGCTCTGAAGTCGTTTTCACATAGTTGGGTCAGCTAACTTATTTGTATGTCCATGAATTATCCTTTTTGTTTTACCAGAGGAAAGTGCTTCAAAATTCATGACACTGTTGCCTTTAAACGGTTTTACTAAATTAATAAACAAAGAAGTTACGTCACTACGAATATTTAATGTAGCTATTATTTAACTCATTTTTGTTAAGCAATTCAGTTTATGTACATATGTAAAGTTGAAAAAGTCCGCCCTAAATTTGATGCTTATATTGAGAGGATTAAGGACAAAAATTTTTTTGATCCCCCGAAATACCGCCGAAATTGTTTTTTTATTGTAACTTTGTTATTTCAGAGTTCAAAAGGACATTAGAAGAAAATATAGAGTGTCAAAATACGAAAATAATGACGTATCAATTGTAAAGGGCTTCTCATTCGCATACGAATATGATGTGAAAAATAAAGAAGTGGTTTGCTACTTTGTTTTGCTATTTAACCTCTCAAAAAAAAATAAGAAAATTCGTAAAATGAAATGAAAGAAAATATTTAGACAACCCGGGCTTGTCGGCTTGTATGAAGCGTACGCCACAGCCAATGGATGTTGCCCAAATACATTTTCTGCCATATCTTCGGTATCTATAGTCCGATCTTTAAGTTTAATACACATTGACTTGCCGGAACGGTTTCTTCTGTATAACCCTATGCGCGCCATTGCAGCCACTACCACCCAGTAATTATTTTATGCCACCTTAATGTACCTTTTTTTTATAATTGCATGTTAATCTTTTGTATATACGAATCTTGCTTCCTGTGGTCTTTTAGGTTAATTTTGTAAGGATTCTTTTCTGAGGAGACCTATTAAAATTGTATGGCAAATAATTTTCTGGAATATTTTAACCCTCTAGCAACCTTTAAAATACTATTTTCCAGATTCTTTGCAGTTTTGTTGCAGAAGTAACGAAAGGCTATTTGGCATTTAATTGTTCTATAGAAAAATTGTAGTCTCTTACCTTTGCCTTATTTTTGTGGTTCGTTATTATTTATTTTTACACACAACTGTAGAACCGTATGCGGTTCGGTTGGCGCAAAATTGCTTAAGCGCTTATTGGTTCAATATGTTGAATCGTTTGTGATTTCGCTAACCCATTCAATTTATGCGAACCTAAATAATAGAACACAAGTGGCTAAGGCCTTTTATATAAATAAATATATAATATTTTTTTTTTATTTCTACATACATTTATTAAATCTATGAACATAATATATAAAAGCTTAAACAATTTAAATGTGAGTGACTATTTTTCATTTGTTTTCTTTATTTGCTATAACCATTCATATATGGAACTATTATTATCGTTGAGCCGCTTTACTGATTATGAACATTAGATATTTAAAGTGTGACAATCATTTTCCTGTCATTCTTAATAAACAACGTTTTCTTTTACAATGTTTTAGGTATCGAATATAATCTCTGATAACAATTTATATATTTTTTTAGGAAAATTACATTACCAAGTATATTTCGAAATTATGACCTTCTTTATAAATAGAAAGCTATTTTTTTTACAACTATCATGGATTGAGAGAGATCCATGGTATAAAAAATACAGGTATGTGCATTGTCATTTTGACGCTGTCTTTTTGATTAAAAAGCAGATTTTTGAAGTTTGATCTTATGTCAGTTTTGGAGTATAGCGATGCCAGACTTTTATTTTTTGAATGCGTAGATTTTTCTTTGAAAGTTTGGGTATTTCAGGAATCAAAGGACAGAAAGAGAAAGCAGATTTATGGAACTTCCGGTAGCTCCTCTTCGCTCACCCCACAATTCTTCATCCACTCTCCGCGAATAAAGGTATCGTCGGAAATTGGAAAAATTTTATATCACCGTCTTTGCAGCCATATTTGGTATTATTGCACGGCGGAAATAAGCAACTCATATTGTTAAAATCTAGGGTACATATTTTTTTGTAATTGGATTGGACATATGTACATACATACATATATAGACTGAAATGCTCACTTGGTATGATGGTGTACATACATATCGTCGTTTAAAGTGCAAAACCGCGTAACATTTTCGCCAAAAATGAGATTTCATCAAAAATACATTCCTGGCGTCCGTCCCCATCCATTTTGAGATTCACACAACGCAATTCCAAATAATGACACAGTTTCAAAACCGCTTTTTTTAAGGAAATTTTTCGAACCAATACCGCGAATAATAGGTGCTATAGCTTTATAACTGTACTGTAATGTACTAAAGTTGATTATAATTTCATAAACACGAAATGGATTATAACTTTGCTTTATTGAAGAAAAGTTTTTACGTACGCCTGCAAAACCGCCTATACGTCACTATTGAACAAAATAAAAGACGCAAAACCGCTTATAAATACATAAGTAAGCTAATAACTGCACATTTAACTGTTTTCCGCCAAAATGATATTTGGATTAAGAATATAATCCAAAAATCTACCTTGGTTTGGATGTGGGTTTGCAAAATTCCGAACCGTTTTGAATTAAAACAGTTTTTACTGCCTCCTGTAAAATTTGGGTGGTAGCGGATACGCGGTATTGCACTTTATGCGACGATATGGAGTTATAATAAATCAATCTCTAAAACCTCCCCAAAATATATACCAGAGTGATCACAAAGCCTAAATTAAAAGTGATCGTAACTACTAAACTAAATTAAAAACTCACTGAGAATACCGAAAAGGGGCTACTTTGTAGTACGGCCAAACTGATATTCCGCGAAGTAAAAATCCGAAATGAATCTTTTATGAATCACTGATGAAATTCATCTATGACTGAGGAGGCATCAGTGAGTACTTTCAAATAAAGACTGCTGAATTTTTCATATAAATGGTTTGCTTTTTTCAAAAAAAAAAAAAAAATAATAATAATAATAAAAATTGTACTCAGAAGAATCATCAATGATCATTCAGCAGTGAAACAAATTCACTGCAGGATGTGTAATTTTTTCAAATTGAAAAAAGTTCTTTCAATTCAAATTGAAAAAATTCGTTACTATGAATACCATGGTTACAATTTATTTTTAAAACAAAGCAGTGAAAAATACTATTAATGGAGGATTTTTATCATTGAGTATGGCAGCACGAAATGTCATAATCTGCTTAATTGTCAGGTGGTTAATATGGCGACGAAAACTTGACGTTTGTTTTACCTGGTATACTTATACCATGAGAGAGATCATACTTCAAAAATGACGAAAAGGAAGGGCATGTGCTCCCCTGTTGAAACTTCGCAGCCATCTCATTATCCGATGTAGGTATTACAGTGTCCAGAAGTCCATGTCAATGTGAGGAGAGAAGACTGCTTTGCTATCTCGTCAGAAGATTTGCGATAGCTCACTACTGTCCTGGATTTACCAGAGCCATATCCGATAGGCCTCAATGCGGTCTGACAGGCAAAATAATTATGTATGCGTATTGTTTTATTCGAGAATTTCCAATCTCCGCTTGGAAGACACTACAATCAAGGTCGAAGAATAGTTTCAGTTCCAAATACCTTCGTCAATAAGTAAAATAAAAACTATTTTGATTTAAATTTGCATATTCTTCTGGGCATGATGCATAACTTCTACGTTTTTCTGATTTTATGTGTATTTAGGTATGTGCTCTTATGCATGTACATATTAGGGCGGAGTGAATTGGGGCTTTTTTTGAAATCATTATTGCTTGGCCCTCAGAAAGTTGCCTTTCTAGTACAAAAGTAAGACTGCAAAATATTATTGGCCTAGTCCTTTATTTGAAGGTGCCCCAATTCCATTAAAGAATGGACAAAATGCCCCAGTTTCATAAAATTCATTAGTTAGATAACATTAATTTGCTAATTTCTCATAAAAGTACACGTAATTCTTCGATGGAAAACTTTTAAATCAGTGTCTTCAAGCTTACACAAATCACGAATGTGAAAATTTTTTTAAGTGCGATGTATGCTTTTTATCGGGTATATATTGATGTAATAATAATTAATATTTGTATAAATGCTTGCGTAAACATACATACATAATATGAATGTGTATGTACATAAGCATACCCTGCAAAAAAATGTGCGATTAATACCGAAATATATTTGTCCCGGATTGATCTCTTTCGAGAACAATCGGTCCACAATTAGTCCCCGATTGTTCCCGTACGGGAATAAATGTAGACTAATTGTTCCCGAACGGGTATAAATGTAAATTAATCGCTTTCATTCCAAACGGGTACAAATCTAGATTCCTTAAATGTAGGAATTTTACAAAAATATTAAATGTATTTAAAAAATTGTAGAACAACCGGTAAAACGAATTGAACACCTTTTCTTTTAATAACAATGGTGAATAATAATTTTAAGCAGAGTTGTAATTATTATAAGAGAAAAACTAAAATTAAAAAAATAATTATTATTGAAAGAAACATATTTTAAAAGTCTTTCCATAATAGTTATTTCTGAGATATTTTTTTAAGTCGTTTTGTAATTATTATAAATGAGAAATTTTGTTTTATATCTGCAAAGACTTTTATATTGAGACAAATTTGAAAAAAGTCTTTGAGTAATTATTATCCGTAACAAATTGTTTTTTAAGTCTTCAAAGACTTTTTCATTGAGACGAATTTCAAAAATATCTTTAAGTAATTATTTTGAGTAACAAATTTATTTTTTATATCTTCGATAAAAATCTTTCATACAATTTCAAATTGGAAATTTGCTTGAATTTTGAAGTACTTATATGAAAGTTATTGAAAATTTTGTGAGACTTTTTTGAACTTTTTCTCAATGAAAAAGTCTTGAAGATATAAAAAACAATTTGTTACTGATAATAATTAGCAAAGACTGTTTTTTAAATTTTTCTCAATATAAAAGTCTTTGAAGACGTAAAAAATATATATTTGAAATACCTACTATTATGGAAAGATTTTTAAAATATAAGTTTCTGAATAATAATTATAGAAGATTTTTATCATTTTCATCAGGAAAAAAATTAATCTACATTTGTACCCGTTCGGGATGTAAGCGATTGATCTACATTTGTACCCGTTCGGTATGTTAGTGATTAATCTACATTTGTACCCGTTCGGTATGTTAGTGATTAATCTACATTGGTACCCGTTCGGGTATACAAGTTGAACAATTAGTCTCTTCATAGGACATGCTCAAACAAATGCGATCAATTCACTCCATATAAAGGTATGTAAAATTGTATTAGTCGCATGCTCCCTTGCGATTGATCCCGGACACGTCCCGGATTAATCGCATTTTTTGCAGGGTATATACTATTATTAATTGCTATTATATCAATATATACCCAATAAAGGGCAGACATCACACTTAAAAAAATTTTCACATTCGTGTTTCTGGCAGGAGGCCGACGATATGTACTATGTCCTCGAATTTTTTCATTTTATTTATTTCATTAAAATTTTTACATACTCATATGTGTATTATTGTTTGCAAATCTAGTCAAGTTGTAGCATATGCGTGGGTGTTGACCTTTTTTTTTGGTTATATCCGAAATACGCACACAACGCTTTCTCTTCATTTCATTGTTTAGACCCTCTACGCACGGCCGTAGCTAGACTTAAATTTAAGGTAGGGCAGCGTTGGTTTAATGTAGGGCGGAAGTAAATAATGTATCACAATTGATCTGACATCGAGGCATGGCTTCCAAAAACAATCAGCATATATAGCACTTTTCTCTAGGTCAGTGACGTACATTGGTTCAGATTTCTATCTGTCTACCGAAAGGGACGGCTTTACATTAAGGAACCACGGTCCGAGAAAAATGACTTTCTCATGGGTGTAGAGGGCCTCTCACAGATCTTAAAACTTGAATCAAAAATTGCCGGAGGCTTATAGTTCAGGAGACATTTGTTGGTAATTTTTTGGTAGTTGGATGGGTCCAAAAAGGGAATTCTGCCGGCTGAGGGTTATTTTTTTAAATCCTGGCCGAAGCAAAAAGGTGTTCTACACACATACATATATACATATGTGCGTGTTTTTATACTCAGCTGTACTAGTACACAGAGTATTATAATTTTGATTTCATAACGGTGGATTGTAACAGAATGAAATAATCGAGATAGATATGGACTTATATATATCAAAATGATCAGGGTGAAAAGAGAAATCGATTGAGCCATGTCCGTCCGTCCGTCCGTTCGTCCGTCCGTACGCACGATAACTCGCGTAAAAATTGAGATATTTTGATGAAATTTGAAATACAAGTTGGTATCGAGACTGGGACGGTTGGTATTGAAAATGGGCGAAATCGGACCATGACCACGCCCACTTTGCCTATATAGAAAAAATCGGAAATTTGGTATCTCAGCCACTAATATAGCTAGAGTGATGAAATTTTACCCACGTGTTGAGCTCAGGCCCTTATGAAGAAATTTGAAGAAGTTTTGGAAAATGGGCGGTGCCACGCCCACTTATTAAGGTTCAAACATTGAAAGTTTTATATGTCATAACTCAGAAACCGCTGAAGATATATCGATGAAATTTGGTATGCGTAATTTGCTTACTTAGACAAATGTTTCGACAGAAAATTATCAAAATCGGTTGACGGCCACGCCCACTTTTATATATGGGAACTATAAAGGGGCCTAATAAAAACAACATAAATTTTGTGGCAGGAGTCCAACTACGGACATAAAACAAAAAGTATAAAAATTTTGGCAAATGGGCGGTGCCACGCCCACTTATTAAGGGGCAAACATTGAAAGTTTTATATGTCATAACTCAGAAACCGTTGAAGATATATCGATGAAATTTGGTATGCGTAATTTGCTTACTTAGACAAATGTTTTGGCGAAAAATTATCAAAATCCGTTGACGGCCACGCCCACTTTTATGTATGGGAACTATAAAGGGGCCTAATAAAAACATTTTAAGCGATATCTCTGTCAAATATAAAGATCTGTCACTGAAATTTTGTGGCAGAATCCAACTACGGACATAAAACAAAAAGTATAAAAATTTTGGCAAATGGGCGGTGCCACGCCCACTTATTAAGGGGCAAATATTGAAAGTTTTATAGGCCATAACTCAGAAACCGTTAAAGATATATCGATGAAATTTGGTACGCGTGCTATATTTACTTAGCCAAATGTGTAAACGAAAAATTACCAAAATCGGTTGACGACCACGCCCACTTTTATATATGGGTATTATAAAGTGACCTAATAAAATCATTTTTAGCGATATCTCTGTGAAATATAAAGATAATTCATTGAAATTTTGTGACATGAGTTCTACAATAGACCGGAAACAAAAAATAAAAAAAAGTTTATAAAATGGGCGTGGCACCGCCTCTTTTTAGGCAAAGGAATATACGAGCCTATTACTCGACAAATAACTGAGATATTATGACGAAACTTGGTTTATGCACTTTTATAACATGTGTTAATAGACACGCAAAAATTTATTGAAATCGGTTTATGGCCACGCCTACTTTTTAACAAAGATATTTCTGGAAAACCCTTTTGGAATTTGTAACGTGAAGTCTTTGTAACTAAAAGTCATAGAGGGATGCAATTTTGCACTAACAATAATATTTATATGCTTATTTGGATGATTGATACAAATTTTAAAAATGGGCGTGGCTGCGCCCTGTTTATGCAGCACTCGTTTCATATAAAATACACCCTATATCGAACAAACGCAAATAAACAATGAAAGCATACAGCTGAGTATCTGATGTTTGATTCCACTCGAACTTAGGCTTCCTTACTTGTTATAACTGCCTTTCCTCGGTAATCGTACGCAGTTTTGGGGGTTTGTTTGGTAAATTTTACAACTTACAAACATCTCCGGTCGACGGGACTTATGGATTTAGAATCAGGAGGACCTCCTCTACAACCCACAATGACTATTTTTTTTTCAACGCGTGGTAGACTGTTGGAAAAGTTTTCCCATACATTTAATACCTATTTGTTGACACATAATTATTGTGACAGTACATAAGCAATACTCATTGAAATTAAGCCAACAAGATGGTTCAGCATCCAGATTTAGATGTGGAGATCTTTAAATTTGGTATGTGGGTCGCCTGTAGGTATGCACGCAAGTCAAGGTGAGAAAAAAACTCTCGAAATTGATTAAACGATAACCATAGAAAATTTAGACACCTCATTTTTCCACCGAGTAAAATGTTTTAGATTAGCACACAGCCGCGCTTTTGGTGTTATTCGCTCACAGTGAGATTAGTTTTTTGTGAGAAAAGTGCCGGAATGAACCATTCCTTTAACCAAACTACAAAAATTCGATGGTCTTATTTAATTATATATGTGATGCAGGGTGGATTCTCCATATCATACATTGTAACCGCAATAATTTTTTATCTCAAACTATGACAAAAAATTTAATTATAATAATTCATCTCACTTGTTGGCCTTTTTAAGGTAGGGCATTACAATTTTAAGGTAGGGCATTGCCCCACAATGCCCCCCCCCTAGCTACGGGCCTGCCTCTACGCTCGTAATCGATTCGCCAGAGGGCTCAGGCATTTATCATTTCAGTATTGCTGTTTTGGTTTTTCTGCATTGGTCACAATATTTTTCTTCCGCTTGAATTTCTTTTTATTGTTTCCTTTCTTTCTTTTTTTATTAAAGTAATTGTCTGCTTATTTCTTCAATTTCACTTCATTTGCCAAATTCAGCTACTTGTTACATACATACAATATCTGTACAAATTATTCAGTGCTTATACTATGTAGGCATGTAAAATTTAATATTTGCATTTTATTTTTCCGTTTGTTGTTTCCTATACTAAAAATTTTGTTTTGTACAGTGTATACATATAAAATTTCCTTTTGCTTTTACTGCAATTTATCCGAAATGGTTGACCCATTGAACTGAACTCGCTGCGCGTTGGCCTAAATGTTCCATCCGATTGCATCACTATAATATTGGCCCATTTCGTGATTTCCAAGAGCATCCATCGTCTATTTGTTTGTTGGTAGTTTTATCTTTACCCAAAATGTACGTATGTATGTATGTACATATGTATGTCTGTATATTCTTTGCTTATGGAAAGAAGCGCGCAAATGTTGCTGACAGATTCAGTTTCATGATTATTGTGCCAATAATATACATATGTATACATATATTAAATAATATTTCTTATTATTATTTTTGGGTTTCGCTTTCATTTTTTATATCGATTTTGTATACACAAGTTCGATTTACAAGAAAATGTTGCAATATTTGCGAATTTAAATATACATGCATGATGGTCACGCGAAGTGTGGAACATATCGTCGTTTAAAGCAGGGTTTGAATTTGCTTGCTGCAAAACAGCAATAGCCGATGTTTTTTGCTTATTGCTGAATTCAGCCGAGCCAAAAACGAAAACACGAATCATTCCAAGGCAGATCTATGAAGGTAGGCTCGGTGGCGAATTCAGAAATTTCCCATGTATTTTGTTATTGTAATTGGTAGAGTGTAATGTCAAAATGATAATTCGCCTTAGTTAAAATCTGAATTCGCTTGAGACTCGCCCATTCCTATTGGTCATGATGTGAATTCGCTTTGATTTTGACATTACACTCTACCTTTTTAAATAAAAAAGTAGTTTCTGAATTCGCCACCGAGCCTACCTTCCTAGATCTGCCTTGAATCATTCGCTTCAGTTTTCAGCTGAGTCGTGTTTGCTTGTATAGTTAAGCCAAGCAACTCAATTTGAGAGGGTTGCTTTTACTTCCAGCAATTAGTTGAGTAGTAAATTTTTGCTTACAGTTGCTTATTTTGCTGAAACTAGTTTTTAAGCAAAATTCAACATGAAAAGATGTTTACAAATGGACATACATACATATTATGTGTACGTACATACATACACATAAGTAAATATGTATAAAAAATCGAAATATGCGTAAACAAATCGTTTCAGCAAAATAAGCAAAAGCAGAAAAAATGCAAAGACACAACTAATTGCTGGAAGTAAAATGAAATCCCCCAAATCGCGTTGCTTTGCTTAACTATACAAGCAAACACGGCTAAGCTGAATACTTGGCTGGCCGAGTTCGCTAATTTACTTTTCGTTAGCAAAAGCAAAGCAAAAGCAAATGCAGCAAAAGTAGCTAAGCAATTTCAAACCCTGGTTTAAAGTGCATTTTTGCGTAAGAGGTATTTTCATTTTCGAGTAGCGGACATTGGTTGAACTTTACAGGAGAGCAAAAAAACTGTTTCATTTCAAAACCGTTACTTCTTTCTGCGTACAAACATAAATTTAAATAGTTACGTAGATCAGTTTGTTAGCTAAAACATCAACTTAGTGTTAAAAAAGAAACAAATTCAATTATTAGGACTCTTTTTCTTGATGTGAGGTTGTGCAATTTTTATTTGGCACAAAAATCACGCACAAGCGGTTATGAAATGGCAAAATGTTCAATATAATTTTTTTTTGGTATTTTATAAAGAAAAAAAGTAACAAAACTTAAACTTATATTAAATTTAAAGCTAAAATTAATATTTTTAATTAAGAAAAACGTAATTTTTTTTACACATTGCTGGAGAAGTCGTAAGGTAAATGTGGTAAATTGTCATAAAAGCTATGACAATCGTAGGACATCACTCGGTTTAAGTGTTTTAAATGTTGATATTTACTTTTTGTAATTTTGAGGTGACTTTTGTGGATTGGATTAGGGACATCCGTGTTCTATCTGGTTTATAACCTGACTTGAATGTCTTATAAATTTTCGCAAAACAATCATGGCCTACAAAAAACATGTTTTTATCGGAATGTAATACATTAATTTTTATACACAGCTGTAATAGTACACAGATTTAAATATTTTTATGAAATTTCGTATACAGGTTCCTATCCAGACTGGGACTGTTGAAAATGGGCGAAATCGGACCATGACCACGCCCACTTTTATATATGGGTATTACAAAGGAGTCCAATAAAAACATTTTGAGCGATATCTTGGTCAATTATAAAGATAATTCAATGAAATTTTGTGGCACAAGTACCACGATAGATAGAAAACCATAAACAGAAAAATTTTGGAAAATGGGCGTGGCACCGCCTCTTATTAGACAAAGGAATATACGAGATTTCGGAGCCCATAACTCGACAAATAATTGAGATATTGTGATGAAAATTGGTGGACTTATTTCTACCACTTGCGGTAGTATATGTGCAAAATTTTAGCGAATTCAGTTTATAACCACGCCTACTTTTTAGTAAAAATATTCCTCGAATGTCCTTCAGAAATTTGTAACGTGACATCTTTGTAACTAAAAGTCATAAAGGGATGAAATTTTATAAAAACAAGAATATTTATACGTTTAGTCGGATTATTGATACGAATTTTCAAAATGGGTGTGGCTGCGCCCACTTTATGCGGTACGGGCTTTATATAAATTGCACCGTGTTTCCAGCAAACGTAAAAAAACTATGAAAGCTTATAATATTTGGTTCCACTCGAAGTGAGGCTTCCTTTCTTGTTTTGTTTTTTAATTTTTGATACCTTTAGTCATAATTTGGTTGGGAAAATTGTAAAGATTGTAGCAAAAAAACGTAGCTTACCAATTAGCAACTTCATTAATTTGTTTAAAATAATACCTGCTTGATATTTACCTGACATTATTTGTTTAAAATATTTAACTTTTGCTCCCTTTCATATAAATTCGCCATTTAATTTATTTATCTAATAACCTATAACTTCGCTTGTATGAATGAACTGAAATCATACGCGGTAATGCTGCCAAATTTTAACAATACTCTCCATAAGCGATTATGAAATTTACTGTTATTATGCGTTTTTGTTGTTAGAATTGCAAAGTTTTGGTATGGATCGATAGAGCTGAGCGTCAGGAACTCAGGGTTGGAAAATCTCATTTTTGGCAAAAATGTCCCTTACTCGAAAATGAAAATACCTCTTACGCAAAAATGCACTTTAAACGACGATATGCTGTGTGGCGTGGATTTTATAAATTCCGGGTACATATGTCAGTAACCTAAGGGCTCCTACACTTTTTGTAAAATACAGCTCAGTGTTTGAAGCTATCGACGGCAGTGGCGGACGCTTCGCACAAGCCGAAAAGCCCGGCTTGACTAAACAATTTCATTCTCTTCATTTTAGGAATTTTTTTAATTTCTGGTAATATTGCGCTCTAAATGTGTTTACTATTTAAGTTCTTCAGTATGTTTAATACTTAAGTTTTCTTGGCGCGTTAGCCCACCAACAACATACAGGCGTAGTTTGTTTGTACAGCCAATCACAGCACAATCTGTGTTAGTGAGCATGCTATGAAGCTCCAGTTCATTCTCTGTATTGACGGTCAATAGTCTAGACTGCTCTAAGTGATTTTCACTGAGAACAGTCAAAATTTTCGATAGTATTTCTGCTGAAACCGTGATGTTTCAGAAGAGGTAATCGATATTATTAAGTCCACAATCTCCGAATGTTTTACCAAATGCAGTTGTTATCAATTTATATTAATTCTGAAAATAGAAAAATAAATTGTGTTGTTTAGTTTCAGGTCTACATGCTTAAAAAGGTTAATTCAAAACATGTCAATGGGACAATATTAACGGTCTTTTGAAACGTAAAAGATTGCGTCTGACTTTACTTTAGGTATCACACTGCACTGCAATCTGTTTAGTGAAGTGATCGTAAAAAGGCGAGGAAAATGCGGATAATAAAACATTAACGCCGAAGTATATTCTTATAAAATAATAAACAGTTAAATGTTCACTAAAGTCCGAAACAAAGAACGTCTACACTCAAAGAATATAATGCATAACTATCAATATACAACGAGAACGATAGGATGGGCTACATAGAACATCGAGCTTAAACCGAAACGCATAAAATCTCTGTAAGCAGAGTCCAATACCACGCGCTCTAACCGGTATCAAACTAGGGACGAGTATACAAATAAAAGAATATACATAAGGACTGAAAATTGAAGAAAAATTAAAAGCAACGCAGCGAATGAAGTTGAAGCTTCAGCTAAACGTTTCTTATACATTAAGATGCTGAAATAATACTTGTAGCTTTCGTATAAGAAGAACCGTGGCTCATACTAGAGTATGGATACATTTTCTGCACATACTTACTTACTTACTTACTTAATTGGCACGTAACCGTCTAGACGATTTTGGCCGAGTCCAACATAGGACGCCAGCTATTTCTGTTTCGTGCAGCGTGGCTCCATTTGGGAATACCTAGGGAGTCAGCATCACTGTCCACCTGTTCTTCCCAACACATTGGAGGTCTTCCTTTTCTGCTGCCTTTAGCGGGTTTCTATAGAAATGCTTTCTTGGCCGGAGCGCCTTCGTCCATTCTCACGACATGACCTGCCCAACGCCGCCGCTGGATCGCTGAACAATGTCGATGTCTGTGTAAAGCTCGCACAGCTCATCACTAAATCTCCTTCGATACTCACCGTCGCCAACGTGCAAAGGCCCATATATCTTGCGAAGAACTTTTCTCTCGAACACTCCAAGCGCCATCTCACCTGATTGAGACATCGCCCATGTTTCTGCGCCATACAGGAGCACTGGAACGAAGAGCGTTCTGTTGAGCGTGAGTTCTATTCGTAGAGAGAGGACTTTACTTTTCAATTGCCTATTTAGTACAAAGTAGCACTTATTGGAAAGAGTGGTTAAAAGGCATTTTCGCATCAGCAAGACCATTAATAGTTCAAAAACATGAAACAATTACGGAACGATTTACATACTTCATTTTTGAGCTTTTTTGTGAGTATTTCAAGCCCGTGATGTATAATATTTCAATACCAGATTAGCCTATTTCAAACATATTTTAGATTATTTGTGATATTTTTGCCTCAGATCCATGCTTGTATTTTGCTCGTCACACCAATCACCAACACCATCACCATCGCCCATCATTAGCCAAACACCCAGCAGGGTTTTTCCATATTTTCGTAATGGCTTGAACTTGTATTCAATGAAATAACGCATTACGAATAGCTAAGAAACACTCCTTCGCTTACTTTGCTCATTACTTGTAATGCGACAGTTTTAAAATTATTGTTTTTTCGCTTACTGGTAATGCAGAAAATAATCGAAAAGGTTTGGGGTACTGCCGTTATTTTTTTGCAAACAATTTGCTTTGATTTTAATTTTTCTAAATAGCAGTTTTGTAAAGCAAATTACCCTGATTCTCGTTTATTTTGCCAGTTTTTATTATAAAACTGTCGTGGTTAGTCGCGTTATTCGATCGCTGAAAATTTGTTAAATAAGCCAATAGCTGTGCAAATAAATAGTGTAATAATTATTATTCAAATAGTGTTTTTTTTTTTTTAATATATTTTGCGAAGAATGTTTTGATTCTTTATTCATTCCGTATGCTATTTGTTTTCGGCATAAATTGCTCACTCATAGTTTTAAAATTATTTTTTCGCTTACCGGTATTGCATAAAATAAGCGAAAAGATTTGGAACACTGCCGATATATTTTGCAAAGCCTATATTGATTTAAATTTTTGTAAATAGGAATTTTGTAAAGCAATTTACCCTCATTCTCGTTTATTTTGCCAATTTTTAATATAATAAATTATAGATTACTAAGTATATTGGATTGTGTGATATATGCAATTACTTATACCAGTGAAAGAACTTATTACTTGTAACAGCTTATTTTTTCCAATATTAGTAGCGATTATATAATGCATTATTATCTACAATATTGTAAGACAATACCGCCAATGACATGCCTATGTTAAAGTAATGCAATCCGTATTCGAAAGTGTAAGCGATGAATCAAGCTTTCTCGATGATTTTACCCATTACATGTAAGAGAAAGCCCTGCTGGGCAGTTGCTTGAAATGCGATTATTTATTACTTAAGCACTTGTTTGTTGGTTTGCTACATACAAATTTGTGTACAATAGAACCAAAGAATTGTAAACAGCATTTACGCTAATTACGAACTTAAGGCAAAAGTTTTTCAACAAATGAATGTACATAAAAGTAATTTAACAATACACATTAAAAGAAAACAAGAGAGGCAGTAAAAAAATATGAATAAAAAATAGGGAAATTTAAAAACTGTTATTACAAAAAATAGGAAACATTGAAATTGTTGTTTAACTGTTTTTTATACATGCAATATGTATGTATATACGTATATATATTTCGGTATAAACAATATCAAGTCTAAGTATTCACAATAATGCCCCTTCAGTTTGCAACTAGTTGCTGCTTTATTAACCCGAATAACCCTGAAACTTGTTTGCAAAGATATTGTGCTGATTTTTTGAGGAATGGTCATTGGGACCATGAATAAGATGCATACAAAAACGGACATCGATAAGTGTCCTGGATCCTGAGATATGTCCTGTTGCCATATGGCAACGCCAGGGCTGGTAGGGTACAGGTTTTTTTTTCTAGGAAAATGTATTGAAAATTCATATTTTTTGGGTGTTTTTGACCAGAATGAAGAACTGAAAGACTTTTGCAATGATGAAAATTTAATTTTTAGTGATTTTTCATAAATAAAACTCTAATGTAATGTATAGTATGGCTTGAAATGCTTCAAACAGATCCCAACGTTGTATTTGTTGCATTGCGTTCGAACTATTGAACTGCCTTCATCGCCGGCACAGCTTTGTTTTTTATAAATAGGCACAACGATTCAATTATAGCACGTTGTAGTTTCCAGACTGGCACTGCATTTGCGTTTGGCACCTTTGACTTGAATAACATCGAGATCCAAGGTTTCAATAGCGCCTTCAAATCTGTTTACACGATCGCCACTGGAAATGAGCCCCAACCGAATATTTTTCCGAATACTTTCCCGAATCCGAACCCAAATACTCAACCGAATATTTTTCTGAATTCGAACCGAATATTTTACCGAATACTTTCCCGAATCCGAACCGAATATTCTCCCAAATCCGAAACCGAATACTTTCCCGATTGCGAACCGAATACTTTTCCGGGTCCGAACCGAATACTTTTCCGGGTTCGAACCGAATACTTTTCCGGGTTCAAACCGAATACTTTTCCGAGTTCGAACCGAATACTTTTCCGGGTTCGAACCGAATACTTTTCTGAGTTCGAACCGAATACTTTTCCGGGTCCGAACCGAATACTTTTCCGAGTTCGAACCGAATACTTTTCTGAGTCCGAACCGATTACTGTACCGAGTCCGGGACCCGCTGGCTCTGTAATTAACGAAGTTATGGTAAAAATGAAAATGTCCTTGTATTTGAATAGAACGGCGCCAAATTTCATTAAAAACCGAAGGCCAGAACATAATGACAACAAGAAACTACATACTTCTTTTGCTTATGCATACATATGTACATATGTATGTATGTACATATGTATATATGTACATATGTAAATATGTATGTACTGTATGCATATTCGTTTGCATTTTAATTTTTACCATAACTTCGTTAATTACAGCTGGTAATCGGTTCGGACCCGGAAAAGTATTCGGTTCGAACTCGGAAAAGTATTCGGTTCGGACACAGAAAATTATTCGGTTCGAACTCGGAAAAGTATTCGGTTCGAACCCGGAAAAGTATTCGGTTCAGACTCGGGAAAGTATTCGGTTCGCAATCGGGAAAGTATTCGGTTCCGGATTTGGGAGAATATTCGGTTCGGATTCGGGAAAGTATTCGGTAAAATATTCGGTTCGGATTCAGAAAAATATTCGGTTGAGTATTTGGGTTCGGATTCGGGAAAGTATTCGGAAAAATATTCGGTTGGGGCTCGGGAAAATACTTGGTTCGTATTCAGAAAAATATTCGCAAAATCATTTACTTGTGGGACCTGCAAGAATAATTTGAATAACGTGAATAAAAATTTATTCTTTATTCAAAATTATCTGAATGAAAAATAAAATTTTATTTTTTATTCAACCAATTTCGGATGAAGAATAAAAAATTATTCTTTATTCAAGGGCATCAGAATGAAGAATAAAAATTTATTTTTTATTCAAGGGTATCAGAATGAAGAATAAATTTTTATTCTTTATTCAAGGGTATCAAAATGAAGAATAAAAAATTATTCTTTATTCAAGGGCACCAAAATGAAGAATACAAATTTATTTTTCATTCAAAGGTATCAGAATGAAGAATAAACTTTTATTCTTTATTCAAGGGTATCAGAATAAAGAATAAAAAATTATTCTTTATTCAAGCGCGCCGGAATGAAGAATAAAAATTTATTCTTTATTCAAGGATATGAGAATGAAGAATAAAAATTAATTTTTTATTTGAATAAAAATTTATTCAAAACCGCCCATCCCTGGCTTGCATTATCTTCAATTCTGCTTGCGCCTTCTTCCGGTGGTTCTATGAATATACTAACTACCTGCTGATCTCCGAACCAAAGTCTTCTAGATAGTCTAAGATATCCTTCAGCGATAGATTTATATACGAGAAAATCAATTGATTTCAGTAAAAATCTATATATAATACCATAAATAACGGCAAATAGCCGGAAAATTTAAAAAATCTATCAGCAAAAAACTTGTACCCTATCGACCCTGCCGTTGCCATATGGCAACATGAGCAAAAAACAACAAAAAACCATCTCAAACTAAATTTTTTAGACTACCAATTTTCTTTTCATGAATTTTGACTAAAAACCTTTTCAAAAGATGCAACTCGATAGTGTTTTTGCTTTTTTTTAAATAAATTATAGTCACTTATTACCTCTGCTGATTTTTTGTCATTTTTTCACTTTTTTGTTTCGCTCAACTTCACAATGTTATAACTATGAAATCTTTCACTCAAATATTTCTGCGTCATAACGGTTATCGCACACCCTTTTACCTGAATTCATTCAGTTTTTACAGACTTTCAACGGAACCTCTCATTGCGTTGCCATATGGCAACGCCAGGGTTATTCGGGTTAAGGTATCAGATTTCAACAAGGCTTAAATTTTAAAAATTTTGAAACTGATTTACAATTGTAATTCATTAGCCAATTATACAAATAGGCCAGGCGTTTCGTTAAGGGGTTTACTTACATAAATACATATTGTATGTATATGTAGCACAAGGTTTGATTTTTTCTCCACTCTCTTTATGTACAGCGCGTGGCTCATTTAATTTGCCCTGCCAACGAAGAAAATATCCTGAAGTTCATTTTAGATTACATGAAAATGAAAGTTGTTCATACAAACCAGGGCCGTGCGCACGGGGGGGTTTTGGGGGTTAAAACCCCCCCCATGACCAAATCTAAGTTGCAATGATTTTGCAAAAATTTTCAAAATACAGTTTATAAATTTTGCATTGAATCTTGACTCATAATTTTTGACAAAATTAGTTACAATAATTTTACGGAAGAAGAAATTGGTGAAAGTTGCAAAAAATAAGGTTGGCCAATACATAAGTTCGGCACTTTGAATTGCACTTGGAGCTTTCCGAAATTACAAAGTTGTGTAGCATATGTTCGTTTGGCATTTTTAAAAAAATTTTACTGATAACAAAAAATGTTCATTTTGTGAAAACAGTGAGCAGTTTCAATTAACAAGTACAGTGCACTCGCGAAAATTCGAACTAATGAAAACCAACCCTGTCCTAGTTATCGAAATGTTCGAGTTTTCGAACGTTATGTATTTTTAATATATTTGTATGTATGTATGTATTCGTTTTAACAGTTTTCATACCCTGTCCATTTTTATGGCATAGTTAATCAAAGATATTCTCTGGTTTCATGTTTTGTAGTTCATTGCCAGTTTATTTAATAAAAAATGTTATCAAATATGAATGTTGCTTACAAATTATTAGAAAAAAAAGCAGTGATCTTGGTTTGATGTTTCTTATTTTCTAGCGCATTCAATACAGCCTTTTCGCGCAGTGATTGTAGCACTTAACTTTTCTCGGGCTAATTTTTTCAGCAGTTGCCCATGCTATAGCTTTGTTGAAAATTGTTACGGCTTCGGATGAACTTATGCGTTCTTGTTCATTTCCACCTGAGATTGAAATCAATCCTATGCCATGCCGTTTTTTTTAATTTTGTAGCGATCCATCGCTATATTTGGCATGTAACTCCTTAGCTTTCTCTTTCAAAATTAATCGATTTATAGGATAATTCTTGCTGCGTTGTAATAAAAACCACTTGTAAAGCTTTTTTTTTTTTTTTTTCATTTTTGGCAATTCTGAAGCGCGAAGCGTTTTACGTTTCCAGGGCCCGATAGCGTTTTATTAACGCATTCCAAAATTTTGTTTTCATTTTTCACAATTCCACAAATTGAGGACTTGCAGTGTTATATTTTTTGGATAGAGCTGTGATACTAACGCCATTATTGGCCTCGTTAATTATTTCAGCCTTTTTTGCTAAACTCAAAACATTTAGTTTTCGTCCTATTATAAAACGCAAATAAATTTGATCTTTACCGCGCAAAATCCCGTGTATCACTGACAAATATCAATCAATTTAAAAGAAAAGTTCCGTAATTAGCAAGAAACCTAGCCAGTGCGGCGCCTTAGAATGAAACAAAATACGCACGTAATGACAAAAATTTGAATATCGGCCGTTACAGCACATGCAAAACGACAGTTTCTCACATGTTTTTCCATGGAAAAAAGAAAATAGTTTTTCGAGTTTTAAAGTAGTCAATGGAGAAAAAAAAGTTCAAGTTTCCGAATGTTCGAGTTATCGTGTGTTCGAGTTTTCGCGAGTGCACTGTACTGTAAACAGTACTATTCAGGACCTGGTTAACTAGGTTTTGATGAATAATAATAATAATATGTTTCAGAATCATAATGAGTTTCAGAAAAGTTAGAGAACATTTAAATTTATGGTGTATGGGTCTGGATATCTGTTTCAGCAAATATGTTTATCTTAGCGAAAAATGTATGCGAATGCAAACCAAAATTAATAACCCCCCCCAAGGCTAATTCCTGCGCACGGCCCTGATACAAACATACGCATTTATACATATATGTATGTGCGGGCGTAGAGGAAAGGAAAATTGGCATGTTATATGGTGTGAGGTATTGAAATCAAGCCATAAATTATGTGAACTCTCTCCTCACTCAGTCTTACTTTCACCCGCACTCAGCAGCCTTCTTTTAGCCTTCTAAGCACTCACATTAATTCGTCGCTCGAGACTTAAGATGACGCAAACGCCATAAAGAATTTGGTTTTTTCCTTGAATTCTTTTTTTGTTTGATATTTTTTGTTGAGGCCTTTTGTTTGTGCAACAAAAAAAAAAAAAACAAAGATATTTTGAATGTTTTGTAAACTTGTTAGCAATCTGCTTTGCTTCAGAATACACATAAGGACTTACGTCCTTTCGATGCCAAAGTCAATGAAACTTTCATTTACACTGTTTTGTTTTGTCTTGTTTTGTTTTTATTTTAGTTAGATTTTTTTGTAAGTTCTTACTCATTTTGTTATCTACATGTTAGTATATACTTAATACAAAAAAAAAACTAACAATAAATCCATAAATAAAAATGTAGGTTGTCGTCGCAGCTTATATATTTCTTACTGTTGTTTTGTATTCATACAGACAATATGTACAGATATACATATGCATGTAGGTCCATATAAATTTAGCTATTGCTTAGCTTATCTCTGACAAAATGTACAAGTTAAGTTGTGGGCACAAAAAATCACTGACAAACAAAATGACTTGCCACTTGCCGCTTGCCACATGTCAAACACCAATCCACATACGTACATATTTTTGCAAGCATTCGCTTTTATACCCAACTGCGAAAATTAATCGCGCTGAGACTAACACTATTTTTTCCTGACTTTCCAAAAAAAAAAAATGTTAAAAATAACATTTTCGTGGGAGTGCTAGATGGTTGAAATGCTCTAGACAAATATTCGCTATAAAATTTCAGTAGGGGTCTCCTCAGAAAAAGCCTCTGCAAAATGAAACTAAAGCACCGAAGGAAGCGAAACACATATCGTCGGCCTCCTGCCAGAAACACGAATGTGAAAATTTTTTAAGTGCGATGTCTCCTCTTTATTTGGTATATATTGATGTAATAACAATTAATATTTGTATAAATGCTTGTGTAAATATGCATACATACATAATATGTACGTGTATATTCATAAGCATATATACAAATATTAATTGTTATTACATCAATATATACCTGATAAAGAGCAGACATCGCACTTAAACAAATTTTCACATTCGTGTTTCTGGCAGGAGGCCAACGATATATTCTTTTACAAAAGTTTAATGATTTTTGATGACAATTAAAAAGAAATATACATTAAGGTGGTATAAACTAAGTAGGTACGGGGTTGAGGTGACTGCAATGGCGTATATAGGGTTAACACGATTATACACTAGAAACAGCACTCTCAATCCAAGAAATGGGTTTATTGAACTTAGAGAATAATACCGAAGACATGAAAAAAATGTATTTTAGCGGCATCTAGCGGCATAAAAAAAATTAAAAATGCATCCGGAATTTTTTTCCAAAAAGACATCAAATGGGGAGCGGTTATAAAACTCCATGAAAAGCCTTATAAGGAAGTGCAGAATAGATTATTGAAATCGCATGGACAATGGCACAGCTTCTCCTTCTAAAAGCTCTATTTTTCCTATCAAAGATTTTGAGATTGATTCTCCCAGCCAAACTCAGTGAAACTTTGGCAAGTAATACATTCCGGTTTGTATATAAGGAAAAAAATAGTTAGTCCCGGCGATGGCCTTTGTTTTCAAGTAACCCAAATTCTTCCCCAATGCCCATCTAGCGGATAAATTTTTTTTTGCCAAATAGTGCTCCTAATATAAGCATTTCTCATTTGAATATGAGTGAAATGCTTTATAAATGAAAGCTTGCTGTTATCTCTATGCCAAGCGCCAGCTCACGGCCTTCAGCTCTATTTTTAAAGTCCACAGCTGGTTATATATAGAAATTAGTAACTAGAATTTGTGGATCCTTCTTCGACTTGCTTTTCTCATTATCTATTCACAATACATATGTACACGTAGCTCTGTTTAGCGACCATCTTTCTTTTGTATATTTGTCAGTACTTACATATGTACATACCTATGTAGACGCTGAGGCGCGGAAAGCATTTGCTATAAATCCTGAAAAACTAATGATTAATTATCGACAAAGCTGTGCTCCTTAGCGGAAACTGTCTAGAGCTAGAGCGCGGTGTCGTTGCTTGCAAATGCTGGCGTTGGCAGGCGAATTGGAAGTGACGGCAGGCGACGGTCGGCCTTATTGGCTGAAGTGCTTCTTCGCTTCGTACCATGACTAATTTCTTTATCTGTTATCCTGCGCACACAATCAGCCAAACATATTCTACATATATACACACACAGATACACACATGCACGGTTACACTTTGATAAATTATTGTGTTAACGTTGCTTTTGTAATAAGGCAGATGGAAAAAAGTTCCTGAAAATGATGCTTGACATGGAAAATGTGTGTATGTACCACCAAAAACTGAGTGCACGAATATCACATCTATGTAACTACAAACACATATGTACATGTTTGTATGTATGTATGTACGTGTGAAGCATCTAGTTCGTATTTAGATCAATTGCTATCATAAATTCCACAAGTGTGACATGTAAAAAATAGATCAAAATTTTTGGGTTGTCAAAAAGGAAAGCAAGTAAGCAGGCAAGATGGGCGGCCATTTGCTTATACTATGTATGCTTGTAGAACCAAAAATAGGACAAGCAACTCGACAATAGAAAACCAATTCCGTTGAGAGCTGCAAGCGCCGATGGACAATAGAGAGCGATGCCTAACGCTGCCACTGGCAACTCCTTCAGTTGGAGTTGTGTTCTGTATTTAGGTCCGTCTTTCAACGCCATCGACCAGCAAGTAGCGAATTTTATAGTGCAGACATATTGTGGACCCTTTTCATTAACACGATATTAATATATAATACACTGGTGCGGATATATCTAACTCTAACAAATTTTAAGCCGGGCTTATGTCTCCTTATTTTTTTGTCCTGCGAATTGAGTGCATCTACAATTTTATGCCGGCTCAGGAACATGAATTCACTATTTGTGATAAATTTTTCTTAGGTCTTAGCCTCGGACAAACAAAATGATTGTTATCCCTGAAAAGGGAAGAATGTAGACTTATAATCGGGTTCCTCACAGGACACTGTCTTTAGCATCACATGCGGTCAAAATGGGACTAGTTGATGATAGATACCACCGAGTACAAGTAAATACTCCATACTTTTGTTGTGAAATCGAGTACTTTTTTACTCGATGCTTTTTCACTACGATATTTCGCCGATATCAATAAGTATCGATACTTTGGAATTGGGGCACCTCCAAATATAGGACTAACTAGGCCAATAATATTTTGCAATCTTACTTCTGTACTAGAAAGGCAACTTTCTGCAGGTAGAGCAATAATGATTTAAAAAAAAAATTGAATTGAAAATTGAAAATTTTCCGGCGTACAATATCCTAAAATATTTTAACCCTCCTACGACCTCGCAAATAATATTTTTAATAGAAGTTTCGAAAAAAAGGTCAAAAAGACCCTTTTCGGAGAGAGCCAATGGGTTAAGATATTCTATAACATTTTTCTTCGCGTAATTTTAATATAAGCACCTGAATTTCATATTTCGATCCGATATGGATTTTAACCCTTTTTTCCACTTGTTCTAAAAACACTTTTTCAAAAAAATTCAAATTGAAGTGACCATAGCAAACCACTTTGACCTGAGAATTGAAAAATATTTGGAGGTTTTACTATACTGATACTCTTTAAATAAATGAAGTAAAAGAACAGTGTGTTTTTTATTTAGTGTATGTAGTATATAAATCAGGGCTGCTCACCTCATAGGCACTCAAAGCACAATTGTTTTTGTTTTGTTCCGAATCATAGGCACATATACATATTTTCACTTCAAATATGAAAATAAAATTTTCTTTGCACTCCCATAAGCACTTAGATATTAAAAAATTTGATATGTATGTGCCTATGATTCATATTGAATGTGCAGAGCAAAGGCACTTTGTATAGGAGCTCGAGCACTGCCGTAAGAAATCGAAATTTACAATAACAAATGTGTAATGAAAAAAAAATTCAAAAAATGAAAGCACTGTAAAAAATTTGTATTCAAAAAATTTTCATATAAAAAATAAAAAAAATTTGTATGTATGTGATACTACCATTTGAAAATAAATTCTAAAATAATATTTTATTGGAATTCATAAAAAAATTTAAATGAGCGAAAACATTTTTCAGTGCATATACAAAATTTGTAGATGTATTGAGTTTTGTACTTTCAATACGAGAGCGTTGAGCAGCCCTGATATAAATTATTAAAATTTTTCTTTTTATAGCCTTATTCTGGCGCGTTTACATAATTTAACGGTAAAAACTTAGGAACTTTAAACACCCATATTATTGCAACAGGAAAATTAAGCTACCATTTACCATTTACAAGCCTATTGAGGCGGTACCTTAAATTTCCTGTTGGAATAATACGAAAATTTTGTTCAAAGTTCCTGACTTTTAGCGGAAAATTCAGTAACTGCTCCAGAATAAGGCTGTTTAACGATTTTCGATACCAAGTAGGTATCGATGCTTTTCATCCGATACATACTCGAGTACCGATACTTTTTGGCGATACTAGAAGCAAGTAGAAGTGTCGATACATTAATGGTATCGTTGGAACCCTACTGTGGAGGATAGGGTCTGCTCCTGTCCTGTGTTTTCCAGCTTAAGACTTCGGTTACAATGAAAAGTTGTATTCAGGTATCTCAAATATGTATGTAAAATAGTGGTAAGGAAACTCTTGGTATTTGCCAAAGGGACGGGGTTCTTCTTCAGTTTGAGTTCAGGCTTTTAATATAGAGGTGTTCATGTTCAATGAACCTTCTGGTAACACTGGGGACTCACTAAGTCTGTGTGAGGCCATTGATGG
Organism: Urophora cardui; assembly: GCA_960531455.1. Lineage (NCBI taxonomy): Eukaryota > Metazoa > Arthropoda > Insecta > Diptera > Tephritidae > Urophora > Urophora cardui. The sequence continues at coordinate 48,366,823 of OY482673.1, forward strand.
TCAGCCAGTCTAACCTAACCTAACATCGGACAAGCGGAGCTAATTTCTATTGGGATGCAGCCCAGGCAGGGAAGCTATAAATCAACTTGCCGAAAGCTGTAGCCTGAATGTCGTATGGCTCCAAGGGCATAGCGAAATCCCAGGTAACTGCGCCGTAGACTATTTGACAATGGAAGGTAACCATCTGCAGGCAACGATGGCCACCAGATGGGTGGCTTCTTCACTTAACACATGTAAAAACTATTTACGATCTTAATTTTTAAAACAAGCAAATACCAGAAGGGCTAGAGAATCCACTTTTCTGATTTTCAGTCAAATCTGGCCAAGACTGGAGCAAGAAAAGTTTAGATCAGTGATCCTTCTAGTTGCTACGTATAATAAGGGACCACTGTCACATGGGTATCCATGGAAGTCGCATATGCCTCTTTACAAACGACTTGTGCCGCAGCTGCTGGGATAAGGAAGAGGTAGAGAGCCTATGCCACCTATGCTCTTGTTAGGCGCTGCCTAACTGCAGTGAAGCTTGCCCCCACAGACACTCATTTGGATATCTGGAAGAGCTTGAAAATGTAAAGATATTTCACATCTGACGCAATATGAAACGAAACAGGTGGTTCAGTTTCATAGGCATCTAATCTCTCTTTACAGAGGAAAAATCAAGAGCTCCACGTGATATCACAACGGGATATAATCCGATCCAGTAGCACAAATCTAAACAAAATTTATTTTACCACAAACCAATAATAGAGCAAACTGTAATGATTTTGAAAGCAGAACCTGAGCATGTGGTACTTGTCTTAATATCTTTTTTTTTTAAGAAAAACTAATCGCTACTATTCATAATCGTGTATGGATGTACTATAAACATTCATACATACGGACATAGATAACTAATAAACTAAACTCGAATAACAAGTCAAAAACAAAGGCAAAAAAAAACAAAAAAAGAAAATAAAAAACAGAAAAATAATGCGAATTATATTGAAAGTAATGTGCGAAAACTTTACAAAACTAGCTAAAAACAAAAACAGATCAAAAATTATTGCGGTACCACTAATATCTAATCGTAGAGAGTAAAGCAACAAATAAAAGCGAAGAAGAAAAAACAACTAAATAAAGTCGCAAGCAAAGCAAAACGCCAAACGTGAATCGAAATTTATTGGAGTTTGAAAACTTATTTAACGCCCTTTTTGCTGTTGTTTTGTAGCTTTTGGCTGAGCTATTTCTGTGCATATGTGTTTATCTGTTATTTTGCTGGTTTTTTTTCTTATTATTTTGCTTTTTGATATTTGTTTTCAAAACAACACACATTCCAATAAATCAAGGCTAAAAAATACAAAAACAACCAATTACAAATCGATCTCTGTCTCCACCACAAAATAGCACACATGCGTGTGTACAATATTTATGTCATGCCAAGGTTGTAGGTGGAGTGGAGCACCTATCAGCCAAAAATTGAAAGCAGTTTCAACTTGTAGGGTGAAATATGTAGATACATTCATACAATGTGTGCCAAAATTTAAAGAATAAGCGCCCTTTTTATACAATCGATTTGCAAAGAAAGGATATACATATATATATATAGCTATATCAGTGGCGGCTCTAGCACAAATTGGCTGGGCAAGCCTATGCTTGAAGCATAGCCATTAGCCATTTATGCAATTTTCTTTGATGTAGTATCTGAAAGTCGGATTGCGGTTCCGTCACTGATTGTTATTAATTTCGATTTGCATATTTGGTTTCTTGTTTATAATCATACCATATAAAAATAAATGTGGTGGAATAAATCGAGAAAATGAAGCTGATGAAGATTAATTAAATTTTGATATACAATGGATAATATGAAGATCTGTACATATCGCACCCTAAATCAGAATGTGATATAACTCAAAATTCAAAAATTTTCAGGAGAGCCAAAAAATTTGTTTGTTTACAAGCAATTGGCAAAAGAACACGTATAACGGCTATTTTCAGCCAAAAGAGACACCGATTAAAAAAAATTTTTTTTTGCAATCGTTAGAGATATGTTTGGTGTACCGGTTTCTGATAAAAACCCGATTTCCAAACATTTTGAGTTGTGTAAATTTATGATTTATGGTGCGATATATGACTTTTGTTGTACCTACTTTTGGTCAGTACATCGACAAGCCTGTCTCAGTCGAAAGTAAATGCAAGTTCTTCACCATCAGAACGTGAATTATCCACAAAAGGAGAGGAGAAGTTATTACTTGAATCTTTTGGGAAAAATTCAACTGAATTCTTTGCTGCCGCCAAACTTATAGAAAAATCTGTGAATCTCACACGAAAGCGCAGAGGTACTTATTTTTAATTTCCTTATACCGACGGCAATTTCAGGCTGAAATTTTCAGCAGTAGCAAGTGAATTTGCTTATTATAGCACTATAAGAGAATACCTAAAAAAAGGGTGCCTTAGCTTAGATTTTAAGCAGTGTTTGAAAAACTGAAGGTGAATTAGCAAAAGTCATGAAATGTTTGATTTTATTTGATTTTGATTTTATTTGATGCTGATTTCATATTACTCAAAATCAACAGTCGCCAAATATGAAAATCGTCACTTTCACAGCCTGATATTTAATATCAAATTTCGGACTGTGAACAGCACTGTTGAATATCAAATCACAAATGCCACAAAGCCAGCTACTCATTCGCAAATTCAAATTTGATGTGAAAAATAAAAAAGTTGTTTGCTAATTTTTTTAAATTTAACTCTGAAAATAGGCAACTAAATTCTCCTTAGAGAAAGGGAGAAAACAAGCTATGTTATTCTGTTCTGAAAACCTCATAAAAATAGGGTTGCCAGATACCTTTCCCGAAAAAATCAGTACATTGCCTTCCAAAAAAAAAAACACTATATGCGGAAAAAATCGTCTTTATTACTGCATTTTGTTTTTGTTTCCGTAACGTTAACTATCAATTATGTTTCTATGACATGTATCGTTCGCGTTATGGGCCTCCTTCCTAATTGTTGCATGGTTACAAACGTGAAATGAAAACAGTTGGAAAATTAAAAACAGTGCAGGGTGATAAAAATGAATTTCTTTAGTGTCTGCTAAAAATCAGTACAAATCAGTAAAAAATTCAAAAAATCAGTATTGCTTAAGGTTTTTAAAACCATCAGTACGGGGCACGAAAAATCAGTATTGTACTGATCAAATCAGTACGTCTGGCAACCCTACATAAAAGCCCATGTGTGGAACTGTTGAAGCATGCTCACTCATTCAGGTTGTGCTGTGATTGGTTGTACAAACAAAATACACGTAAATGTTGTTGGTGGGCTAACGCGCAATGACAACTTAAGTAGTAAACACATTAAAGACCTTAAATAGTGAACGCATTTCAAGCGTTAAATAACCAGATTTTAAAGAAATTCGTACAAAGATATGAGCGACAAAATGTAGGCAAGCCGGGCTTTTCGGCGTGTATGAAGCGTCCGCCACTGGTATGTATGTGTTTTCACTACTTAGATAATAATTATCGCGTCATGGAGGATGAATTCTCTGTAGTTGTATTAGAAAGAATCAGTTCAAGAATCTTACCACTAAATTACCTACTAATTGATATTCATACCAAGCAGGGACCGTAACGGTTATAAGTGATATCCAAAAAGTTGATTTTTAACGATTATTTTCTGAGTTTTATTTTTTGCTCAGAAAATAAAAGTTTTTTCTTGAGTTTTATTTTTTGATCAGAAAATAAAAGTTTTTTCTTGAGTTTTATTTTTCGATCAGAAAATAAAAGTTATTTTTTGAGTTTTATTTTTCCCTCAGAAAATTTTATTTCTGTCCTACAGAGTTTCTAAATGCTACATATTTATGTACCTAATCACATACATACATAAAATTACATTTTTAATAGTATATATGTGCTCGCGTCACATAAATACGTAAAATTTATAAATAAACTTTTATTATCTGAGCAAAAAAATAAAACTCAAAAAATAACTTTTATTTTCTGATCGAAACATAAAATTCAAAAAATAACTTTTATTTTCTGAAGGAAAAATAAAACTCAAAAAATAACTTTTATATTCTGATCGAAAAATAAAACTCAAAAAATAACTTTTATTTTCTGATCGAAAAATAAAACTCAGAAAAAAACTTTTATTTTTTGAGGGAAAAATAAAACTCACAAAATAACTTTTATTTTCTGAGCGAAATATAAAAATCAAAAAATAACTTTTATTTGCTGAGGGAAAAATAAAACTCAGAAAATAACGATTAAAAATCAATTTTTTTATAAAAATCGAAAAAATAAAAGTTAATGCACCTAGAGGTAGTCTGCGTTACGATGATTAAATCTGTGTACTTCTTTTGCGTTTAGCGTTTCTCCTTCAGTATGATTTTTTAGTCAAAATTTAAAAAAATAACGATTGTTTGCAATCCCTGATACCAAGCCATCATACTTGGTTTCCTTTATTCTCAAATAATCATAATACAGGATTTTAAACCTCACATACACTGAGAGAAAAAAAATATATGGGGGGTCAAAGAAATTGTTTACCTATTTTGAACACTACTTTCTTTGTTTTGAGTAAATTTTCCTTAAAACATGTTAAAAGGTTTATAAAATATTGTTGTTACACGCGTTACCATGGTTTCATATACTTGTTTTGAAAAAATTCATACATTAAAATAATGAAAAATTCATTAAGCGCCATTCCATTCCCAACTTTCCTTGTTTTGAGGACTTGATTTCTTTAATTTTGAGAAATTAAATTCCCATACAAATCCCCATGGCAACGAATTTGTTTGAACGTTTTTTTATGTTTTTTCTACATTTTTGAGAAAATTTACACAAAACAAAGAAAATTTTTTATTGGGACGCGTGTTCAAAATAAGGAAAATTATGTCTTTGATCGAGAGAAATTTTTTTTTGAGTGTACACATAAGTACTAGACATATACGCCGCCGATTGACGCCGCCGCCGCCGCGCCGATTACCTTCATAATCGGCCGCCGCCGCCATAATCCGTGAAATCGGCGTATCGGCGCGGCGGCGTGTGCTGGCGCGCCATACCCGTATGGAGCGAGATGTGTACATATTTTCCTAGTTTTGCTAACTACTAAAGTTCTTCAAAATTAAAAAAAAGGAACCAATCGACGTGTTTTGACCTCAGGAACACGAAGATGAATGCGGAAATGTTTTGTTTTCTGCCGGTTAAAAGTTATTAACAAAACCTTTGGCTGTTCCCTACTTTACTAGCCTCAGTCCTAAAGAATTTAAGCTACTGGAAAATTTCAGTTCGTTGGCTTTAATTATTTTGTTCTCAGATACGGAACTTTTCTGGGATCTCTTCCATTTAGTCCTACTTCTCGAGGTCTGTTGCTAATTGTTCTACTCAAAACTGCACCATTTCAACCCTCCTTGATATCATTAGATGCCGAAAATGATCCCAAACATGCCTCCAGAATCGAAAACTCATAGTTTGAACGTAAGAAAGTTGCAGTTTTTGAGTAGCCCTCACAATTGTCGAACCTCAGCCCTATAGGGAATATTAAAGAAGGCGAAGGGGGTTCAAAAATGGAAAAATAAGCAAGAGTTATGGAAAAAAAAATTAAAGAAGCTTGGCACTTAATACCAGTTGCAAATTGCGCTGATTTGGTCAACCCTATGCCACGAAGAAGTAAGGAAGTTATAAAAAATAAAGGAGCTTCAACTAAACATTTGTTTAAATCTAGCTGCAGCAGTAATATTGTAGTTTATTTGAAAAACAATCGAATTTAAAGTTTGTCCCTATTATTATTTCCAACTTAAATTATACATTTCATTATTTTTATTCATAAAAATTAAATTATTATACAAAAACCACCCCAGAGTCATTGAAGCATGTCCTCTCCGTGTAAGCTCAATATATGGTAATTATTATATGGTCTTAAAATGAAATAAATGGAGAATTGCAAAATTGTGTCCCTATTATTTTTTCCAACACTGTATATACATATATTTATTTTAAAGTGTCTTATATATATATAAATATGTACATATGTAAATATATGTGTGCATGTTTATTATCATACAAAATAAGCAAATGAATTTAAATTTACCCCTACATATGGATTTGTGTATATTCTTTAATATTTACTTTCTTTATTTTATATCTAAGTTTATGTAACAATTGTTTTTTGCTGTTAATAAAAAAGTTTCAACAATTTAAGGTGGAAATTAGTTTATTTATTCCATTCAGCCAGCGATATTAAGGTAACTAAATAAAATTAATATTTGAATAAGGATTGTGATTTGTAGATTCGCCGCCGCCGCCGAAATGTTTTTGGAATAGCGCCGCCGCCGCCGGAATCACTGTCGGCGTATATGTCTAATAAGTACATACATATATAAAAGATTTCTTGCGCATCTGAAGGGATGATATATGTATGTAGTTGTCTGGCTTCAAATGAGCGTAGCTAAAATAAAAGATTTGCATAGCTTGCAGGAAGAATCCCTACAGTGATGAGGAAATGTTACCACAACAATAAGTTTGCCCAACACTTGAAAATATCAAATAGAAAAGACTCGCATACAATTTGTAGTTTTCTAATTTGCGCCGAAAAGCTTAAACAAACAAAAAGTTGCTGAATACTTTAAAGAGTCTCCTTAAAAATAGAATATTTACCCCACTCATACCCACTTGGCAAATGCTCGATGTCCGTTAACAAATTGAGTGGATATTGAAAATTAACACCACACAAGGGTTTGTTTTTATTTGGAATTTTGAATACACAAAACAAAAAAAAACAACGAGCAACCAATAAAGTGCCAGTTGATACAGACGTATGCATGTACGAGTAAGTAAATATGTATGTATGTACGCTGACCAACTGTCAATCAAATTCAATTCATCCATTTCTATTTTATCCCACGCTTGTTGTTGCCCCCGAAGCATAATTATATTACAAAAACATTTGAAAATAGACAAACATCAAATGACAAGCATACAACTGTACATATGTATGTACTTACCTGCATGCAAACATAGTAAAACCGCATAGCGCGCTCTAAGACCTGTACTAATTTCATTTAGTTTTGCGCTTAACGAAAAAAACTTTTCCCATAACGTTCCATCAAAACGATACATATCTACACTGAGGGAAAAACAGCATTTTAAAATCAAAAATAAATTTTTATTTTCATAATGCACGTTTTAAACGAAACAATTTTTATTTTAACAACCAACATTTTTAAATTAAAAATGAAAATGAATGTTGATTCAAAAACTCGCTCTTTGTTCAAAATTTTTTTTGTGAGAAAATATTTTATTGTGAGAAATCCAACAAAAACAATAATGATAATCGATTTTTTTTAAGTTTGTTTTTACAATGATTCATATAATTCATGGATTATTTTTAGGAAAAGAGGAGTATAAATAGGTTACTACAATTCAATATTATGTTTAATGTTCCACTATGTGATGGCGTTGGATTGAACTTCAGGTTGATGTCATGGTTCGAATCCGGCGGAGAATATAAAATAAAGAAGAAAGAGGAGAATAAGGAGAATAAGAAGTAAAGATAGCAAACAGTTAGGGCGAAGTAGGAAAGAAGAGGAGAACAAGCGGAGGCTATATTTTTGTGGTTGGGACTCGGATTGAGAGAAGATGAAGAGAATGCCGTTGGATTCAATTTGGAATCCGGAAGAGCAAATTATATAGAGAACACTGCAGCGTTTTTTGTCTCATAGTGCATAAAATAAAAATAAATATTTTTAACTTGAAAGAGTTTTTAGTGTTTAGCACGAAATTTTTATTTTAATTCAATTTTTAATTGTTGGGGTAAGTGGAAAAAAATTCAACAACTATTTACAGCGAAGGGTGAGTGTATAGCTATTTCACGAAAAACCATTTTCGATCATCAGCACTCTTTTCGGAAGTGGATGCACCGGGGATTGAACCCGAGTCCATTAGTCCATTCCATCTTCAGCCGCAATGACCCAACGCATAAACACACTCGGCCATTGAGACTCTGTGCAAGCTGTTGGATTTTCCCCACTTTTGCCTTTTTCATTTTCAACATTAACGTTAGTGTGTATATGCTTTTGCATATATTCTACCCAAACGTGCTGAATTTTTGTTGGCAGTTCGCAATGAACATTTGTTGTTGGTAAGTATTTTTTTTATTTTTTTTTTTTTTTTATTTAAATTTTTTTTTTTTTTTTTTTTTTTTTTTTTTTTTTTTTTTTTTTTTTTTTTTTTTTTTTTTTGTTTAGAATATATGCAAAAGCATATACACACTATACACACTAACGTTAATGTTGAAAATGAAAAAGGCAAAAGTGGGGAAAATCCAACAGCTTGCACAGAGTCTCAATGGCCGAGTGTGTTTATGCGTTGGGTCATTGCGGCTGAAGATGGAATGGACTAATGGACTCGGGTTCAATCCCCGGTGCATCCACTTCCGAAAAGAGTGCTGATGATCGAAAATGGTTTTTCGTGAAATAGCTATACACTCACCCTTCGCTGTAAATAGTTGTTGAATTTTTTTCCACTTACCCCAACAATTAAATATTTTTAAATTTAAAATGTTTTGTCTTGATTTAAAAATTTTACAATGAACATTTTTAAAATAAAAATTTTGGTATTTACATCACTTTTAAATACGTTTTTGCCCATTTTAAGCACGTTTTCATATGTTTTTATAATTTTTTTCCCTGAGTGTACATATGTACGAGTACACTAACAACAACCATATTATACAGTTTTGCTCATTTTTATTTTCCCATTGCAGCTCAATTAAATATGGACAGGTATTGCACACAGAAAATGACGTGCTTGGCCATTGAATTATTGTAATTATCCTGCGGCGCATATCCTTCTGTCTACATAGAGTGTGTGTGTGTGTATGCATTTGTGTTTGTTTATTTGTTTGCTATTATTTTTGAGGGATATTGACACAACAATCATTCATGTAACATGTTTTCTATCACTGTTTTTTTTTTAATGATTCCTTTTTATTTCCCTGCAATAAAACATCTGCCGTCTGTCGGTCAAGTGTAAGTTGGTAAATAATTGCATCCTGCAGTTACGGGCTTTTGTGCGTTATTGCATGCTGGTCTAAGTATATTCAAAGGCTGAGAATATTTATTATAGTTTCTTTTTCATTAGAACTAAGGTATGTTTGTCTATTGAAAATTTTCCACGGAAAGCTCTATGAACATCCTAGAGAGGTCTTTACACAAATCGAGTTTGAGTTTTTGGAAGGATCTGCCCAGATATGTAAGTTAACTAAGAGGCATTTCTGTTGATAGCGATTGTGTTCAAGGAAAGTGCCTTCCACGGCATTGGAAAACAAACTTTTTGCAACAAAGCACCTTCAAGGCGAATCGAAAGTTAGGTTAGGCTAATTTGGGCAATCCTAAAATTAGCACTTAGAGAAGAATTGGTCCAAAATTGGGTTGGCACAAATCCTGCGACTGAAACCGCCCAGAGGCTGCCGACTGGTAATAGGACTCCAGATCCCACACAATGGCGAGGGGTTCCAGCTAAAATCAGGAATCAGTGCCCCGTGCCCCAGATCTATTATAGTTTCGGTGTGGAGGAAACGGTTTTTGATCGTAGTCTGTAGAAATGGTTTTTGGTAATGGTTTGCAGCCAGGAGGTAAATCCGGCTCTATTTTTACGGCGCTTCTCTGATAACGGGCCTTCTCGGGGAGTAACTTTGGCCTTACCGCGGTATGGGGTTCTGTCGTGGGTGACAATTTTACCACGATTCTCGCATTGTCGGGATAGTGGTCGTACGAACATGATGAACAGAAATATCTAAACTAAACGAAGTTAAGCAGGAAGATATTAGGAAGGATATTATGGAGAGGGAATTACGAACCAGGCACTTTGGTACCATTACTCATGACTCCGATTGGGATAGCGTGGGATCCAATATTGAAGCGGCATCAGTGAGCTCGGTGATAAGTTCGAGAGGTTGAAAAATCCCTATTGCGTTAACGAGCCGCGTTGAAAGTTGTGCAGTGCTTGGGAGCTGTGGTCGATCCAACCGACCAGGAACGAAAGCGGCTGGAAGGGCCCGTTAGGAAATCACCCAAGGTTGAAGGCATATCGAGAGGGCAGGTTTCGCGGCAAAGGATCTTCGGTTCTGTAATATTATCGAAGAGCAGTAGGCGAAATTTGGCAAGAAGAGGCAGCGATCGATCGAAGGGCAGAAGTCCGAGCATAAGCGGAGGAGGGAATGGGCGCATGACTAGCAGCGCCTGAACACCTCTGCGGCTGCAAGGACTCGCGCTGATGCGCAGATCAGGCCTACACTTCCAACACAACCGCATAGCCAACCGGATGGGCGGAAGGCGTCGTGTACGCATCTGCATACCGGTACGGGGCAAGCAAAGGTTGAGTCAAAAGGAGCTAACACAGAGACTCTGGCTAACAGAGAGTGTTATATTTCTCGCCAACATTTGACGGTGACGCTGTTGGACTGCAGTGATCCAACGAAAGGTGGAAAGCTGTAGGAAGGGAACTGCTCAGTGTCATGATACGGCAAATTAAGGGATAATCCGGGAAGCCACTGCGGTCTTCCTACTCGGCAGAATGGTTCACTCGCGTGAAACTTATCAAGTGTAACGATGAAGCGACACTACGCTGGTTGCCTTGCTTGGAATGCACGTGACTCGCAAATGAAATAATATTTGATTCATGATTACTCATTACGGAAATAAGTACTAATTCTTGAATAGCCACACCATAATTAGAATAAAACGAAAGAAAAAGTAATATTTAAAACAAAACGTGCAATAAATAACAAACATGCCATGGGATATGGGAGCCATATACACACATTCATACGTATTAGTCCTCCGCCAAACTCAAAAATCATTCGGGGAGTTGAAAAACAAAAATGCAAAGCAACTGCTGCTCACTCTGACAAACGAAATCGCTGAAAAGTTGGTAATAAGCGGCAATTGCTGCAAGTTAAAAATCATGTTAATCGCTCGAAATTAACATAGTATTAAAAAAGTTTATGATAAACAAAACACACAAGGCAAAATCACAAAAATATAAGTACTTGGAAGAAAGCAAAGGAAAATCAAGCGAGGGGGTGAAGTTTTGGCTACCCAACTGCTTATGTGGCATTGGAAGTGATTTTAAATTAAATTTATGTATATTTATATTTTTTAAATCTAAATAATTGCTTCGGTGTTGAAGAAGTGGTGAGTATAAGTAGATGTTCCTGCAAACAAAATTTCTTAAAAATGGAATATTAGTTGCGCAAAATTAAATTGTTGCATCAAGCACAAATTGCTTCATATTCAAGCTGAATTCAAAATAGCTGCGTGTGTATCACATACTAGCAAATACCCGTTGCTTCGCAATGAGGAATAATAGTTAACCAAAGTCAAGTCAAGTCAACTCAAGTCAATTCAAGTCAATTCAATTCAAGTCAAGTCAAGTCAAGTCAAGTCAAGTCAAGTCAATTCAAGTCAATTCAAACCAAGTCAATTTAAACCAAGTCTCGTCAAGTCAATCCAAGTCAAGTCAATTCAAGTCAATTCAAATCAAGTCAATTCAAGTGGAGTCAATTCAAGTCAAGTCAAGTCAAGTCAATTCAAGTCAAGTCAAGTCAATTCAATTCAATTCAAACCAAGTCAAGTTAAGTCAAGTCAATTCAAGTCAAATCAAATCAAATCAAATCAAATCAAATCAAATCAAATCAAATCAAATCAAATCAAATCAAATCAAATCAAATCAAATCAAATCAAATCAAATCAAATCAAATCAAGTCAATTCAAGTCAATTCAAGTCAATTCAAGTCAATTCAAATCAAGTCAAGTCAAGTCAATTCAAATCAAGTCAAGTCAAGTCAATTCAAATCAAGTCAAGTCAAGTCAAGTCAAGCCAAGTAAAGCCAAGTTTATTTAAGTTAAGTTCCGGGGTTATCTGGCTCCACTTGATGACCTTTTCTAGCCAACACTACAGCTCTATGTTGAAACCGTTCCCAACACTTTTCATTTGATACCAATATCTCTCAAAAACATCCGGGTCCGCATTTTGACACTTATCTGGGGACCCGGTCTAGGAATCATTATGAATAGAACTCCATGTAAAAGCCTTGTTCAAAACCTTTCATTTCATACTAATATTTCTCCGAAACATTCCGGGTTAATCCGGGGTCACATTTTGACCCACATTTGGGGACCCGGCCCAGGTATCACAAATAACATAATTCTACGTCGAAGTCCTCATGAAGACCTTTCATTTGGTAGCAATATCGCTCAGAAATATTCGAGGGTCATCCGGTTCCACGTTTTGACCCATATCAGAAGCCCCGTCATGGAAATCACAATGAAAATAGGTCCGTATTAAAGCCCTGCTCAATACCTTTAATTTCATACCAATATCGTTCAACCACATTCCGGAGTAATCCGGGTCCACATTTTAGCCCATACCTGGGGAGGATGTCTAGGTATCACAATGAAAAGAACTCTATGTTGAAGTCGTGTTCAACACCTTTCATTTGATGCCAATACCGCACATGTAGGTGCAGGCGTTCTTGAGTTATAGCATAGTATGCATGCATAAACAGGTTTTTTATTGTCACCGAACCAAACAACAAACCGTACAAAAACAAACATATGAGTCGCCTGTACTGCGCTGCCTAGCACGACTGCGACGCCTCCACTGAACACGGCAAATGACCAAACGAATCTGTCTATGCTTGCGCTTTTTTGAGTTTTTCGAAATTTAAAACCGGGAAAAATGTATTAAAGTCTTAGAAATGCGCAAAAAAAAGTACATGATTCTCGAGATTTTACCATTTCTGACATTTTAAAAAAAGAATTATTAAAATCGGTCCAGTACTTTTTGAGTTATCGCGTTACATACATTTTCCATACAATCAATTTTATATAATTAGTATAGATTGAATGAAAGCCACGAACTGCATACTTGCTTATATTTAGTCTTAGCTACTTCGTGAATAGCGGAGCCCTTCCCTTCACCCCAACTAAAGCTATCGAAACCATCCTATTTCTTCTCCCCACGGATATACAGGGGAAACTCATTGCCAGCTGCAACGCGGCAAGGCTCAATGCAACCGAACCCTGGAGGGACACCAGATTCGGGCACACTCAAATTCTTAGTAACGTCCCTGCCAATTTTCTAAAGCTGGACTATGCAATACCGGCCTTCTGTTGGGATAACAAATTCTCCACGAGAATCCCGGAGACGAGCGAGTGGAAGAACTTGGGGGATCCCGACCCTAATACACTGCACCTTTACACGGACGGCTCCAAATTGAAGAATAGAGTTGGAAGTGGGTTTTTCTGCGAAAAGCTTCATCTGAAAGTAAGTTTGCGCCTACCTGATCACTGCAGCGTCTATCAGGCTGAGCTCATAGCCATATGGGCAGCAGCTCGTCGCCTGACAGATCTGCCAGACATAAATTCTATCAAAATCTTCTCTGACAGCCAAGCTGCCATAAAATCCTTACAGAGTAACAATGCTACCTCTGTAGTTGTAATGAAATGTAGGGAGTCTTTGAACAAACTAGCCGAAAGGTGCGACCTGAACGTAATTTGGGTTCCAGGCCATAGTAACGTTCGGGGCAACTGCATTTCTGTTGAGTTAGCAAGTGAGGGCACAAGCTTGCAGGATATCACATCTGCGGCATGGGTTGGCCCTCCGTTTAACTCATGCAAGCATTGGTTGAGATGTCGCTTCATTGAACAGGCTAACGCTAGATGGGAAAAGGAGTCAACTTGTGTGATTTCTAGGCAAATCTGGCCTAGACTGGATGAGGTTAGATCTGTATCGGTGCTGCATCTGAATCGGCTCTCTATAGGTCCGCTGGTGGGACTTCTAACAGGCCATTGTCTTATGCGCACTCACGCCTCTCGCATGGGCCTATATAAAAACGACTTCTGCCGCCGCAGCTGCAGGGACGTGGAGGAAATAGAGAGCGTTGAGCACTATCTATGCCACTGCCCCGCACTGTCGCTATCCATAAACAACGCTTTCTCCATAAGTACCGCTTTCTCCATAAACAATTTTTCGAGTGCCTGGCGGAGATGGAAAATGCAAGGACACTAGATTTTCTGCGCTTCATGAAACAAACGCGCTGGTTTAGCTTCGCGGGCATCTAACCTTAACATACTATTAAATGTAATCTTCCGGAAAGGTTTGTAAACAGGGATAAGGAAGCTAGGGCTCTCGTGTGGTATCACAATGGGCCAACTCGGCCTAAGTGTGTCCCCGCTTTCATGAATTGCGGTGACAGCCACCTCAATCTAACCTAACCTACTTCGTGATAACTGGCGCTAATTAGAAACACCAGAAGGAGGCTAAGGCATTTTCCATCGTAATTGAAAAAAAAAAGAAAAAAAATAACGCACACGCATTTCGGGAAAACTCTCCATCACCACACCATATCCTAAGTTATCAATACCGCAAATCATCGCCTGTCGTCCTGTGAGATCTACTCCACAATAGCACCACACTTTTGTCAGATTAGTGAATGTACCTACATATACAAAATGCAGTGGTCCGCTTATGAGAGCAGCGAAAGAGCCAACATAGGCACGGATCACACAAATTAATGATTTCAAAATGCTTTCATTCAGCAACATTTGTGCTCACTAGCCCAACTGATGCTTGTTTGTTCCATGAAACTCTTAAATCAACCAGTGCTACATTTTTGCTTTTTTTTTTCTTAGTGAAACAGATTGCGCTAGCGATGTGCTGTCAACGTCGAAAAATTTCTATTCCATAACAATTTTTCCACCGATTCTTTGCTGGTCTACTCAACATGCATACATGAAACGTACGTGCATACATACATACATGCATGTACATAGAGTAATATACCTAAATTATTTCCCATTAGGGTATCATTAGTCATTAAATTTGGCACTTAAATGACTGAATGCATGAATGAATTAGCAGCGGCGCAAGGATGCTGAAACAATAGCCAATGCAGTTTTAAGCTGGGTATCCACATCATAAGAAATTGCTCAAGAAAAAATTGGCATTTATTTCTTAAGTAATTTTGACGTTTCATTTTTTCTTGAAGAAATATATACAATCGTATATATTTCTTGGCAAAACCAGCGTTGCCAACCCCATTTTTCGTCAAAATTTGTAATAGATTTTCTTGTGAAGTGGATACTGCCTAAATAAAATTTGACACAAGAAAATTTCTTGACTATTTCTTGAGCGTTTTTTTATATGGAGTTTTAGCATTTCTTGTGATGTGGATACCCTGCTTTATATCAAAAAATGCTAATGTTCGGTGTTTTATGCTTTCGGTGAAGAGCTCTTCCAAGTGTCGCGCTAAAAACAACCACCGCTACACGACGACGACAAAGGTCATAGAGTCCTGCGGTTGTGCACATACACACATCCATACTTAGTTTTTTAAACCCCAATTTAATTAAATACTCTTGGTATGTTGAATGTCCAGGCAGGATGTGCTTTTTTGTGGCAGCTGCTGAACTTGTCTCAATCGTCTGCTGCATTTTGCATTTGAATAAAACCACGTAAGTATACATACATATACACATATAGCATGTATAACCCAGTAGAAAGCGAAGAGTTGAGTAAAGGCGTACTAAATTGTCTTTAACGCACGAAACTAGACTCGAAACCTATCATGACGATATCATAGCAGTGTTTACATCGCATCGCTTTAACTATTCATAAACATCTTGAAAACGCCTTTAAAATCAGATCGATTATGTATGTGCCTATAATACTGGAATACAGGGACCGAAAATAACGTTTATTTTTTTTTGTGGGTGGTGAAAAGGTTACGCAAAAATAACCTTTATCTTCTTTTGGGAATTTTTAACCATTATCATGAGAAAATTTTTTTTTTTGGTCATTAATAACCATTATAACAACGAAAAAACTGTTTTGGGCTTGAATAACCGTTATGGCTACCAAAAAACTGTTTTGGGCCTGAATAACCGTTATGGTAACCTAAAAACTGTTTTGGGCCTGAATAACCGTTATTCAGATTTTTATTTTTTTTTTGGTCAGCTATAAAAATCAAGCCTATTTATTTGTCAATATTTCTGGACGATATTGGTATCAAATGAAAGGTGTTGAGCGGGGCTTTTACACAGAGGTGTATTTGTTAAGATTCGTAGGTCGGGTTCCCAGTTATAGTTGAAAAAGTGGACCCGGATGCCCTGGAATATTTTAAGCAAATTAGTATCAAATGAAAAGAGGTAATCAGAGCTACAATCCCTGCTCAACACCTTTCATTTGATACCACTAAATAGGCTTGATTTTTATAGCTGACCAAAAAAATAAAAATCTGAATAACGGTTATTCAGGCCCAAAACAGTTTCTTGGTTGCCATAACAGTTATTCAAGCCCAAAACACTTTTTGGTTGTCATAACGGTTATTCAGGCCCAAAACGGTTTTTTCGTTTTTATAATGGTTATTAAGGACCAATAAATTTTTTTCTCATGATAATGGTTAAATATGACTTTTACCCCATTTCTCTTATAACCGTTACGTCCCTGCTTGAATACAACGAAGAGTAAGTTTTGAAAAGGCTATCGTAGATACTTCGCTGGTTTGCTTTCTCTTCGGTCTTCCTAAATTTTTTGGGTGGATAATTCATATAATCACACGTATATTTGCATTGCAGCAAATATAAAGGACAGTTCCGAAAAACGACAGTCTAGAACTAGAGAGTTCATAACTAGCTCAGAACTGGTTCTGAAGGGATGCAGAGCGGAACAGTTTATTATTCTGACTTGATGAAAAATTTATGTTTACAGCTATTACTTTAAAATTGAGCAACAACAAATTTTGCACATTACCATAATGCCTCTTTTTGCTGTCTTTTGCTGGGTAGTACCAAATGGAACTTGATGAAAAGGGCGTACGTACAAGTAGTAACCAAAGTAACATTACTTGAAATTTGTAGTTGAATGTGCTTAATTCCACCTTTTGTATAGCTAAGTTTCAAAAACTTGTTATTTTATAATAGAATGCCGCATTTATTTTCAGTTTGTTAAGAGTTCTGCCGGCTAAGGATTATTTTTGTAAAGCGCGGCCAAAGACCGACCATTTTTGAACTAGTTCTGAAGTGCTTGCTTTTGTACTATCGCCGAACTATTGATTTTTGAACTATTTTACGACTGTCCATATAAGAAGTAGTTTAGAACGCGTTGCACAGCTCTGTAGAGTGGGATAATTGCCATTTCGTAGAACGTCGCCGTGTTAAACACGACAGTTGAAAGCATTGCATGTGGATAGAACGAAAACCAACGCTTTCTCTTTTTGAACTCGTTCTGCACTAGACTGGAACTAGCGCAATTTGCTGCAGGGTGGATACTGCAATCATGTACACACACATATATGTAGTTATGCATAAAATATATGTACGTTTATTCATATATTAATTTAGATATATATTCAGCTGCTCGCAATATATTACATATTTTATTGTTGCAGTTTTGTTTGTCATGTCGTAAATTAGTTCACGAGATCTACTTTACTTATTTTGATTCATGTAACATTAGCAAACTGCACGTAGAAATCAATGTACATGCAGAGATTTTTTTGTCATACTTATATATTTCGATGGATCTATCACCTCTATTTCTGCTACTACAAACATCGTCTCTTGAACCAAAGTTTTAATAAAATTTTAAGATGTTCATGCAAGCTATACTGTGCTTTTGTCAGATCGAGTTTAGAGTATGCCGCTTTCATCTGCGGGCACTCTCAATTAGGTCTCTCTAATCGACTAGAAAATTTCCAAAAATATTTTCTTCGATTGCTTTCAGGTTTCGAAAATTTTCGGAGTCTTTATCGCCGTATCAATCTCGATGTATTTATGTATATACATATGTTGATTGACCTTACATCGCTTGATGCCAGACGAAGCTTCCTATCGTGTTTAGCTTTATCTCTGGGTCCACTGGGTAATAGATTCTCTTTTCCATAAAATTAAACTTAATATGCCTTACAAGAGCCTGCGTCACTATGAAATATGAAAAATTAGTCTATCGAAAACCAATTGTGGTGCGAATGCTCCTATTTCTAGAGCATGTGCTGAGCTTAATTTGTTTTTCAGTTCGTCAGATGCTGATTTTACATGGTAGCATTCAATGTTAATCAACCATCTCAGGACTCTTCTTTGTAAGAATAAATAATGTAATAATGCAGTATGCTTATATGAGGTGTTTGCTATCAAAACCAGTTCATTCCATATCTTTCTGTAATCCACTTGTTTGCATATTTTGAAAGTTTATAGGGTCCTTCATAACCTGATGAAGGGATATAGCTCAAAACAAGCTCATTTGCATCCAAAATTAGATTAAATGGTTTGCCCTTTGGATCAACTCCAGCTCAATCCAAGCTTTGTCATAGAAAACGCTTAAGAAATGTGAAATTTCAGATCATTTGAAAAAGCTAAGTGGATGTCATTTATTTAAAATTCATAAAGACAAATGTATTAACTGGTAAACTAGAAAAATAATGTGGACGTGAGCAGTTTTTTGCCACTCCTGTCAAATTTTCAACAATGGAATGAGCCGGTTTTGATAGACCTAACCAACAAATAACGAATAAGCAGATAATTTCTTTTAGGGATCAGTTAGCTATTTCGAAATTGGCCTTAAGGTATAACTCTTCGCATTTAGCATCTAATATAAGAAGTTCAGAGGAAATTTTATGTATAAGTATTTCTCTGGACATGGGCTTTCTTGAAGCAAGGTTTGAACTGGGGGAAACCTTCGTATTTGAAAACATTTCTGAACTGCGATGTTCTTCCACTCAGGTGTCGCTATGTTATCTATAGTGAAAGAATCCTTCCTACAAATGAGCTAGAATGGTTAGGAGTATTGCAAAAGCTATAATCAAATATGACAACTTTCCAAAGGATTACACAGTATTTTGTTGATATTTCTAACATTACAGTATGTAATTAGCAAGCTACCCAACAGACCAGGAAGTAAGCGAAATGTAACAGGACTTGAGAACAAGCTTATAACAATTGTCCATTGTAATACAGTTTTTATAAGCTTAATTGTAAGCTTATTCACAAGCATGATTGTAATAATTGAGGAACACTTACTTTCTCAATACTCCTTATGTTAAAAAGCTTGAAAACAATATTACAATAAGCTTACTTTACACTTGCAATGAAAGCTTGAGAAACTATTAATAATAATATTGTTATAAGCTTGCTGTAAAATTTTTTTAAATTTTGGTTTTACAATGATTCTTATAATTCTTGATTCCTTTTTCGTAAAAGGGAAGTATAAAAGCCTCAATAAAATTCAATATAATGTCGAATGTCCCACTATATGATACCGTTGGATTGAATTTCAGGTTGATGTCATGGTTCGAAACAGGAGGAGAATATAAAATAAAGAACATTGCAGTAAAGGTGAAGAAGGAAAGAAAATGAAAAGAAAAATGCTAATAAAAATTTATTTTTTTCTTTTTATACTCAGCTGTACTAGTACACAGAGTATTATAGTTTTAATCACATAACGGTGGATTGTAACAGATTGAAATAATCGAGATAGATATAGACTTATATATATCAAAATGATCAGGGTGAAAAGAGAAATCGATTGAGCCATGTCCGTCCGTCCGTCCGTCCGTCCGTCCGTCTGTCCGTCTGTCCGTCCGTCTGTAAACACTCTAACTCGCGCAAAAATTGAGATATTTTGATGAAATTTGAAATGCAGGTTGGTACCGAGACTGGGACGGTTGGTATTGAAAATGGGCGAAATCGGACCATGACCACGCCCACTTTTCCTATATAGAAAAAATCGGAAATTTGGTATCTCAGTCACTAATACAGCTGGAGCGATGAAATTTTATCCACGTGTTGAGCTCTGGCCCCTAGGAAGAAATTTGATGACATTTTGGAAAATGGGCGGTGCCACGCCCACTTATTAAGGGTCAAACCTTGCAAGTTTTATATGTCATAACTCAGAAACCGTTGAAGATATATCGATGAAATTTGGTACGCGTGATATACTTACTTAGTCAAATATTTGGACGAAAAATTTCCGAAATCGGTTGAGGGCCACGCCCACTTTTATATATGGCTCTTATAAAGTGACCTAATAAAAACATTTTAAGCGATATCTCTGTCAAATATAAAGATATATCATTGAAATTTTATAGTAGGAGTCAAACTGCGGACATTAAACGAAAAACACAAAAATTTTGGCAAATGGGCGTGGCACCGCCTCTTTTTTTATAAACAGTAATATACGAGATTTCTGAGCCCATAACTCGACAAATGATTTATATATAATGACTAAACTTGGTGTGTACACTTTTATTACCTGTGGTAATACATGTTGAAAATTTTAGCGAAATCGGTTGACGACCACGCCCACTTTTATATATGGGTATTATAAAGTGACCTAATAAAAACATTTTAAGCGATATCTTTGCCAAATGTAAAGATAATTCATTGAAATTTTGTAGTTTGATTTCTACAATAGACCAGAAACAACAAATAGAAAAATTTTGGAAAATGGGGGTGGCACCGCCTCTTTTTACACAAAGGGATATACGTGATTTCTTAGCCTATAACTCGACAAATAATTGAGATATTATGACGAAACTTGGTTTATACACTTTAATAACATGTGTTAATAGCCACGCAAAAATTTATTGAAATCGGTTTATGACCACGCCTTTTTTTAACAGATATTTCTGGAACACTCTTTGGGAATTTGTAACGTGACATCTTTATAACTAGAACTCAAAAAGGAATGAAATTTTGCACAAAGAATAATATTCATATGCTTAGTTGGATGACTGATAAAAATGTTGAAAATGGGCGTGGCTACGCCCACTTTATGCAGCACTCGCTTTATATAAAGTACACCGTGTTTCCATCAAACGCAAACAAACTATGAAAACATACAGCTGAGTATCTAATGTTCGATTCCACTCGAACTTAGGCTTCCTTACTTGTTTCTACTATTTATACATACAATTGTATTTATAAGCTTACAACAAGCTTTCACAATTAATATTTTTCTACAATTACATTTGTAAGCTTATAAAAAGGGTGCCGTTTTGATTTTTCTACAATTGTTCTTAAGTCTTTTTCAATAGTTTACACAATAGTTTCTCAAGCTTAACGCTTATATTTGTTATAATATTATTCTCAAGCCTTTTGGTTTATTGGGCAACTATACACTGATAAAGTTTGTTATACAGAGTAATTATAATATTCATTTGTGCATATCATATCATGTAAGTAAGTATATGGATAAATATATTATGTAGATAGAGCATATTTATATATGGTGGTATGTAATCACGAATTTTCACTCTATGGAAAATTATATGCGCTGCAATATATATTTTTAAATTACCCTTTCTTCTCGCTAAACACAACTACTAAAGCCCTTATTATTCGCACCTGTCTAAAAGGGCTTAAAGCTGTTGAAGTTATGACTCGTTTTGGTGGAGGTGGCTTTGTGCTCGTTTGTCTGTATCTATGTATGTATGTGTGCTCGTTTGTACGTGCATAAATGTGGCATGCACCAACACAACAACAAGCGAGGGCGGTGGTGTATATTAAGTAGAACGTCTAGTTTAGCTGCATATGCACATATGTATGTATGTACGTTTATGCTGCTGGTATCTCTAGTTTTTGGTGGTCGGACAAACTATTTGCAAGTTGTTATGTTTTGTTAGTTGACGTTGGGATTTAAAGCCAAACTCTGTGGCCAGCCAGGCCAGGCTAGTCTAGCACAACTCAATGCGCTCGGGGCATATTTCGGCTGTTGCTTAGCTCGTATTTAAACCGGCGCCGGCGTTGCCGCTGCCGCTGCAGTTCTCGTTGTTCTTTTCGTCCTTTTCGTCCTTGTTCTCCTCGTCCTCGTCCTCACCATCGCCAATTTAATGCGGCTGCTGGCAATTTGCGCAAAATTTCCGAAAAACTTCCAGGGTTGCGGACCAACACACAAAAATGCACCTGCAATAGCCAACAACAGTAACAACCAACCACGAGCTTACTTGCTCGAACAAAAAAAGAAAGGACCAGCCAACTGCATTTTGGTGTAATGCGGCACCAACCAAGCAACCAAACAACCAATATACAACCGACCGACCAACACCTCAACACCTGTGCCGCCGATTAATGCAGTAACAGTTGTACGGCTTGGCTTGTCTGTCTGTTTGTCTGTTTTCAGTTCCGTTTTGGTGCGGTGGGGTGGTCTGGCTTCTTTGTGTCTGCTGTGACTGTGTTCATGTGTGTGTGTCTTGGGGTGCGGTGCATTATGAGCTCGCCGTTCCACATATCTTTTTGTATATATGTATGTGTGTTTGTGTGTGGCATGAGTTGAGGTGAGGCGTGCCATTGAGTATCTGCCTGCCACATTGCGGCATGGCTCGTTAAATGTTTCCTTATTTTGCGGCTGCGTTTCCGTGTACGACTACCGCAGTTGCATTTCCGATGCAAGTGAAAATATAAATGCACATACATATTTTTGTATGTATGCAAGTTTGCTCTTGCATTCCACTTCAGCTGCTCGACGGCGTTGTTTTCCACTTGCCACTGCGTGTGCAATATTGCAGTGGTGTTGCAACGTAAATGGCTCAGATTAAATTTGTTTTTAGTTTTGCCAAATACTTTTGTGTTATAATGTGCTTTTTCCTTTTTTCTTATTTATTTATTTTTTTTTTTGGTTTTTATTACTTTTCTTCTTCTTCTTCTTCTTGTTCAGCTGCTTTTGCTGGCTTTTTATTTCCGTTAATCGCATTGTTGCAATATTTTCTGCATTTTTTTTTTGTATTTCGTTGTTGCGCATATTTCCCCAAAACAGCTAAACAGCTTAGTGTTCTTTTTTTTGTTTTTTTTATTTTTTGTTTGCTTCGTTCTGTCCAACTTACGCTGCTGTTGCTGTACAAATGTCCTTTCGAACAGATTGCATTTGGGGGTAAAAACAAGAAAAGCAATAAACATGAATCAGAAACAAAGAAAGAAAAGTCCTCAACTATAAAGCGTTTTGGGAAATGGTGTTGTGAAAACAACAAGTGTATTACAACAGCAAAAACGTGTACCTATTACAACAATTGGTAAATATATTACAACAAAAATATTTGCTTGAAGTAAAAACTTACCTTATTTGCCATTACAGCGGACAAAAAGGCGTTGCAAGTTTAGAACTCTCCCTATAGGGTGAGTTGCCCATTTTGTGGCAGATGTTGGTGCAATCAACTAAAAACTATGCACACATATACATACATGCATACTTATGTATAAACATACATACATTCACAAATTTACTCAATTATAAGCAATAAATAAATAGAAAAACTTGTTAGAGTAGAAAATTTTGAAAAGGTGTAAATTTTCTTAGACCGACTTGACAACAAATAACTTTAATATCATGTTCAGACATAAAAATTAATTAAGTCAATTGGGGTTGATTGAACATCTTTAGATTTGGTGTTCAGACATATTTAATTTACTTGGCCCATTTAACAGGTCGGCTCAAGATACATACACACATACACGCCGTGAGCTGAATATCAAACTCTCGTGACCTAAATGTCAAAATTGCAAGGAGGACGAAATAATTTGACATTCATCTCACAATTTTTACCAATCGTAAACACGAATGCATGTATAAAATAAGCAGAAATAAAAACAAATTTGATAGGTGATGAAGAAGAACAAGAATGCAGCTGATCTGACGAACCAACCTGTTTAGTGGACACTGACGCTAATCACATTTCTCTTTTCAGGACATTTCATTTTACTTATGAAACAAGCCTTTTAACAGGGTTGCATGCAGAATTGTTCTTCATTAACAACTCATTAATTTCTAATGAAGCATTAACTTGGTCAATTTTTGTATGGTAAATTGAGAATCATTGGGCTTGTAAATTGAATGAAGGCTCTTATAATATAATAATACAATGGCGCTATTATAACTCTGACGAGTTTTATGGCCGAGCTTCTCTCCCAATTCGAGGTGTGCTCCTTTTTGTTTTTCCTACTAATTGGGTGGACCTACAGTTTTATGCCGGCTCCGAACGGCGAATGCATTTTTTGTGAGAAGCTTTTTCATGGCAGAAATACTCTCGGAGGGTATGCCGCCCACTGCCGAGAGGTGACCGCTGCTCTTAAAAACCCCAATAATTGGATTTTTACTAATTAGAAAAATTTGTTTGGCTCGGACCGTGGTTTGAACCCGAGACCTCTGGCATAGCAGGCGAGCACTCTACCCACTGCACCACAGCGGCCACTGTGAAGGCTCTTAATGTTCAATTAAGGTTGTGTCTGAACATAACATAAGGGTCATTGCCGGTAGGACTTGAATTGAAAGTGAAATTGAAATTGAAATTATACCTAATCGAAATTTAAATCAAATTGAAATTGAACGAAAGTGAATTTGAAAATTAAACAGAAATTGAATTTGAAGACGAAATCATAATTTAAATTGACACTGAAATTGAAATTGAAACCGAAATTGAAATTTAAATTAAAACCAAAATCAAAATTAAAATTAAAATTAAAATTAAATTTAAAATTAAAATTAATATCAAAATTAAAATTATTATTGAAATTGTAATTGAAATCGAAATTGAAGATGAAATCGAAATTTAAATTGAAATCAAAATTGAAATTTTGATTAAAATTAAAATCGATTTTGAAATTGAAATTAAAATTAAAATTAAAATTCAAATTCAAATTCAAATTCAAATTCAAATTCAAATTCAAATTCAAATTCAAATTCAAATTCAAATTCAAATTCAAATTCAAATTCAAATTCAAATTCAAATTCAAATTAAAATTAAAATTAAAATTCAAATTCAAATTCAAATTAAAATTAAAATTAAAATTAAAATTAAAATTAAAATTAAAATTAAAATTAAAATTAAAACTAAAATTAAAATTAAAATTAAAATTAAAATTAAAATTAAAATTAAAAACAAAATTAATTTTAAAATTAAAATTAAAAATAAAATTAAAATTGAAATTAAAATTAAAATCAAAATCAAAATCAAAATCAGAATCAAAATCAAAATTGGAATTAAATTTAAAATAAAACTAAACTAAAAAATAAAATAAAAATAAAAATAAAAATTAAAATTAAAATTATAATTATAATTTTGGTTTCAATTAAAATTGATTTTGAAATTGAAATTAAAATTAAAATTAAAATTAAAATTCAAATTCAAATTCAAATTCAAATTCAAATTCAAATTCAAATTCAAATTCAAATTCAAATTCAAATTCAAATTCAAATTCAAATTCAAATTCAAATTCAAATTAAAATTAAAATTAAAATTAAAATTAAAATTAAAATTAAAATTAAAATTAAAATTAAAATTAAAATTAAAATTAAAATTAAAATTAAAATTAAAATTAAAATTAAAATTAAAATTAAAATTAAAATTAAAATTAAAATTAAAATTAAAATTAAAATTAAAATTAAAATTAAAATTAAAATTAAAATTAAAATTAAAATTAAAATTAAAAAATAAAATTAAAATTAAAATTAAAATCAAAATCAAAATCAAAATCAGAATCAAAATCAAAATTGGAATTAAATTTAAAATAAAACTAAACTAAAAATTAAAATAAAAATAAAAATTAAAATTATAATTATGATTTTGGTTTCAATTAAAATTGATTTTGAAATTGAAATTAAAATTAAAATTCAAAATCAAATTCAAATTCAAATTCAAATTCAAATTCAAATTCAAATTCAAATTCAAATTCAAATTCAAATTCAAATTCAAATTCAAATTCAAATTCAAATTCAAATTCAAACTCAAATTCAAATTCAAATTAAAATTAAAATTGAAATTAAATTTAAAATTAAAATTAAAATTAAAATTAAAATTAAAATTAAAATTAAAATTAAAATCAAAATCAAAATCAAAATCAAAATCAAAATCAAAATCAAAATAAAAATCAAAATCCATATCAAAATTGGAATTACTCAAAATTGGAATTAAATTTTAAAATAAAACTAAACTATAAATTAAAATTAAAATGAAAATTAAAATTAAAATTATAATTAAAATTGTAGTTGAAATTGAAAGCGAGATTGAAACTGAAATCAAAATTGAAATTAAAATGAAAATTGAAATTGAAAGCGAGATTAAAATTGAAATCAAATTGAAATTATAATTAAAATCAAAATTGAAATCAATTTAAGTCATTTATATTAATCAAAATTGAATTTGAAATTGAAAATAAAATTAAAATTAAAATCATTAAAAAGTTTTGACGGAATTAAAATTGAAATTCAAATCGAAATCAAAATTCGAAATTATATTGAATTAGAAACTGAATTTGAATTGAAGACGAAATCAACATCAAATTAGATTTTTACTCAACTCTCCTTGAAAATCTTCCACGATTTATAAGCAAATGCTCTCGCGATGCTTCCAACTATCTTTTTTTAACACGGTGATGTCCTGTGAAGTGGCAATTCTCGCCCTCTGCAGAACTTTGGAACGCTTTCTAAACTACTTCCTGTATGTACTGTCCTGGGATAGTTCAAAAATCAATAGTC
Organism: Urophora cardui; assembly: GCA_960531455.1. Classification (NCBI taxonomy): domain Eukaryota; kingdom Metazoa; phylum Arthropoda; class Insecta; order Diptera; family Tephritidae; genus Urophora; species Urophora cardui. The sequence goes on from OY482673.1 coordinate 48,393,318, forward strand.
CGGAGATAGTTCAAAGAAGCACTTCAGTACTAGTGAAAAAATGCTCGGTCTTTGGCAAAAATGATCCTAAGTCGGCAAAACTCTTAACATACTGAAAATAAATGCGGCATTCTATTATAAAATACCAATTTTTGAAACTTAACCATACAAAAGGTGGAATTATCCGCATTAACCCGAAATGCCAAGTAATATTACTTTCTTTATATGCACGTCCTTTTAACTTAGTTCCAGCAAAAGACCACAAAAAGGGACATTATTGTAAAGTGCAACATTTTTTGTTGCTCAACTTTAAAGCAATAGCTGTAAACATAAAAATTGTTCATCAAATAACAATAATAAACTGTACCGCTCTGCATCCCTTTAGAACGAGTTTTGAGCTAGTTGTGAACTCTCTAGTTCTAGACTGTCAAGTTTCGGTAATATCCGTAATATTAGCTGCAGAGTATAAACCAATCTTCAATGTATTTGTGTTGATTAAATTTCATATAATCTTATATTTTTTCCATTTAAAGAATTCAATCGACAGCGATATCGCTTCGGTAGTTTGGGCATGATTTTTGTGGCGTCAGCAAAACACTCGCCACATTTATTGTCCTCACTAAAAAAAAAGTATGCCTCTTAGCCAAAAATTGCACATAAATAATACGTAAATTTATAAATACTCGTACTATCACCGCACAGATGACAGTAAGCTGCTAAAGAAGCTACCTAGAATAGAATCGCTATTTCTCAGTGTGTTTCAATGGCGAGGCATGTGTAGTAGAAGTTAATGAGATGCGTCAGACGTTTAATATAGATGAAATCCATGCATTGCGACTCATATTGACAGTGTAGCGTATGCCAATAAGTTATGGATCGCGTAGCGTATGCCACCTGTGGTGGGTTTGAAATCGGTTTGGTTCTTCGTGAACCAGTCGGCCATCTTCGAATTGAATTTTGTCAAACTGATGTGTGGACGTGCCGGCTAACTCGTTGTGAAATAAAAAGACAGCAAAATAAAATAAGTTAAAATTAAGACAGTGAGTAGAAACTAAAAAGACTTAAATAAAGAGACAAAAAGTAAAATATAAGATTTTTAATTTATCGGGAAATAAAGACATAAGTTTAATTCAGAAAATAAAAGAACCGAAATAGACTGTGTGTGTGTGTTTGAGTGCGCGGCTATATTAGCACCAAAAATAACACCGAACATTTATATGGCGACCGTGACAGGAATTGAAATGGAATTTTATGAGAAAAAAAAAAAGTTTGTACATACATACATATTTGTATATAAATACATACAGTGGCACATTAGGGTGGATCAAATAAATTTGCGTCGTATGCGTCTTGCATATATGCATATAGATACATGCAGCTTTAAGAAAATTTAATACATTTTTAATAATTATAAAACATTTTGCTTGTGAAACGGTGCGGCCGACACGTTAAAATACTAATACTTTTTTGGATAAAAACGGTGCGTCCGTAAATATTTGAACAATAACTTTTTTTGCTTGTGCAACGGTGCGGCCGTCACGTTAAAATATAACTTTTTTTGCTTGTGCCACGGTGCGGCCGTCACGTAAAACAATTACATTTTTTTTGATGAAAGCGGTGCGTCCGTGATATATATATATAACAGCTTTGTCACAATACAGGATTTTTCAATTTCGAATAAAATAACATACATGGCCAGTATAACATATTTAACTCTTTGAAATTAAATTGGAACAAACATATTTTACAGGATTTTCTAAATTTTACAGGATTTTTCACAGTTTTAAAGGCTTGGTTATACATATATTAATATTTCATTACAATTCAACATTTTCGGCGAATCATTCAAAATTTCAACAAGTTTCAACAACAATAGCAGCATAATATCAATTCAAATTCAACATTTTGGCAAATCATACAAATAGTCAACATTTTCAAGAATTCTCAATAGATGTGGTGAACTAGAAACGGCTTACAAATTTTTTTTACAATTATCGTGTTACGTGCTTTTGAAGATTTGACTGGTGCTTTTGTCAATTGCGACTTGTGCTTTTCTTAACATTATCGTGTTATGACAGACTTTGTCGAAGTTTTTAAGCAAAACCAAGAGAATTTTCAGAAAGTTATTAAACGCATATTGCAAAATCGTAAATTGACAACAAACGAGTCAAAGCTTAAGGAATATAAAGAAGATTTAATAAAAACGTTTAATGCTATTTTGGTACACGTTAAGAAAAGTCAAGTTGAAAATCTTTCAGAAGTACTATCGAGAATCGCACGTAACAAGGAGAAATTAAAAGAGTGTTTCGAAAAATTAGACATCAAATTAGAAATTCCGTCAGATCCTCTGGCGCTCATAGAAGATTTCAATATAGAGAATCCTGAATCTGAAGACGATTTTAAAGATTCAATAGCTTTTTCAGACGATTTACTAAAAGCCACTAGCTCACCCAACAATTTAGAGAACATTTCATCGAACTTTTCAGAACCATTTAATAACTTTTCCGATATGGCTACAGTCGAACAAAAGAAGTCTTTTATCAGTTATTGCGCCACGATTATAAGAGAAAATTACGCTGGCGATCCATTAGCGTTAGATTCCTTCCTAGACAAAATCGAATTAATAGAAAGTCTAGCAGAAGCAAACCTTGAGACAACTCTTATATCTTTTGTCAAATCAAAACTTGAAGGAAAAGCACGGGAAGCAATTCCGACTAATGTGACATCAATACAAGACATTAAAGACGCTCTTAGAATTCGTATTAAGCCGGACAATTCCAAGGTAGTTGCAGGAAAAATAGCTTCACTCAGAGTTTCCAATAATAACTTAACAGATTTTGCCAAACGTGTAGAAGAACTAGCTGACGCTCTAGAACGATCTCTAATAATTGAAGGCATGTCGAAGGCTAAGGCGCACGAAATGGCAGTCGAGCAATCAGTAAATGTTTGCAGATTAAATACGCGCTCTGACTTAGTGAAAGCAATTCTGGCATCGACTTCCTTCACTGATGCAAAAGACGTAGTAGCAAAGATGATCGTAGAACAGAATACTCAGGCGACAGAAAGACAGGTTTTAGCTTTTCGTTCAAGGTTTTCCAATCAAAACAATTTTCGTCAAAATAATGGAAATAGTTACTACAATAATGCCAACAGATACAACAATAACTTCAATAGGTACAATAACAACAATAACTTTAATAGGTTCAACAATAACAACAATTTCAATAGGAACAACAACAATAACAACAGGTACAACAACAACAACCAAAATAGACAGAGTAATAATTTTCGGCAAAATAGCGACAATCGAGGTAATGCAAATTCGCGTAACAATAACAATAGCCGTAATAGTAACAACAGCAGTAATAGTAACAATAGCAACAACAATAGAGGTAGCAACGCAAATGTGCGCGCTTTAAACTACGATGCCCCTCAGGAGCGAACACTGAGGGAGAGCGATCTAAGCAATTAAACGGGTTTTCTAAAATAAAAGGCATCTATTGTTTAAATTTAAATTATTCAGATTTCATAGAATTACAAATAAACCAGTCTAATAAATTTTTGTCCTTTTTAGTAGATACACAAGCCGACATTTCCTTAGTAAAAATATCTAGCATTGATAACAATTTCCCATTAAATACAAATGACATTATTAATATTACCGGTGTTACCGCTAATACTGTTTCTACTCTGGGTAAAATTGATGCAAATTTAAATTTTTCTAATTTTTCCGTAACACATACCTTACATGTAGTAGATGAAGACTTTAACATTCCATCAGATGGCATATTGGGCAAGGATTTTCTAAAACTTAACAAGTGCGTTATTAATTATGAAACGAACGTCATTTCCTTTTGGGTAGGCAATGAAAAAGTTGTGATACCAATTATTCATGGGCCGGAAGGCGACAGTTGTATCATACCCCCAAGATGTGAAATTTTTAGAATTTTTGATTTAGGAAAATCGTCCCAGCCACTTTTCGTGGATTCGCAAGAAATTGCAAAAGGTGTGTTTACGACGAAATGTATTGTTAATTCGGATAACCCAGTAGTAAAAGTGATAAACACGACAGATAAGGTAATTCATTTAAAGAAAAATAGCTTGCATACAGAAAAAATTTCAAATTACAATGTTTATTCAATAAATAAAACCAATAAAGACGAAAATAGAATACAAAAATTAACATCAATTTTAAAGAACCAAATTCCCAAATATTCACAAAATAACTTGCTAGATCTTTGCATAAAATATGGCGACATTTTTGCGCTTGATACCGATAAAATGACTTTAAACAATTTTTATGAACAGAAATTAAGAGTAACCGACAATAACCCAGTATACATTAAAAACTATAGACTACCGTATTCTCAGCGTGAAGAAATAAACCGTCAAGTAAATAAATTGTTAGATAACGATCTGATTGAACCTAGCTATTCCAACTATAATAGTCCGCTAATTTTAGTCCCAAAGAAAGCTACAAATGGTCAAAAAGCGTATCGTATGTGTGTAGATTTTCGAGGAGTCAATAAAAAACTTATAGCTGATAAATTCCCGCTCGCAAGAGTCGACGACATTTTGGATAATTTAGGAAGAGCGAAATATTTTTCAACGCTCGATCTTTTTTCCGGTTTTCACCAGATTCCATTACACACCGATTCTAGGGACATAACATCTTTCAGTACCGATCGCGGAGCATTTCGATGGAAGGTTTTACCTTTTGGCTTAAATATAGCACCAAACTCTTTTTCCCGTATGATGTCAATAGCTTTTTCAGGCATTTCGCCAAATCAGGCATTCATGTATGTTGACGACGTTATCGTCATCGGTTGTAGTGAGACACATCATCTTAAAAATTTAGAAAAAGTTTTTGAAACTTGTCGCAAATTTAATTTAAAACTTAATCCCAATAAATGCAACTTTCTCCGTTCTGAGGTAACATTTCTAGGCCATAAATGCACGTCGAAGGGTTTGCTGCCAGACGACTCCAAAATAGACGCAATAAAGAAGTATAGGAAACCGACTGACAAAGACGCGGTTAGGCGTTTTGTAGCATTTGCAAATTATTACAGGCGTTTTATAAAGAACTTTGCGTCGCTTGCAGCACCTCTAAATAGACTAAGCCGTAAAAATGTTAATTTTGTTTGGGATGATAGTTGTGAATTAGCTTTTGAAAAACTTAGGTCCGCCCTAATGTCTCCTCAACTTTTGCAATATCCTGACTTTGCAAAGGAATTTATAATTACTGTAGATGCTTCTAAAAGCGGATGCGGTGCTATATTAAGTCAAAACCATGATAATAATGATTTACCAATTTGTTATGCGTCTAAATCTTTTAATAATGCAGAACAGAAAAAACCAGTAATCGAGTTAGAGTTGTTAGCTATACATTTCGCAATAAAACAGTTTAGACCTTATGTGTACGGTACACACTTCACGGTAAAATCAGATCATAGACCGTTAGTATACCTCTTCAACATGAAAGATCCAGCATCTAAATTAGCAAGAATAAGATTAGAACTTTCAGAGTATAATTTCACCATAGAGTACATTAAAGGTAAATCGAACGTAGGAGCTGACGCCCTTTCGCGTATTACTATGAACGAATTAAAAGATGCAACAAAAAGCATTCTTACGGTACAAACGCGATCAAAGACCAAACAGTTGAATCAACAAGAAACGGCAATACCAATTAATAAACATAAAAATATAGAGTTACATGTTTATGATAAATTTTCTTACGATTACTTAAAAAAGATACCGAGAGTAAAAACATACATTAAATACGATAAAAATAATTCCATTTTGAATCTAGAAATATGCGCGCATCTTAAACATAAGAAGATAGAATTACTTAACTTTACGCCTGTTAACGAAAAAACAAATTTCGATGAGTTGTTTTCGCGGCTTGAACTAGAAGCCAACAAGCGTAATATTAAGATATTAGAATGGCCAAAAGATGATATATTTTTTAATTACATTTCAAATCAGTTATTTAAAGTCCATGGCAATAAAATTTTAAAAACTTTAGAAATCATGCTAACCGATCCTGTCGAAACAGTTACCGATAATGAAAAGAAACAAAAATTACTAGAAATTTACCATAACGATCCGATTAGTGGAGGACACTCCGGAGCAAAGAAATTATATGCTAAACTTCGTACAAAATATTTTTGGAAAAACATGACGCGTGATACGTCAAAATTTGTCAAAAATTGCCAAAAATGTTTGTTAAACAAAGTTAAGCCAAAGAACAACAAAACAAAAGAAAATCTCGTTATAACGCCAACACCCAGCAAACCATTTGAAGAAGTCATAATAGATACAATAGGACCTTTGCCAGAATCCAAATTTGGTAACAAGTTCGCTGTTACTATAATATGCGATTTGACAAAATATTTAATTACAGTAGCCATACCAGACAAAAGTGCTAAAACAGTAGCCTCAGCAATCTTTGAAAGCTTTATTTACTATATGGCACAATGAAAACCATTAGAACCGATTTAGGTACAGAATATAAAAATGAAATTTTTTCAGAGTTAACACGTATTTTAAATATAGACCATAATTTCTCAACAGCGCACCACCATGAAACTGTTGGTACAATAGAAAGAAACCATAGGGTTTTCAACGAATACATACGAGCATACATAAACGAAACTTTTTCTGACTGGGACACTTATTTGAAGTATTTTACCTTTTGGTATAATACAACACCCAACACCGTTTTTGACAACAAATTTACTCCATTTGAGCTTGTCTTCGGCAAAAAGGCCACTTTGCCAAATTAAGTAAATAAAACAGAAATAGATCCACTTTATAATGCGGATAATTACGCAAAAGAAGCAAAATTTCGCATGCAAAAATCGCATGAATTAGTTAAAGAACTCGCTGAAAAACATAAACTTGCTAATAAAGAGCAATATGATAAAAATTCCCGGCCATTACAAATTAAAGAGAGTGACCATGTATTAATTCAAAAAGAGCCAAGACTCAAACATGAAAACATATATGAAGGTCCTCAAGAAGTACAGTACACGGTGTTAACGTCACTGTATTTGGCAAAGCAAAAAAAATTAAAAGCGGTTCATAAAAACCGTGTACGCAAAGTAAATTGAAATTTAAACATACATATATTTTGAGCTATTTATATTTACAAGAAAAAGTACAAGATAACCCATTGTCATAACTAATTACATTAAGTATTTAAAAATGGTATTTTTAAGAAAAGAAAAACACAAATTATAAGCTAAAGAAAAATGTACAAAGAATTTATACAAACATGAATTAGAAACATGCAACAAAATTATAAATTTTAATATTTATATATTTATATATATATTATCATTTCAAATTTGGAATTTTATAACATGCATAAGCAAATATAAGCATAAGCTTAGTATAAGTAAAATAAGAATATTTTTAATTAAATAAGTAAATAGACTAAAAGTAAGTATAGCCGCAACGTCCAAACGTCAAATTCACACCGGCAAATTAATTCATATAAGTATCCAATTTATCAGAATTCACTTAAATTTCAACACATACATATAAATTTTCGTTCAAATATTATAGCTTTTTACAATGTCCAATTAAATTGCTTTGGTTGAACGCAATGTGGGAAGGGATGGTCACCCTAACCATTATTCGTTCAAACACATCAATTTAATCACACAATATCCCAAAAAAGATTGAATTCGGCAATATTGACCACTTTCCAACTTCAATCTTTTTTCCATAAGAGGGATGGTGTAGTAGAAGTTAATGAGATGCGTCAGACGTTTAATATAGATGAAATCCATGCATTGCGACTCATATTGACAGTGTAGCGTATGCCAATAAGTTATGGATCGCGTAGCGTATGCCACCTGTGGTGGGTTTGAAATCGGTTTGGTTCTTCGTGAACCAGTCGGCCATCTTCGAATTGAATTTTGTCAAACTGATGTGTGGACGTGCCGGCTAACTCGTTGTGAAATAAAAAGACAGCAAAATAAAATAAGTTAAAATTAAGACAGTGAGTAGAAACTAAAAAGACTTAAATAAAGAGACAAAAAGTAAAATATAAGATTTTTAATTTATCGGGAAATAAAGACATAAGTTTAATTCAGAAAATAAAAGAACCGAAATAGACTGTGTGTGTGTGTTTGAGTGCGCGGCTATATTAGCACCAAAAATAACACCGAACATTTATACATGCAATAAAATATGCTATTAAATATACCGCTGTATATTATACTATATGTACTTATGTACATACAATCGAATGCGGCACCCACTTAAGGGCGGCTAAAATGGCCTTCAAAAGATAGCACGATAGATAATATGATAAAATTATACGACGATATGGTGATGATATCTAATGTTGTTTTTGCTATTCTTTTCTAAGGTTCCTTGGCTCCGTCTTTATGCGATATCTAACGGTTTATGGGCACTTGAATCAATTTGTATTGCGTGGAATGTCACAAATTCGCACCATAACTACACACTTGAATTCGAAAGCAGTGCAAAGAAGCCTACATGCGTACAAAAATACGTATAAATACATATGTACATAAATATGGACGTAAGTATGTATGCATCTACGTAAGAAAGTGTACTTGAAACTAGTTTTCTTTTGTGCCACACATATTTTTGCCATTACGGTTTCATATATTTCACGTTGTCTGTTGCATGCAATATTGTACGAGTACGCTGTTGCTCGCACCTGTGACCATTTGTTGCCAACAGCACAGCCTCTAACCCAATAAGTATAGTGTTTCGCAAAAATGGAAAAAACAACTCACACACATATACGAGTATATATTTCTTCATGTGACATATCCCATGGCTAATTGGAAATGAGCTTGTGTACACATTAAACTAGTTCCCCTGCAGCTAATATAAGGTACAGTGCCGAAAAATAACAGTCTAGAACTAGAGAGTTCACAACTAGCTCAGAACTGGTTCTAAAGTGATCCAGTTTATTAATGTGACTTCATGAAAAATTTATATTTACAGCTATTACTTTAAAGTTGAGCAACAACAAATGTTGCGCTTTACAATAATGCCCCTTTTTGCTGTCTTTTGATGGGTAGTACACTCAGGGAAAAACAGCATTTTAAAATCAAAAATAAAATTTTTGTTTTCATAATGCACGTTTTAAACCAAACCATTTTTATTTTAACAATGAAAATTTTTAAATTAAAAATGAAATTTTTGAATTAAAAATGAAATTTTTGAATTAAGAATGAAATTTTTGAAGTAAAAATGCATTTTGGATTTGAAAAGAAACATACTTAAATTAAAAATGAAATGTTGATTCAAAAACTCGCTCTTTGTTCAAAATTTGTTTGTAAGAAAATATTTTTTGTGAGAAATCCAACAAAAACAATAATGAGAATCGATCTTTTTAAATTTTGTTTTTACAATGATTCATATAATTCATGGATTCTTTTTTAGGAAAAGGGAAGTATATGTAAACAGGTTACTACAATTCAATATAATGTGTAATGTTCCACTATGTGATGATTGGATAGAATTTCAGGTTGATATCATGGTTCGAATCCGGAGGAGAATATAAAATAAAGAAGAAAAAGCAGAATAAGGAGAATAAGAAGTAAAGATAGCAAACAGTTAGGGCGAAGTAGGAAAGAAGAGGAGAACAAGCGGAGGCTATATTTTTGTAGTTGGGACTCGGATTGAGAGAAACTGAAGAGAATGCCGTTGGATTCAATTTCGAATCCGGAAGAGAAAATGATAGGGAACACTGCAGCGTTTCTTTTTTCTCATAGTGCTTAAAATAAAAATAAACATTTTTAAATTTCAAATGTTTTTTCTTGATTTACAAATTTTGCAATGAACATTTTTAAAATACGTTTCTGCCCATTTTGAGCACGTTTTCATATGTTTATATAATTTTTTTTCCTGAGTGTACCAAATTGAACTTAGTTAAAAGGACATGCATATAACCAAGGTAACATTATGTATTGTGGAATGATTTTCCGTCATCCCTTGTCAAGTTTGGTTTGGACAAAAACCGGTTTCGGCTAATATGCGCCATATTCATTGTCTTTTTTCGTAATGTTACTTGGCATTTATAGCTGATTGGATATAGTTCGACCTTTTGTATGATTAAGTTTCAAAAACTTGGCATTTTATCAAATAATGCCGCATTTATTTTCAGTATGTTAAGAGTTCTTCCGGCTGCGGATTCTTTTTTGTAAAGCGCGGCCAAAAAACCGTTCATTTTTGAACTAGTTCTAAAGTGCTGGCTCTTGAACTATCTCCGAACAATTGATTTTTGAACTGACCCAGGGACAGTACCATATAGGAAGTAGTTTAGAACGCGTTCCAAATTTGTGCAGAGGGGGATAATTGCCATTTCGTAGAACATCGCCGTGTTAAAAGAAACAGTTGAAAGCATTGCGTTGGGATAGGATGAGAACCAACCCTATTTGAACTAGTTTGGCACTAGCCAGAAGCTAGAGAGGTTTGCTGCAGGGTGGATAAATCTACACATACTCGTATGCGTCTGTGAGTTCCCTTTAAAAAATCGTGCGATTAATCTCGAAAGAGATTTGTCCCGGATTCCTCTCTTTCGCGCATAATTGCCTACAGTTACTACTCAATTGTAGCCGGAAGAGTAAAAATGTAGACTATTTGTTGGCAATTATTATCAAAAGGTTATAAAGGAACTTCAAAATATGCTTTTGTTCAGGTATAAAAGCATACAACTTCTATTCGATATCTGATTGGCATCAAAGTGGAGTAGTCCACCTTCGTACTCGTTCAGGTATAAAAGGGTGCTATTAGTCTTTCCATAGTATATGCTCCAACAAAAGGGAACACTTCATTCCATATAAAGATACAACAAGTTGTATTAGTGGCATGCTCCCTGGCGAGTGATGCCGGACACATTCCGGATTAGTCGTATTTTTTTTGCAGGGTTGCTTATACACAATATGTATATATGTATGTACCTACAAACGTAAGTGCTACTAAAGCTGTCACCATATATATAGTACTCCTATATTCGTAATACCTACGAGTTCCATCAGCCAACATTACAGTACAGACATAAAATAAGTGAATATTTTAAAAATATAAATACACGCGCGCCATCTGTTGGAAAATAGCGGTGGTTGTAACCTAATCTCATTAGTAAATATGTTGCATATATTTAGGCAGCAGCTAGAAGTTACATACCCACATACATACAGGTGAAACTAATAAAAGCGTGTTAAAAAGAAAGAGAAAACCGAGCAATCAAATTTGAAAAATGACATATGAATTCAAAATAAACCGCAGTGACGGCACATAAAAAAAAATTATAGGGAATTTACATATTTATTATTTGATTCTCGTATTAAAAAATTAAAAAATGTCGAAGCGGTGCTATATTTGTGATAATAAAAGGGATAAAATAAATAAAATAGCTTCACATACGTATTTCATTTTGAGTGCATTATTGGTTGTATGAATATATATATGTATATATATACATATGTAAATAGATTTCCAAAAGACGAAACCATTTGCAAACAATGGATGCATGCGTGCGGTCTGATGCCTGACGACGTTGTTAAAAACATTCGAATCTGCAGCAACCATTTCCAAAAAAGCGATTACACTGGGAGTGGCCTGTACGTAACAATGCCTGAAAGATACTGCAGTAGTCCGGGACTAAAAAGGATTTTTTAATCCCAAAGCTCCGGACGAAACACTGCAGCTCCCACCCGTCCACCTTTTATCCGCCTGTAAATATGTGAAACATATAGCGATTGGTTCGTAGTCCTTTCTTCCATCCGTCTTGTTATATTCTTACCCGTGGTCCCCTGTTGAGGTCGGTTTGGAGAGTAACGTAGTCTGAACTTTGGTCCTCATATGTTGCTGTGTCCAAAAGTTCGTTGTCTAAATTGTCCTGTTATTCAGTTTAGAAATTCGCAGTACTCACCGTGTTGGCGGCATTCGAACGTACATACTTTACAAACATAACCCTCAAACGGCAGAATTCGACTTTTTGATATAATGCCCATGGATCGGACCACAGGGTTTTAACATGAAACGCTTTCCGCCGCGATTCACAAAAATATGAGTGCATAGAAAATAGATTTTTCTAGAACATTTCCACTAATTTTGATAAAAAAAATTCACAAAAGTTTGCATCTTAAAATAAATGTGGCAAATTTCTTATATTAATTATAAACAAATTCAAAAACTAAAATCAAAGGGGTATAAGTCCCCTAGAACACAATGATGCCTTTTTTTTTCAAACGCCTCTGAACTCAATTGAATGTATTTGTCACACATATTCACAGATGACATTAAATGTAATTGAGGCGCATGCGCAGAACTGCCAGTTGCACAAAATTTTTGGATGAATTCATACACATTGCACAGATAGAATACTATCAATATAGAAGTACTATATATATGGCTGTCACCGTTCATAAAGATGCCAACACTTTGCCAAACGACTTAGTATATACGGAGTTATATACATTAGATGAGTTTTTTTAGATATTCCCTCCGGCACCGGAATATGAAAATAGGATGTTTTAGAGTAAGTAAACTGAAAAAAAAATTTCACTTTTCCAAAAACTGGATGGAGCTACACCGAAAACCGTGCAAATTCCCAGAATTTCAAGGTATGCTTAGATTTATGTATAAAAAAAGTTAGGGTTTTGCACGAGAAAAAAAATTGGTATCCATCCGTACGTAGAATTAACCGCTAAATCGAATGGCGTGTTCCGTTTTTCCGTAAAATACCCAGGGAAGGTAATATCGCCGTCTAAAATGACCATTTTCTTTATTTTCTCATGAATCTTCAACTTCTTGCCCTATACTCTTCTCGAAATCGGAAATTATTTTTTAACTAAATCACACAGTAGGCTGCGTTATTTAATGCGCTTTCCAGAAATGTAAAGCTATTAAAAATCTAATAAAATTTGGATGAGTTCATCAAGTTTAAATGAAGTAAAGTCAGGTATAAAAGGGTAACATACTTTAAAATTTCTTAAATTTTTTAACAATTTTGCTCTTGAAGACGGTTTTTTTTGGTTATTCGTGATTTTTTTATGTGCGTGGATAACTCTGCAAATGTAAAAAAAAATACAAAGGTCGAGACCGTGGATAACGGACAAAAAGAAATTGGCAAGTGGAACCGGATAGCGCCAAATCATTTGTGGGCAATATGGGTATCAAAACAAAGATTTTACCTAGGACTTCAATGTAAAGCCAATCCATTTTGCTGTGTCCACCGTTTCGACACATAAAAGTAAAAAATTAGACTCAAATGCCGCCGATATCCTTTAAAATATTCTGTAGTCATCCTGGACCACTTATTCGCCAGTATATCGCAAATTGGCTAAGAAATTGGCATGTAATGAGTTCCATATTAAAGCCCTAGTTAAGACCTTTAATTTGATACCAATATTGCCCAATAATATTTTGGGGCCATTTTTTTTTCAGTTTACTTACTCTAAAACAACCTATTTTCATATTTCGGTGCCGGAGGGAGGATCTGAGAAGGTTTAAAGAATCCCATACAAAAAAACCTCAACTAATATACATGTGTGCTTACCTAAATATGCCCTGCAGGGAACTCAATAATTAGTGAGCAAAATTTCTAGTTCCGAACTAGCGAAAAGGTGTCAAAAGGGAACTAGATCAATTGTAGGTAGACCCTCACCAGTTCAGGAGGAGTGAATTGAGTGACCATTATAAGACACACTTTGATTTTTTCGAAGTGACAAAAATTCTATGAAAATTTTTCGTTCGTTCAATTTCCGTCGGCTTTGTATATTTCTGCAATTCTCAGATGTTTAGTGAAGCGTTTCATATAAAGAGTTTTCAATTTGCATCTTAACTTGTATGAAATGAAATGTTCCCCTAATTATGCTTTTCCGATTCCTCAGGCTTATTTTTAATTTTTTTTATTTTATTACTTTTTAAATATTACTGTAAATTTTATTAAATAAATAAATAAAAAAATATTAGTCAAAAAAAAAAAAAAAAAAAAAATTATCATCCACCTTGACAGCGACAGGATTCGAACCCGCGCCCCTCAGATTGAAAGGCACTTGCGTTAGCCAGTCGGCCATCGCGCCACTTGCATGAAGTGTGTCAAAGTCTGCACTTAAGCGGCAGATGTAAAACTGAAGAATTTGTAGGTACTTGTAGCTAGTTCAGAACTATCGAAAATGTGCCAATAAACGAACTAGTGTAAACTGTAGAATTTAGTACTAGTTCGGAACTATCGAAAATGTAGTGCAGAGGGTGACAATTGACACCGCCTAGGACATCGCCGTGTTAAATTCGCCAGTTGATAAAATGCAAAAGAGATTTAGCTCGCACTAGTAGTGTCGAAAAATGCACTAGAAGCGACCTAGTTCGGAACTAGAGATATTCCCTACAGGCTGTTTGTGCATATATGCACCTATGCATGCACATACTACACATTTGTAAAATTATACCAGAGAACGTAGATGAACAGAGAAGTTGCAACTACGAAAAATCGTGTAAAACGTCAAAACTGAACAAAACGCTGGTAGGGCATCCTGTTAACGTTACCAGAGTTGAGTCATGGTGAATTACAGATTTGAGAGAAAAGTTAAAAAAATTAGCAGCGCGCTGTAGAATGGAATGTTACTTTACATTTGTGCACATCTGCTGATATTCTTAGTTTTATTCACATACACCGATTTCACCAATGCACCAATTTCCTAAAACAGCAAAGTAATTTTAAAATTTTCTTATCGAATTTCAATTATAAATAAATTTAAGAATTAAAAAAAATCAATTTAAATTAGTTTCAATTTGACTTTGCTGGGACTCGAACCTGCGCCTCTATGTGCATATCTTTCTGTATTAAAAAATTATGCTTCAATAGATGCTTTTGTGTACACAACAAGGACCAATTTGATGAAACTGGTAAATATTTGTCCATATGTATGTAGGTAGGTACCTACTATGTTTTCTTATCGAATTTTCAATCGTAATTAAATTTACGAAATTTAAAAAAAATATATATATGTAGGTATTTTGGTGTTCATTTGCTGATGACCAACCATTTTTATAAATTAATAAAAACATATGTACATATGTATGTATGTACATAGGTAGTTACATACATATGTACCTACTTCATTTACACAACTTGATTTATGTAATTAATTACCTATGTACATACCAAATCGAAATTGCCGTCGGCATTTCGCATTGCTATATTTTTGCGTAAAAACATCAATCATCCATATGTACATAGGTACATAATAATAATAATACAATGGCGCTATTATAACTCTGACGAGTTTTATGGCCGAGCTTCTCTCCCAATTCCAGGTGTGCTCCTTTTTGTTTTTCCTACTAATTGGGTGGACCTACAGTTTTATGCCGGCTCCGAACGGCGAATGCATTTTTTGTGAGAAGCTTTTTCATGGCAGAAATACACTCGGAGGGTATGCCGCCCACTGCCGAGAGGTGACCGCTGCTCTTAAAAAACCCAATAATTGGATTTTTACTAATTAGAAAAATTTTTTGGTGTTTTGCTCGGACCGTGGTTTGAACCCGAGACCTCTGGCATAGCAGGCGAGCACTCTACCTACATAGGTACTTACATATGTAAATATGTATGTATGTATGAATGTATGTATCTATGTACTTGCAAAAGTACACATGTGCTCATAAATGTATCCAAAAACAAAAACTATTGTCCACCACAAAATACAACAATAACAACTTCATTCATAAAGCAATTACAAAAAATCAAGTGAAAACTGGCAACATTGTCTTCGCGCAAATCGACGACAATTTCAATAATTTTTCTGGTCCAACTCGACTTAAAAAACGTCACGGCAAGGGGACAAGGTGATAAGGGACAAGCTTATGAGATTTTGTTATTGTACCTACAGCTCAAAAGAAGGCGCTCGCATACATACATACATTCATATGACTTCACATGTCAACAAGTGCTGCGTTTGCTTGCCCCTCTACATTTCGCTTTTGTCCTGCACTTTTCACAAACCGAAGAAATTTTGTCAAATTTCAACTCCAAATAGCTTTGAGATCAAGTCAGTGGGCATGCGGGTAATACAAAAGTGATGAACCTTGCACACAATGGCAATGGTTCAACACCTGCAAGCTTATGTGCGCATTCATATGAACAAGCGCGGTCACATGCAATAATTGGGTAAATTGGGCCTGCGCACTGTCAGCATGTGATTTCATAGCGGCGGTGTCAGAACAGCCGACAACCCTTTGTCGTTTGATCTACGCAAAGAAGTCAAACTTTGTGCAGAAAATGTACACATCCAAACGAAGATTTTTATACATCCCAATAAACATTTTTCTTCATTTTCAACTAAGCCTATTCTCAAACCTAAAACGTTAGTTATCAAATGCACCTCAAATTTTCTTTAATAACGTCCTTAAACAAAAATGCACACTTTTAGTATGGGATTTTGGGCTGATTCTCCATTTGAAAAATTAAATTTTCTCAAACCCATTTCAAAGATAAATTTTTTCTCAAATGCTTCTAAAATTGATCTCAAATTGATAAAAAAATATTTGAGAAGCACTTGAAAACATGTTTATTTTCAATTGATATATGTGCTGATTCTCAAATTGAGAAGCAATGTTTTCTCAACGTTTGAGAATTTCTTGTTCAGTGTTTAATGGGATGTGCATAATTGCGTACAGTAGTGTGTGTTTTATTCTTGTTGTTGACATGCGAACCCAGCAAAAAATTACATATGAAAATAAGCGTTTTGTAAGCGTTCAGATGTAAGCAAAACACTTGCATTGACATTTACAAACATCGCAAAGTAAGCCTTTTGCAATCGAAACGTGTCGCTCGTTATAAGCTTGAAATTAGGATTGCAAAAAATGTTTTTTAGGACATATAATAACGCGTGTTGCACTTACCTGACTCTACTTTACTTTTATCACTTTATTTATTTCACTAAAATTTCACTATTTTCACTTGTTTACTGTTCAGAAATCAAAACTAAAATGGGTTCTACCTACAAATAACTGTAAATTTAGTCGGTCACCGCCAACATTTATAAAACGCTAGCATTTCCTTGCGAAATATAAAGACATATGCAAATGTCGCTTGCAAAGTTCTTATTCATGCTAGCTTATTCTAAGCTTGGTTTGGTTTACAACGCTTACATTAGTTCAATTATGCAAGCTTATTTTATGATTTGCAAAACGCTTACTAGATTGTTTGCTGGGTTAAGTCATATGAATGTATGTATGCATGCGAGCGCCTTTTTTGAGCTGTAGGTACAATAACAAAATCTCATAAGCTTGTCCCTTATCACCTTGTCCCCTTGCCAAGGAACTGATTTGAAGTCGAGTTGGACTACATAGAAAAATTATTGAAATTGTCGTCGATTTGCGTGAAGACAATGTTGTCAGTTTTCTCTTGATTTTTTGTGACTAGGTATGTTTATGAATGAATTGTTATTGTTGTTTTTTGATATGTTTGGAGGACAGTAGGATTTGCGTTGATCAGTCATCAGAGTCTAGCAGCTGCTGTGCCCCGATACACCAAGATGAATGGTGAGGGTTTTGATGCAGCCACTAATTTATTATTGCTCAATAGATGTACATACATACATAGTATGTATGTACATATGTATTGATGCATCATCTAATTGTTCAGAGAGGGTGACAATTAAATTTCATTGACATAGGTATAGATATGGTTGATCGTTGCTCATCAACGAGGTTGATGGGTTGGCCATCAACAACATCAAATGGACAACAAAATGTTTTTACATTTTCAAAATTTCGAAAATTTTAAAATAATTAAAAAATCGATGTGGAAATTGTTAAAATACTCACCGGTTGTAGCAAACTGGTGCATTGTTGTATGGTTTTTAATACAGAAAATGCATTGATGCGCAGGTTCGAGCCCCAGTAAAGTCAAATTGAAATTAATTTTAATTGATTTTTTTTTAATTTTTAATTTATTTATAATTCAAATTCGATAAGAAAATAGTTAAAACACCAGCGGTTTTGGGAAATTAGTGCATCGATGGAATTGGTGTATGGGAGGAATAATGAGCCATATCAGCAGATGTGCAGAAAATTTAATATAACATTCCTTTCTACAGACGAACCGCTCTACTTCTGTTATTTTAACAGCCAGCTGTGTTGAATAAAAATTTTTTATTCACCAGATGCACTACCAGAATTTTGTTGGGTCTCTGGCTTCCACGATTATTCGTAGTTGCAACTTCTCTGTTCATCTACGTTCTCTGATTATACCTTTCGTCTACAAACATACATAAGTATGTACCCAGCAAAAAAATGTGCGACCAATCCCGAAAGAGATTTGTCCTCGATTGATCTCTTTCGAGAACAATCGGTCCACAATTAGTCCCCGATTGTTCCCGTACGCGTATAAATTTAGACTAATTGTAGACCAATTGTTCCCTAACGGGTATAAATGTAGATTAATCGCTTTCATCCCGAACGGGTATAAATGTAGATTAATCGCTTTCATTCCGAACGGGTACAAATCTAGATTCCTTAAATGTAGAAATTTTACAAAAATGTGCAATGTATTTAAAAAATTGTAGAACAACCGGTAAAACGAATTGAATACCCTTTTTTTAATAACAATTTTAACAAAATGTTGCCTAAAATATCCTATGAAAAAATCCTTTACATTACGCTCACATAATGCATACTCAAAACTTACAATTTTTTAAATTTATTTATTGAGATTTTTTTACAAAAATAAAACATTATATAATCTTTATTTAAATATGAATGAACATTTACAATTTTTTAAGGAAAAATTTACATTTGTATCCGTTCGTACTGAAAGCGATTGATCTACATTTGTACCCGTTCGGTATGTTAGTGATTAATCTACATTGGTACCCGTTCGGGTATACAAGTTGAACAATTAGTCTCTTCATAGGACATGCTCGAACAAATGCGATCAATTCACTCCATATAAAGGGATGTAAAATTGTATTAGTCGCATGCTCCCTTGCGATTGATCCCGGACACGTCCCGGATTAATCGCATTTTTTGCAGGGTATGTATGCATATTATAGAAGTATGTGTATATTAGCAAATACCCTGCAAAAAATGCGATCAATCCGGGATACATCCGGGACAACTCGCAAGGGAGCATGCGATTACTACCCATTTGTATCTCTTTATATGGGTTGAAGTGTTCTCTTTTGTTTGAGCATGTCCTATGAAGAGACTAATTGTACCCAGTTTGTATCCGAACGGGTAGCAAAAGCGCACAATTGTACCCGTTTTGTACCCGAACGGGTAGCAAATGCGACACATCCATTTGTGCGACTAATTGTACCCATTTGATACCCTTTCGGGTACAATTCGTCTACAATTAGTATACATATGTACCCGTTCGGGTACAATTGGGAACAATTGTAGACTAATTGTACCCGAAAGAGAGCGCTCCCGGACAAATCTTTTTAGAGACTCGTCGCACAGTTTTTTGCAGGGTATGTGCAGGCACGCAACAAGCAGCGCTTAATGCGGACGTTCTTCACAAATAGCCAGCCAACCAGCCAGCCGTGCTCGCGCAGCCGTGCTCGCTGCTGAGTTCTACTCAAGTGGCTACTTGCTGCACGGCTATCTATGTACATACGTAAGCGTTGTATGTAGGTGGGTGCCCCAATGCATGCATGCCTTTAAGTCCTTCGTATGCACTGCATGTATGTGTATGTGTGTGTGTGTGTGTTTTGTGTGCTTTTGCATTTTGCAAATTTTTAAGGACATATTTGTGTGCATAAGAAATAAACATATCATAATTGTAATGCTGTAAAAATATTCTTACTTTATGGGGGATATACATACATATTTATGTAGCTATAACCAGATTAATTTAAAATTATTTAGCAGCAACTTTTTATGAATACATATTAGAAAAGCGCTTTTTGAGCAAATTTTATTTCCCCTTGTTTAGGTGTAAGCAAGAGTAGATACCTACCAGAAATGCTTTTGTAGAAGACTAGAAACAACGATAACAAAAACAGTAATATTTTTTTACCGTTATTTTAAGAAAATTCATTTACGTAGAGGAATGAAGAAGAAAAGTAGCAACTACAAAAACAACAATACGGGTTTTTACAGTTATTTTAAGAAAGTTCATTGAGGTATGCATATTATTAATACGATAACATAAATTTTGTTCCATCTTCTCCGTCGAAACTACTGAACCGATTTTAAAACTAAGAACACAAATAGAAAGGTATTGCTCTCAAATAGAACTGCGCCAATTTTCATTAAAATTTCTTTTAAAATGCGTCCACAATCGCCGTTGGAAAATTGCTGTATGGTTGTTGTTGCATGCTTTTGAGCACAACAGAGCGCATGCATAGGTGAGTTTGTACGTGCTCACCAAAATACCATGCAATTGTGAACATGTGAAGGATAAGAAAGAATGAGTAGGAAAGAAAAGAGCAGAAATAGGAAGAATGAAGTAGGTAGGTGAACACGAGTAACGACAATAACAGCAACAAAAGGAGCAGCATCAACAGTAACAACAACAAAATAGTAACAGTGACAATAACAACAAACAATTATACAGAAACTATAGTTGCACCTAAGTAATAAGAAAATATCTAGAAAAACTGTCGAGTTTCGACAGTAGGCAGCACTTTAGTCTATATAAATATCTGAAAGGATATATGAAATTTTTTTTGGATATATACATATGTTTGTATGTTCTTCTGTGCTTCTTTTGTTCAGAGCGACAGTGCTTTTCCCAATTTTAACCAAATTTACAGTTATCTTCGCTTCGACAGCAGTGACGCCAGAACCACACACCTTAGCACAATCTAATCATCCATATCCACATATACATACATATCTTACAACCAGCACTACGCCCATACATGTGAATCAAAGCGTTTTATGGCCGGCGGTGTCTGGATACATATTTACGAGCAACGCCAGCCATTCGGTGCAACCCCTGCGGATTATCTAACACCAATATTTTAGGGCTGCTAATGCGTAAGATACACACATACTTGAAAGCGGTTGCATTGCAAAGGAAGATGTTCTGTGGAAGGAAAGCTTTTTCTCAAATGCAAATGTTTTTTTTTTTGTTAAAGACAATTGTTTTCTTCTGCACTTAAGCACGTTGGAGGTGTTGCATACACATATACTTATGCATATGGTGTGTTCAGTATATGAAGCGTTACGTACTCCATTTTTTGGGGTGAAGTAGTTGTCCTCATTGCAAGTGAATGAGTCTAAGTATGAGTATGTTTAGTTACATGTATGTATGCCACATGAATTGTTCGACCAAAAGACAACCGACACGCATCACTGGCAAGCTTTGTGCAACAACAACAACAATATTACTTTAGTACTGAAATGGCAAATGGCAATTGGATATATGTATGTAGTCAGCTTTTGCCATTCGTACACGGAAAGAAATTTGCATACTTGAATCAAGAAAAATGCTTTCCTGAACTCAATTTAGAAAATTTTTAAGGAAATAAGAAAAATTGACTTAATTATTACTGGAATTAAGAAATTGCGTTTTCCAAAAATGAGACAATTATTTTCTAATTCAAGAACACTAACAAAATCTATAGAAAAAAAAAGTGTTGAAAAAAAAATGTTTAAATAAATCAGAAAATCTTTTCTTAAATTTACTTAAATGAAGAAAATCTTTTTGCTAATATCAAGAAGAATTCAAGAAAATTGTATTTCGATGAATTGGAGCAACAAACTACAGCAAAAAAAATTGTAAATAAATAAGAAAACGTTTTATTGAGCGAAGTAAAATATTTCTTACTGAATTTGCATTTCCAAAGTAACACGTATGTATGTTTTTTCATTTGCCATCCGCTTTGCATATTTCTGAATATTTCTACAATTCTCAGATTGTTAGTGAAGCATTTGGTATAACGAGTTCACTATTTGCATCTTCATTTATATTAATTGAAATATTGTCATTTCAGTGAACAAGTCCTAGGTAAATAAGTACTAGTTGACTAATTATGGTTTTCCAATCCCTCATGATTAGTTTTCATTTTCCTTATTTTTTACGGTTTTAATTTTTTTAGAAAATTTTTAGTTGATTTAATATTTAATATTATCTTATTTACTTAAGCTCGTATAAGAAAAGTTTTACTTGCAACAAAAAAAATATTTCTTAATTTTTTATTTCTAAAAACAAGAAAAAAAAAACACTTGCCGTAAGTAAATTATTTCTTATTTATTTTAAATCCAATTTTACTTAAAGCAAGAAAATGTTTTCTTATTTATTTAAAATCCATTTTTGCTTGAAGTGAGAAAACTTTTTCTTATTTATTTAAAATCCAATTTCACTTGAAGCAAGAAAATGTTTACTTATTTATTTAAAATCCAATTTTCTTGGATTTTCTTGATATTAAGAAATTATTTCAAGTCATTATAAGTTCAAAATCAAATCAAATTTTTCTTGTCTCGGCATTGATTTTAGTAAAAAAAATTCTTTCCGTGTACTGCTTCCGGTAGCTTATGGCTGGCTGGCCGGCCGGCCCATAAAATGCAGGACAACGTTCTGCTGCAGCTTTAATTTGTATGTATGCATGTAATTATTTACATACATATGTACTCATATATGTACTCAAATTTCATGCATGAATACCTTGCAGAGGCATATTGGAATACATACTTTGGCTTGTATTTGTTTGGAAGTGAAAACATAATAATTTCTAGTCGATAGATTCATTGCCCTGAGGAATTTTATTTGGTTACAAATGTAAATTTGACCACTTAAAGTGCTACTATTTGTTTATATGTATGTATGCATGTACGCAGATATGCGTATGCAAAATATATTTGAACTTAAACAATGTCCTTGTTCGTTGTTTGTAACACCCATTCGTGTGTTACAGAATCTTTAACATTATTCCATCCATTTATAAATACGAATGTATATATCGATGGTTGAGTGCACACTAAAGCTAAGAGTAAGTTTAATTCCGCTGACTTCATTCAAAATGAACACCTTTTTTGCATTTTTTCCAAGTCAAAGTAGCAAAATTGCTCCAAGTAAATATTTCCTAAGTCTTCTCTCTTAACATGAAAAGAATGAAGCTTAGCTTGCAATGAATGCCAAAAACACCCTTGTCGATCGAGAATGGTATTTAAATTCCACGTATTCTCTAACTGCTAAGAGCTTAGTTATAAATTTCTACGTACATATGTCTCAAGTTACATCGATGAATTAGCATGACATTCACATCTGACTTCATCTCTGCAGCCCGAAAAACGCGACCATTTTTGAACTAGTCCTGAAGTGCTTCCTTTTGAACTATCACCAAACTAATGATTTTTAACTATCCCAGGATTGGCCATATAGAAAGTTGTTTAGAACGCGAACCAGAGTTCTGCAGAGGGGGATAATTGACACTTCGAAGGACATCGCCGTGTTAAAAAACTCAGTTGAAAGCATTGCATTGGGATAGAACGAGAACTAATCTCTTTTTGAACTAGTTCTGCACTAGTCTGGAACTAGCGCAATTTGCAGCAGGATATGTATGTCTCAGGTTACATCGACAAATTAACATCACATTCACATCTTACTTAATATTTTGAAAGTTCAATGACTTTCAAGGTTAATGGTTTGGGTTGTTCTCTCGATTGCACAAGATCATAGATCATATGTGTCGTCGGTAGTTGGTTTCACGCGAATCAGGGCGATCCAATTACATGGAAATATTTTAATTCTTTACAGCGTAGTCGTATTTTAATTGTTTGCCATTCCTTAGATCTACATAAATATGTACTTTTGTCTGTACATGTGTATCTCAGCAATTTAGTTGCTTCCCTAAGAGTCAAATGCTTGTACGTACTACTTTGATTGGGATTGTGTGGTATCTACACTGACACAGCGCAACAGGAAGATACCTTTTAAACATTTCCTTACTTCATTGAGAAACTTTTTTTCTTTACTTCCTTTTATTTACTTTCAATAACTAAGCAGAGAAAATGTTCAACTGGGCTCCAAAGAGAGTAGTCTGCGAAATGTTTACATCGTGAAAATTTGTGTATTAGTTCATCACAATTCAAAATCGTTTAAAGAAAGACGGCGATCACTTTCCTAACTATTAAAGGTCCTGCTAATATAAAGATCGTGCTACAGGCAACTTAATTTACGAAAGCCGAAACTCAATCGGTAATTTCTATCCTCCCATAAATAAACGTTGACAACATTTTTCAATCATTTATATGTAGATAAACACTGAAAAGGGTTCGCTTGTAAAATAAATTTAAAAGAATGTACAAACTTATGTACATCAAGCCAGACAATCGAGAAAACGAAATTATTTTTGTTTAATGAGCAGGAAAAGCAAAAATCCGCGTAGTCTTGAATAAATTATTTGAAAAGCTACTTAAAAGTCTGTTATTTATTTCTTTTAGAAATAAAAACGTAAATTTATTAGCAAATATTTTGAAAAATATGCTAAATGTGTGAAAAAGGATTTTTTAAGGTCCCGTGGGAAAACAGCTATAGGAATGTTTGAGTGAATATACTTATTAGTCGGATGCTCCTCTGCTCCTTTGCCATATCGCGATGCGTGCGCTTTGGTCTTTTTTTTTTGAACATTCAAGAAAGAAACGTGCATAGCAGAGACTTGCGTCGAGTTACTTACATTTTCAAGCCGCTTGACACGGAAATGATTCTGCTGCACTGCATAAACTGGGATTGTAATAAAGAAGCAGGTATGCATATGTATAAGTAAGTATGTAAATGATATGAATTTCAAAATTTATACTGGTATTCTGTAAGCTGTCTCAAGTCACTAATTGAGACTTTTTCGTAGTGAGATTGATTTTGAGCCAATTTGGTATTCTGTAAGCGAGCTCACGTCTCAAGTCTCAAAAAATACTTCACTAATTAGTGACCTGGTGGCGAGGAGGTCACTAAATAACAAAACATTGAGGTGAACTAAATAAAGCGTCAAAATTTATAAAAACTTACAAATTTATTGGCTCTTTGCTTGTTCGATTGCTATTTTCTGTAATAAAACAAGTTTATTTGTATGAAATTAGCAAAATAATAAAATTTTGCTGGTTTTGCTGACTTACTTTTTTCCGCCATTTCGATCAAGTGTAAATAGCACTGTAGAAGTAAATAGTGATGAGATACGACATTTATCGATATTTCAATGTTTTACGCTGTATGATTTTTTTTTTGCAAATCGGTTCAGATAAAACACTCATAAAACATTATATTCATAACTATTTTTATAAGTAATAAGTAGTAATGATACGCTCTATTTTTTTAATGCAATATATTGCTCATAAATTCATTTCCAAAATCTATTTTCGTATGATATCGATTAGTGAGTATTCGTTAAATTATTTTGTTATCTCAAAAAGTCTCAGTACATTTTCACCACAGTATTTGGTGAAATTTTTAGTGACTGTGGATTACAGAATATCAAAATTGGCTCAAGTCACAAAAATCGTCTCATGTCTGAAATCTCAAATTTAGAGACTTGAGATGGGACAGAGTTACAGAATACCGGTATTAATCTCTACCCAGACTCATTAATTTGCCTTAGTTCGTGAGAGGCAAGACGCATACTTGTTTCAGTGATTTCAACTCAAACTCCTACTTGGCTTTTGTTCGAGGTATGTAGATTCATTAGGCCGCCTCGCCTTATATGGACCATGAAGAAAATTCCACCTTACGCCCACACATATGATGTCGTTTTGGAAAACAATTCCGGAAACAATACTTATTTTTTTTTTTTTTGGACGCCGCTAGATGTTGCTAAAATTAATTTTTCTAGAATATTTTAAACCTATACCGAATTTAAAAATACTATTTTTTCCAAACTTTCTAAAAAAGGGGTCAAAATAACCCTTTACAAGGGGTGACCCAATAATAGGGTTCTAAAATTTGTTTGGTCTTTGTTCAGACTGGGATAGAACCCGTGATCTCTGGTATGGCAGGCGAGCACTATATCCAGGCCCGACGAGAGGGGGGGGCTGAGGGGGTCAATTGCCCCGGGCCCGGGCTTTAGAGGGCCCGGGAATCTCAAAATGATATCCAAGTTTTTGCTTACAGAAAATAAACGAACAACACCTTTAATCACCTTTCGCAGATAGCAATCATTTTAAATTTCAACAAATTTTATAAATCTCTTAAAGTGTCTGCACCCCACTTAAGGAATTGTTGGTTTTTGGCGTCGACTTTGCAGCATAAATTTGAATTCGTTTTCTGTTGCAACAGAAAAATTCGGTATGATGCAAATTCTTATACAGCGATATGGGTATATCCTGGGCGTTTCGGACGGTATGTTCGCACGATTTTTTGAACTTTCGAGGCAGAAATATCGCGAAATATTGTATCGTTTTATGGTAAAAGGAAAGATTTAGGCCACAGCTAATGATTAAAGTATGTTAGCGACAGAAATTTAGTTTAATGCCTCTGTTTTAGCCACTTAAACTGCGTTCCGGACGCTACAAAAACACGTCCATTTTTTTTTTTTTTTGAGTGGCTAAAACAGAAGCCTGGCATAGCAGGCGAGCACTCTACCCACTGCACCACAGCGCACATAGGTAGATTTTCAAGTTTTATGCGGCCAAAAATATTTGATTGCCTACATCTATTCCAAAATGCTTGTTTAATGCAAAATTTTAATAATTTGTGTTAAAAGTCAATTTTATAGAAAAATATATACAGTGACTCCAAAAAAAATCATACGCCAGAGTTTTTAAATTTATTTCAAAGAGTTCTGTCGAAAATTTTTCAATAAAAATCGTTTTAAGCAGGATTTCTAAGCTTATGGAAAAAATCCGAAAAATCGTAGTAATTTCTAAAAGTGGATGAAAAATTTCAAAGCGCGGCCAGAATTTATAGAAGATTTCTAAGTGTACTGTTATGTAGCCAACCAATTTTAGTGTAAAAGGTGCAATTCTCAATGCTGTAAAAAATTCCGTTGATTTTAGAAGTTTTTTTCTGTAGGGTGTTTGGCTTATATGTACCTGAGACCGTTCCAATTAAAATTTCCGAAAAGCCAATGAAAATTTTCAAAAAGTCGAATGTTGCATATTATTATATTAAAATTGAATGAGCTGCTAAATTGCATACTCAAAAATCTTCTAGAAAAATGTAGCTTTAGAATTCTTAGCCCCTTTTTATGATAAGTATTTCCTTGACTTTGAAAAATAGGAAATACTAAAAATAATCGGTCATAAATATCTCGGTTACTTTCGAGCATCACCTACATTAACCAAGATATGCGTTAGAAATATAAACATTAAAATCAAATATAAAACACAAACAAGAAAATTATTGTAGTTAGGTACATATGAAAAACCCTGTATCTAGTATTGAAGTGCGGCTTTGTGCGACGTAATTTTTTGCCGGAAAAATACTAATTGCACTAGATATCATGCCCGAGGGTTAATTTGACTGAGTCTGACAGAGCAATATAACAAAATCAATTTTGAACACAAAAAAGAGTGAAATTTTCTTTTTAAATATCCCAACTTTAAAAGCTTAAAACTATAAACTTAGACTTATTGGAAATCAAGGATATTATTGAAAAGTGTTAATAATTACTTGAAGATTTAGGATCCATCACGATTACTTAAATGAAATGCTTTAAATAATAAATATTCACGTTGAAACTAGCACTTAAAAATATGTAAAAAAATATTAAAATATTAACTTTAGATATGCTAAGTTTCGACCATCTGGGAGCAAATGCAGAGTATGGGGTCGGGAAAAAAGCTATGGATTATTGTTCCCCAGTCTATTTCCAATATGTGGGTATGTTTTTTTCTGTAATTGTAACAACTTCACAAAATTCAATTTTGGCCGCATAAAACATGAAAATCTACCTATGTGCAGCGGCCATGTATAGATAAATTAAAGTTCGTAACTATATATTCATTGAATTATGATTTTGAGAATTTGTTCATTTAGTATGGGGGCCCTTAGTTATTTTGACCCCGGGCCCGGATTTTCTCTCGGCGGCCCTGACTATATCCACTAGTTACACCACCACAGCTACTGTTATAAAGGGCGTTAATAATCTTAATTACCTCTTATTTGAGCTTGTATGTTTCACTTCGCTCGAAGACGTAAATTTCATCAGCTTGTGCAGTACACTGAACAAAAAAGAACAAGAAAAGTGCTACCAAAGTAGGGACATTTTCTATTTGCTTAGTTGTTTTCTTTTGTTGCTGGAAATTTGAGACGCTTTTCAAATTGACTTATGTTCGTGAAGCTGACACTTTCCTTACCGCTGCTGCTGCTGCTGCTTCTGTCATTGCCACTTTGGGCGATAATGCTGCTCGCACTGATTTTGTTGTACCATTGTCAGCCAATATTATTATTGTCGTTGTTTTGTAGTACTTAAGGATAGTTTTGAATAGAATGAAGCTTAGCTTGCAATGAATGCCAAAAACACCCTTGTCGATCGAGAATGGTATTTAAATTCCACGTATTCTCTAACTGCTAAGAGCTTAGTTATAAATTTCTACGTACATATGTCTCAAGTTACATCGATGAATTAGCATGACATTCACATCTGACTTCATCTCTGCAGCCCGAAAAACGCGACCATTTTTGAACTAGTCCTGAAGTGCTTCCTTTTGAACTATCACCAAACTAATGATTTTTAACTATCCCAGGATTGGCCATATAGAAAGTTGTTTAGAACGCGAACCAGAGTTCTGCAGAGGGGGATAATTGACACTTCGAAGGACATCGCCGTGTTAAAAAACTCAGTTGAAAGCATTGCATTGGGATAGAACGAGAACTAATCTCTTTTTGAACTAGTTCTGCACTAGTCTGGAACTAGCGCAATTTGCAGCAGGATATGTATGTCTCAGGTTACATCGACAAATTAACATCACATTCACATCTTACTTAATATTTTGAAAGTTCAATGACTTTCAAGGTTAATGGTTTGGGTTGTTCTCTCGATTGCACAAGATCATAGATCATATGTGTCGTCGGTAGTTGGTTTCACGCGAATCAGGGCGATCCAATTACATGGAAATATTTTAATTCTTTACAGCGTAGTCGTATTTTAATTGTTTGCCATTCCTTAGATCTACATAAATATGTACTTTTGTCTGTACATGTGTATCTCAGCAATTTAGTTGCTTCCCTAAGAGTCAAATGCTTGTACGTACTACTTTGATTGGGATTGTGTGGTATCTACACTGACACAGCGCAACAGGAAGATACCTTTTAAACATTTCCTTACTTCATTGAGAAACTTTTTTTCTTTACTTCCTTTTATTTACTTTCAATAACTAAGCAGAGAAAATGTTCAACTGGGCTCCAAAGAGAGTAGTCTGCGAAATGTTTACATCGTGAAAATTTGTGTATTAGTTCATCACAATTCAAAATCGTTTAAAGAAAGACGGCGATCACTTTCCTAACTATTAAAGGTCCTGCTAATATAAAGATCGTGCTACAGGCAACTTAATTTACGAAAGCCGAAACTCAATCGGTAATTTCTATCCTCCCATAAATAAACGTTGACAACATTTTTCAATCATTTATATGTAGATAAACACTGAAAAGGGTTCGCTTGTAAAATAAATTTAAAAGAATGTACAAACTTATGTACATCAAGCCAGACAATCGAGAAAACGAAATTATTTTTGTTTAATGAGCAGGAAAAGCAAAAATCCGCGTAGTCTTGAATAAATTATTTGAAAAGCTACTTAAAAGTCTGTTATTTATTTCTTTTAGAAATAAAAACGTAAATTTATTAGCAAATATTTTGAAAAATATGCTAAATGTGTGAAAAAGGATTTTTTAAGGTCCCGTGGGAAAACAGCTATAGGAATGTTTGAGTGAATATACTTATTAGTCGGATGCTCCTCTGCTCCTTTGCCATATCGCGATGCGTGCGCTTTGGTCTTTTTTTTTTGAACATTCAAGAAAGAAACGTGCATAGCAGAGACTTGCGTCGAGTTACTTACATTTTCAAGCCGCTTGACACGGAAATGATTCTGCTGCACTGCATAAACTGGGATTGTAATAAAGAAGCAGGTATGCATATGTATAAGTAAGTATGTAAATGATATGAATTTCAAAATTTATACTGGTATTCTGTAAGCTGTCTCAAGTCACTAATTGAGACTTTTTCGTAGTGAGATTGATTTTGAGCCAATTTGGTATTCTGTAAGCGAGCTCACGTCTCAAGTCTCAAAAAATACTTCACTAATTAGTGACCTGGTGGCGAGGAGGTCACTAAATAACAAAACATTGAGGTGAACTAAATAAAGCGTCAAAATTTATAAAAACTTACAAATTTATTGGCTCTTTGCTTGTTCGATTGCTATTTTCTGTAATAAAACAAGTTTATTTGTATGAAATTAGCAAAATAATAAAATTTTGCTGGTTTTGCTGACTTACTTTTTTCCGCCATTTCGATCAAGTGTAAATAGCACTGTAGAAGTAAATAGTGATGAGATACGACATTTATCGATATTTCAATGTTTTACGCTGTATGATTTTTTTTTTGCAAATCGGTTCAGATAAAACACTCATAAAACATTATATTCATAACTATTTTTATAAGTAATAAGTAGTAATGATACGCTCTATTTTTTTAATGCAATATATTGCTCATAAATTCATTTCCAAAATCTATTTTCGTATGATATCGATTAGTGAGTATTCGTTAAATTATTTTGTTATCTCAAAAAGTCTCAGTACATTTTCACCACAGTATTTGGTGAAATTTTTAGTGACTGTGGATTACAGAATATCAAAATTGGCTCAAGTCACAAAAATCGTCTCATGTCTGAAATCTCAAATTTAGAGACTTGAGATGGGACAGAGTTACAGAATACCGGTATTAATCTCTACCCAGACTCATTAATTTGCCTTAGTTCGTGAGAGGCAAGACGCATACTTGTTTCAGTGATTTCAACTCAAACTCCTACTTGGCTTTTGTTCGAGGTATGTAGATTCATTAGGCCGCCTCGCCTTATATGGACCATGAAGAAAATTCCACCTTACGCCCACACATATGATGTCGTTTTGGAAAACAATTCCGGAAACAATACTTATTTTTTTTTTTTGGACGCCGCTAGATGTTGCTAAAATTAATTTTTCTAGAATATTTTAAACCTATACCGAATTTAAAAATACTATTTTTTCCAAACTTTCTAAAAAAGGGGTCAAAATAACCCTTTACAAGGGGTGACCCAATAATAGGGTTCTAAAATTTGTTTGGTCTTTGTTCAGACTGGGATAGAACCCGTGATCTCTGGTATGGCAGGCGAGCACTATATCCAGGCCCGACGAGAGGGGGGGGCTGAGGGGGTCAATTGCCCCGGGCCCGGGCTTTAGAGGGCCCGGGAATCTCAAAATGATATCCAAGTTTTTGCTTACAGAAAATAAACGAACAACACCTTTAATCACCTTTCGCAGATAGCAATCATTTTAAATTTCAACAAATTTTATAAATCTCTTAAAGTGTCTGCACCCCACTTAAGGAATTGTTGGTTTTTGGCGTCGACTTTGCAGCATAAATTTGAATTCGTTTTCTGTTGCAACAGAAAAATTCGGTATGATGCAAATTCTTATACAGCGATATGGGTATATCCTGGGCGTTTCGGACGGTATGTTCGCACGATTTTTTGAACTTTCGAGGCAGAAATATCGCGAAATATTGTATCGTTTTATGGTAAAAGGAAAGATTTAGGCCACAGCTAATGATTAAAGTATGTTAGCGACAGAAATTTAGTTTAATGCCTCTGTTTTAGCCACTTAAACTGCGTTCCGGACGCTACAAAAACACGTCCATTTTTTTTTTTTTTTGAGTGGCTAAAACAGAAGCCTGGCATAGCAGGCGAGCACTCTACCCACTGCACCACAGCGCACATAGGTAGATTTTCAAGTTTTATGCGGCCAAAAATATTTGATTGCCTACATCTATTCCAAAATGCTTGTTTAATGCAAAATTTTAATAATTTGTGTTAAAAGTCAATTTTATAGAAAAATATATACAGTGACTCCAAAAAAAATCATACGCCAGAGTTTTTAAATTTATTTCAAAGAGTTCTGTCGAAAATTTTTCAATAAAAATCGTTTTAAGCAGGATTTCTAAGCTTATGGAAAAAATCCGAAAAATCGTAGTAATTTCTAAAAGTGGATGAAAAATTTCAAAGCGCGGCCAGAATTTATAGAAGATTTCTAAGTGTACTGTTATGTAGCCAACCAATTTTAGTGTAAAAGGTGCAATTCTCAATGCTGTAAAAAATTCCGTTGATTTTAGAAGTTTTTTTCTGTAGGGTGTTTGGCTTATATGTACCTGAGACCGTTCCAATTAAAATTTCCGAAAAGCCAATGAAAATTTTCAAAAAGTCGAATGTTGCATATTATTATATTAAAATTGAATGAGCTGCTAAATTGCATACTCAAAAATCTTCTAGAAAAATGTAGCTTTAGAATTCTTAGCCCCTTTTTATGATAAGTATTTCCTTGACTTTGAAAAATAGGAAATACTAAAAATAATCGGTCATAAATATCTCGGTTACTTTCGAGCATCACCTACATTAACCAAGATATGCGTTAGAAATATAAACATTAAAATCAAATATAAAACACAAACAAGAAAATTATTGTAGTTAGGTACATATGAAAAACCCTGTATCTAGTATTGAAGTGCGGCTTTGTGCGACGTAATTTTTTGCCGGAAAAATACTAATTGCACTAGATATCATGCCCGAGGGTTAATTTGACTGAGTCTGACAGAGCAATATAACAAAATCAATTTTGAACACAAAAAAGAGTGAAATTTTCTTTTTAAATATCCCAACTTTAAAAGCTTAAAACTATAAACTTAGACTTATTGGAAATCAAGGATATTATTGAAAAGTGTTAATAATTACTTGAAGATTTAGGATCCATCACGATTACTTAAATGAAATGCTTTAAATAATAAATATTCACGTTGAAACTAGCACTTAAAAATATGTAAAAAAATATTAAAATATTAACTTTAGATATGCTAAGTTTCGACCATCTGGGAGCAAATGCAGAGTATGGGGTCGGGAAAAAAGCTATGGATTATTGTTCCCCAGTCTATTTCCAATATGTGGGTATGTTTTTTTCTGTAATTGTAACAACTTCACAAAATTCAATTTTGGCCGCATAAAACATGAAAATCTACCTATGTGCAGCGGCCATGTATAGATAAATTAAAGTTCGTAACTATATATTCATTGAATTATGATTTTGAGAATTTGTTCATTTAGTATGGGGGCCCTTAGTTATTTTGACCCCGGGCCCGGATTTTCTCTCGGCGGCCCTGACTATATCCACTAGTTACACCACCACAGCTACTGTTATAAAGGGCGTTAATAATCTTAATTACCTCTTATTTGAGCTTGTATGTTTCACTTCGCTCGAAGACGTAAATTTCATCAGCTTGTGCAGTACACTGAACAAAAAAGAACAAGAAAAGGGCTACCAAAGTAGGGACATTTTCTATTTGCTTAGTTGTTTTCTTTTGTTGCTGGAAATTTGAGACGCTTTTCAAATTGACTTATGTTCGTGAAGCTGACACTTTCCTTACCGCTGCTGCTGCTGCTGCTTCTGTCATTGCCACTTTGGGCGATAATGCTGCTCGCACTGATTTTGTTGTACCATTGTCAGCCAATATTATTATTGTCGTTGTTTTGTAGTACTTAAGGATAGTTTTTTTTTCTGCCTTAAGTTTGTCTTACAAACATTTCGTCAAAAATTCTTCAGCTTCGAATAAGGAAAGTGGTTGGTTCAGTGACTTTTGTTTGCGCAAGTCAAACATCTTTAAGACAAAAGAAGAGGAACTTATATACATATGTATATATGTATGTATGTGCCTGTTTGGTTAATGTTCAATTGTTTGATAGCTAATATCGTATATTATATACATATATGTATGTATGTATGTATATATAGCATATAGTATAAGGACATACTGCTTTAGTGTATTGTCTGCCCAATCAGTTGATTACCCAATATAGGAAATGAAATACCCTTCACAAACGCACACAAACACACGCGCATAAGTGTGAGAACATTCGAATCATGTGAAACCTGACAAAAAAAAAATCCTCGACGACATTTTTATTGGCAATTTACCCAGATGATTTTCAGCTTTTTCCAAATGGGCCGCACCGCTCTCCCTGTCTCACTGTCTCTTCTGCTGTCGCTGCGAGTGTTGGAATCAGTGAGTTTGCTTTTCACTTTGATTTCGATTGTTGGCAATGAGGCAACGCGACAAACAAAGAAACAGACAGACACATTTACTGACTGAACACGCTGAACATTTCGTAATTCAATGCCACACGATGCGTCATGGAGCATGTCAACAAACACACACACACACCCAAAGGCGCATACATATATTCGAGGGTGTCGCTTGTCAATGAAGATCCACTTTAAGCAAATACGACCCGATGCGCTGTGGTAGGGTAAGACAGTAGGGTACGGAGAGACAGTAGCATAGAGGTTTGGTAAAAGATAACTGACTAAGAAAGTAGCTTAGATGGTACCTGACTGATAGAGAAAATGTCGAAAAAAGGTAACTCGCATTCACAGAAGGATATCTCAGAAAGTGTCTGAAGTGGGCAGTTGATGGTGGGGCAGTGTGACGACAACGAGCTACGTTTGTTTGTTGGTAGTAGTATGGGAAACAGGATGTGACGTTATCAAAAGACGTTTGCTTGGCATGTTCAACTTCATTGTTACATTTGCATGCGTTCACAATGCGATCGAGAAACTCAATGACGCGTGACAAAATTTACTTCCACTTCCGCTTTTAAGAAAAAGGGTGAAAAACGTAGTGAGAACAATTTTTGGATCTGCTAGCACTAAACCGACAATGAGAAATCAATGGGTCTAAAGAAAGGAATAACTCAACTTTATAGAGACCGCTCATCAAAAGAGTTGTTGCAGGATCTGGTACGTACTTTTACAAGCGTAACAAAACAAACTACAAATATTGGAAAAATAATTTTAGGTAGTTGAATTCCTCTAACCGAATATATTTTCTTGGCTTTCAAAAAATGCTGAAGAATTGAGGTTATGATGAGGAGCAGAAAAAAAGAAAACTCAACGCAATCTCTCTGTGCTGGTCTCTGATCTTCCCAATGCAGTGGATGTATCCCTTTTCTGCTGCCTTAAGCGGGTTTCGATAGAAATACCTTCTTAGCCGGATCACCTTCATGCATTCTCACTATATGACTTGCTGAACGCAGATGCTGGATTTTTATTCGTTGAACAATATCGATGTCTGCGTAAAGCTTGTCCAGCTCATCCAGTTTGAACTGCTCCGTCGATACTCGCCGTCGGTAATGCGCAAAGATCTATAAATCTTACGAAGCACTTTTCACTCGAATACTCTAAGTTGGAGTATGGTTCCGTGTGCAGAAGTCCACGTAAGTGGGGATACTTTCTGACTCTCATCCACCTGGGGATTGCTAGAGCGATACTTTTGCATGCGGAGCAAGCATATCACAACTCTCTTGTTGTTGTTGTTGTAGCTACCAAGACACTCCCCGGAGGTTTTGGGGAGTGCAGTTGAAGTAACAGTCCTTTGCCGGATAAATCCGTTATGCACGGGTATCAGCCCCCCTTCTGACACTAGCCCGAATGTCGTGTGAACAAGATTTTTGGCCATTATCAACCTTCCAGGTCGGTGGATTTTAGTGGCCTCTTACGACAGGCATTCGTTACCGTGGGTATATTCTAAGCCCCCTAACTCGCTGGGAGTCACGACTCCCTCGCAGTTCATTTCCTATGGCTATCTGCCGAAAGTCCGTTTGGCGGTGAATTAAAGTGAGAAGGCGACTACTCGGCAAAGCCACTCCGACGTGTTCGGTTTAAGGGCTTGTTGAGGGGAATAACTGCATAATGCTCTGTATAATGGGCCTAACTTTAGGAGGTAAATATATCTGCGTAGCTTATCGAAATATATGAAAAGTTGGTGGTACTATTTTCAGTTGAAGGCCAACTTAACACAGAATTGAATTATACTCGTAATACAGTGTTTGATGTTCCTATGCACGCGTGCGAGAGCTTTTTATAGCTTTCACACCGACAGCCTCACACCGACGAGTCAAAGCACTTCGTTCACGTACAGAAATTTCTATTCAGTCAGCATTGAGCTAGCAGGTTGTGTTGCTCGAGCAGTCTCTGAATCACTGTAGAACTGTAGGCAAGCTTTGAGATGGGATTTTGGGAAATTCACCTCCCAAATGAACATCGACAGAAGAGGGTTGCCAGCACAGCGATAATATGTGAGATAAATATTTTTAGGTCGTGGTAGAATGGTGGTATATTTTAATAATATAGAAAAAAACATATGTGTATTAATTTGCATAATTTGAAAATGCTCCTTGACCTCACTACTTTATTACAAATACGACAGTTTTCTTGTTTTTTTTGTTTTAAAGTTCTAAAGTTTTTTAGAGCAACTGATATGCAACTCTGATGTGTGGTGTGCTGTAATGTCCGCTATATTCACCTCCAGAAAGGACAATAATTTTTTCTTTTTCACCTAACCTTGCCTACAGGTCTACAGTGCTCTGAATGCTTGTAAATGATTGTGTGTTGGGGGTGGTTTTTTTATTTGGATTTTTTGCGTAATATTTTTATTAGGAATCGTGATTTTGCATTTCGTCTCATATTTTTTTTATTATATTTTTTTGTTTGCGGTTTTTTGTGAAGTTAATAATAAAAATCAGGGATTGCAAATAATCGTTATTTTTTAAATTTTGACTAAAAAAATCATACTGAAGGAGAAATGCTAAAGGCAAAAGAAGTACACAGATGTAATCACCGTAACGCAGACTATCTGGTGGACTATAGGTGCATTAACTTTTATTTTTTCGATTTTTATAAAAAAATTGATTTTTAATCATTATTTTCTGAGTTTTATTTTCTGCTCAGAAAATAATAGTTATTTCGTTCACAAAGATTTTGTCTGAGGGGACCCCTAATGAAATTTTATGGCGAATAATTTTCTAGAACATTTTAACCATATATCTGCATTGTAAATTGATATTTTCTACATGTGCTTCCGAACAAGGGTTAATAACAGCTATTTGCGTGGGCCCTAGAGGGTTAACGTCTTTCACAAAGAAATTCCTTATTAAATTCTGTAGAAGAAGTTCGAGCTCAAAAACTTCATTTGAGGTCATTTTTTATAAGATATTTTCGATAAAGTAATTGCACCTCCAGCTAAAACCATAAAACTTTAACCCCCTCTAAAAAAAAACTCAGGTCCTCTGGACTAGTACTCTGTTCGGCAAAGTTGGTCTGGGAAATATACTCTTTCATAATTAATAGTGTTTGTTCGTGTTGAGTAAAATGTTTGTAAATTTGTTGGACTGTGAAATCAACTTTTTGGATATAACTCATAACCGTTACAGTCCCTGATAAAAATACTATCCATTTGCAATTTAAAGATTTCAGTTTTCGACAATGATTTAGTTTCTTTTGGGTGTAGCCAAGAGCTTTTGTGCTTTTAACACATGCACAATGTTTGAAAGTATTATTGTGATAATCCCTGTCGTAATAACATCACCGGAACTGTGAAGTGTGGGGGAAAGAATCAGCGTTCGAAAGCACTGTTCGCAACGGAGTATAAAACTACTGCTGATTAATTTTATTGGGGTAGGCATTTATTGAGTGTATTGGCATACGTGAAATTGAATTTGGACTTTGTTATATCTAAGTAAATATGTATGAGTTAATATAAGTGTTTTTTTTTTGTAATATTGCCATGTATATGAACATTAAAAAATGTAC
Organism: Urophora cardui; assembly: GCA_960531455.1. Lineage (NCBI taxonomy): Eukaryota > Metazoa > Arthropoda > Insecta > Diptera > Tephritidae > Urophora > Urophora cardui. The sequence continues at coordinate 48,431,059 of OY482673.1, forward strand.
ACGTAAGTATGTTTGTCTTGTCATGCGGTAAAGTAAAACCTGAAGTGGCAACATTTCGTATAGCGGAAGTGCTGCACATCTCACGGTTCACGATTTTACGTTACAAAACTTGTCAGTGACTCAAATCAATTTGGAGAGTTTCCCAGTGAATTCAATATGAATGAAATGTATATGTACACAGTGCTTAGCTACTTCCTATGCCGGTAATAAAACGCATGCCAGTAAGCGTTTGCCGCAAGCAAACAGACAAACACACATACATACATACATATATGCATAAATGGGCGGCAAGCAGGCTGTTCGAAAAACGGAAATCGAAATTTGATATTTTGAAACGTGCCTCAGTGCAAATACGAGTATCATCATGTACCTACACACAAACATGCAAACATAAACAGTTTGATGGTAAGAGAAATTGCTACAATATCATCGTTTAATCTAGTGGTTGATGGTGACGTTGGTGGTGGAAGTGACGCAAGTGACGCAAGTGACAGCGTGACACAGAAGTTGGAAGTTTTGAAATCAACATGCTGCTGCTGCTTTCCTGCTTGCTTCTGGTTCTGTTTCGTGCCAATATTTTCGCTTTTGCAACAACAACAACAACAACAACAACTCACTTGCAATACAAAAATGCTTAATGCTTTACCCCCTGGCGGCACGGCGAAAGTATATCTGACAGCTTATTGTCGCCACAGGTGATTATTGAGCTCGAAATGGCTGACTGGCTGGCTGGAAGGCAGGCTATGGCAAGCAAGCGGTTAAGCAAGATGACTGGCAAGGGCAGGAGCGCTCCTGCCATACCTACACAACTTCCGTCGTCAATGTGCTACGACTAAGCAAAATGAAAACGGAAAGGAATCAGATATCCAGCAAAGCTAAGCTCACTCACCGACTGCGCGGCTAAAATGAACGACGCGTCGGAAGGACTGCGAAAAAACAACCAAAGGCTGTTTCCCTGCAAAAATTCCGAGTACTCCAGTCGCTAATCCATGGAGTGCTCGCTATGGACCAACCGATTACTCCATAACTTGCCACATTTCATACAAAAAATATGGTCCATTTAACATTGCATGTCATTGCAATGGAGTATATACTCCAGCCCCGCATTACAAACAAATTAATCCATGGAGTAGCTACATTGGATTAATTGATGGAGTACCTAACAGTTAGTCGAACATAACAACAAAAACAAATGTTTATCGCGACGACGACGAATGACGTGTATACATACAAACATATGTATATATGTAGTTATATATGTATACACATATCGTCGTCGTCGCGATAAAAATTTGGTTTTTGTTATGTTCGGCTAACTACGAACCGATGCAGATACACGAATCGGTCGTTTGGGCTATGTTAGTGGTCACTTTGAAAGTACTCCAACCTACCACAAATGGAGCATATAATCCAATGATTTTTGCAGGGTTGTTGCTAACTCAATACATTTATATATACACACATACAGAGTTTCCATATACTTGCTAATGAGTGTCTTCTGCTTCTGCTTTTGTTTTTGTTTTTTGATTTTTGTTCTTGTTTCTCACACACAAAATATGTAAGTACTTTAAAATGTTTTGTAACTTCCGAGTTGATTTTGAATTTGAAGTTGCCGGAAGACAGCACTGGAAGAACACTCCACGTACTTATGCATATGTACATACATATATCGTCCCACTGATCTTGATGACAATACAACTGTATGACAAGCAGCACGACAGCAGTAATGCGGAGGCCATTGATGACGATATGACAGTCAGTATGCGTGGCTGGTTGGTTTACAGAGCTACTATGAGTTTACAGAGCATATCGATTACCAATTAGTACAACACCTTTTTGCGTCATTCCATACGTTAACGGTGTCGATTTCGTTTGTTTTTGTTTTTTTGTTCACTTTTCTTATTCTGCCAAAACTTGGCCAGACATTATGACTCCAGCTGCAGTGCGCCAAATATTTTTGTTGCGCAAAACCCCGGCAGAAAACAGAACATTTTGTATTAATTCCAATACTTATAATGCGTTTGTAGGTTTCAGCGATACTTACAGTAAAGTTTAAACACATATTCTTTTGTATGTGCCCAGCAAAAAATCGACGACTTATTTAAGAATTATTACAGAAGATTTAAAGGCTTGCGAAATAAGACCCGAAAATTATAAGCGTACATAAGTTTTACGGGCAAAGGCTTAAAATAAGGCTGCTTTTGCTGTGTTGATGTCAGCAGGCCGTAAGGATTGCTCTCTCTCTCTCTCTCTCTCTCTTATCCGACATGGTAATAACATTTAGTTATATCCTGATGCGCACTTAACCAAACTCTTGATTGCATGCCAGTTGAAAATAAACTGAAGCGACAATTTTTCCTTCGAAAATACTAAATTTTTATGTACGCTCGCCACACATTGGCGCTTATGCATAAAAACTGTGCTCTTTCTCAAGAGACTCAATTCAAACTTAGGGCCGTTTACTCAACCTCTGATTAACTGTAATCGCAGTATAAAGGTGCGGTTAAAATATAGACTACATTATCGACCACATGTTAAATGTATGGTTTGATGAGGTCGATAATGACGTTTAACAGGACTTTAACTGTGGTTAGCGTTAATCAGAGGTTGAGTAAACGGTTCTTAATCTCGATAAATGACCAAATAATTTAAATTTGTTGGATGGGTTTTACTATTTTATAAATTTTCTATGAGATAAACCTAATTTGTTTGGCAAAATCAAGCAATTTTAACAATTTTTATGCATAAAAAATCCCCATTTTACGAAAAAACTGAGTATGATTTTGCATTAGGCCCATTGTACTCTCTTTGCTCATAAAACTCAATTCCCTTTCGCTCTCTAATTGATATGTATGAGCGCATAAGACAGAATTAAGTATTAAAACGTTTGCAGCAGAGACAATGAGTGCATAACAGCAAGCAGCGCTGCCGGCGTGTTTCTGTTTTATAGCTTAGGCTTCAGCTGTCAGCCGAGCCTTTTTGCTGGGTAAATACTATTTCAAATACGTGAAAGTACGTGAGCAAATTTGAGCTTTTGGTAAAACAAGAAACATATATTTCAACTTACCTTCTTGCTTACATCTTACATTTCTGTAAGATGAGTAGTATATATTAGCGTCAATTTGGGTTAGTCCGTTGCAAGCATAGAGGGATTTTAGGCAGGCTCAGAAACGACATATGGAGGACTTTGTCCAAAGTTTGGGTCTTATTTACGTATGTGGGTACATATGCATCCTCAAAAACTATTCTATATATGCCTACATGTGACGGCCTTGTCTCGTAAGAAATTTACGCTTTTATTATTCCAAAAGGCGATACTACGGACACCTGCGGGTAGGAAATTTTAGGATCATAGCCTCGTATGGGAAGACACAGGGTTCAAGCTTTGTACAAAATCATTGGAAACTGAATCTTCTCAACACAACTATAATATATTAGTTCGTCGGCTTAACCATCACCACACCGTCTTCCAAGCTATTAGGTTAGATTAGGTAGAACCAGCGAATCCTCACATAGACCACATACCTACGGTTCTTAGTAATGCCAACAGCGTATTGGAGGTGTTATATTAAACTTGGAATGCAGATCTTCACAAGTTTTAATATTTTGTACATACTCCTATATTTCCTGATCAGTAATGCCTTTTAGCAGCGAGAAGTGTGCAGAACAGATGCAGCTGAAACGGATAGTGGCTGATCTATTTGAGCTTGAGTAGTAGTTTAGAGAGGGGAAAATGTTTTCCACACTCACTTACGCTTGTGGCCGCTGCGGTGCAGTGGGTAGGGTGCTCGCCTGCTATGCCAGAGGTCTCAGGTTCAAACCCCAGTCCGAGGAAACACCAAAAAATTTGTCTAATTAGTGAACGCTTCTATCCGCACACAGTTCCTGTAACTTGGCTCTGCTTTAATTCACACACTTAGAGGTAGTCTTAGCTGCTGTGGTCGTTTTAATTGTCGCCTGACTGTCAATGAAAAAGTTTACACGAGAGCTTGAGGACATTAGTTCAGCTGTAAGTTTTTTGAGGCAGTGTAAACCCCGACCTGAAAGATACTTCAATAGTCAGGGAGTCTAAAGGATTGTTGCATTTTAAGTTCCAGACAAAATACTGCAGCTGCTACTCTTGAATCCATCTTTGATCCGTTCATAACTAAACTGAACATATAGCGATTGGTTCGTAGTCCTTTCTTCCATTCGTTATGTTCTTTTATAACCCGCGGTCCCCTGTTGAGGTATATTCGGGGAGTAACGTAGTCTGAACTGAGATTTATCCCCGTTTAGCTCCGTCTTTTAAGTTGTACTTAATAAGTTTATCTTGTCGAGTAATTGTTGGTCCCCTAACTCTTTTCGTCCCTGAAAAAGTGTTTAATTAGCGTTTCAGTTTCACAAATGCAGCTAAGGAAAATATTCAGTTACACATCACAAATAAGAAAGAAGAGATAGTCGTTAAACCCAATAAAATCATATTCTTTACAGTCTTAAAAATATTACTAAATATTTAAGAGCATTCAGTTAAATAATTTCGATATTCTCACCACACAAAATGTATCTTGGCCAGAAGAGTAAACAGTATTTATCGTTCAGGAAACGTGGTCATCTAGATTTTAACTACCGATTACCCGAACTCAACCAGTTGTTTATCCGAGTTACCGAGCGTAACTAAATATGCAGGCCCATAATTGATTAGATTAATTCAAATTGAATGAATGAACGCTTTGTTAAATTGCGGTTTACGGTAAAACTATAATCTTTGGTGATAATGCTTTTGCCCACTTTTACAACTGCTGCCCATTTTCATTGCGTCCATCCGTTCGTTTGTCTGTGCGTCCATTTGATAAATTACATTTTTGTTTTGTTCAAAACCAAACATTGAATGAAATGCTTCAGCACCTTTCGGCCACGTCCGCATCCACAACCACATCCACATCCACAATATGCCAAATGCCAGCTCAAAGCGAGTACGCACTAAGTGGCAGTGATTTTGAGAAAGGGCAGTCAGCCTCTCAAATCACTTGAAACAATCATTAATTTCATCTTGTGCCAAAAATTTGATAATTTAGTAAGTTATGTAACTTTGAAGAAGATGAGACGCCCAGCCAAGACACGGCATTTTGCTGACTTTCCTATTTGCGTATTATTTGCTTATGCTTGTGTGTTTGTGTGTACTCTTGCATTAATTTATAGGTTGGAAAATAAGTCCATTAGCTTTTGCTTTAAATTTACAAAAAAATTTTTCCGTTCATTCGCCAGGTTTCACTTGCGTGATTAATGGATTTGCAAATACGCATGGACAAATTGTAATTTTCCCGATTATGGCGCTTCGAAAAGTTTTGAAAATAACGCATCTCACGTTGGGTACGGGGGTGCGAGCGGGAATGTTTTGCATTTAAAAATATTTCGTGTATCTGCTGGTGTGTCTATTCTTTACTTTGGCGTATTTATTTGTGTGTGCTCGTGTACTTTTGCCTTTAAAGAATTCAACAAGTCTAAAGTAATTTAAAAAGTTTTCAGAGATCAAAGTATAAACAATTTCGTTCTTTTATTGAATTTCGTTTTTTATGTTGGAGAATTTGTAAAGGAGTGAGGAGCGTGATGTGAATATTTTCGCTCCTTTTTTTTTTTCTATAAACGAATTTGGAATGTATGTATGTATGTTATTCAAGATTTCGCATATAAAACATGAGGGATTAGCTCCAGGAACCTATTGAAAAAGTATTGGAGAGATGTGTCGACTATATTCCTTTGGGTTGTAGCACGACGATTGGAGCATGGAGCACGGGGAGTTGTTTAGCAGGCTGCCAGAGCTATACCCTTTGTTTCTGGCCCCAAATGACAAGCTGGTACCCCGACTATACTTTGAGATAGACGATACACTGTCGATTTTTCCTCAAGAGATCAATGAAAGGATACAGAAATTCTATTGGGAATATCGAAAAAATCATCTACATCCGTCTGCAAAAACAAAATATGGTACTGGCACCTGGAGGCTGACTTTAGGTGCCATTCTGCTTTAGATACAATAACGACGGGTTATCAATCGGAGATTTATGCCATACTAACAGCAGCAGAATTGATAATTTGTGAGACGTGACGTGGACACCAAACGTGTATCTGCAGTGACAGCCAGGCCGCACTGAAGGCACTGGAAACTCCGCGCAGCTCTTAAAAAATTGTTCACGAATGTAAGTTGAAGCTTGGCTCCGTAGCAAAATGGAATAAACTTCAACTCATGTGGGTATCCGGACACTGCGGTGTTCAAGGTAACGAACTGGCCGATGAATTGGCAAATTGCGGATCATCAGAGCAACCAACTGGACTGCAACCAAGAATAGGACCAAGTACAGCACTGTGAAGTGGATTATTGACTCCATGTGGGAAACTCACAGGAGACGCTGGAACTCTGCAAATCACTGTAAAATTACAAAGAGCTTTCTGAAAACGCCTAACAGGGAGTTAGTAAATTTCCTTTTCAAGCTGAGAAGCAGGGATCTTCGGTCACCTGTTGGGTTGATTACAGTACAAAATTAACGGGGACAGAACATGGCTACCATAGGTATGATCGATAGATTGTTATGGCTATTTTCTCTGAAGGAGGATGAGGATGTCACAGAGCATTTTCTCTGCACCTGTCGCTAGATTAAGATTTCGCATTCTCGGGTTAGATGTATTCAGAATGGCGGAGGCATATATATAGTATTTATCACTCGACAAACTGCTTAGATTTATAAAAGAGTTTGGAATGTTTGCAGAGGAATACCGATTTGCTTATTCTACTTTTTCCCCTTCATCCTTATCCTTTCTAAAGCCCTAAGTGTAATGGGAAAATATGCCTAAGTATTTGGTAAAGACGTAGTTTTCGCACCCTACCGCAATTCCATTGCAAGCGAAGGGTCAACGCACCTACGCACAATGGGTGATTGCGGCCAAAAATAAATTCAAAATTAAAGTATGAGTAAAAACATTTTTTTAAATAGAGATCGACAGATACATCAAATTGTAATAAAAAAGCTTATAAAAAAATTTTTGAGTATCTTTTCGTTTAGCCGTACAGGGTGCCCAAAATTGAGCAAAAAATAGGTCCTTTTATTTCTCAATGAACACACCTCATACAAAACGCTCTTTCTCATTTAACTGTTAACCTACATACACGAATGATACATCGTTACATAGATAATGATTTTCTCTTTCAGAAAAAATAACTTAGTTGTAAATAGCGTTCACTGTTGAATTTATATGAATTTTCAAATATTCACAAAAAATGTCGATGATAAAAAAATTTTCCTCGACTTTGAATAAAAAAATAAAAAAAACAAAAAATATTACCTCCTCAATTTTTTGTATGCTTTGAAATAATATATTCTCAATCAAACTGCATTTTCATTTAAAAATCCACTTGCTCCATTTGCTTTTATAATTTTTTTCCCATCTGCCTAAAACTGCGTTTTTGTAAATGCATTAATTATGTTACTTTTGACATTATGAAAAACGTGTATATTTAGGCGACTAATCGAATATTTCTCTATCGTCTTTCAGCAAATGGTCCATACTTTAAAATTATGAGGTAATTTTTTTTATCAGCGTTAATTATTGGGTCAGAATTTTTCAAATCAGCACAAAAATTTTTTTTTTCTTTGATTTTTATGATTCGCGTCTTAATCGATAGCTCTCCGTGTCAAGAATTAGTTCCCGAAATATTTTTGCAAAATGAACATTTTTGCAATAGTTATTCGCCAAGAAAGTTTTACATCAACTTCTTTAAAAAAATTATTGTTAATCGACGGTACAATTAAATTTAACGCGAACTACGCCAAATGTTAGGTAATTATGTATATTTTAAAATAGTTTTTGAAAAAAATTAAAAAAAAAATTTTCTGTATCCTTTTTAAGGATAATTGCTGTTATCAATGTTCTCCGCCTAGGAAAAATTCGGAAAAAATATTGTAAATGTAATGATGCATCGTAAGCTGAATTCCGAAAAAAAAAAGATGGGGACTCTTACCGTTTAAATGCAAAATGCGATTGAACGATTCCCCTCTTCAGCTTAGTAACATAACACTACTCTAAAATGATTAATTTGAAATAATTCCAAGAGATTCAGGTATAGGGGAGTTGGCCCGGTCTTCCTGATCTCAAAAATTGTTTTCTTTATATCTTGTATGGTTAGTTTTCGAGATAACGGTAAATTTTTGCAGTTTTGGGTATCACTACATTCAAACCTATTTTTCGCTAAGGTTGCAAGTGCGATAACCGCAAGCAGTACCTTGTTAGAAAGATAATTAAAATACGCTTCTAACGACATGCAACTTGCAGTGATTGAACAAACCCTTGCTCGTCAAAGTCAGAATTTTGTTGGTTTTTCTGATTCATTTTTTTATTCAAATATTTATCGTTTTTATAAAAGGGATTATGCACAGTATACACAGTAGATTCTCTACATTACAAAGTTTTGGCAACGGTTGGTATGAACGAGTGATACGACCGAGTTCCAACTAAGGTCATGGTTTACTAGAAACGAGTGCTTAAAGCATTCTTTTCGATTTATACTCCTCTAGTGAGCATTTAATTACCTACCACTTTTTTACATTTTCTGGCTCACTTTTTTCATTTATCCTTTTACGATCTACTTACTATCAACTGTGACCATAGTTGGAACTCGATCGTACCACTCGTTCATACCAACCGTTGCCAAAACTTTGTAATGTAGAGAATCTAGTATACTGTGCATAATCCTTTTTATAAAAACGATAAATATTTGAATAAAAAAATGAATCAGAAAAACCAACAAAATTCTGACTTTGACGAGCAAGGGTTTGTTCAATCACTGAAAGTTGCATGTCGTTAGAAGCGTATTTTAATTATGTTTCTAACAAGGTACTGCTTGTGGTTATCGCACTTGCAACCTTGGCGAAAAATAGGTTTGAATGTAGTGATACCCAAAACTGCAAAAATTTACCGTTATCTCGAAAACTAACCATACAAAATATAAAGAAAACAATTTTTGAGATCAGGAAGACCGGGCCAACTCCCCTATACCTGAATCTCTTGGAATTATTTCAAATTAATCATTTTAGAGTAGTGTTATGTTACTAAGCTGAAGAGGGGAATCGTTCAATCGCATTTTGCATTTAAACGGTAAGAGTCCCCATCTTTTTTTTTTCGGAATTCAGCTTACGATGCATCATTACATCTACAATATTTTTTCCGAATTTTTCCTAGGCGGAGAACATTGATAACAGCAATTATCCTTAAAAAGGATACAGAAAATTTTTTTTTTAATTTTTTTCAAAAACTATTTTAAAATATACATAATTACCTAACATTTGGCGTAGTTCGCGTTAAATTTAATTGTACCGTCGATTAACAATAATTTTTTTTAAAGAAGTTGATGTAAAACTTTCTTGGCGAATAACTATTGCAAAAATGTTCATTTTGCAAAAATATTTCGGGAACTAATTCTTGACACGGAGAGCTATCGATTAAGACGCGAATCATAAAAATCAAAGAAAAAAAAATTTTTTGTGCTGATTTGAAAAATTCTGACCCTATTATCTTTGGCAGCTTTTTTATTTTAGAATATAAAAAAAAAAATTGTAAAAATTGTAAAATTTTAAAATGAAATTAAAAAAAAAAACAAAAAATATTACCTCCTCAATTTTTTAATATTTGATGCTCCTGAATGTCTTTTAAAAACTGGCGAAAAAATTGTAAAAATTCGTTTGCTCCATTTTGTTTTATGAACATTTTCATGGAAGGTGTTTTTTTAGTTTTGGTACATTTTTCCCATACAAAATGCCCAGAAGTATGCTTCAAAAAGTTTAAATTTTTTTGTATGGGGAATATTTGTCAAAATGGTGAAACTTATGGCGTTTTCTTTTCTGACAAAAAATGTTGCCCTTTAATATCTCAATTATCAAATTACGTAACATGACTTTCTATAAAATGGCTGAATTTGTAGTTAATGATGCCCTCTTACTTAGTCAGAGGACAACATTCGTTGAAATCACCACACAAGCTTACAAAATGGCTAAGAAAATCAAACAGGGCAACATTTTTTCGAGAAAAGAAAACGGCATTAAATATCGATATTTCCAATTCTAATTAAGATATTCGAAAAAAGTAAACGCTGTTTTCAAGGGAATGATTGTGCTTTCAACTGGTTAAATCGAATTTGAGTGGAAAGTAATTATATAAAAGATATTAAGCAGAGAATAGAGCCAAAAAACGTGTTTTTTGCCTATTTGGGTATGAATATCTCAGAAACTAGAAACAATTTGGAAAATCTGACTCCAGATTCAGGTTTAGCACACTGAAATCCTTTAGAAAAGTGTAATATCATTTCCGGTATAAAATTTTTTTGAAATGCGATTTTTTTGTATGAAAGTTGTATGATAAATGCTTATAACATACTTAAAAGTGCATATATTTTTAATTTAAAAACGGTGAAGTGCTTTACCCTTTTTCCAAAATGATTACCGCATTTGATTTATATTTCAAAAATGTATACACTAATCAAAATGGAGCATTTTAGCTATAATAGTTAGGAAAATGCTGAAATTTCAAAAATACCGTTATATGGGAGGTGGGCGTATTTGTGGGTGGATTTTGTTCAAATTTTCACAGTTTACTATTCTAGCTTAATTATTACTATTTTTGGCCGCGTTTGTATGGAGGTGCCCCCACTGTGCTACGCCTAGACAACCACGACACTGTTGACAGTTTTTTGTTTTGATATTCAAATCGATAACTGAGATTTCGATAAATATGGTGTTGCACTAAAATTTCAAAGGGCTAGCAAGGCCCTGGTTATGCTATTGAAGGAAGATGCTCCGACGCAGAAGGTACTCTTATCGATACTCACTGATGGTAGTAAGAGGAGGCCTGGACTTGCCTGGAAACATTAGTTTTTACCTCTTTGGTATGGTAGCTATAATTGACACTAGTTATCACGGAGCAGAAACAATGCGCTTGATTTTACTTTGCCACAATCGTTTGGAATTTCGAGTAGAAAAAATGTGAAAAGTATCATCTTAAATAAAAACACTTTAATGTACATACATTCATATGTAAATAAAACAAATGTATGTAAACTGAAGCATCGTTCGATAGCGTTAAAGAAATTCGCCATGTTATCGAAATCAATATGGAAACGAATATACATACATACCTACATACATAAATATGTACGGGGATAATACATATGAGCATCTTTGCAGATGTGTTTAGTTTATTATTTATTAAGAGGTTATGGCATTTAAAGAAAGATTTTGCTACATATATAGAATATCTACTGCATTAGGCTGGTCCCCAAATGTGTGGAGACAAATTTTATATCATATTCCTTTAGGGTTGCCAGATACCTTTCCCAAAAAAATCAGTGCATTGTCTTCCACAAAAAAAACAAGTAAGGAAGCCTAAGTTCGAGTGGAATCGAACATTAGATACTCAGCTGTATGCTTTCATTGTTTGTTTGCGTTTGTTCGATATAGGGTGTATTTTATATAAAGCGAGTGCTGCATAAAGTGGGCGTAGCCACGCCCATTTTCAACATTTTTATCAGTCATCCAACTAATCATATGAATATTATTCTTTGTGCAAAATTTCATTCCTTTATGACTTCTAGTTACAAAGAAATCTTGTTACAAATTCCCAAAGGGTGTTCCAGAAATATCTTTGTTAAAAAGTAGGCGTGGTCATAAACCGATTTCAATAAATTTTTGCGTGTCTATTAACACAAGTTATAAAAGTGTGTAAACCAAGTTTCGTCATAATATCTCAATTATTTGTCGAGTTATAGGCTAAGAAATCTCGTATATTCCTTTGTCTAAAAAGAGGCGGTGCCACGCCCATTTTCCGAGATTTTTCTATCTTTTGTTTCCGATCTATTGTAGAACTCATGCCACAAAATTTCAATGAATTATCTCTATTTGACAAAGATATCGCTTAAAATGCTTTTATTAGGTCACTTTATAATACCCATATATAAAAGTGGGCGTGGTCGTCAACCGATTTCGCTAAAATTTTGAACATGTATTACTACAAGTAGTGAAAGTGTATAGACCAAGTTTTGTCATAATATATCGATTATTTGTCGAGTTATGGGCTCAGAAATCTCGTATATTCCTGCTTCTAAAAGGAGGCGGTGCCACGCCCATTTTCCAAAATTTTTATATTTTTTGTTTTACGTCCATAGTTGGACACCTTCCATAAAATTTCAATGATATATCTTTATATTTGACAGAGATATCGCTTAAAATGCTTTTATTAGGTCACTTTATAATACCCATATATAAAAGTGGGCGTGGTCGTCAACCGATTTTGGCAATTTTTCGTCCAAACATTTGCCTAAGTAAGTATATCACGCCTACCAAATTTCATCGATATATCTTCAACGGTTTCTGAGTTATGACTCATGTGGTCATGGTCCCATTTCGCCCATTTTCAATACCATCCGTTCCTGTCTTGATACCAACTTACATTTCAAATTTCATCAAAATATCTCAATTTTTGCGCGAGTTATCGTGCTCACAGACGGACAGACGGACAGACGGACGGACATGGCTCAATCGATTTCTCTTTTCACCCTGATCATTTTGATATATATAAGTCTATATCTATCTCGATTATTTCATTCTGTTACAATCCACCGTTAGGAAATCAAAACTATAATACTCTGTGTACTAGTACAGCTGAGTATAAAAACAATATAGGTATGCGGAGAAAATCATCTTTATTACTGGCATTCGGACACATTTTCGTCATCGGTGAGAGGTGGTTACGCTGTAATCGACGATTAGAGCGCACATATACAACATAACACATTATTATCCCGAAACCTGGGCGTGCTGGGTGCTTGTTTCACCCAGGAAATTTGATCGATGTGATAGTCCGAAAATTCTCTCATTCGTCGGAGTGCACAACGGCAATTACACGTTGCTCGTCGAGTATTGTCCTAAGCATAACCACGGCATTACAAACGTCAAATGAAAACAGTTGGAAAATTAAAAACAGTGTCGGCTAAAATCAGTACAAATCAGTACAAATCAGTACAAATTCCAAAAAATCAGTATTTCTTAAGGTTTTTAAAACCATCAGTACGGAGCACGAAAAATCAGTATTGTACTGATCAAATCAGTACGTCTGGCAACCCTATATTCCTTTAATCTCACACCTAGTTCGATGCTAATATAGTCGAAGATATCATATATAATTTTTTGTCCGGATCGGAGACGGTTGAGGTGTGTCCTTAATTGATTGGTTACGTGCTACACGATTCTGGCCCAATAGAGCGCGCTAGTTGTTTCTTTTTCGTGCAGCATGGCGCCACTTGGGAATACCTACCAACGCAGTGGAGGTCTGCTTTTCTTGGCCGGAGCACCTTCATCTATTCGCATGACATTACCTGCCCAACGCAGCCGCTGGATCTTTATTCGCTGAACAATGTCGATGACTGTGTAAAGCTCGTACAGCTCATCGTTAAATCTCCGTAGATACTCGCTAGCGCGCAAAGGTCCATCAATCTTCCGAGGAACTTAACTCTCGAACAAAAGTCACATGTGGTAATATGAGCTTTTATACCTGTATGACACCCCTTAACCGCCTCCGATCGGGACCAAAATTTATATTTGGTATCCTTGAGTACAGGATTACCGAATGTTGGCATTAGATATACATACATAAAAAAAATTTTATGTAATTTTTATGCTTTTATATGAGTTGAATTTTTTGAACTGAGCCACCTAAAATTTTTTCAACAGCCATTTATTTTAATTAAAGTGGGTAGTATGGCTCACAACGCTTAAACAAAAATACGTATTTAACAATTTTTCGAAATTCGAACTATTTTCAAAGTTATACCTGTATGACACCCCTTAACCGCCTCCGATCGGGACCAAAATTTATATTTGGTATCCTTGAGTACAGGATTACCGAATGTTGGCATTAGATATACATACATAAAAAAAATTTTATGTAATTTTTATGCTTTTATATGAGTTGAATTTTTTGAACTGAGCCACCTAAAATTTTTTCAACAGCCATTTATTTTAATTAAAGTGGGTAGTATGGCTCACAACGCTTAAACAAAAATACGTATTTAACAATTTTTCGAAATTCGAACTATTTTCAAAGTTATAGCTATCAACACTTTTCGAAGTTCCTCAGTTTTTGCCGATTTTCTCACGATTGGTCATGTATTAGCAAAAAAAAAAAACATTTTGGGGCACTTTTTTTTGCTAATAGTTACTAATGGAATGCCCAACAACATCATACAAAAGCGCCATCCGACCGCGGCCCAGAACATAAAAATTGCGAATAATGTTTGCAAAAAAAATTATTTGGAAAAATAAGAAATGCAGTTTGCTAGAAGATACCATCTTTTATATATATGTCAAAATTTAGCAAAATCGGTTAGACCAATCGTGAGAAAATCGGCAAAAACTGAGGATTTTCAAAAAGTGTTGATAGCTATAACTTTGAAAATAATTCGAATTTCGAAAAACTGGGCTAAACGTATTTTTTTGTTGTTGTGAACTATACACAAAAGTTTCAGAAAGATAGTACAACTTCGAAAAAAAGTGGCTCACTTCAAAAAATTCAACTCATATGGTAATATGAACTTTGACTTCTGTGCGAGACACCCCTTAACCGTCTCCGATCGGGATCAAAATTTATATGTGATATCTTGGGCTGTGTTGTTACCGATATAGGCAGTCAGACCGAAGAAAATCGCTAATTTGATTTTTTACGGACCAACCTAATATACATACATACATATGTACATACATAGGTACTCGTATGGGAGAATGATATTTTGCAAATGCTGCAGATGTTGACATGTGCCGTGCCACGGATGACAAAAACAAAAGGCAAAAAAATCCCCAAATCAAATAATGATAAACAATAACAAATATGAAATAGCAGAAAGTGTCAATGTACAAAATACATCCATATGTAAAGCAAGTAAGTTCAGGGGCAGAGTCGAATAGAAATACCCAGTTGCTTTGCCCGGTTGCAATTTGCTTTTGGCTTTTGGCTTTTTCTTTACCAAATTCCAAATTATGAATATTCGTAAAAAAATTTGCATGGAAAATTTACGAAATCTTTCCGCTTCCTGTGGTCTTTTAGGTTCATTTTACAAAGACCCTCAGGAGTCTCCTACAGAAATTTTATGCGGAATAATTTTCTAGAACATTTTGGCCATCTAGCGACTTTAAAAATACTATTTCCTGACTGTATAAAAAAGCGGTCAAAATAACTCTTTCTTAGGGGTTCTAAATGGTTAAAATATTCTAGAAAATTATTCGCCATAAAATTTCTATAGGCGTCTCTTTGTAAAATGAACCTAAAAGACCACAAGAAGCGAAAAACTTATATTCCTCGGACTGTTAAATGTGTTTTATTGGTGCAGTGAAATAACGCCCGCGGGGGATAAAAAAAATTGCAAGAATCGAAAATTGGAATTAAAAATCGGGCGATTTTTAATTCCAATTTTTCGCCTGCGGCGCTTTTTCCAATAATAATACACCATATTTAAAAAAAAAAACGAAAAATTGGAATTAAAAATCGCGAGATTTTTTATTCAAATTTTTCGCCTGTGGCGCTTTTTTCCCTAATTCACCATATTTAAAAAAAAGCCCGTCTGCGGGCTTAATTGCCCTTCCGAAAGAGAAATAAAGCTCGTGGATCAAACGAAATAACGCCCGCGGGAATTATTTCTTTTTCAAGAAAAAAAAAACGCCCGCGGGTGTTATTTCCTTTTTTTGGTAAATAACGCCCGCGGGCGTTAATTCCACGGGCGTTATTTCACTGCACCTGTTTTATTTCCAGTTCTACTGAATCGATCGAAATACTTCTTTTGCAAAAGATTAGTGTTTTTTGACGACGTTTAACATGACGGCAAAAACAGTTACATTATGGTAGTATAAACTAAGTACTGGGTGGAAGTGACCCAGTGACGTACATAGGGTTAATACAATTACAAATTAGAAACCCTCCTATCAAGCCAAAGAGACTGCTGTATTAAACTTGGGGATCGGACCATCAATACCGAAGATATGAAAAAATGAATTTAACATCTAGCGGCGTCAAAAAAAAAAAAAATTTTTTTTTCCAGAAATGTTTTCGAAAGAGAAATCATATGGGGGGCGTACGGTGGACTGTTTTTTTGGTACATATAAGGCGAGACGGCCTAATGTACATGTGTGCTTTCGAACACTGGGTATAAAAATAGTAAGCCACGAACTTGTGCATATGCAGCGACATTGGGGAATTATGAAAAACCAAATTTTGTGAAACCCAAAATAAGGTGCTTCATTGACGGCTGGCGAATTGTCGATTCGAACTAAGACTTTGTTCATACATACATATGTATGTGGATAAGAGGGATGACAATACCGTCAACTCGGGTTGACAAATTGTCAAACAAATTTGTAAGTGTGCTAGAAAAAGTTCGCTTATAAACACTACCTAAGTACCTTTATGACATCAAATATAAATATTGAACTTAGAACTAAGTAGTACCTTAGTTTGCCAATGTTCATAGACAACTTATGTATCTTCGATAATGGGCGGAATTCATACGAAGGTTTCATTATGTTAGAACATAACCTAGTGTTCGAATCATAACTAAACTATTCCCACATTTGTTATCGAAAATGAGGCTTGAAGAATATTAAACATATATATAATAAGTGATGACAAGAGTTTAAGACCGAGTTCTTATTTGTTTCTAGGTACAATCAGTTCAGTTATATTTATTACAGTCAATCCTGTCATACCGAAAATTTTATAAATTCATATTCCTTGTATAAATTCATATTCCTGAGAGATACATACATACATACATACATACATATGTACGTATATGTACATATATGCACATCGCATCTGCCACTTACCATTTTCCTTGTATATCATACCTAGAATGGCAAACAACTCAAAGGGAACTGCTGTGCCAACCTAAGAAAATTATGAAATATTTGTTGCTTCTCCATGTGTGGCAAACGTATGACCGGATGAACGGGGGATGGTTATGAAGTCTGCGAAAATGTATCACATTCGATTATTTCATTCGATTGCGCCATTGAAATTTACGAACTCACGTGTCAAATGGCATGTCAAATCTTCTAAGTTGTTTGTTGTCTTTTGTGGGTTTCGCTTTTACAATAAATGAAAGAAGACAAGAACAACGAAAACAATGGCAGCAGCAGCAGCATCATTGGCAGCAGGTGCAATTGAAATTTTGATTTTTAATTTAAATGTTTAATTCTTGATTTCCCTACTTACTTACATTCTTCTATTTTGTACAAATGGGGATTAGACTAGATATCAGTAAGTGCATATATGCAATCCCAATTGGTGTAGCTGTCTAGTTGAACATTTTGTTTAGACAGGCCAATCAATTTTTGAGTTGCTGGACTTTGCGGTTCGATAGAAATGAAAGTGGGATGTTGTTGTGTAGATTTAATGTGTTCAATTAAGTAAATAATCTTAAGGTATTTCGACAGATACTATTAATCAAAAACTGATTAAAAATAAATAATGGCTTAAAAAAACTAAAAAACACGCTCTAATCTTAAAAATCGTACTAAAAATTGCGAAATAATTTAATTAGAAACAAAATGATGAAAGAAAATATAAGTATTTAAGGAAAAGCGTCGGGTGCTCAGTATGTCAAAAAATATTTAAAATCGCTGTTTTTTTATACTCAGCTGTACTAGTACACAGAGTATTATAGTTTTAATCACATAACGGTGGATTGTAACAGAGTGAAATAATCGAGATAGATATAGACTTATATATATCAAAATGATCAGGGTGAAAAGAGAAATCGATTGAGCCATGTCCGTCCGTCCGTCCGTACGTCCGTCTGTAAACACTCTAACTCGCGCAAAAATTGAGATATTTTGATGAAATTTGAAATGCAGGTTGGTATCGAGACTGGGACGGTTGGTATTGAAACTGGGCGAAATCGGAACATGACCACGCCCACTTTTCCTATATAGAAAAAATCGGAAATTTGGTATCTCAGTCACTAATACAGCTGGAGCGATGAAATTTTATCCACGTGTTGAGCTCAGGCCCCTAGGAAGAAATTTGATGACATTTTGGAAAATGGGCGGTGCCACGCCCACTTATTAAGGGTCAAACCTTGCAAGTTTTATATGTCGTAACTCAGAAACCGTTGAAGATATATCGATGAAATTTGGTACGCGTGATATACTTACTTAGTCAAATATTTGGACGAAAAATTTCCGAAATCGGTTGAGGGCCACGCCCACTTTTATATATGGCTCTTATAAAGTGACCTAATAAAAACATTTTAAGCGATATCTCTGTCAAATATAAAGATATATCATTGAAATTTTATAGCAGGAGTCCAACTGCGGACATAAAACGAAAAACACAAAAATTTTGGCAAATGGGCGTGGCACCGCCTCTTTTTATAAACAGGAATATACGAGATTTCTGAGCCCATAACTCGACAAATGATTTATATATAATGACTAAACTTGGTGTGTACACTTTTATTACTTGTGGTAATACATGTTGAAAATTTTAGCGAAATCGGTTGACGACCACGCCCACTTTTATATATGGGTATTATAAAGTGACCTAATAAAATCATTTTAAGCGATATCTTTGCCAAATGTAAAGATAATTCATTGAAATTTTGTGGTTTGATTTCTACAATAGACCAGAAACAACAAATAGAAAAATTTTGGAAAATGGGCGTGGCACCGCCTCTTTTTACACAAAGGGATATACGTGATTTCTTAGCCTATAACTCGACAAATAATTGAGATATTATGACGAAACTTGGTTTATACACTTTAATAACATGTATTAATAGCCACGCAAAAATTTATTGAAATCGGTTTATGACCACGCCTACTTTTTAAGAAAGATATATCTGGAACACTCTTTGGGAATTTGTAACGTGACATCTTTATAACTAGAAGTCAAAAAGGAATGAAATTTTGCACAAAGAATAATTTTCATATGCTTAGTTGGATGACTGATAAAAATGTTGAAAATGGGTGTGGCTACGCCCACTTTATGCAGCACTCGCTTTATATAAAGTACACCGTGTTTCCATCAAACGCAAACAAACTATGAAAACATACAGCTGAGTATCTAATGTTCGATTCCACTCGAACTTAGGCTTCCTTACTTGTTACTAATATTTTTATTTTGACTTTTTTGAGATTTCATATAACGTACTCTTTAATTTCGCAACTAGGTATGTATGTATATTTTTGTACTAGTTGTATGAATCAAAATATTATTGAGCACCCGCACGCTTTTCCTTAAATACATACTTATATTTTCGTTCATCATTTTGTTTCTAATTAAATTATCTCGCAATTTTTAGTATGATTTTTAAGATTAAAGCGTGTTTTTTTAGTTTTTTTAAGCTATTATTTATTTTTAACTTTTTAGTGAAATTTTTCATTAAAGGATGTTTTATGCGGACGCAAGAATAAAGGTAAAAAGAAGTCTGATGAAGGGATGTGGTGATCTCCGAAATAGATCTACATACATACATATGTATTTATAACTTCTACCAAAAATATTAATTTTTCACATACATTTTTTCCTTATAAAAAAAACATTGGTCATGAGAGCTCAAAAATGTAGCCTAAACGAAATAAAAGCGTGTTAAAAATAGTAAACAACTTCTTGAAAATAAAAATAGCCAAACACATGTGAAAGTTACCAAGAAACCAACAGCGAAAAAATAACCTATTTTGGTAATTACCAAGGTCGGCAACCGTGCTATAATTGCTATAATTTATAGCCTACTCTGAAAAAAATACCCGTAGTTAAACCAACAACTTTCAGCTGTTGAATCTCCGTCTTTGATTCAACAGCAAAAGTATTTGTTTTTACAGCAAAGTTTTTGATCCAACAATTTATTCAAAAACGGGCGTTGTTGATTCAAAAACTTGCTTGGCTTTAAAAAATTTTTTGTGAGAAAATATTTTTTTGTGAGAAAGCCAACAAAAAAATAATGATGGAGAGAAGATGAAGAGAAAAATCCAAAAAAAAAGTTTATTTTTAGCAACAATTTTCTCCCTGTTGTTGATTTAAAGGCAAAAGTATTTGATCCAACAGTTTCCGTTGTAAACAAAACTAATGAGAACAAATTTTTTAAATTTTGTTTTTACAATGATTCAAATAATTCATGGATTCCTTTGTAGGAAATGGAAGTATAAATAGGTTACTACAATTCAATATAATGTTGAATGTTCCACTATGTGATGATTGGATAGAATTTCAGGTTGATGTCATGGTTCGAATCCGGAGGAGAATATAAAATAAAGAAGAAAAATCAGAATAAAAAATAAAGATAGCAACCAGTGAATGATAAGAAGGAGAGAAGAATAGGAGAACAAGCGGAGGCTACATATATGCAGTTGGGACCCGTACGGAGAGTAAAATGCAAACAGAAATTTATTTTTAGGTGAAAATTTTTTCCAACAATCTCCGTTATTGACTTAAATCAATACGCTCGCATCTTTGAAACAACAACGGAGCGTTGTTGGGCACATTTCAACTGCGGAAAGTAGTTGATTTAACAGCGATAGTCTTTAGATTTACAACGTTTTTTTTTTCAGAGTATAAATAGAATTTGAACAAAGAAAAACGAAAAACCAGTTCTTGCTTTGCATACGTATGTATGTACATGCGGTTGTTTTTATTGCAAACACAACAACAACAAAACAGAAAGCTTGTTTCTTATTAGCTTGCATACGGGAGTGAATTGAATGAAATTCATAGAGGCTATTTTGAAGAGAGGTAACTTAAAAGCCTCAATGAAGCATAGAATATAATGTTGAATGTCCACTATATGATGTCGGTGGGTTGAATCCCATGTTGATGTCACGTTTCGAATCCGGAGGTGAATAGAAATTATAGAGGAAAGAACACAATAAAAGTAAAGTGAATGTTTCAAAAAAATAAGAATTGAGTTAAATGTTGCAACTTTTAGGATGGGATGAAGTTACATACATACATACATACATACAAGTGAAGCTAATAAAAGCGTGTTAAATAAGATTAATGTAAATGCTTAAAGAAAAAGATGTGAAATGATGTGTTGTGGAACGATTTTCCGTCCTCTCTTGTCAAGTTTGGTTTGTAGACAAACCGGTTTTGGCTAATATGCGCCAACTTCAGTGTCGTTTTTCGCATGGCGCATATTAGCCGAAACCGGTTTCTCTCCTAAACAAACTTGACAAAGGAATACGGAAAATCGTACCAAAATACATCATATTCATAAAGTAATAAGATGTGAAAAATTAATATGAGCACATCAGAGTAAATATTTTTTCTTTCTGAAAAAGTTCCTAAATCGCTGCTTTTGCGAACGGGTTAATACATAAATTAAATGCTACAAAATTATTCAAAATGTAATTTGGCAATTTTCGGTGCAATATCTATTTTAATCCTTGGCTTCACTTATAAAAAAATGAGGTAAAAAATTGCAGGTGATTAAATGGAATTGTGGTAGGCCGCGAAAAACTATCTCTAAGATGGGATAGTGGAACCAGAGTTCCTCTGCAAACTTCACATATTCTTTAGTAAATCTGGGAAGCTTGTTGAGTGGTAGAGAATGTGCATCCGCCATTCTCAATACATCCTAGCCGAGAATACGCAATCTTAGTCTAGCGAATGCCGGACAGGCGTAGAGAAAATGTTATGTGCCGTCGTCGTCCTCATTCAGACGAGATAGCCATAATAAACTATCGATTATGCCAATGGTGGTCATGAGCTGCTCCAATGGATTGTGTCCTGCAATCAACCTCACAAGTGCTCGAAGCTCCCACCTTCTCTGCCTGCGAAGGAAGTTTGCTATCCCTCTGTTAGGCTTTTTCAGAAAGCCCTTTGTAATTTTACAGGAATCTGCAGAGTTCAGCGTGAATTTTCCTCATGGAGTACCGGATGTATGTACCTCACAGTGCCCGCTATAGTTCGTCCTATGATTGACTGCGGTCCAGTTAGGTATTAGTTGGGTACTTCATAAAAGAATCATATAAGACTCAGTGTCTCCCGTGATTTTTAGAGTGCCTGATTACTTCACAGTGCCCGCTATACTAGGTCCTATTATTGGCTGCGGTCCAGTTGGTTATTCCGCTGATCCGCAATTCGACAACTCAATTCAGTTCGTTACTTTGAACAGCGCAGTGTCCGGGTAACCACAAAAGCTGAAGTTTATTCCATTTTGCTATGGAGTCAAGCTTCAACTTATATTCGTGAAGTAGACCTCTAGGTTTCAGCCAGATGCAGTACCATATTCTCTTTTTAATCTGTCTGTGTAGGTGATTTTCTATGATCCTCCTAGTAGAGTTTCTGGATCTCTCCATTGATCTCTTTTTGGAAAATCGACAGTGTATCGTCTACTAATGGATAATCGGGATACCAGCTTGTAATTTGGGCCAGAAGCAAAGTGTATATCTCTAGCAGCCTGCTAAGCAACTCCCCTTGCCCCGAGCTCCAAGCATCGTGCCACAACCCCGAAGGAGTTTAGTCGACACTCAAGTGACCATAAAAGTTTCTTAAAGACTTTCACATTTTTCTTTGCAGTCCAAAGTATCTAACAAAGAATAAAGAATCAAACCAGTTGTAATCTCAAATACCCCATAATTGCTGCGAAATTGTCTACCACTTATTGCTCAGTCAGTCGCAAAAGAAACCATCCCAAAAGTACCAGTAATTAGCATGCCATGCGCTCTCAAATAAAACTCGCTTAAAATTCTTATTAAGTACTTATGCGAAAAAGGGTAAAAAGCTATCATTACTCGTCTGCTATTCAAATACAGATTTCTACAGCATTCAAACACTTAAACAGATATTCGTATCTGTTCATTCATTCATTTATTCTACACTTTTGTTTTGGTTCATTGATTTGCATTTCTTTGTCAATTTTTTACACAACCAGCAAATTGACTAAAACCGTTTCTTTTTTTGTTTTGAGATATTACCATTTTGACTCTTTTACTTCACTTGTTTAAAAAAAATAAAATTGTTTCCTGAATTCTTTTTATACTCAGCTGTACTAGTACACAGAGTATTATAATTTTGATTTCATAACGGTGGATTGTAACATAATGAAATAATCGAGATAGATATGGACTTATATATATCAAAATGATCAGGGTGAAAAGAGAAATCGATTGAGCCATGTCCGTCCGTCCGTCCGTCCGTCCGTCCGTCCGTCCGTCCGTCCGTCCGTCCGTCC
Organism: Urophora cardui; assembly: GCA_960531455.1. Lineage (NCBI taxonomy): Eukaryota > Metazoa > Arthropoda > Insecta > Diptera > Tephritidae > Urophora > Urophora cardui. Next base: position 48,454,298 of record OY482673.1, read on the forward strand.
GTCCGTCCGTCCGTCCGTCCGTCCGTACGCACGATAACTCGCGTAAAAATTGAGATATTTTGATGAAATTTGAAATGCAAGTTGGTATCGAGACTGGGACGGTTGGTATTGAAAATGGGCGAAATCGGACCATGACCACGCCCACTTTTCCTATATAGAAAAAATCGGAAATTTGGTATCTCAGCCACTAATATAGCTAGAGTGATAAAATTTTACCCACGTATTGAGCTCAGGCCGTTATGAAGAAATTTGATTAAGTTTTGGAAAATGGGCGGTGCCACGCCCACTTATTAAGGGTCAAACATTGAAAGTTTTATATGTCATAACTCAGAAACCGTTGAAGATATATCGATGAAATTTGGTATGCGTAATTTGCTTACCTAGACAAATGTTTTGGCGAAAAATTATCAAAATCGGTTGACGGCCACGCCCACTTTGATATATGGGAACTATAAAGGGGCCTAATAAAAACATTTTAAGCGATATCTCTGTCAAATATAAAGATCTATCACTGAATTTTTGTGGCAGGAGTCCAACTACGGACATAAAACAAAAAGTACAAAAATTTTGGAAAATGGGCGGTGCCACGCCCACTTATTAAGGGGCAAACATTGAAAGTTTTATATGTCATAACTCAGAAACCGTTGAAGATATATCGATGAAATTTGTTTTGCGTAATTTGCTTACTTAGACAAATGTTTTGGCGAAAAATTATCAAAATCGGTTGACGGCCACGCCCACTTTTATATATGGGAACTATAAAGGGGCCTAATAAAAACATTTTAAGCGATATCTCTGTCAAATATAAAGATCTATCACTGAAATTTTGTGGCAGGAGACCAACTAGGGACATAAAACAAAAAATATAAAAATTTTGGAAAATGGGCGGTGCCACGCCCACTTATTAAGGGGCAAATATTGAAAGTTTTATAAGCCATAACTCATAAACCGTTAAAGATATATCGATGAAATTTGGTACGCGTGATATATTTACTTAGCCAAATGTGTGGACGAAAGATTTCCAAAATCGGTTGACGACCACGCCCACTTTTATATATGGGTTTTATAAAGTGACCTAATAAAAACATTTTAAGCGATCTCTCTGTCAAATATAAAGATCTATCACTGAAATTTTGTGACATGAGTTCTACAATAGACCGGAAACAAAATATAAAAAAGTTTGGAAAATGGGCGTGGCACCGCCTCTTTTTATACAAAGGAATCTATGTGCCTATTACTCGACAAATAACTGAGATATTATGACGAAACTTGGTTTATACACTTTTATAACATGTGTTAATAGACACGCAAAAATGTATTGAAATCGGTTTATGACCACGCCTACTTTTTAACAAAGATATTTCTGGAACACCCTTTTGGAATTTGTAACGTGAAGTTTTTGTAACTAAAAGTCATAGAGGGATGCAATTTTGCACTAACAATAATATTTATATGCTTATTTGGATGATTGATACAAATTTTGAAAATGGGCGTGGCTGCGCCCTGTTTATGCAGCACTTGTGTCATATAAAATACACCCTATATCGAACAAACGCAAACAAACAATGAAAGCATACAGCTGAGTATCTAATGTTCGATTCCACTCGAACTTAGGCTTCCTTACTTGTTTCTTTTGTTTTATTAAATTTTGTGTGACTGCTGCGGTATTTTTTATTTGTTTGCCAGGAAATTTGCATTCTTCTGTGTATGTACTCGTAGTATCTTCCGAAGCACCACAAACAAATCACTTTTGCTATGAAAACAATATCTATCGTATACCGTCTCGTGGTTTCTATTTTTTAATATCTTTAGATTGAATTGTTGGACATCCTCTTTTGTCTATTTCGCGGTTTTTAATTTAGTTAGTTTTTTTTTTGTTTTTGCTTGCTTTCAAAATATTATTGGATGTCGTCATTTGTTTAGATAGAACTTAAACTATTATTTTGATTGAATTTTTTACCAATATATGTATGTATGTATGTATGTATGTAGATAATGACTGGTTAGGGGTTTTGTGTTGGGGTTAATTAAAGCTAAACATGACATACATACATACATATGTAAATTCAATTTAAGATGCTTGTGGGTCTATATTTATAATCAAACATGGCAGAACAACACAATCTAGATTATGATTGAAATATGATGCTGAAATCAAATTAAATATTCGAAGGTAGCAAATGGTACTTGTGCATTTTCTGTCTCTTGCGTTGATCTTTCGCTAGGATCCTCTTCTCTAATTTCAGACTAAACAAAGCAGGCCAAAACGGTTGTTATTTACATATGTACGTAGCATCTGGACTATAAGGTGACTAAAGAAATCGGTCGAACAAAGTTTAATTAAGCACTTTTCCATGAGTGATCGTGACCATTTGAGAGTATTGTTCTGCTTTGAAAAGGGTTTAGATCGAGAAAAGCTGACCCAATCCTAATTCGTAAAAATTTTGGCATATCTATAACTTATCTCCTTGGCCTCAAATGGCAAGCTGATACCCCGAGCATCCTTTGGTAGACGATAGATAAACGGTCGTTTTTCCCACAAGAGATCAATGGAGCGATCCAGAAACTCTACTGGGAGAATCGAAGAAAATCATCTACACAAACTAGTGATGGGCGAGTCCGAGATGTTTTATTCGATTCTCTCGATTGTTGGAACATCTCGAATGCTCTCGATGGTTTTCATTCGTATTCGAGTCAAGTCGTAAATGGCCGTCAGTCGAAACAATCGCTAAAACATCTCGGACTCGCCAACGATTCCTCTCGTTTTCAAAGCAACCCTACAACATCTCGGACTCGCTGCAAAAAATACATAATAATTGTTGTTGCCGCTTGAATATTAAAATTGCTTTACAAAACATACAGAGTGGTACAAATCTATTGCCGTTGTTGCTACTCGTAAAATTCATTTGTTTCATAAGCGTCTCACTTCAGAAAATTTATTAATGTTTAAATAATTAATTATGTATTATTATTATGCACGACACTGTTTAGTTGTGATTGCAATAATGCAGCGTCTATGTATAGCATATTTTTCAATTTGGTTAATTTATTTATGTATTTGCCTCACTTCCATTAAAAATCCTACTTTCTTTATCAACAAACCTCATTCAGTTTATTTTATCAACTAAAACATATCATCAAAACAACATCCGGCCCGCCGACTCGGAACAATCGCAAAAACATCTCGTTTGTGTAGTCGAGATGTCATCGAAACAACCTACGACTCGCCGACTCGGAACAATCGCAAAAACATCTCGCTTGTGTAGTCGAGTTGTCATCGAAACAACCTCCGACTCGCCGACTCGGAACAATCGCAAAAACATCTCGATTGTGTAGTCGAGGAGCGAGTCAACTTTTGACTCGATTGTGATTTTGCATCGATGGCGATTCTCTCGATTGTCTAAACATCTCGGACTCGCCCATCACTAACACAAACGGATCAAAAACAGAATATGGTACTGGATCCGGTGACATTTTTCAATCGCAGATTTATGTCATACTAAAAGCAGCAGAATGGATTATTGGTGAGAGGTAGCATGGACACCAAATATGTATCTGCAGTGACAGCCAGACCGCACTGAAGGCACTGGAAACTGCGCGAATCTCTTCAAAAATTGTTCACGAATGTAAGTTGAAGCTTGGCTCCGTAGCAAAATGTAATAAACTTCAATGTATTGGGTATCCAGACACTGCGGTGTTCAAGGTAACGAACTGGCCGATGAATTGGCAAATTGCGGACCAGCGAAACAACCAACTGAACCGCAGCCAATAATAGAACCAAGTACAGCACTGTGAAGTATATCAGGGACTCCATGAGGAAATTCATGGGAGACGCTGGAACTATAGAGATTCCTATAAAATTACAAAGTTCTTGTAGAAAAAATAAAGAAGAAAACTTAAATATAGCAAACTTCCTCCTCTAGTAGAGGAGGATGAAGCTTCGGGCCCTTGTGAGCTTGATTACCGCACACAATTCATGGGGACAACACATGGCCACCATAGGTATCATCTGGAGATCATTATGAATATCTTGTTTGGAGAAGATGGCCTTCGCTAGACTAAGATTGCACATCCTCGGGTCGGATGTACCTATTGAGAATGGCGGATGCACATTCTCTGCCACTCGACAATTTTCTCAGATTTATGAAAAAATTTGGTAAGTTTGCAGAGAAAAACTGATTCCACTATCCAACCTTTTTCTGACATTCTGATCCTTTCTAAAGGCCCTAAGTACAATGGGAAATATGCCTGAGTGCTTGGGAAGGACATATGTAGTTTTTCCCGTCCTACCACAATTCCATTCCATTCCATCTATCTCTCGGCGGATGGTGTCATCAATTTTGGACAACTTAGTAACAAAAGCATTTCGAGCGTGCATATTTGTTTCAAGCTAGATTTTATTGGAACCCAATACTTATATCGTAAATAACGAGCAGCCGGTGTCTATGCAATCAAATATCTACCTCTGTTTTCCTTTCTCTAACTCGGTGTGCGCAAGAAGTAGTTTAATCTCTCTGCTTTTTAGAAGGTCCTCTGCACTGTCAAGTTTACAATTTCGCTACGCTTTTCAATTTTAAGTAGATTTCGCGCAGTGATTACCAACACAGAAAATGAGCAGAATATCATCGGAGGGAACGGTTTTTGCACAGGGTTGCATTATAGAAAAGTGTAAACATAATAAGCCATTAGAATTTTTTTTTTAAATAGTTTATTTTCTGTTTGCAAAGACTACAGCTAAATTGAATTAAGGCTTGCCATTTACATCCCTCTTTTGCGGAGCAACCAGACTTTGAGTGAAAGTGCAATTGGCATACTAAATTGAAGTTTGACATTTTTGTTATTTGAGAAGTTAAGATAGGCAGAAATGCATACATACATATGCACATATACAATACATATATACATATGTATGTATGTAAGCCTAAAAAGCACTGTGTTTATGGATGTACGCATGAGTCGTTAGCGCCTGCGGCTTTAAATGTCAACTGCTGACGAACACTTTGTTCAAATAATTTTTTGTGTCACTCGATTTATATACTCTATTGTGTGTTGTAAAGAGAGTTTTGAAGGCATTTTTCTTACTGTATATAACACTTATGTATCTGTAGGAAAACAAAAATTAAGGAAACTCAAATTTTTTTGACAATCCAATTAAAAATTTGTTATAGTCAACTTGACTTTGCGTTATTTTTTTGATTGTGATCTAATACCTTTAAACGAGCAATGCTTGTATATATATAACCAGGATCTCGGAAACGGCTCCAACGATGCAGGTAGCTTTGGGGGTGAACTCTCGAAAAATTTAATTTGTTTTATTACTTTAATGTCGGGTCCCCAGATATGGGTCAAAACGTGGACACGGTTGATCATCGAATGCCTCTGAGCGTGGTTTACCGCATTATCCCCAAAATCAAAATCCCCAAATCAAAATCCCCAAAATCAAAATCCTCAGAATAAAAATCCCCAAAATCAAAATCCTTAAAATCAAAATCCCCAAACACAAAATCTCCATATTCTGTGTGAAATAAATTAAAATTAATTTTAATTAATTTCACACAGAATATGAGAATTCTACATTGGACATTATTTCTCAAACTGAAACTCTCAAGAAATTGTATACGTGATGATTTCACAAATGTTTATTAATAAATTCATCTCAATAACTTATGATTACATATTTACATAGGGTTGAGTACGAAATGTCGAAAAAAAATGTCGAAAAGTTAAAATGTCGAAAAAAAAATATCGAAATAATATAATTAATGATGTGTAAAATTCGCGCGAGTAGAAAACCTTTTTGCATTGGCCGCGCTTTAAAAAAATAACCCTCAGCCGGCAGAATTCTCTTTCTGGAGTAAAACGTATAGAGCAATCCACAGTACTTTTGAGTAGAAAACCTTTTTGCACTGGCGGCCTTCGGCCGCGCTTATAAAAAATAATCCATCCAAGTCCGGACGTGTGTCGTAGTACACCCATCAGCGTAGGCGGCCTTCGCCTTTATTTATTCATTTCATTTATTTAGATGAACATATTTTTTATAAAATATGGAATCTCTTAGACACCCCGCAGGGCGCATTATATCGAAGCCGACCCAATTTTTGTATGAAATGTGGCAAGCTATGGAGTACTTGGTTGGTCCATAGCGAGCACTCCATGGATTAGCGAATGGAGTACTCCGAATTTTTGCAGGGATATATGTACATTAGATGCGTTTTTTTGATCTAACATACCCCTCCGGCCACAGAATATGAAAATAGGATGTTGTAGGATAACTAAGCTGATTTTTATTTTTTTTTTTTAGACAAAAAACTGAGTGGGCTACTCCAAAAACAGCGATTTTTTTTAAATTCCATGATAGGTTTAGATTCATATATGAAAAAAACTACAGAATTAAAAATTAAAAAAAACAAAAGATACATATTCTCATGTAAAATTAACGGCGTAATCGAATGGTGTACTCAGTTTTTTAGTGCGAGCCATAGGGAAGGTACCAAGATCGCCTAAAGTGGAATTTTATTTTTTTAGTCACGAATTTTCAAGTTTGGACCCCGGTATTTCCAAGATACCTTAAATTTCTTTTTAATCAAAATATACAGGAATCTGCGCAAATTAATGCAGTTTTCAGAAAAGTTTATTTGATCGAAATCGAGCTTTTTTTGTCCAAGCTACTTTGGTTCAAATGAAACATGCCAAAATCATTTTCATTTTCATTGAACAACAAAAAAAAAATCGCTGTTTTTGGAGTAGCCCACTCAGTTTTTTGTCTAAAAAAAACAAAAATCAGCTTAGTTATCCTACAACATCCTATTTTCATATTCTGTGGCCGGAGGGAAGATCTGAGAAACTTTGCCGAAAAAAAACGCATCTAATATACATATTTTATATGTATGTATACATATATGTTATTACGTATCAGAGCTCAGATAAGACTCGGCATGCGGTTCTTTAAATATGATCTTCAATGTTGTTTATTTAGTAATCTTTTGGGAATTTTGTAACGCTATCCCCGAAAAAATGTGGGGATTTCGTGTTTGGGGATTTTGATTTTGGCGATTTTGATTTTGGGGATTTTTTTTTTTGAGGATTTTGTGCGTTGATATCAAATGAAAGGTCTTGATGGGGACTTCAACATGAGATGAATCATGGCTTCAATTTAGAGATCTCTTCGATGTAATGCTCAAGCTGGTTCCCTAAGTAAAGGGGAGATGAAAAGGAAAAAGAAAGTCGAATGGAATGGAATTGATTGGGAATGGGAAAGGGAGATAGAGGCAGAGAGAAAGGGAGAACGAATAGAAGGGGTAGAGGAAAGGAGGGGTAAGGGAGAGCGTTATGGAAAGGAAGGGGAAAGGAAAAGAAAAAGGAAGCGGAAATGAAGGAGAAAGGAAAAAGAAAATTAGAGGGAAAGAATTGGAAGTCTAAGACGAAGAAGAAAGGGAGAAGGACATGAAGAGGTAGAGCTATCGCGGCCAATCGAGACGGATTTACTTTAGTTCTGGATCTCGCAAAGGGCTTCAAAAATTTTCATGAAATTTAGTATACCTACAAGGGGCCTCGGGTTCAAATTTCTGAAGTTCAATTTTTCCACCAATTTTTTTAATTTAAATTTTTTATTTCGCTTACGAAGACCTGCGAAAAAATGGCAGCCCGAGATAAGCTCTTTCATCCAGGTGCTATAAGTAAATTGTTCAAGTTTCTATCAGACTGAGGTATGCAGATTGAATGCTTAAAGTAATTTATACTAGTAATAATTTTCTCGAATATTTTGATCCATTATTGCTCTCAGCATAAGGATTTTTCGATACTTTTTCAGGGTTAGCTTAGGTTAGCTTAGACTGGCTGGCTATCAATTATCTCACATAGACTGAGTGAGGGCGTAGTGTTGCCAGCAAGTTCACTGAACATGAACACCACTACGTTAGAAACCGAAACTCAAACTGAAGAACAGCCCCGTCTCTTTGGAAAATAGCAAGAGCATCCTTACTTCTATTTTGGTTACAGATTTGAGAATAACTTTTCAGGCAGACTTGCTAAATAGCATTTGGGAAGACGTTAGAAGGTTAAAATGTGCTTGTTCGCAGGAAAATCTCGAATTTTATATGCTTTTTTTTTAATTTCAAGGAGATTTTTCACTTTATCTATATAAAGATTTAGGCTGTGAATAAAGGTTCAACAAGGACTATGTTGCGTACTCTCAATAACTGCAAATCGTTTTTATTTAAAAATTTGCAACTGAGTATTTTGTTTGCTCTGCCATTTGAAACTATTTCCGATTCACTTTACCCGCTTTAATTCGTTTTTTTTTGCTTACTTTTTTAATTGATAATCCATAGTGCTGCTGCGCATGCGCACGTAGCTTATGCCAAAAAACACATATGCATTTACAACAATAACATACATACAAATAGTAAATCAAATACCTTTAAAAAATCTAAGGGTTGGTGGCTATTAATTCCGCTGAATAATTCCCTCCTCCCATTCATACATGCACGCATAGTTGGAATAAATATTTTTAAAATATAATGAAGGGTTTCAACTGCAATGCAATTCAAGTGAAATGTTAAACAAAAAAAAAAAAAAAAAAAAATCGGTTGGCTTGTGTGCAAATCGCCGAGTGATAAAAATTCATGCATATTTTTTTTTTGTTTTTTTTTTTCGTTTCCACATGATTCTGTTTAAATCAGCTAAAGCAGCTGAAAGGCTAACTGACAACAACTGTTTTCCAATTTGCTTATTGTTATTAGAAAGACCATCGCCGCGGCCGCCAGCAGACAAAGTAGATAAAATAGAAGGGCTGCCACGGAAACCAGAAGGTGCACGGAAGGAAATCGGTCTCAGCTGCTGCATGCCACGCGCTTGTCACACTTTGTTTTTCGTTGACTGTTAACATCTATCTCATGCATATGTATGTATGTGTTTGATAGTCAGCCACCAACATTGAAAGTATGTATGGAATAGAAACAAAATTAACAACAACAGCAACAACACTTGCCTGGCATGTTGCATATGGAAAATGTAGAAAAGCTGAAACTTGGCACAACGCGTTTATCTAAAATCAACGTTTGGTTATTATGCATTGTGCTTTATGGCACAAGCAGCATAAAAAAACAAAAAAAAAAACAAAAAAAAACAAGAACTTACCTATTTTAGCATATCCTTTGATTGCATGTATGTATGTGTGTATAAAAAAAAACAATGCAGGCGATCAAGCGATGCAAATGGGAAAAAGGTGCATTTGGAAATTTATTGAATCACAATTGAAAGGTTAACGTGCGCGTGCACATACATACATCATACACACCATACATAAATATGTAAAAAACCAAATTAACATATACATATGTATGTACATATTTATGTATATATGTATGTATATATATTTTTATGCGCATTTGTAACTAACCAAATCAACACCCCGAATTGTTACGTTAAGTTCTTTTTGCAGCTGGAACAATTAATTCTTTCGGTTACAAATGTAGTTCATGTATCCTGTGGCCACTATCACTAAGGTTTGATTATGAAATACACATGTACACAAAATATGCATTTGAATAAATGAATGAATTAAAAAGTGAGGCTTGCGCCTGCCTTGCACCTTTTTCGTGAATGTATGCAATTAAGTACGACTAGTTAGGCGCAGTGACTGCCGCACGCTTAGAAAGGAAATTAATAATAAGCAGAGTAGGGACCAAGTGATTTATTAGTCGCTTGCCTATTTATCTATGAATATTTAATTAGATATGTACATATGTGCATATATTTAGAGACACACTCCCATTGCACCTTGCAGCTTCCATGACAGCTGAAACTATGCTATATGTATAGGTATACTACAATGAAAAGTTAGTCTAAATAACAGTAGCATGCTTGAGAGCACTGAAGAAAGAACACCTTCAACTTCACCTTAAACACCTTCATATTAGCGCCGCCAGAAGGCAGTAATGCCAATTGAACTTTTCTAAGTTATCTCTATTGAAAAGTCTTGTTAAAATCGGTTGTAATATAGCGATATGTGCTATCATTAGAGTACATTCGGATCTCTTTCTTAAACGCAGGGTTGCCCTATCCATTTGCCCAAAATTGAGGTGGTTTTGTAGAGCTTCAATCACGGTGCAGTGAAATAACGCCCGTGGAATTAACGCCCGTGGGCGTTATTTCCCAAAAAAAAAGGAAATAACGCCCGTGGGCGTTTCTTCTTTTCTTGAAAAAGAAATAATTCCCGCGGGCGTTATTTCGTTTGATCCATTTTAAATATGGTGTATTAGGGAAAAAAGCGCCGCAGGCGAAAAATTGGAATAAAAAATCGCGCGATTTTTAATTCCAATTTTTCGTTTTTTTCTGAATATGGTGTATTATAAGTGGAAAACGCGCCGCAGGCGAAAAATTGGAATAAAAAATCGCGCGATTTTTAATTCCAATTTTTCGTTTTTTCTGAGTATGGTGTATTATAAGTGGAAAACGCGCCGCAGGCGAAAAATTGGAATAAAAAATCGCGCGATTTTTAATTCCAATTTTTCGTTTTTTCTGAGTATGGTGTATTATAATTGGAAAACGCGCCGCAGGCGAAAAATTGGAATAAAAAATCGCGCGATTTTTAATTCCAATTCTTCGTTTTTTCTGAGTATGGTGTATTATAATTGGAAAACGCGCCGCAGGCGAAAAATTGGAATAAAAAATCGCGCGATTTTTAATTCCAATTTTTCGATTCTTTAAATTTTTTTAAATCCCTTCTAAATATTCAAATATTATGTACATATGTGTCAACTCCGCCGCTTAATAGAAATAATACCTACGAGTAATTACTGAGACAGAGAGGCTTAGGGTTATTACTGAGAGAGGCTTAGTTAAATGGATATTATTTAAAATAAGTATATCTGCGGCGCTTTTCCCAATAATAATACACCACATTTTAAAAAAAGAAACGAAAAATTGGAATTAAAAATCGCGCGATTTTTAATTCCAATTTTTCGCCTGCGGCGCTTTTTCCAATAAAACAAACACCATATTTAAAAAAACGAAAAATTGGAATAAAAAATCGCGCCGCGGGCGTTAATTCCACGGGCGTTATTTCACTGCACCTTCAATCACTACTAGTATCGCCGGTGCTCGAAATTCGACCATGCAATTTATTTTTTCAACTTTGTATTGGTACAAACATTATTCCTTTTTGCGGAGATAAGCAACACTTGCCAAATTCCTGTTGTACCGCAACACTGATTTGACCTTTTGATCACGGTCCGACGCGAAATCATGGTCAAAATTAAAATTACTCAGTGTGCTCTCCCGCCCTCTGTCTCATTTTTCGCTCTAATGGAAAGACAATAGGAGAGATATTTGGCCGCGTTGATTTTGATCTGAGCGTAAACTGGGCCAATGCATATAAAATAGAGAGAGCGCTTTTAAATTACAGCGACTCTTCAACTGTGTTTACGATATTTGTAAACATTTTTACGATATCTATTTCTCTTAACTAAAATCTTTATTTATTAATTATAAAGAAATTATGCCTGAATCGCAATTTGGCTTTAGGTCGGTCGCGCGTTGATCGTACCTCAAAGCCGCTTCACACTGACATTCGATATTAGATGCTGGACTGGAAACATTTTCACTGCCACTAATATATTTTCTTGAATTTTTTCATAAATTTAAAAATATTTCATCGAAAGAAACAATTTGAATTTTTTTTAATGTCAAACGCCCGACTTAGTAGAGAAATGTTCAACTCAGGCGTTATACAGGGTTGCAATGAACATACGATATTACAAAAATTTTACGATCAAACGCTTGAGGTCACAATGCGACTTGCTCCATATATTTTCATACATTTCTACTCACTTGTCAGAAGCGCGACCGACCAAACGCCAAATTGCGATTCCGGCATTAAATAATTTATAGAAAAAATTATATGCCTATGCACTGCTTCTGACTCATACGAACACATCCATATCAATTTGATGTGGATATGAGTATGTTAAATGTGCTAAACAGCCTCGCAATTGTTTGTATGGGAAAAATGTTAGCCTATTAATATATAGATTACACGTATCGGTTCGCTTTTACTTACATATATTGCTAGATCTCGGAACTTTCCTATAAATAAACGATGCCTCTATTGGCTCAGCTCACCTTAATACGAAGCCATATAATAAAATGAGTTTAACTTAAACATTAAATATCCAACGGCATATGTATATCTTTCCAATAATACCCTTTATTTAAAATGATCCGAAAGATCTTAACCTTGTTAGTTGTTGAAAATATTAGGTGGCTAATGAGTTTCTACGAAGGAAGAAAACGATTTGACCGTAAACCACGCCATCCTAGACAAATCGAGCGAGCCTCTCATCGAAACTGAAGAGGTGGATCGCAAACTATCTGATTGGACGATAGGCATTGGTTGAAGCCAAGGAGAATAAAACAAGGTGTACCACGGGGAGGAGTTTTATCCCCTATACTATTTGACTTTTATATATCCAAACTCCTAACTGCACCTTCGGCAGTTCAAATAATCTCCTCTCCATCGATAATTTTTGCTCTACAATAAACAGTCATCTCTCAGATCTTTCATGTTTCTTTAACACCAGATCCCTCTCACTACAACCGTCCAAGTCCACCGCGAACGTATTCACAACAGGCGGTACGACTGGAGTTAGGCATACGGATAGGGAATATACCCATCCAAAGTCGTAGATAAATCCTCAAATCGCTAGCCGGCAGCGCTTGGGGAAAAGTCAAGGAAACCTTGCTGCTACAAAGCTATCGGCCGACCGGTCATAAACTATGCGTCGCTGCAAGCCTTTCAAAATGCTTCAAATACCGCAACAAGCTGCCTTCTGATGTCGCCGGAACAACGCCTACATCTTGAGACTCAGATGTTCCTAGTCATGAAACACAAAACCATGCTAAATAAGGAGTTGCTTCTGGAATGTCACCCTGAAGCCACCAAATCACAACCTCACACAACTAGAGCCTCACCTCGGAGGAATCACCACCTGGACCCCGCGAAGTAGGTCAAGAAATATATTAAATAGCCAATGAATCCAAGCCTTAAAGAAATACACTGTTTCCAACTACATCTCCGTCCGTCCGTCCGTCTTTCCTACGTTGTTCAGAAGAAGAGTTGAAGTTGCCCAGGAAAAGCCGAGTTACCCTAGCACAACTAAGATCGGGTTATTGCAGCGGACTCAACTCCTACAGGACCAGCTTAGATCGCAGTATACTGAATGAATTTCTGGAGTGTGGAGAGGCGCCGCGTGACACACGGCATCTCTTCACATGCCCTTCAAAATCCACTCACTTGGAAGCACTGTCCATATGGACTTCCACTAAGTGAGCCTGATGACAATTTGTGAGCAAAACAAGCCGCCTGAGCAGGTCTTAATACTGCTGCAACAACAACAGCATCGACTCTCTGAGATTCTACCAAATAATCAGGAGGCTTAGGCGCAATTTAAAAGAAGACAAATACAAACTATTTTAATATTAAAGCATTACACACACAATTTTATACACTCACCTGATTTGTATGGGAATAGTTTCTTATAGGACGAACAAGAAGAAGTGTCTTACAATTGTCACGCCATCTTTTTACAATTCAATATTTTGTTGTTTTGCCATTTTGGCATTTTGTTACCGCCGAGATTACCGAACTACACAAACCGTTCAAGGATTACTCCATTATTGTGTTTGCCTTGACAAGAATACTAAAGTGACTATAAAACCAAAAACAAAACTGCAAATAATAACAGCAAAAAGAATAGCAACAAAAGAACAACAACAAAAGAACAACAACAAAAGAACAGCAAAAGAACAACAATGCCAAAAAAGCAAAAATAACAACAATAGCAACAACAGTAACAGTGCAACAACAAAGACAACACCAAACGCTTATATAGATAATCAAATCGAACGCCAAGACAATCTGTAAGTAGAAGAAGAATATTGCATTTTTCGTTGTTGGGGTAAGTGGAAAAAAACTCAACAACTATTTACAGCGAAGGTTGAGTGTATAGCTATTTCACGAAAAACCATTTTCGATCATCAGCACCCTTTTCGGAAGTGGATGCACCGGGGATTGAACCCGAGTCCATTCCAACTTCAGCCGCAATGACCCAACGGATAAACACACTCGGCCATTGAGACTCTGTGCAAGCTGTGTGTTTATCCGTTGGGTCATTGCGGCTGAAGTTGGAATGGACTCGGGTTCAATCCCCGGTGCATCCACTTCCGAAAAGAGTGCTGATGATCGAAAATGGGTTTTCGTGAAATAGCTATACACTCAACCTTCGCTGTAAATAGTTGTTGAATTTTTTTCCACTTACCCCGACAATTAAAAATTGAATTAAAATAAAAATTTCGTGCTAAGCACTAAAAACTCTTTCAAGTAAAATTGCATTTTTCGGTTTTTACTTAAATGCAAACACATGTACTTTTTGCGATTATATCGTTTACATACATACACATATGTAGATGAACAATTACTATTTACATATATGTATATTGTAGCATTCCAACAACAAAGAATTGCTAAGCAACAGCAATGAAATCAAAAAGCAATCGCTTTCTTTAAGCTGTTGAATTGTTTAGGGAATGTCCTTTATCTAATGTGGGAGTGTGTGTGTGTGGGTGTTTTGGGCGTGGGAGCTGGAGTTGGAGTTGGTAACTAATGTGAAAACGAACGAAATTGTAAGTCACATGCCACATGCCACATGCATCAACAACAACACATACATAGGTACACACACAGATAAACAATAGATATTTCCCAAAGCATTCAATAGCAACAGTGTGCATTGGCGGGCTGGAGTTGGAGCAGCACGTGCCACTTTGAGCAACAGCCCCAAAATACAGCAACAAAACTAATACGAGAAAGTTTCAAAATATGCGGATATACAGACATATTTACATATTAACAAGGAATTTGTAGGCGAGCTTTTACAGACATACATACATACTTTGTGTATAAGAATGTATTTGGCGAAGGAAATCTAAAGAAATCTAGAATATATGTATGTATTTATGTACATACATATATAAGCATTGCTATTGAAATTAGTGTTGCCACATGCAAAATATTTTGTTTAATCCAAGTACAAAATTATGTTGGGCTTCAACGTTCAGTGTAACTATTCATATTAATATGTACATATATAATTAGGGGATTCACAACCTGTCATATTGCGTCATATCGTCATAAGTCATAATATTTTGTTGTTGCATTCTAGGCTATATGTGTACTAAATAAATACAACTCTGCACGATATGTTTTTGGATCGTCGTATTTGATCAGCTGTTTTTGTTTACTTCTTCACAGTCTTTTATAATATTTCTTAAAAGTCTTTTATAACTATTTCCGTACAATATTTTAATATGACATAGGACTTTATGACACTTTGTGAATCACCTAAATGTATCTGTCTTAGTTTATTTCCCTCCATATACACATTTGTGAGAAAGTTCGAAAATAACCTTTGATATCCAATTCACATTGCTTCACTTCAATCATTAATGGAACTAAAGTCGCGGGTGCATCTTTAACCTTTTAACTTATTTGGATTTCACAATATTCCATCTGATTGGGGAACTCGTCTAAAGATGCAAAAGTAAAACTGCAACTCAGCGAAAGAAAAAAGCCAAAACCAAATAAGCTAAATGAAAACTTTTTAAATGGATGCCTATCAATTCACAATAGTGCGATAATCTAACATGGTAGCACGCCGATCTATGCGAAGAACGGACTTCAATGTCGTAAAATAACACTTAATTTCAGGGCCCCGGAGCGAAGAGCGTCAGCTTTTTGCCTGAGCGGAACTGGAGCTCAAATCATTGGAAGAAGCGAAGCTGGAGTTAAAAATCACTAACTCCTTAGCTCCTTAGAAATCTATATATAGATGCGTACATATATATGTACATAAATATATTTATTTTGCTAAGCTAGACAATATAGAGAATAAGGGAAGGTTTAAAACTGAACACGTTTTTAAAGCAAGACTGGATTATCTTGAAAACATTCGCTCTATATGCCAAATAGTATCGAGTTTACTTATATCTCAAGTAAGCATTGAACGTCTCTTTTCATCATTAAAAATCATCGTATCTAATTTAAGACAGTCTTGTCGATTGTGATAAGTGCCAAGATACTTCCGAAAAGGCCATAAAGTGCACAGCCACGATTCAATTTCCATCACTGTTACATAACTAGATACCGTTTTGTTTGTTTATTCGGTGGTGTAACGGAGCCAAGCAAACAAAGCATAAAAAATCGAAGCGACACACAATGGGTGATTGCGGCCAAAAATAAAAATTAAAGTATGAGTAAAACAATTTTTTTAAATAGAGATCGACAGATACATCAAATTTTAATAAAAAAGCTTATATAAAAATTTTTGAGTCTCTTTTCGTTTAGCCGTACAGGGTGCCCAAAATTGAGCAAAAAATAGGTTCTTTTTTTCTCAATGAACACACCTCATACAAAATGCTCTATCTCATTTAATTTTTAACATACGAACTCGAGTGATACATCATTACATAGATAATGATTTTCTCTTTCAGAAATTATAACGTAGTTGTAAATAGCGTTCACTATTGAATTTATCTGAATTTTCAAATATTGACAAAAAATGTCGATAAGAAAAAAATTTTGCTCGACTTTGAATAACAAAATTAAAAAAACAAAAAATATGACCTCCTCAAATTTTTTTTATGCTTTGAAATAATATATTCTTAATCAAACTACATTTTCATTTTAAAAATCCACTTGCTCCATTTGCTTTTATAATTTTTTTCCCATTGGCCTAAAACTGCGTTTTTGTAAACGCATTAATTATGTTAGTTTTGACATTATGAAAAACGTTTATATTTAGGCGAATAATCGAATATTTCTTTATCGTCTTGCAGTAAATGGTGCATACTTTCAAATTATGAGGTAATCTTTTTTATCAGCGTTAATTCATATCTTTGACAGCTTTTTTCTTTTGGAATATAAAAAAAAAATGTGTAAAAATTGTAAAACTTTAAAATGAAATTAAAAAAAAACAAAAAATATGACCTCCTCAATTTTTAAATATTTCATAATCCTAAATGTCTTTTATAAACAGGAGAAAAAATCGTAAAAATTCGTTTGCTCCATTTTGTTTTATGAACATTTTTATGGAAGGTGTTTTTTGAGTTTTCTTACATTTTTCCCATACAAATGCCCAGAAGTATGCTTCAAAAAGTTTAAATTTTTTTGTATGGGGAATATTTGTCAAAATGGTGAAACTTAAATATCGATATTTCCAATTCTAATTAAGATATTCGAAGAAACTAAACGCTGTTTTCAAGGGTAATTATTGTGCTTTCAACTGGTTTAATCGAATTTGAGTGGAAAGTAACTACATAAAAGATATTAAGCAGGGAATAGAGCCAAAAAACGTGTTTTTTGCCTATTTGAGCATGAATATCTCAGAAACTAGAACCAATTTGGAAAATCTGACTCCAGATTCAGATTTAGCACACTGAAATCCTTTAGAAAAGTGTAATTTCATTTCTGGTATAAAATTTTTTTTGTATGAAAGTTTTATGATAAATGCTTATAACATACTTAAAAGTGCATATATTTTTAATTTAAAAACGGTGAAGTGCTTTACCCCTTTTCCAAAATGATTACTGCATTTGATTTATATTTCACAAATGTATACCCTAATCAAAATGGAGCATTTTAGCTATAATAGTTAGGAAAATGCTGAAATTTCAAAAATACCGTTATATGGGAGGTGGGCGTATTTGTGGGTGGATTTTGTTCAAATTTTCACAGTTTACTAATTTTAACCAAGGAAGCTTAAGTTCCGAGTTTCAAGATTCTAGCTTAATTATTACTATTTTTGGCCGCGTTTGTATGGAGGTGCCCCCACTGTGCGACAGCGGAATTCTGAGCAAGAAAAATTTTAGCTAAAAGCGGACCCAGAGCAAAAAAAAAAAAAAAAATGGGAGCTAAGAGCGGAGCAAGAACAAAAAAGGGAGCAGGAGCTGAGCAAAATTATGCTCCGAGGCCCTGCTTAAGACAGCATTTTCTTTGTGTGAGACTAGAAAACATTTTAATTTCAGGTGCAAATACATACATAGTGTTTTAAAGAGTTATTAGATATTCTTCCGCTTCTTAATTGGCACGTAACCATCTAGACGATTTTGGCCGAGTTCAATAGAGCGCGCCAGTCGTTTATGTTTCGTGCTGCTTGTTCCCAATTGAAAATACCAAGGGAGGACGAGTCAGTCTTCACCTGATCTTCACAACGCGGTGCAGGTCTTCCTTTTTTGCTGCATTTAGTTTCGGGTTTCGATGGAAATACTTTCTAGTTCCCATCAGTCTAGACATCTTTATTATACTGCCAAACAGAATTTGAAATTCTATTAATACAATACACTCGAATAAAACGCGCAATGGTAACTCTGTGCAATGGCGCAAAAATGTGCAAAACTTTTTTTTTGTTTAGACAACATGTCATGATTGTTTTTTTTTGTTATTTGCGCCGCTGCTCCAGCACTTTTGTGTCGCATGTCATGATTACTGTGTTCAAACTATTACATATATAATATAATACATACATATGTACATAATATGTATTCCCACAAGCGTTGCATTTCTGCTTCCATTGCAGTTTGTTTTCAAATGGCAAAATTGTTGTGAAACAAGCAAAGTAAATGAACAATTGCTCCAGCTATTATTGCTGTCCTTGCCACAGACAACAAAAACAAATACGAATCAGTTTAGAATCGGGGGGAAAATATTTACATATTTATGAATTTATATATAGTATGTATAAATTTATATATTTAGCTTTATTTATAAGCTATAATCTTGTGTTTTATTTTCGAAAATGCGGATTTAGTATGTAGCTGAGAAATCAAAGTGTTTTTGAAGAAAATATGCTAGATATTTATTAGATTTGAGAGTAAATTGAATTAGTTGCTGAATATACTAGTGATGTATCAAGGCGATAATGTTAAATATTTTTTAATTAATTTAAATATTCTCAAACACTTTCTTTTACAATTCACTAACTATAGTATAACTATATATATATATAACTATATATTATAATATTGCACGAAAATATGACACTGTCCACTTCATTAAACTTACAAGGATAGCTATTTCTGTTACAAGATCTCCTTCACTGCAAATCCCACACAGAGCCAAAAAGTTCACCTACAATCAAAGAGACTGCCACCTAAAAAAGCTATTTGGCCGAGGAGAGGGAGAGGGGACAAAATTGAAGAAATTTTTGCTAGAAATTCTTCTGGATTTTAGCTTGAATTTCTTCTTAAATTTATTTAAAAGGATATCGTCTGAAAACGAGAAGATAACTTCTTGTTTATTAATTTTTTATGTCATTTTGTAAAAAAAATTAAATTGTTAGAAGAAATCTGCTTGTTTTTAGGAGAAAATTTTTATAAAGCAAATCAATAAGGACATCCTCTAATTTTTACTTGAACCTTTTTGAATTTATTAAAAAGGAAAATTTTTATTTTTAAAAGAGCCCTTATTAATTCAAATTTTGCTTTAAACGTCTTAACATACGTACATACATACATATGTACATATATACTCGTACATACTAGAAGTATGCATAACAGTTATTGCATCAGCCACGTTTTATGCGTGCAATTACATTTTCAAGAAATTAAAAGGGAGAACTTTTTATTTTTAAAAGAGCTCTTATGTATTTCCTCCGTTCGTCAATTTCACTACGGCTTTGCACATTTCTACAATTCTCAAACGATTAATGAAGCACTTGGTATAAAGAGTTTATTATGTCCATCTGCACTTATATGAAATGAAATTTTGCCCTTTGTCTGAATAAGTCCTAGGAAAATACTAGTTGACTAATTATGTTTTCCGATGAAAATCAAGATTCTCTTCTTAATAATATAAAACAGGGTTTCTTCTTAATTTTACAGGTTATCTGCTAAATTTATGTGAAAAGGTTTCCATATTTATTCTAAGAGTCATCTTCTAAATTTTATTTAATAGGTTTTCACCTTAGTTTTATAGGTTATCTCTTAAATTTTACCTAAAATGATTTCATCTAAGATCCACGGGTCATCTTCTTAATTATATTGAAAAGGTTTTCATATTAGTTTTACAGATTATCTACTTAGTTTTATTAAAATGAAATATCCAGTAATAATAAGACGGGCATCTTATTGGAGAGAAAGCATAGAGAAATCCGCTAAACTTTGTTCTAATTTATAGGGCATTTTAGGTGGTATTTTGGCTCTGTGCAATGCACATTTTCATTTTAAACGAATTATTTCATCTTAAAACACTACATATTTTCTTCATTTTTAATCAAAACCAAAAAACACATGTAAGCTTATCGGCAAAGTAAAATAAAACAAAAAATTAAAATAAAATAAACTAAAGTCAAGCAAATAAGATGCAAGCAAGTCCTTTCGCTTCAACTTTCTACATTTTAATGCAAATACTTGCATTTGCAGTGACTTTAAATCCTTTTGGGATTTGCACTCGCTCATGTAAAGGAAATTTGTTTGCGCATATGCAAATGTGTTATCTTAATTCATTCCAAAGTTTATATGTCTGTTTGTAGGTAGTTATTTATTTGAAACTACATACAAATGTGTATACATATGTGTATAAATTTGCAATGTCCTCGAGTTAATGGAATCTGAAAAATATTCTGTTCTACATGAGCTATTCCAGTGTAGGGCGTTGGAGGGCGAGGTCATGCAGCCAATATATTTTTGTGCTAAATTGCAATACTCTGTGTTTTTTTTTTTCGTTAGTTGATTCTAATTTCAGAGTCAGTGTGTGTTTTTTTTTTGTGAAGCAAACTGAAGAAGCTGGATATTTTAAAGTCCTTTCACAATAATTATCAAGCAGCTGATGTCTATTTAAAGATGGTTGTTTATTCTATTTCGTCGCGTGTCCCAAGTTCAGGTCACAATTTGTATTTTCAACAATCGTAGTAGTCACCAGTTATGAGTTTTGATACCATTTTATGATGCTGGAACCCGAAAACAAAGCTTACTGAGCTTATTGGATTTCTCACGCAAAGTATATTATAACAGACATCTACTCGAAGCCTATCTAACTTGCAATCCATTTGGCCTACATGATTTTTACCAAAATAGTCTTTATGTTCATACTAATTATATACCATTCTTCATCAAAACGGAGTCTTTGTTATTCATTGTATTTTCCTTTCAGGGAAATATCATTTGTTTCTGGACCCCAAATGACAAACTGGTACCCCGAGTCTCCTATGGTAAACGGTACACTGTCCATTTTTGCACAAGAGATCAATGGAGCGATCCATAAGCTCTACTAGTAATATCGAAGAAAATCATCTACAAAAACGGACCAACATCAGAATATGGTACTGGATACGGCTGACACCTGGAAACCAACTAAAAAGCAGCATTCCATTGCACGCCATTCCCTTCATTATGAATTCGGTCCATTTAGTCCATTATCGTAGGGATATTTTAATGAGAGAGTGTGTTTGTTTGAAACACTTTACTTTTACTCTTATTAAGTGCTAAGGCTTTAATTTTTTGTTTGAACCATTGCAAATATATTTCCAATACGCATTGAAAGTTGTAAAACTAAGCTTGGTTATAAGTTCGGCTTTAGTTCGATATTCACATGGCATATCAAAGGTCATTTTCGATTTATTATAAAAGGTATTTTCAAATGAAACTCGTAACATAAGATGTTTAGAAGAATCTATATTATTAATACGCTAACATAAATTTTGTTCTATCTTCTCCGTCGAAACTAGTGAACCGATTTTAAAACTAAGAACACCATTAGAAAGGTATTGCTCTCAAATAGAACTGCGCCAATTTTCATAGGTGAGTTCGTGCCTGCTCGCCAAACTTATCTACCATTCAATTGTGAACTTGTTTGGCTGGAAGTGGTGTATAGTTTCAAAGAAGTAGAAACAAAAAGTAGTAAAAGCACTACAATAAAAACTCAAAGTCAAGTAATAAGAAGGATAAGAAATAATAAGTAGGAAAAAAATTGAGGAAGGAAAAGAACAGAAAGAGAAAGAAAGAAATAGGTTGGAAAATTTTTTAAGACGAGTAACGACAACAATAGCAACAAAAGGAGCAGCATTAACAGGAGCAACAACAAAATAGTAACAGTGACAATGCAATTATACAAAAACTATAGTTGAATCTGAGTCATAAGAAAACATCTAGAAAAACTGTCGAGTTTCGACAGTGGATAGCATTCTAGTAATATTAATATTATTAATAAAATCCCTATATCTTGCATGCGAAATTCACAAATATTTCTACCATACATTTTTACATAGCCATATTCTTAGATTTGTCTAGCTTGTTCTAGTTCCATAAAATACAACAAAGGCAAACTTTAGTAGCACTTTAGGGTGCGAACAAACGGAGTGTAGAGAAGTGCAAAATATTTGCAATTGTTGCATGTGCAAAATACATACATACATACATATCCGTACATGCATATATATATATATATATATATATATATATATATATAGAGCATGTGCATATTTAGACTGCATTTACGTTCGCCATTGGGGGATTTCAGCATTCGCAAGGTATTTGGTATTTTTTTGCACCACCACATGGCTGGAATTTTCATCTGCCGATTTCCGTCTGCCACAAAATGATCAAAAGATTTGTTAACGCCATCAAAAATGTTCGTATTTAAAACATACATATATGTACATATATAAGTATTTGCTAAATACATGCTTGTGTACTTAAATACTTACACTCAAAAAAAATTTCTCTCGATCTTGATCTTCCTTATTTTGAATACGCGCCACAATACAAATTTTTCTTTGTTTTGAGTAAATTTTCTCAAAAATGTGTAAAAAACATCAAAAAGATGGTAATAAAAGGAAAATTGAGGATTAAGCGAAACAAAGCTGACGGCGGTGGTAGCTCAATGGGGATGCCATTGGATTACCAATCGAAACGACTTAAGTTCGATCCTCGGTTGAGGCCGCCTGAAGAAGTCTGATGTGGGGATGGTCCCCGAGATGGATCCATAACTTCTACCAAAAAAATTTTTTAAATTTTTCTTAATAAAAAAAAACTGGCAAATAGCTCATATAAAATTCACATCCAAAAACATTCAAAGAAATTCGTTGCCATGGTGATTTGTATGGGAATTCAACTTATCAAAATTAAAGAAATCAAATGCTCAAAACAAGGGCAAAGTGGGAATGGAAGGGTGCTAAAGAAATTTTTACTCTCTTTTTTGTTAAGAACGAAACCAGATACTGAAGATGGCACATAGCCGAAACCGGTTTATAACCAGATCAAACTTGACAAGGGATGAAATTTTTACTTATTTTCATCTATGAATTTCTTTAAAACAACTATATGAAACCATGGCAACGCATGTAAACAACTTTATTTTATAATAATTTTAACATTATTTTGGGGAAAATTTAGCCAAAACAAGGAAAATAGTGTTCAATAGAGGGAAGCAATTTCTTTGATCCATTCATATGGGTGTTTTTTTCTCTCAGTGTACAAGCGAAAGTCTGCAAAAATTTGTTCTAGTATTCGTTACAGAAATCTATTCCGGAAAGAATCGGTATTCATGGCATTTGAATGTAATCGCTAACCACTCGTGTATGTCTGTGTCACATACTGATTGACTTATCACGTCTTAGTTTGTGCTTTTTTGATAAACCTTCACAGTTCATACCATTAAAGAAAATCTTGAAAATGTATTGATTTCATGGCTCCCGTGAGCGAGCGGTTATTCCCTCGAGGCACTCGAAAGTGCTCGCATTTTTTCGCATATTGTTCATATTTATGACAAGTCTGCAATTTACACAGCTTCTTACCTCTGTTATCACCTCTTCACTCCGTTTCCCTTTCCACATTTCCGTAAGTGTCGATTTTTAATTGTTTCATTCTCCCAAAAGGACTATTCAACAAAAGAACTACATATGTAAGAAAAAAAAAAACTGCCAAATAAACATTTGAAAGCTACATAGAGAGAATGTGGCAGCCTGTTGATTAAGGTACGCACAATACGCACCCCGTACATATGTACATTACATACATACATTACGCACCATAAATTATGCAGTGGCGGCAATATTACGCAACACATCTGTGACGTGTGCCAACCCTCGTCATGTACCCAAAAAAAATTTGTATATATGTATGTATGTATGTATGTATTTATATAGATATTGGTCCTTGTATATAATCCAATTGTGTAGCATGGATAATTTGCGCGCATTCGACCGCAAAACCAGTTTTAGGTTCCTTTTTTGAATATTTTATTTTGAGTTCCGGAAATTTTGGGTAGCGTTTTCCTACGACCAAAATGCAAGAATTGTGTATTTTCCTGCATACAACTTATAAAAAAATAATCGAAGTTGAGAATTTCCGCCTTTTCATCCGAGTCCGATTTCGGTTACCTACGGTTTTGTGAGTATATCCAAAAAACCACAATAAATGTTCACTCCAGCCAGCGTTGCCGAATAGACGATTTTATCGTCATTTTGACGATCTTTCTAAGCAATGACGATTTGACTATTTTTTTTCGTTTATTATATATTTTTTTTAAGGAATAATTGTAATTGAAAAACGGTTATAATCGGTTAGTTCCCCACAATTATTCGCGATTAATAATCGAACGCTTTCGATTAACCTAAAAAGCGGTTAATCGGTTATTTCATTTTTTTTGCCATCCCTAGTTGGAAGTCGCTTTCACACAGAGCCCTATTCATTACGATTCCTAGGTCGGATCCCCAAATTTATGCCAAAACGACCTGGAATATTTTCTAGCAATATTGATATCAAATAAAGTGTGTGGAGCAGAGCTTTTACATAGAGCTCACTTCATTATGAGGCCTAGACCGTATCCCAAAATATGGGTTGAAATGCGGACCCGGAAGCCCCAGGAAGTTTCTAAGCAATATTAGAATCGAATGAAAAATGGATAGCAGGGCTTCAATATATGCCCAACCCGGTTCCCTAGAGAAAGAGAAAGGGTCGGAAAAGGAGAGGGAATAACTAATGAAAATGGAATATGGTAGGAAAGGGGAGAGAGACAGAGACTAGGAGAAGGAAAGGGAGAGCGATGGAGAAAGGGAAAGGCAAATGTGATGGCAAAGGGAAGAAGGAGAGCGAGACTAAGCCAAAGAAGAAAGGGGAAGGACATGAAGGGGGGGCGAACTTTTGAAAAGTTCCTTTGTCCGTCCATCCATTGAATAGGTGATTCGTTTTCCAATCGTTCTCGATTTGTTAACCAAGGACTGATGTTAATTGGGTATTTTTATGAAAGATATACATACATACATACATATATATGTATGTATGTAGTACTGCATGTGTGTACATTTTGCAAATATCATAATGATCAAATGCATGTAGGTACCGTTTCGCCTTTAATGCAAACTGTTGAGCAGCTGTTAGATCGCATGTACATACGAAGGTGCGTTTATAAAAGGTGCACACACAGTTACATACATACATACATACACACATATAATTAAAATGCAGCAGTCAGTGCCCTCATCCACAGTCTCCTGCAGGATCTGAAAGGCAAGCAAACACACTCACACACATACATACATACATGCACATTAGATAGAGTAAACAAATGCCATGACAGACCAACCCAAACATTTTTGTGTGTCAATGACCTCCCAAAAGGCAATCCTACTAATGGTTTACTGGCGGGCAGCCAGTTTTGCTTCAGCTTTTTTTCCAATTTGCCGCACAAACCAAAACAAACGGAAAGTGACGGAAAGAAAATGTTGAAATTTCAATAGTGTGGTCATTGACAGGACAGACTGAGAGGTGGTGAGAACAAGATTTTAGAATGGAACATACTCGTACATACTTGAAAGTGCATGCTCATGCGCCTAACCGACATCAGGTAAAATATTCAGCTCCGTATGTGATGCCTTTTTTTGTCGAAACTAAACAAATATGAAACAGGAGATGCAACGAAAAGGGAAAAGAGGAGGTGAATGAATGATGCCAGACGCTTTAGATCTAAAAAGGTTTTTATTGAGGAGTGTTCAATGCGCTCATAAAGGTTTGATCATCATAAGCAAATAAGAGGAGGACGAATGCGACAACAACAAACACACAGCGGGATAGAATTGAAAAAAAAAAAAAAAACTTGAAAAAAGAAACGGCCCAGCAACTGCCTGTTGCCTATTGCTTGTTCACAACACAAAACGCAATTACATACACACAAAAACAACAAACACAAGGCGCATTCTCGAATTTTGGATCTAGCCAGGTGCGTGATGCGATTTGGCACACACAAAAAAAAGAGAGCCGATGATGCAGATGTATTTTACATGATCGAGCAAACGAATATACGCATATATATATCTACCCTGCAAAAAAATGTGCGATCAACCCCGAAAGAGATTTGTCCTCGATTGATCTCTTTCGAGAACAATCGGTCCACAATTAGTCCCCGATTGTTCCCGTACGGGTATAAATGTAGACTAATTGTATACCAATTGTTAACCAACGGGTATAAATGTAGACTAATTGTAGACCAATTGTTCCCTAACGGGTATAAATGTAGATTAATCGCTTTCATTCCGAACGGGTACAAATCTAGATTCCTTAAATGTAGACATTTTACAAAAATATGCAATGTATTTAAAAAATTGTAGAACAACCGGTAAAACGAATTGAACACCCTTTTTTAATAACAATTTTAACAAAATGTTGCCTAAAATACCCTATGAAAAAATCCTTTACATTACGCTCATATAATGCATACTCAAAACTTACAATTTTTTAAATTTATTTATTGAGATTTTTTTACAAAAGCAAAACATTATTTAAATATGCATGAACATTTACAATTTTTTAAGGAAAAATCTACATTTGTACCCGTTCGTGCTGAAAGCGATTGATCTACATTTGTACCCGTTGGGGATGAAAGCGATTAATCTACATTCGTACCCGTTCGGGATGAAAGCGATTGATCTACATTTGTACCCGTTGGGGATGAAAGCGATTAATCTACATTCGTACCCGTTCGGGATGAAAGCGATTAATCTACATTGGTACCCGTTCGGGTATACAAGTTGAACAATTAGTCTCTTCATAGGACATGCTCGAACAAATGCGATCAATTCACTCCATATAAAGGGATGTAAAATTGTATTAGTCGCATGCTCCCTTGCGATTGATCCCGGACACGTCCCGGATTAATCGCATTTTTTGCAGGGTATGCATCTACGTACAACATACTTACATACATACACAGTACATGCATTATTAGTAGAAGGCCTCATGGATGATTAGAAACGATTATTAATGTCTCTCCTAGCTAAATTGGTGGCATATACATACACTGAGGGTTGAAAGTGGCGCTAAAGTCGGAAAATTCGGAACCGAAAAAGGGAAATCGAACAGCTGTAATTTTTGTAAGCGAGAAAATGTAATGGCTCGGAAGATAGTTATTCACATACATATGTATGTATGTACATTCCCTAATGCATATGTCAGCAGTAATTCTTTTTTATCCTAGTTGCAGGCATAGAGAAATGAAGCTGATTGGGCACATTCAACATGGAAGCACCTACTGAACTTTTTTTAAGCCTACGTCAACTCAAACTGGTTTGTTTTTAGTAAAAATCATTCAACTACGTTACCAACATCCCTCAAAGACAACAATTATATTCTACAACCACTAGATCACAGATCGGTTGCAACAATGCTCGATCACCTAATGCGTTCTGTTAAGCCTTTCGCTCGAATTTGAAGCGCCAATTGTAGCTATTCCCTATACAGCGAGCCCATAAATTGTTAGATAAACAGTCGTGAAGGCTATAATTTCACAAAGTTCTTTATCTAGAAGAACATATGTATATGCACTGAAAAAACAACTTACTCAGATTATGGAAAAGTGGGAATGATTCGGCGCTGAAGACATATTTCCATATTTTGATGTACGATTTTCTTCAAATCAAGGAATAAAAACCACGTTTTAAAGAAAATTGTACATCAAAATATGGAAATATGTCTTTAGCGCCGAATCATTCCCATTTTTCCATAATCTGAGTAATTTTTTTTTTGAGTGTGTATATATTCTATTGCAAGGAGACCTCAGAGAAAATCTGCAAGTCTAGGTACTTTCATTTATAGTGTGCAATTCAGCACTACACAAAGGCCGTATTGAAAGGATGAAGGTTGGGTTAGTTTTGCAGTGGCTGTTAGTTCTTACATAGCACACACGAAGGTCCCATTGTGATACCACGTGCATCTGAAGACCCCCCTACACAAACCATCTTCTATACTCCACAAATCTTAGAATTTTCTCAATTCCAGTGTCACTTGAACTCCTAGATCCCTAAATTGGTAGGTTCCTAAGTACATGAATCGCCTCCTCTCTTTAGCTGTTTACTCTTTCAGGCTCTTCTTCACCCTCACAGGCCCTAAAGTAATCGCAATATGGAGCAATCACCCTTGCTGCATTGTTCCCAAGGATTATACGGTCTGTTAAAAGCCCAGTTATTAGTACTAGCACGGACCTGTCGAGTGCTAGTAGACTCTTGGTCTGTCTGGCCTAGTAAGGTTGCAAGTACTCAGACAATGCCACCTTTCCTCCGCTTCTTTGAAGTAGAACTCCTTCAGTATGAGCTTGCTGGCTGCGAGCGACATACCTAGACCCTTACACGGCAGTGGAAGTGGAGCGAATGTGCCCAATCTAGCAAATTCGTCTGCCATCTCGTTTCCCGATATGTTCCAAGTTATTAACGTAATGAAGTTAATGAACTGGTGAGCTAGTCAATATGATTTTTAGAGTTAGAAATTTTATGTTCAAGCGACATGAAACCTATTAGAGGCCAATTGCCTTCGAAGAAGCGGATCATGAGTGGGATTCTATTGGAATACTGTCTCTTAGTATTGTACGTCCCTACACTGCGTCTGACTTGTAATAAAACAAAAATGCGGTAGACGGAAGTTTTAGAGAAAAAGCTTACCATAGATTGTCCTCTCAGACCCTGCATTTTCAACTGTAACTACATACATATTTCTTCGAGTGGCTTTTATAATTATGAGTCCATTAAAAACAAGCATACAGTCTATATCAGTCCTTTACAGTCCAACTAGTTTAACTAAACCTAATGTTACGAAAGATTTACTGCTAATTTTTCATTAGTTTAAGGCTCCCTAGAGCGTACTATTTATCACCATAGAATCTCGCCCTGCAGGTCGTTAAGCAAAAAAAAAACAAAAATGTGGTGCCTTATGCTACATAACTGAGCTTACTTACATTTTGAAATAACCTTTTTTTATTTCGATCTCAAATATGTATGTACATATGTATGCATTTGCTTATCATTACTCGATGTACTTCCCTTCATTTGGCGCGACTGGCGCGTTTTAGTGATCGTGTGTCGCTCTTGTATAACCACCTGGCTTCATTAAGGGTGCAATATTTTCGAGTTTGGTGGATATGTTTGTATGCTGAATTGATTGAATGTTTGCCTGTATGTACATATGTTGACCGGTTTCGTCATGCAAATGGACAGACGTTTATTACCTTTTTTTTAGTTATTCATTCATACATAAAACACACAGGACACAAGACAACAATTACAGGACACATTTTTAATAATTCACCAACTCGAAAAAAAAAAACAAAAAAAAAAAAATAAGCAAAATGTTTGCCGTTTTTTGTGTGATTAGACAATGTCTATGCCGCTGTGTTCTTTTGATGTAAAATAAAAGGAAGTATATTTATTAAGTCTTTGTACTTTTAGTTTCGTTCGATGTTATTCAGGCCTTTTTATTTGGTCAAAGGTACAACAGGAGCACATGTACGAGTACTTACTTCGTTGCTGCACGCAAATTTTGTCGTTTCCGTTTGGAGGAACTGCTAAGTGTAAATTTGAATATGAGTAAATGTACTACTTTTTTACCTACTTTTTATCACACTATCAACGTCAGGGAGATGTGAATTTTATATTCGTTGTATCTATAAAACCTGTAAAAAAATTGTTGTTTTTGTCATAATAAAAGTACTAAAGACTTTGAAATATTACCAAATTGTAATAGAAATGTCATAAAAATCATTTGTTTTCAGGGACCCATAATAATCATTATTCGTTATATTTTCAGTGAAAAAAATCAAATATGTACTTGCAAACAGCGTAGAAGCCCTGCAGGGAAAATCTCTAGTTCCGAACTAGGTCGCTTCTAGTGCATTTTTCGACACTACTAGTGTGAGCTAAATCTCTTTTGAATGTTATCAACTGGCGAATTTAACACGGCGATGTCCTAGGCGGTGTCAATTGTCACCATCTGCACTACATTTTCGATAGTTCCGAACTAGTACTAAATTCTACAGTTTACACTTGTTCGTTTATTGGCACATTTTCGATAGTTCTGAACTAGCTACAAGTACCTACAAATTCTACAGTTTTACATCTGCCGTTTAAGTGAAGCATTTGAAACACTTCATGCAAGTCGCGCGATGGCCGACTGGCTAACGTATGTGCCTTTCAATCTGAGGGGCGCGGGTTCGAATCCTGTCGGTGTCAAGGTAGATGATAATATTAAACAAATTTTTTTTTTCTAACTAATATTTTTCATTTATTTATTTAGTAAAAATTTACAATAATATTTAAAAAGTAATAAAATAAAAAACAAGTAAGGAAGCCTAAGTTCGAGTGGAATCGAACATTAGATACTCAGCTGTATGTTTTCATTGTTTGTTTGCGTTTGATGGATTTTATATAAAGCGAGTGCTGCATAAAGTGGGCGTAGCCACGCCCATTTTCTTTATCAGTCATCCAACTAAGCATATGAATATTATTCTTTGTGCAAAATTTCATTCCTTTATGACTTCCAGTTACAAAGATGTCACGTTACAAATTTCCAAAGCGTGTTACAGAAATATCTTTGCTAAAAAGTAGGCGTAGTCATAAACCGATTTCAATAAATTTTTGCATGTCTATTAGTACAAGTTATAAAAGTGTATAAACCAAGTTTCATCATAATATCTCAATTATTTGTCGAGTTATGGGCTCCGAAATCTCGTAGATTCCTTTGTCTAAAAGGAGGCGGTGCCACGCCCATTTTCCAAAATTTTTCTATTTTTTGTTTCCGGTATATTGTAGAAATCATACCACAAAATTTCAATGAATTATCTTTATATTTGACAGAGATATGGCTTAAAATGTTTTTATTAGGGCACTTTATAATACACATATATAAAAGTGGGCGTGGCCGTCAACTGATTTTAACACTTTTTCGTCCAAGCATTTGCCTAAGTAAGTATATCACGCGTACCAAATTTCATTGATACTAGAGTGTTGCCTACTGTCGAAATTCGACAGTTTTCTAGATGTTTTCTTATGACTAAGGTGCAACTATAGTTTTTGTATAATTGTTTGTTGTTATTGTCACTGTTACTATTTTATTGTTGTTCCTGTTGATGCTGCTCCTTTTGTTGCTAATGTCACTGCTACTATTTTGTTGTTGTCGTTACTCGTCTTCACAATTCTCCTACATATGTACTTCTATCTTTCTATTTTTGCTCTTTTCTTTCCTCAATTTCTTTCCTACTTATTCTTTCTTATCCTTCTTTTTACTTGACTTTGTGTTTTTGTTGTAGTGCTTTTGCTACCTTTTTACGTTGCTACCTACTTCTTTGAAACTACACACCACATCCAGCCAAACATGTTCAGAATTGCAATGCAAGTTTGGTGAAAACGCACAAAGTCAGGTACATATGCTTGCGCATTGAGACAGCTCTGTTGTGTGCAAAGCATGCAACAACAACCACACGGCAATTTTCCAACGACGATTGTGGACGCATTTTCCAAACAATTTTCATGAAAATTGGCGCAGTTCTATTTGAGAGCAATACCTTTCTAATGGTGTGCTTAGTTTTAAAATCGGTTCAGTAGTTTCGACGGAGAAGATGGAACAAAATTTATGTTAGCGTATTAATAATTGATATATCTTCAATGGTTTCTGAGTTATGGCTTATAAAACCCTCAATGTTTGACCATTAATAAGTGGGCGTGGCACCGCCCATTTTCTAAAATTTCATCAAATTTCTTAATAGGGGCCTGAGCTCAACACGTGGGTAAAATTTCATCGCTCTAGCTATATTAGTGGCTGAGATACCAAATTTCCGATTTTTTCTATATAGGAAAAGTGGGCGTGGTCATGGTCCGATTTCGCCCATTTTCAATACCAACCGTCCCAGTCTCGATACCAACTTGCATTCCAAATTTCATCAAAATATCTCAATTTTTGCGCGAGTTAGAGTGTTTACAGACGGACGGACAGACGGACGGACATGGCTCAATCGATTTCTCCTGATCATTTTGATATATATAAGTCTATATCTATCTCGATTATTTCATTCTGTTACAATCCACCGTTATGTGATTAAAACTATAATACTCTGTGTACTAGTACAGCTGAGTATAAAAAATAAAAATAAGCCTGAGGGATCGGAAGAGCATAATTAGGGGAACATTTCATTTCATACAAGATGCAAATAGAAAACTCTTTATATAAAATGCTTCACTAAACATCTGAGAATTGCAGAAACATATAAAGCCGACGGTAATTGAACGAACGAAAAATTTTCATTGAATTTTTGTTACTTCGAAATTGCATACAAATCAAAGTGTGTCTTATAATTCACTCCTTCTGAACTGGTGAGGGTCTAACTACAATTGATCTAGTTCCCCTTTGACACCTTTTCGCTAGTTCGGAACTAGAAATTTTGCTCACTAGTTATTGAGTTCCCTGCGGGGAGAGTATTGAGTTTGTGTGTGTGCATGTCTGAAAGAGCACTATCCGAATCCACTATGATCGAAAAATTTTAAGCGATATCCATAAAAATCAAAAATAATCATTATTTTTTGTTTTATTTTTTTCATCAAAAATAAAACTTATTCCTTGAGTGATATATTTATCGCTCAGAAATAAAAATTATTCTTTGAGATTTACTTTTTACTTAGGTCGAAAAACTCATATTTTATCTGAAGTGCTCTGGAACATATGTAATTACTAAAAAATTCCCATCGATATAACTTCGTGAAAAAAATAAAACGCAGACAATAATGATTATTTCTGAACGATAAATATATCACTCAAGGAATAAGTGTTATTTCTGATCAAAAAAATAAAACTAAAAAAATAATGATTATTTTTGATGAAATATAAAAAAAACTCAACAAATAATGATTAAATGGCGATTTCTATTATAAAACTCATAATGATTACGGTCCCTGTTTGTTTTAGTTTTATTTGGCGTTACTTTTTTAATATCCATTTATTAAACTTTAACTTTAGTCACTCCGAAAATTCTGTGCAAAGACCAACCGGTTTCGGCGATGTGCCATCCTTAGTGCCTTTTTCGTCGTGACGAACGCTCGTTATTCAAACTGGCATCGCAATGTTTGTCTGTTGTTGTAACTGTCATGGAACCGATGGATCTAAGCTTAATGCTAGGGTGGGAGGAGGGATCTATTCAGTCGTCGGGGTGCTAAAAATCCCATTTCGCTTATCTAATCTGACTACAGTGTCTTCCATGCGGAGGTAGCGACGATAAAGGAGGGGCTTGAGTACTTAAAAGCAAGTAACAGCGAATGTGAAGGTGTTTGCATTTTCTCAGGCGGATATGCTGCACTGAAAGTCCTTGTGGCTGTCACATGTAAATCCACAACCCTGGAAAACTGCCGCAGAGCTCTTATGGAAAGCTGAGCTGAGGGCACATCCGCTCCACTTTCGCTGTCATGGACGGATATAGGTATGACGCTTGCTACCGGAAAGCTCATACTGAAGGAGTTCTACTTTGAAGAAGCGGAGGAACGGTGGCTTTGTCTGAGTACTTGCAACCAAACTAGGCTCTTTTGGCCTAATTGGAACGCCAGGCGAATCAAAAGTCTACTAGCGCTCAGCAGATCCGAGCTAACACTAATGACGGGGCTATTAACAGGCCATATAATATTTGGGAAGCATGCAGAAAGGTTAAATGCTTCATACTGTAGAGCCTTTGAGGATGAAGAGGAGCCCGGAACAGTAAAACACCTGCTGTGCACTAGGAAGGAGGCGGCTGAAGCATTTAGGAGCCTACCAATTTAGGGATCTAGCAGATCTAGTGACATTGGAAGTCAAGAAAATTCTAAGGTTTGTGGAATTCATACGGTGTTTCGGTAAGCGGATCCACGTCGTATCACAATGGGACCTTCTGGGCCTAGTGTTGGAACTAGCAGCCACTGTAACCTAACCTAATCTAACTGTCATTTTGGGACCATTATTGGAAGACTTATGCTCATAAATGTATGTATGTGACCGTGGTAAACGATGGCTGTGGCTTGCTTGAGCTAAGCTCGACGGTGTTACCCCGTGGCTACAATAAGTTCATAAAATAATAATATAAAATAATGCTTAAATCAAGCTAAACTTACCTATCTAAGCTTTAGAAACTTAAACAAAAAAACTAAATAGTTTTCCAAAACGTTAATTACGTATTCAAAAACAATGGTTATGTTTTGCTGGCTAATGCATTTGTTAATCAACTTATGCCAACCCAGAGCCCAACCCGGTGCATTTACATTCCCTAATTGTGCTTCGTTAGGGTTTCACGTGTACGTATGCGCAGGGGTTTAGTTACATACATAGTACACACATACTTTTCAAAAGTAACTAAAAGGATACCTCATAAAAAAGCAAAAGGTGTTATGGAAATATGAAAAAAGCATTTTTGATTACCAAAAACAAAAAAAAAAACGAAAACAATAACAAACAGGAAACAAATGCTCAACAAATGCGAGGCTGCCGTCACAGAAACGAGGGGATATACAGTACAGGATATTCAATAAGTCAGCGCGCTGTTGTTGCTCAGCGGCCGAAAAATTTATGAAAATTTACGAAAAATTTCTTTGTTGTCACACTACCCACCGACCAAAGGGGCGAATACGCATGCACGCACGCACGCTCGTCAGATTAGCCAGTCCGCCACACCACACACCACTCCATTGCACTCCACACTAACTTTTCCACTCCAATTCAACCATTTGTCAACATTTAATGTGTCACAACGGACACCACACCGACCGGCTGGCGTATGACGGCTGCTTGCCACAAAATTCAATCGTTCAACATTTAGTTAGCCGCCTGCTGAGTTCGCTTGCTTTGGTGTGTGTGCTTTGTTATTGTATGGTACACCCCCCAACGGGGGTGTGTGTCTTGGTCATTGGCATTGGCATTGGCATTCGGCGCGGACGCCTGACATTTTTCACGCTCTGAAATGCATGAAACCAAAGCGAATGTCCAAATTGCCTTAAAACGGAGTATATTAGACTACTTTTTTTTTTGCTTTTGATTATTCCATACGAAACTGACATGCTTATAATCATATTTACTTGCTTATATACTACAATTATATGTATGTACCCAATAAACATTTTTCTTCATTTTCAATTTGAGGTTTATTTGAGAAGTAACCCTATTGTCAAATATGTACATACACACATATCGGAAACCAACCACATATCGTCGCTATAGAAGAAAAAAGACACAAATGTTTTTCTTGAGGAAGAAAGACGTAAACTTTTTTCTTTCAAAGAACGGCGCATTAAAAATATTTTTCGAAAGAAAGACTCTTTATTTTTTTTTATAACGAAGAAAGACGCTTTATTTTTTTTTTACTATAAAGAAAGACGCATTTAAATATTTTTTAGGAAGGAAAGACGTATCCGATTTTTTATTTTTCTTTGTCAATATTAATGCTTATGCGTCTTTCTTCGTAGTTAATAATGCTAATGCGTCTTTCTTCGTCGAAATATTTTATAATGCGTCTCTGTTCGTCGAAATATTTTGTAATGCGTCTATCTTCGTCGACATGTTTTGTAAAGCGTCTTTCTTCCCCGACATATTTTTAATGCGCCTTTTTTCGTCGACAAATTACTGACATGCGTCTTTCTTCTTCCGGACAAAAAACCACAAACAAAAAAAATAAGAGTAAGAAATACAGAATCATTATTACACACAATCATTTTCACCCATCATAATTTCAACCGTTAAGGGACTGCTCGAGTAGAACAACGAACGCTGACTGAAATTTGCAAACACACAACATTTCTTCGTTCCTTCAAACCTTCACATGTTGAAATTCGTGAAATAGTACAAAATACGAAACAAGTTTTTTTTTTTTCAAATGTGTTGTAAGTTAATCTAAAATTGATAAACAATGTTTGATGAACACTTGAAAATATCGCACCCTAAATCATAAAGTGGCGCAACTCAAAATTCAAAAATTTTCAGGAGAGCCAAAAAACTTTTTTTCATTACAAGAAATCGTATGGCAAAGGGCCAGGTATAATGGTTATTTTTCGGTCGAAAAAAACCGTTATTCAAAAGTTTTTTTTGGCAATCGCTGGAGATATGTTCCGTATACCCGTTTATGAAAAAAAATCGATTTCGAAAAATTTTGAGTTGTGAAACTTTTTGATTTAGGGTGCGATATGTTTACTTTCAAATGATATATATGCTGATTCTCAACTTTAGAAACAATATTTTCTCAAACGTTTGATAATTTCTTTTTCAGTGTTTAATGGGTACATTGTACATACATATGTACATAATTGTACGTGCTTGTATGGTTGCTTAAATTGACGCAGCACACAAAATGCCGAAGCACGTCTCACGTCTCACGTCTCGTGCCGAACGCCAACAGTTGTCAGTTACAATCTCAGTTTCTGATCAATTAATTCCGTATTATTATCTGCACAAATGTGTGTTTGGATGTGCGCCTGTTTGTTTCTCAAGATATTAGGGTGTTTCATGTAAGCCATGAAACCTTATTCGAACAATAAATATAGAGCTGCTTTGAGCCCATTATCTCACTGTTTCTCAATAGATATACAAAGTAGTAGGAAAAATGTGTGAATTCTGAAAAAAATCTTGAAACAGAGCATGCTTAGTTCCTATGGTGAATATCACTGATAGGTTGCGTATGGATCTTTGCTCAGCCTATCTTCCAAGCGAAGGTAGCGGCGTTAAAAGGAAAAGAGATGGCAGACCAACTTGCTAGAGAAGGCACATCCGCTCCATTTTCACTGTCTTGGAAGGGCTTAGATATGCCGTTCGCTACCAGCATGCTCATACTGAGGGAGTTCAAATTCAAAGAGGCAGAGGAAAGGTGACATTGTCTGAGTACTTGCAACCATGCTAATGACTGGACTCTTAACAGGCCATATAATTCTTGGGAAGCATGCAGTAAGGATGAATGCTCCATATTACGATTACTGTAGGGCTTGTGAGGATGAAGAGGAGCCCTAAACAGTAAAACGCCTGCTGTGCGATTGCCCAGCACTAGGAAGAAGGCGACTGAAGCATATAGAAGCCTACCAATTTAGGGATCTAGCAGATCTAGTGACATTGGAATTCAAGAAAATTCTAAACTCTTTTGCGGAGTCCACAATAGTAGAGAGGGGGGTCTTCGGATGCACGTGGTATCACGTGGGGCCTAAGTGCGCTATATAGGAACTAGCGGCCACTGTAACCTAATCTAACCTTGGTCAGCTTTGTCCTACTTTCCAAGTCGCTCTATATACCCTTGTGGCTTGAAAGTGAATATTTCTTGTCCAGAAGTTTATTTCGCCTGCTTTCTTTTGATTCGGCCACCTGCGGCGTAGAATAAGAAAATTCTCTATGCGCATTGCTTAGTGACGTTAACAACCTCTGACCCGCACTAATTACGGACTTCGATCCCGGTGCTCAACCCAGCTCCCGACGCGTGGCGACGGTACCTTGACGGTAGTACCGGGGGTTCGGTACGATGTCAATGGGAGGTTTAGTTCGGGTTAGAGTCCCACACTGACCGGGTAAAGGCTTTAGATACTTCCTCCTCGTGAAAAAAAAAACAACAAAACCCAAACTAATTCAA
Source organism: Urophora cardui (assembly GCA_960531455.1). NCBI lineage: Eukaryota > Metazoa > Arthropoda > Insecta > Diptera > Tephritidae > Urophora > Urophora cardui. Next base: position 48,492,216 of record OY482673.1, read on the forward strand.
CAAAATCTCATTTCTCTTTTATTTTGCCGTGGCAACACTGACATTGCAAATTCATTCCTTCAATCTTCAATAGTTGATTTTTCAATTTCCCTATGTAATAAAATATATAGCAATAACTGGCTCACCCTAATGTGCAACTAAACAGAGAATATCGAATTATCTCTAAGCTATTAGACACATATCGAGCGTTCGGTCGGTAGGTGTGAGAGCTTAACTAGTTGCTATTCGGTGTTTGCGATAAACGGCAACAGCATGCCACCGTTTAACGACATCCCTCCCACATTCTACCTCCACCTTCCTCTGCCTACCATCACAGAGCACTTTGACTTCATGCAGCATTACGCATAAACATTCAGCTTTAGTTATCTTGCGTTGTGCGAATATCAGCAGCATAAGGCGATTTAGTAGTTAAATAATCATTGGCCATGATGATAAGGGGACAGACACCACCACACACGGGCCACGGACACATCCCACAACTGCGACGCAACCCAAAAGGATTTGAGCTGGCTGAATGCTGGGTTGTCACATGCACACCTTGTATGTTTGTAAGCCGTTTAGGGAGGTAAATAAATAGTGTCTGTGTGGCAAGCGTTTGGCTCTTAAGCATTTAATCCTTGCAAGATATGTAACCGCACTTTTCCCACGCTGTATTATATTATCTATTATATTATCTATGCAACACCGCACGTACGCTTTACGAAATCACAGTTCATACGCATAGGCTTTTGGCTAAAGCAGCAATTGCGAAGTTTTTTAGTGCGCTTAATTTTAGTTGCAAAGCGGCAATTTACATTTGAAATAAGCAAGACTTGTAAAATGAAAATATCACACCAACAACTGCACTGCATCTTTCTAACCGTTTCAATCACGGCACGGCACTTTTATCGTATCCCACAACAAAAATCACGACTCGCAAACAACAATCAGCGCCTTTAGTTAACAGGCACTGACTGAATTCGAGGCATTTCGAACGTGACAGAGGCTTTTGCCAAAAACAAGCAACGCCCCCCGAATGCATGCAGTGCGGTTGAAAAATATTTTTCAAGTCAAGAAGAGACTTCAAGTACTTACATTACATATGCGCATATGTGATTCTAAAACTTTAGAATAACTTTTTTAACAATATTATTATACCTTTATAATTTTATATTGTTCTACAGTCTGCCTACAATTTTCTTTCTCCTTTTTTCCAAAACTCCATTTTCATTTTGCCTAGTAATTATTGTTGCTGTTATTATTGTTAACTTTTTAACTTCTTTATAGAAGTGAAAAATAAAACTTTATTCAACTGCAACTGCAGCAAAACGGATGCAACACCGCCCCTTCCGCCCTGCACGTTGGCACGTGTGACTTTAAAAAACGCTTTTCTGCGAACTTTTCTTGAATCGTTTCGTCGCGCTGCGTTGAACACAGTGAATAACCGTGTTGGTATAACGTAAAAACGTGATGTTAATGTAATTAGGGCAGATAATGGCGTCATTATTTGGTTGAATTGGTGATGGAGGTGGTGGTAGTAATGAAGGTGGTTGGTTGGGTGGGGTGATGTCGCTGGTTGGTTGGGTGGTGTGTATTGGTTGACTTCAAATATTGGCTCATTGTGTGGCATAAAGGTTTTGTATGAAATGAGTCACTTCCTTCTTTTTGGTTGTTGTCTTTTGGAGAGCATTGTGACCGCAGTAGCATTGTTTTAAAATACGTCACTTTTTTTCTTGCTACACATACACGGACCTACATATATACTGGCCTAAGTGTGTCGCTATTGTGGCAGCCACTCCAACCACCTTCTTATTACCTCAATTATTGGGCTTTCGAAATAGCGCTTACCCCTCGGATGTGGGTGGTATTGTGAGTGTATTTCTTCCATGAAAAATTTCCTCACAAAAAAGAAAAAAAAAATGCATTCAATATTTGGAGTCGGCGTATTTAAAACTTTAGGTCCACCAAATTGATTAGATAAAAATGCACACCCTTAGCGTAAACGCAAACCAACGAATCATTAAAAATTAATTTACTACAATAATATTGTTTCCTTGTTCTTCTTCATATTGTTTTTCTTCTTCTTCTTGTTCTTATCCTCTTCCTATCATTGAGACTTTTATCAATATACACTAAATTAAGGAGCACATCATGAACTGGCGGAGCAGCTGAGACTTAGGTCAGCGTGGAAGCCCATTGTGATACCACGAGAAAACAGCTTATCTACTCCTTTTTTTGAACCAGTTTGAAAGCTTGCTGAAGTTCACCAAGCCCCTTACGTCGCACACTGGGGCCGAGCGTGCTCAAAATTCAGTTTTTAAATAATGAGTTTTTCAACAAAATAAAAACGCAGTATTGTTCCCTATAAAATTCTACACTTCTGGCCCAATTTTCAGCTTTCTATCGTTTTACAGTTGGGAGTTATCGATACACAAACATGGCAAATTTTCCAAAAAATAATTTTTTTCCAAAGTGTGAAATTTTAATGTGTATTTGAAATAGTTGGTGTAAGAGAAGGATATAAAATTTTATTATTCTGCTTTTTCCATAACATTAAGTGAAGCTTACATAATCGATGAGTGTTTTTTTTTGGAACTAGATGTTTTAAAAAATTAATTTTTAGTATAAAACTAAACGTACCTCTTTTTTTTAAATATTTTTTTCAAAATGGATTTTTTTTTAATTTGCGCAAAAAAGTAGCAAATGTAAAAATGCAGCAGTAAAATATGGTCCTTTGTGACAAAGAATCCGAGTTCAGAACCAAAAGCAAAGTGCGCATTTTAAAAAAAAGTGAGTTTAAAAATTGCATTCCAATTTTAGTTAAAAAAAAACACCTATATCTGGTTGAATTTGATTCTGTTCTATCTTAAATTTAGTTGATCCATTATTTACTGGTTACTTTAATTACAAATTATGGTTAAGGCTACTTGTCAAGCCAGGTTTCTTTAATTTAGACTTGTAAGTTGGATTACAATATGAGTTCTTTGAAGCACAAGTTGTGTTACTCCAATTTTGTTTTTTTTTTATGTTAGGCATAAAAATGTGTGGGGAAATACGTGTTCTGCTTAAAACGCTAACGGTGAAACTCCTAATTCCCATATAAACATACTTGTGACCACAGAAAATTTTTAATATCTCGAAACAAAAAATTGGAGAAAACCATTTTTGTATACATACATACATATGTACCTGCACCTGCATATTTTATCAATGGGTTAATAAATAGCCGCTAATGGGTTAATACAATACACATTGGCATTTTTGTACAGCCATACTAATATAATAATAATATAATACAATGGCGCTAATATGACTCTGACGAATTTTATGGCCGAGCTTCTGTCCCAATTCGAGGTGTGCTCCTTTTGTTTTTCCTACCAATTCGGTGGACCTAAAGTTTTATGCCGGCTCCGAACGGCGAATGCATTTTTTGTGAGAAGCTTTTTTATGGCAGAAATACTCTCGGAGGGTATGCCGCCCACTGCCGAGAGGTGACCGCTGCTCTTAAGAAACCAATAATTGGATTTTTACTAATTAGAAAATTTTGTTTGGTGTTTGCTTGGACTGGGGTTTGAACCCGAGACCTATGGCATAGCAGGCGAGCACTCTACCCACTGCACCACAGCGGCCACCATACCACAGACATACTAATTTTGGTTTAAATAATTTGTTTACAGATCTTAAAAAAAACTGGTCACCAATGGGTTAATTCATGACCGTTTTAATGGGTTAAGATTCCAAAGATTACTAGTTTTAGTGTAGATACAACTAATATGATTTAAATATTTTAATCTAAGAATTAAGTGAAAAAATTTGGTTAAAAATGGGTTAATGCGTGGTCGTTAAGGGGTTAAAATTCTTGGGATTTACTAGTTTAGTATCGATATACCGATTCTGATTCAAGAAAATTAAACTCGAAACTAAAATAAAAAACATAGGTCACCAACGGGTTAACTCATGACCGTCAATGGGTTAAGATGCTGTAGATTAACTGCTTTAGTGCAGATAAAGCGATTCTGATGTAAAAAAGTTGATTTCAGAATTTTGAGCGTCCTCATATATATAAGTGGCCCCAGTGTGCGTCGACGTGCGCGATCTTATATAGGCTATCCAGAAAAGGAGTCCCAAGAAAGCGTCGTCTGGCGCCGTTAACAGCCGGGCAAAAGCAAATGAGGTGTTCGATTGTCTCCTATTCCTCATCATCCTCGCAGCTTCTTCAGCATCTGAGGTAGGGCCCAACTAGCCTCTCTGCATGTTTCCCGATGAGGCAGTGCCATTTGAGTACGCCCACGATGTTCGAGATATCCTCGCTCCTTAGGGTACATATTTGTAGCGATCGTTTATGATTCCATTTCGGCAAAGTTTGCCTTGATGTTCGACATACTGGGGTCTGTTGACATCTATCACTTGCTAGTTTATAGATGTGCATGTGGCAAAAGGCATACTTATGCGTTCTGTATCATAAAGAACCTGCTCGGTAGTGTCTTGCCTTGCAAGTTCATCTGCCTTACAATTGCCATCGATATCCCGGGACCCACACGAGGTGAAAAGAGGTCTCTTTGGCCATCTCCTATATATGTAGATCGGCGAAAGTCTAGTGTTAGTTCAGAATTGAACTAGTGGGAGCCAAGAGACTTTATTGCTGCTTGTCTGTCGCTGAAGATGAATAAATCCTTGTGGATAGGTTCATGTCCTATACGGTTAACAGTTTCCATTATACCTGAGACTTCAGCCTGGTAAACGCTGCAGTGATCTGGTAGCCTGAATGTGAATGATAGATGTAGATTCAAGTCTTGTGAAAAGACTCGGCGGGGTGTAATAAGGCCTTTTGAAATAAGGTCTTTAAGGCCATATATCGCAACCAAAGTGAGATAAAGCCTTTATTTTGTAATTTTCAAAAAAAGGTATTATTTCACATTTAAAACGCAATTAGGCCTTTTTTGAAATGTGCAATAACTCCTTTATTTATTTACGCGAGAACTTATGAGAATTCCAATGAGCAAATAACTGTTATATAAATAACAGAAGGCCATCACCGTGGCCATCCGTCCGGACGTGTGCCCTAACCGTGGTTACCGCCACGGTGATGTCCTTCTGCGTAGTATACCCTTCAGCGTAGGCGGGGTCTGGTACGATATGTCGAAAATTTTAAGGTCGATCCTGCGTAGGCGGCCTTCGGCCGCGCTTTTAAAAAATAACCCTCAGCCGATAGAATTCTCTTTTCGGAGTAATATCTATGGCCCGGTCTACAGTACTTTTGCGGCCATTTCAACTAGCAAAATTGGTATCGATTATTAGCCTAGGCACATGCCACAAAGTGAAATAAGACCTTATTCTTAATAAAGGCTTTATTTCTCAATCGATAGCTATATAAGGCCTTAAAAGCCTTATTTCAAAAGGCCTTATTGCACCCCGCCAAAAGACTCTGCCTCGAATTTTGCTGCCCAGTGTCGAACCATCGGTATAGATGTAAACGCTACCGGGCGATGGGTAGCACCGATCTGGCTCTTTCCAATCATCCCTATTAGGAGTTCTTGAAAACCTGCTACATCTAATAGCAGGATATCTACGTAGAATGGCATGCAAATGCTGGGGCTTAGTCTCTTTATAACATGGTTCTTATTCCTTGATTTGAAGAAAATTGTACATCAAAATAATGAAAATATGTCTTTAGCGCCGAATCATTCACACTTTTGCATAATCTGAGTAAGTTATTTTTTCAGTGTAGGCTCAGGCGAACGTCATTTAGTTTATGTAGATTTAACGTACGGTCTATTCCGCCTTGCTCGAATTTACATTGAGCCCACAGTGAGAGCACCATACTGAGATCTCCTGCAGTGCTACCTGCATGAGATCACACAAGGCCTATAGGAACTTCAATCTCCAAAGTTATGATCCGAAATGTAGTCGCTAAAGAGCTCAGAACATATCAGAATTAGTCCATTTACTCTTGAAGCTCGTGATTTAAAAAATAATCTAAAAAACATGTCTGAGCTGGTTCTAAAACAGCCCGTAAAAGACTTCTGTGCCTATATGTAGATTTCAAAATCCCAGTGCAAGCGTCTATAATGTGTGTGCATGCCGTAGATTTCATCAACCAGCTTCCGCTTCCAACGCAATCCCTCTTGTTAGAGCCTTTTTTTCTTCTTTTTGCTTTTTTAATCAACTTTTGGTTACCAAACCAACCAATTGAAAATAATAAATGCACGTATCCTGTCATATGAGTTGGTTGGTCCTTGTGCAGCCGGTTGGAAATTTACATACATACATACATACGTACAAATATGCATACAATCTATATCATATTTTATGAATACAAAATATTAAAAAGCATAAACGTACATAGAAATATACATACATACTTACATACATACACACTGAACAAACTGAAGAACACGCTTTTGGAAAACTGGTCATTCGGCTCGGTGGATGACAGTTGCCGGTGTGTTTTTGTTGCATTTTTGTGTTGTTTTTTTTTTTTTTTAACAGTGCGTGTGACCATTGCGCTGGAAATTAATGCCATTACCTTACCTAAAATATTAAAAATATATTCACAAACAAACACACATATTACATACATATACCCTGTAGGGAAAATCTCTAGTTCCGAACTAGGTCGCTTCTAGTGCATTTTTCGACACTACTAGTGCGAGCTAAATCTCTTTTGCATGTTATAAATTGGCGAATTTAACACGGCGATGTCCTAGGCGGTGTCAATTGTCCCTCTCTGCATTACATTTTCGATAGTTCCGAACTAGTACTAAATTCTACAGTTTACACTAGTTCGTTTATTGGCACCATTTCGATAGTTCTGAACTAACTAGAAGTACCTAAAAATTCTACAGTTTTACATCTGCCGCTTAAGTGCAGCCTTTGAAACACTTCATGCAAGTGGCGCGATGGCCGACTGGCTAACGCATGTGCCTTTCAATCTGAGGGGCGCGGGTTCGAATCCTGTCGGTGTCAAGGTGGATGATAATTTTTTTTTAATTAATATTTTTTTATTTATTTATTTAATAAAAATTTACAATAATATTTAATAAGTAATAAAATAAAAAAAAAAAATTCAAAATAAGCCTGAGGGATCGGAAAAGCATAATTAGGGGAACATTTCATTTCATACAAGATGCAAATAGAAAACTCTTTATATAAAATGCTTCACTAAACATCTGAGAATTGCAGAAATATACAAAGCCGACGGCAATTGAACGAACGAAAAATTTTCATAGAATTTTTGTCACTTTGAAATTGCATACAAATCAAAGTGTGTCTTATAATGGTCACTCAATTCACTCCTTCTGAACTGGTGAGGGCCTAAATACAATTGATCTAGTTCCCTTTTGACACCTTTTCGCTAGTTCGGAACTAGAAATTTTGCTCACTAGTTATTGAGTTCCCTGCAGGGTATTTATAGAATACATATGTGTGCGTTTGCGTTCATTCATAGCAGCAAGGAACTTGTATGGTAGCTTTGCTAAAGGTGAGCGAGCCTGAGCTTGTTTTGCGCAATGCCATGGACAAGCAAACAAGCAAAGAAAGAAAAAAAATAAAAAAACAGGACGCTTATTTATGCTGTCTTAGTGAGTAATGTGCTAAAGAGGGGTGAATCGACGGCGCGTGTTACAAAACCAAAAATTATACATAAAATGCTTTGGTCTGCACGCTTAAAATTTTATTAGAAAGCGTGCCACCAACACCAACGGCGAGATGACCAAAAAGCAAAAATAACAACGACTACTATCTTCTTCATCTGCTTGTGGCACACCTTCGTGCATTACGGACTAAGGTACATTGCTTTGAGTGTTTGAGTATCTGAGTGATCTTTGAAGCAATCGTAAAATAAGGGAGAATTTTCGTAGTGAAGACTGTAAAGGGCCATATAAGTTCTCGTAGGGCTATATGTATATATAGTCACGCTTGAAACTATGTGGGACTATGTAGTTCCTAAGACATCCATGAAAATTAAGGATCGATTTAAGGTGAAAATTAACTTTCCATGCTCTCTATTTGCCCAACTCGGAATTAGGCTGTGTGAATGGACCTCTCGGTTATTTATCTTCACATGAGCATCTAATTCTCTTGTTGGTTGGTTAGTTTGAGTGGCGAGTCCCAATGACTACACACAGCGCCGAAGTGCCGTTTTGATACCACGACTCGTACCTAAAAATAACAGAAGTATAGATGAAAGGAGAATATCAATTGGGAAGTAGGGTAGGTCCTGTTAAGTTTAGATAAAAGCCCTTAGGCCTCACGTTATTAAGTTCCGGGAGGTTGTCGAAGAAAACCTTGCCAAGGAGTTTCGTTCTGCCTCGGCAGCGCGAAATATACTTACACAGCAGGTACTCCAACGTCCTATCCGCTCCAGCAAGATTACAGCTGCGGAATATAGAGTGTTATGGTCTACACACATTCGGGCCGCGTGGGTACCAATGGCCCAATGTCTTGTGAATAACGCAATTATGTGGTAAATATCCCTCCTGTCCATCCTTAAAATCGCTGAGGAACGCATCTCCTTGTATGAGAGCCACATACTGCTGCAGAACCTGCAGGTCTGCAACCGTTTCCATATTGTTTTAGCTTCCTGAAACCAGAGACGAGAGATTCGGCCCTGGGTGAAACACAGTGGCGTAAGGACCTCCTTTGACTCCGCGACATCAAGAGCTGAGCCTTGCCGGGCTAACTCTTAAGAGATTTCGTTTTCCTGCATGTCGCAGGTACCCAAATCAGAGATAAGCTATGTCGACTTGCTAAGCCCATGACCCAGTCCCTACACTGTCTCTCCAGGCGTGATGATACCGTTACAGATCCCAGAGCCTTCAGAGCTGCCTGACTATGCGAGAAAAATCCTATAACGCTTCCGACACTGGCACTTTCCGCTGCAAGTAGAGCCTTGCATGCCTCCTGTATGGCGAAAGCTTCAGATTGAAAAACGCTCGCGGACACTGATAGATATGGAAATATCCGACTGAGTTGCGAAGATATCCGCTCCCACTCTGCGCGCCATGTTGTACCCGTCCGTGAAAACTGCAATATCGAATATCTGAGCGAGTTTACCATCTTCCCAGTCCTTCCTAGATGAAAATATAATATCATAAGTCGTATCGAAGACTGTTATAGGGCAGATTTATTCTGTTTTCGTCCGAGTCAGTAACGTGGAGCAGAATACGCCCGTTCCCGTATGTACGTTACTTCCAGATTCCCAACTCCGGTAATCTCAAGGCGCTCTGAAATGCCTTTTCCCTGACAAAAAGATCAATCAAAGGCGGAATATTGAAGATCTCTAATTCTCTTGAGTTTTGGAAGCGTGTAATAATGGTGTGGCATCGTCGACAGCTGGACGTGAAAAAACATACATACATACATATGTTCATATTTAGCAGTTACACTTTCACCAAAGTTCCCATTTACTTCTAAACATTTTTCTTTGGAAACGCTAATTACTAACGCGTGCCTTACCTCAAGTTATGCATTTTTTCTTGTTATTTTCATATTTTTACTAATGTAGTTTTTGTTGTTTTTGTATTTTTACTAATGTATTTTGTTATTTTTTTTTACTCTGCTGTTTTTTATTACTGTTTTTTTTTTGTAAAACGGAAACATTGTTACACCCTCCTTCAATGCGAACAAACGATCGTTATGGCATTTTTTTTTTTTGGTTGTTAGTGAAGTTTAAGGGGTTGTTGCTTGTTTTGTGTTGTATTTATGTACATACATAAGTATGTCCACATTTAGTTAAGTTTCTATGTATTTCTACACGCTCAATGTTATTTTCATGGTTTCTTTAATCAGTGATAAGGCTTCAAGGATCCTCGCCAGATGGCGAATACGTTATGGCTTGATAGTGGAAATTTAATTAAAAATGAAAGCTGGACATTTACAAACTGTGGCATATGAATGGAGTGTCTTGTAAATAAATATGTACATATGTATGTATGTACTATATATGTTTATAGCCTCCAAAAGTAGTCTAAGGAATTTGTTTAAATAAGTAAGGCATAATCCCTCAAGTAGGGAGAGAGCAAGTTGAACTTTACGAGCAAGCGTGGCCAAAGTGAGCACAGTGTGCTGCAAGCTTAAAAACTGAGATGTAAGCAAGTGCTTTTATTTACTATGGCTAATAAGCTTTATTATAAAGTCACCAAATTCTACGTAATCCCTTATTATAAGGAATGGTCTAAGCCGTATTTGCCAAGGGAGAGAGATAATTCCTTACGAGTTGATGATATGAACACAGCAAAATCAGCGTTATTATAAGGCTTTTGTCACACATACAAAGGACGTTCCTTAGAAATTTACAGGCATTATTTTAAAAGCCTTATGATCGTATGAAATCGACCACAAATAAGGCTTAAATTTTTTAGAGGGTATGTATACATACATATAAATATTTAAGTAACCACAGGTAATTATTTATGTATTTTAGGGTGAAAATGTGTCTTAATGAAATTCAAGTCTAATTGTAAAGTCTTAAATTGCAAAAAAGCCACTTTTTAAAACTCCATAAAATGCTTCGCTGCTGGAGTTTTCTTTCTACATACATACATATGTACATACATATATACATACATCACCTCATTAGTTTGACATTCAACACTTATTTTTATGCATTGAATGCTCAAAACATATGCAACAGCACCAGGTAACGCCTAAAATGACAAAATAAGAGTCTCCCCCCCTCTAGTAAAGTTACAAAATAAGGACATTTCAAATGTTAAGGAAGATATGCAATGTTAAGGGTATGTCCAATGGAATGTAGGGAAACTAGAATAAGATAAATTATGATCGAACCATGAATACTTGAGGAATAGTATTAACGAGAGGGGCAGGACTAGAAATTATTAACGTAAACGGTTTGGAGATGCAACCAGTGATGCCGAAATTGGGCTTTTCGGACCAAATCTGGTCCGATAAATTTACTTTGGGCTGTTGGGCGGCTAAAATCAATTTTGGTCCAATTTGTAATATGAATATTTTTAGTGGAGACAACCCAGCAAACACAGTCTCTAACGTTAGAAATTTTGTCGAGATTACCTTAGATAACTAGTGTAATTCTCTACATATTCTCAAATCGATAACTAGGGTTGAAAACTACACTAGAATTCGATTAGCGAGTGATTAGAGAAGGAGCCAAATCTCACGCCTTTTATCAATTCTCAATATATTTCTGTGATATATTGAATATACATACATATATTGAAATTAGATACTAAAAAATGGTAAAGTTAATATTACCGTAGTACAATGTTTTCCATTAAAAAGTACAAGAAGTACCTTTAATTTAAATAATAAGATTGAATTTTGTTTAAATTTCAGTTCTTATAAATGTGGTAAACATATACATGTCAATATATATAATCATATGCAATTTAGGCACAGATTGCGTTAATAAAATCTAAACAATGAAAAAATCATGTAAAAGGAGACAAAGCATTGTTTTTCATGTCAATTGGAAGTATTTGCAAATTCTGATCAGAATCTCACTAGAGATCTACATTAGAATTCGATTCGAGAATTATAATTTTCTCGATTTGAGAATTAGGTACCCTTTTATTTGAGAACGCTATGATTCTCGATAGATTTTCGAGTCGTCCTCTAACGTTAGAGGTTTAAGAATAAGGCTAGTTCTCGAGTCATTCTCAGATTGATAACTAACCTCAGTGTTTGTTGGGAATTTCTCTGACGCTAAACATTTTATCTTTCCCGTGTAAAGTTCTTTTATTGTTATATCTAAATTCGCTTGGAACTCATCTCGCATGTCAAGTTTAATGAAACGTCAAAATCAGACAATCTGACATTTATTTTGCAAATAAAATGCTGAAATTTAACACAAATTATGTTTCACATACGGTTAGGTTGGAGTGGCTACCATAGAGTCGCACTTAGGCCAGTGCAGAGGCCCGTTGTGATACCACAAGAAGAAAACGGATTACTCCTCCTTTTTGAACCAATTTAAGAACTTAATGCAGTTCATCAGGGCCCTCACTATTTATGTAGTTCTATTTAAAAGCGAAAAGCGATTCGAAAGCACATTTTTATTGCATAGAATATATGGAATAGAACTCGAAATCGAACGAATTTTCTTTCGAATTAAACTACGGAGTGAGGGCCCAGGTCCTTTATGTGAACGTGCGCGACTTTGCATAAGCTATCCAGGAAGGAAGTCCCAAGCGTCGTCTGCCGCTGTTAAGAGCCGAGCAGTGGTAGATAAGGTGTTCGATTGTCTCCTCGCCTCCAGCTTATGCAGCATCTGCAGTAGGGTGCACCTAGCCTTTCTGCGTATTTCCCGATGAAGCAGTGTCCTGTGAGTACCCCCACAAGGTTCGAGATGTCATCTCTCCTTAGAGGACTGATGAGATCACATGTGAACCCATTTCTGCTAGCTTTGCCTTGATGTTCGACATACTGGCTTCTGTTGCCATCTATTACTTGCTAGTTTATAGATATGCTGTTTAAGAATTAGCTTGTTTGTGGCTAACGGCGTACCTATGCGTTCATTGTCAGGAAGAACCTACTCGGCACCTACGGGCACTACCCTGCCTCGCAAGTTCATCCGCCCTACAATTGCCATTGATACCCTACGTCCCGGGACCTACACGAGGTGCAGACAGGTCTGTTTGGCCATCTCCTTTAGAGATCGGCGACAGTCTAGTGTTAGTTCTGAATAAGTATGAGCCAAGATTACTTAGTATGTACATATGTATTTAAAAATAAATATGTAATTCCATTTTAAGTAGACTTCTGATTTTTGGGCGTTTTTTGGCGAAATTGGGCGGTAATTTGGTCGGTAAAATTTTTTTTCAGTGGCAACACTGGATGCAACCAAAGAATGCAGAATTTTATTATTTTAATGCGTATGGTGATCAGCTGATTTTGACGTTCGAACGAACAATTGCACAAAAAAATATATATCTATACGAATTTTAAGTCTGTTCGGTGCTTCTTAGTGAAGATAGGTTGAAGTAGTTGAAAGCTTGATTCATTGTATTGTTTGTAGCTTACTTTTCAAACACTTGGATATTGAAGTCAACAAAACGAACGCACATTTGTCTATTGTAAATACCATCTGGAGCTGTTTTGCAGGTACACTAGGGTGGTCCCCAAATGTATGGAGACAAATTTTATATCATACTTGTTCAGCCTCACCGCCTAGGTTATGTTAGCTTAGGTTGGCCGAATACGGTGATCCTTCACATAAACCACATACCTATGGTCCTTAGTTTTACCAACATCGTATTGGAGGCATTATACTAAACTTGGAATGCAAAACTTTTAGTATTTTGTGTATTTTTCGAAGAGTTTTTTTCGAAGAGTATTTCGTGTATTTATGAAGGGTATTTGTTCAGCACTAGATTCCACAACAGGGGTGAGAGTAGTCCCCCTTGTGGGGTGCCATTACATATGTGACCTCCTTGACATCATCGAAATTCCTCATCCACCCGTCATCGGTCGAAAAGATCTTCGATTTAGCGCCGAATGATTGGGGATATTCCGATCCATTCGAGCTCGTCCAACAACGCCTCAGCAGAGACGTTGCTAAAGGCATCCAAATAATCAAGGTACACCTATCGCACTCCCTGTAATGAAAGGCCTTTTCGATATGTTGATATTGTTGCTGTTGTTGTTCTTGTTGTTGTTCTTGTAACTCTTTATACTGTTTATCCTCCGTCACGATAAGGTAAATGCATTTTATGCCTTCCGCCAGACACCCCAAACCATGACTGAGGCCGTCTTGCACCTCCCCCCCTGACTCGCACCTTGAGGGGACCTACTCGACCAGACAAAAGCCTTTGCTAGCCCCCCACGGGCTCCCTCCGCAGTCTGCCCTGTTGGCACAGGCATCAGGAGAAGACACGGAGGTCCATTGCCCAGACAGCAACCTCTTGGAGGTTTCAGTCGAGGATTTTGCCACCCAACCTCACAATCTAGGTCGTTGATAATATCCTTGAAGGTACCACATATAATTTTTTTCACGATGGGAGACGATTAAGGTGTGTCATACAGGTGTCAGAAAACTTTACGGAGACTGAAAAATTTAATTTAATTTTTTGTATACATATGTATATAATGCGCAAAATCGATAGTCCTCTACCCAAGCCTACCAAATATAAATGTTAGTCCCGATTGAAGCGGTTAACCCTAATCCTTTAAAGTTTAAAAGCGAATTCTTCCTAAACCGAAAAAGATGTTTGCCTCAAATTTTGGGTATTCCTCCATTTGTGTTCATAAATTATGAAAGAATTATGATATTTGGGCTATTTATTTATTTTAAGCATTTTTTTTGTAATCGTATAAAATTGTAACGAAAAACCGAAAGTGAGCCTCAAAGACTCACCTTTAGTATCTTTATCGTAATAAGCTTACATTTCTAGAATTGAACTAAATTTTGAATCCGTTGTTTGCAAGGTTTATCCAGAGAGGGTTTTAGTTTATGAACTCACCATACTTCCTCCGGATTTTGGTGAATTCTTCGTATTTCCCCATAGATATTTAGATCATATATTGTCATAAAATAAAGTTGACCGGTAAAGTCAGAAATTTAAAACCCATTAAAATCTTATCATTTATGTGCTTACTGAGATTCTAAATTACGGAAAAGATGCATTCAGATAGAGAAACGAACGATCAGCTGCTTTATGAGTAAGTAATTTCACCACGAACGTCGCGTTTTAAAAATTTGGAATTTGGTTGCGGCAAATATATATTAGGGGCGATCAAATGAAAAATTTATTCATATTCATTTGATTCATAGCTTTTCTAATTGTGTGCACAAAATCAAATTTATAACAGGTGTAATAAAACCATTTGTAATGAACATTCAAACAACTACAAAAATGTGTGAAAATTGCAGTACATTAATATACCCTATTTTATGAAATTATATTTTTTATCTTTATAATCTAAAAAAATTGTCATAAACCGTTATAAGAATGTATAAAAATGCTTCTGAATTCATTACTGCATAAATAAAAGTAAAAAACAAATGCCAAAATAATGTGTTTCAAAATTTCCCCATAGGTGAGCCTCAGAGTCTCACTTTCGGTTTTATGTAACTTTTCAAAATTCGGTGATTAGGGTTAAAGGGTGTGGCACGGGGGTCAAAGTTCATATTACTATATGTGACCCCTGTGTGGCACCTCTTAACCGTCTCTGATCGGGACAAAAATGTGATATCTCTGATAGCGCTGTTGCCGATCTAGGGGTGAGACGGAATAAAGTCGCTAATGATTTTAAGGAACACCCTAATCTACATTCATATATGTATGTATATTGAGTGACACCTGCATAATCGATTTAGCAATGAATGCTTTCCATATAGTACATTCGTGTGTCCAGGATATAAACACATATCTATACACATATGTATGTTTGTATGTAACAACAATATCAAAAGGAAGAAACTTATATATTAATGAACGAACTTTGACGCGCCATTTTTCCTTTCTGCGAGTCTGTCATTAGAACGCCCTTAATTCATTTATTGTTTTCACTTTGTACTTTATTTGGCTTTGGTCTTTGTGTATGTATGTAACTCTAGTATATACTCGCAACTGCAACAAACGCGATAGCCATACCATCAAATCGGTTGCGCAATCGTCAATAATTAATTGGAAAAATGCGTTCGAAATCAAACATTTTAGCGTAACAAAAGGCTAGCAAATGAATTTCGTTATTTGTCTTTTGAATAATTTATTTGAACAAAAAAGAAAGCCGCCCAGTCAGCGAATATGCAATAGATGGATGGAAGTATTCAGCAGACGCTAAAGGTGATACATACCTAGTAGGTACTCTGAGTTACACATACATACTAACATACAGCTGTATAACCAAAAGCACTGTGCAACATGAAGGAAAAAAAATTATTTAAAATGCGTTTGATTGGAGGCGCATTTGAATGTGTGTGTACGTATGTAAGTGTGCATGTAAAAGATTGTATTTGAAGGTGAGTTGATGCGTCGTGTGCTGCACACAATTACTGTGTTGCACATTGATGTCGAGAGACAATCAATGGAGGCATCTGCTTTGAACTGAATGCAGTCGCTTATACCCAACCAGACTTTCTGCTGGTACTTTGATGAGCACGCCGGAGAGGCTAAATCCAAAGTTATTATAAGATAAATTTACTCTATAACAAAATATGTTTTAACTCACTAGCCTTGTTGTTTTTTTCGCCAACTCAAATGATTTTCATAAAAAAGCCTTTACGCTTGCAGCATTGGGTATAAACGTTGCTAACAAAAATGATAAAAAAAAGACTGCCAAAAGGACGTAAAAATGTTAAAACTTTTAAAAGGAACGAATGAAAAAAGGAATAAAAAAAAAGAACACAAAAACAAATATTCCATCGAAAATCAACAAACTGCAGTCGAGCGAATTGCACGAAATCATCAAATCAAATTGACATGGCGTAGTTGCAACACGTACATACATACATAGATACATATATTTGTATATGTGTATCTCTGTATATATCCAGCAGTAAAATGCTAATGTTCCTACAAAATTCGAGCACCCCCAAGAAAGGGTTATTTTGACTACCTTTTTTTAAATTCAGAAAAAAGTAGTACTTTTAAGGCCTCTAGAGGGTTAAGCATGGACAATGTCAAAATCAGATGAGATGGCATTTGGAGTATTCGAGAGGAAATTTCTTCAAAGGATTTAAGGACTTTTGCGCGACGACGAGTATCGGAGGAGATTGAATGATGAGCTGAGCTGTACGAGCTTTATGCAGACATCGACATTGTTCCGCGAATGAAGATCCAGCGGCTGCTTTGGGCAGGTCATGTCGTCAAAATGAACGAAGATGCTCCGCAAAAGAAAGTATTTCTATCGAAACCCTCTTAACGCAGAAGAAAAGAGAGACCTCCACTGCGTTGGGAAGATCAGGTCAATACTGACTTGTTCTCCCTAGGTATTCCCATTTACGGTGGACTTTTTTGTCCATATAAGGCAAGACAGCCTAATGCACACCCATATTACGCAACTTCAAAAAATTCAAGCATTCTCATTTTATTATCGCCCTTACACTTTTCAATACCTTAGATAAATGTTTTTAGATGAAGTGCAAAATGGGTTAAAAGTTACATGCGACCAAAATCTTAGTTTAAATATTCAAAAAATTGTGGAAAATATTTTAACCCATTTTCTTTCTCACAAAAGACCTCTTAATGTAGTCTAGTCATTTGGTGGTCGCTAGAGGGTTAAAATGCTCTAAGCAATTGTGCGCTGAAGATGTCACTAGGAATATTTAAGACAAAAGTCAACAAAAAAAAAAAAACAAACCGATATGACGCCTTGACGCTGTTGTCCGGTCGAGTAGGTCCTCTCAAAGCGCGAGTCAGGAGAGGAGGTGCGAGACGGCCTCAGTCATGGTTTGAGATGCCTGGCGGAAGACATAAAATGCATTTAACTTCTCGTGATGGAGGATAAACAGGATAAAGAATTACAACAGCAACAACAACATATCGAAAAGGCCCTTCACTACAAGAAATGCGATGGGTGTCTTCTAGATATTTTGGGTGCCTTTAGCAACGTCTCTGCTGCGGCGCTGTTGGAGGGCCTCGAATGGATTGGAATATCCCCAATCATTCGGCGCTAAATCGAAGATCTTTGGATTTTTCGGACGGTGACGGGTGGGTGGGGTCTTTCGACGATGTCAAGGAGGGCACATAGGGGCACCCCACAAGGGGGAGTACTCTCATCTCTGTTGTGGAACGTAATGGTCAACAATTACTCTTCATAAATACATAAAATACTTGAGAAGTTTTGCATCCCAAATTTAGTATAATGCCTCCAATACATTGTTGGTAACACTAAGGACCATATCTTCGGTCTCCTGCCAGAAACACGAATGTGAAAATTATTTTAAGTGCGATGTCTGCTCTTTATCGGGTATATATTGATATAATAACAATTAATATTTGTATATATGCTTATGTACATAAAAGTACATATTATGCATGTATGTTTACGCAGGAATTTATACAAATATTAATTGCTATTACATCAATATACACCCGATAAAGAGCAGACATCGCACTTAAAATAATTTTCACATTCGTGTTTCTGGCAGGAGACCGACGATATGTGGTCTATGAGAAGGATTTCTGTGTCCGGCCAACGTAACCTAACCTAAATTAAAGAGGCAAAAATTTCACAGCCAAACAGATCAACTTAATTTTGGACTCTTAATTAAGCTTAAAAAGTTGCTTCTAAATGCGCCTTAAAATATTCAACAATATTTTACCTAAACACACAAATTTTAACTTTCGTAATTCCGATCATGACGATGTCCTGCGTCTGAGAGTACACGACAGCATAATATTGCCTATACCCAACATTCGCACTATGAATTGTACCAAAAAGTGCAGAGTTTAGGACCAGCAGCCCTCTTGAGCAAATAAATGTATTCGCTGCATACAAAAAGTGTTTCACAAAAAGGGGGAGTTGAAGCGTGGCTAAAAACACTATTGACTGATAGGCCGCATGAAAGCAATAATATAAAAAAAAAAAGATACATGCATACACACATATGCATGTATGTATATTCAATATCTACCTCAACAGAGTGCAACATTGCCGTAGGCAATCATCGTTAGCCCAAGCCCCCACCCCATGTATATGTACGCTCTACGGTTCGTTTGGCCTGTTGGTTGCTGTCGTTGGTTGCTGGTTGTCTGTCGTTTGTCGATGCCGTCGCTGCCGTCGCTGCCGTTCTGTCTCGCGCTGTTCAATCGAAAGTTCATGTCTGCTGCACTTGTTAAAAATTGTTCGCTGCGCCAAAATCTAATTTGCCACTTTTTATAGTGCTGTTGTTGTTTTTGCAATTATCGTAGTACACGTTGTAGCTACTATGTACATACATTGGCAAGGCCGTAGCCAGGATTTCATTTTGGGGGGGGGGGGATTAACTAAAAAAAACATTTCAAATTCAAATTACATACATATCTGCCCCGTTTGCTATGCTATGTGCATGAATAATTAGGTTTCGCTTATCACCCATATTTAATTGTTATTGCAAAATCCAATTAATTTCACCAAATTTATCTGTCAAATAAAATTTTCGTTAGCTGATTTTCAGTGCAACCAGCTACCCTGTCAAAGCTTCAGAGGGTAAAAAGTGTGAGTTTTTTACACCACTGAAGTGTACATTTTTAGGAAACGAAAACAGGGTAGCAAGTGAAAAACTTATGTAGTTTTTTTTACACTAAATTACCACTAGATCCACTAGCCTAATAAAACCACTAAAAAAAGAAGACATATTCTGTTTGACGTTTTACCTTCATTTTGCAAACGAAAACGGAAAATTGAAGAGTGTAACAAAAATGCGCATGTTTTTGATTAAACGAAATCACCATTAATTTCAATGGTAAAATTTTAAATTAAGCTCTTACCCAATTAAGTTAATTATAAGTTTATGATTTTGTTAAACAATTTCTTAGACATGCCAAAAGCAAAACCGCAGTTATCTAAATCTTCTGGAAACAGGCGCCGTTTAGAGAACTCGCGGTTGCGTGGAATGCAGAGGAGACATGTGGCGATTCATACGAAATCAGCATTTAACTACAGACCGGATTTAAACTATATGGAACATTCTTCCCTTTTCATGGGTCGTATGAGTGAAATTTGCGTTTTTTGTAAGTCCCAAGGGCAAACATTTAGCTATATTGGGGTAGACCTTCGCAACGAGGTGTTTTCTCACGGTCAAATGTATGTCGCTCTGTCGCGAACTGGTTCACCACAAAACCAGAGTTTTCTTATACCTGGAAATGGCAACAAAACAAAGAATGTTGTGTTCACGGAAGTTTTTAATTAATGAACAAGATGTACCTTATTTTATGAACTAATTTGCCTACTAATGTACACAGAGCCAAATAATCCTCATAAAAATAAGAAGATTGTCTCTTTGAACAGCTTCGTGGCCCAAAAAGAGGACAGAAGTCCGAGACGAAGATATTTCCATAGAGATTTCTTCTTATTTTTGGGAGGTAAATCTTTTTAATTTTATTTATAAGTATACCTTCTTACAATAAATAGAAAGCTTCTTACTCAATTTTTCGAAGATATTTCCATAGAGATTTCTTCTTATTTTTGGGAGGTAAATCTTTTTAATTTTATTTAAAAGTATAGCTTCTTAAATTAAATAAAAAACTTTCTACTCAACTTTTCTTTACGCATTATTGTTGTCGACTGTGGACCGCTAACTCAGTTTACATATGTATGTATATAAGACTAACTTTATAATAAATATAATTAGATAACCTAATAAAAATAAGAAGAACGCCCTCTTTATTAATTCAAGGAGATATCCACATATATATTCGAAGATTTCTTCTTGATTTTATTAAAAAGACTATCCCATTAAAAGTAAGTAGGTATTCTTCTTAAAGAAAAAACTATAGAGATACATATCTTCTTACTTTTGTTCTATTTTATTAGGTGGTTTTCGCTCTGTGTAGGTACCAAACGTTGTTTGAATTATTATAACTTTGAGTTTTTTGTTGTTAATAAATGTATTGTTTATAACGTTGTTTAATTTTAAAGTGTTTGCATTTCATCTAAAGGAGGGCGGTATATTACATTCCTTGCAGAAAACAAGCACAAAATATGAATGTGTAACCCATTCTTACACTCTACTCAAAGCTAAACATCAGTATATTTAATTTTTGCGGCGCAACGAAGTAAGCCGGGTACTTGCTAGTACATACATAGATACAAATAATAACTGAGGCTAACCTTTTACATGATTTCTATGCTTCTAAAAAATACAATTAAGCATATTTATATTATAAAAAAAAATTTAATCGCATTAATTTCGGGGGGGGGGGATTGGTCCCTGCCATCCCCCCCCCCTAGATACGGCCTTGTGCATTGGTACACACATTTAAACACATAGATGCATTGTATGTGTGTATGTTTTGTATTTTTACTCTGGCACAAAAAAAAAAAATAACAAATCATGAATTGAATGCTTTCAAATGGGCTTAAATGGGTAAAGCGTTTAAAATTTGCGCCAGTTGAACATTTTCTGTGAACGGGCTAACGAGGTCAAAGCGAAACACACCATTTTATTCATGCAACATGGCACCGCAATCAGTTGCTTCTCTGAATACAAATGTATATACACAGTACATACAAACAAACATTATCAAATAATATTACTTTAATGCATTATTAAATATTTTGTTTAATTTTTGTTTGTATTTGTTTTTGTATTTTTGTCTATTTTATCATTCACTAAATAGATTTGAACATGCATCATTTTACAATATTTTGTGTACATATATATGTACATAAAAATAAATATGTACATATATCTATTTAGTCAGCTTTGTCTGTATTTGAATATTTATAAAATTATAATAGAAACAATTATTGATTTCAATCAAAACGCAGTTTGCCCCTTTGAATAAATAATAATCCTTTCCAAGCATGCAACATTTTAGTTCGAGCACTTGGTTTAAAATATCGATTGAATTCATTCATTTCAGTATTTTAACGCACTCATGGTACAATAACTTAGAGATAGGCGAAGGGGCGAATTCAGAAAATCCCCATGTATTTTGTTATTGTAATTGGTAGAGTGTAATGTCAAAACAAGTAAAAGCGCGGCTGTCTTCGGCCGTTACGAAGACTTCATACCTTTCATGAGTGGGGAAATGAAAAGTTACCTATGCATGTATGTATGTACATTAAGCCGTATCACGTTATATGGACAAAAAAAAAGTTTAGTGTGTGTCAGTTTTATTTGAACACTTATGTCGAAAAAATATTTTTGGTGTAAAAATTTTTTTTTAGGCCCGCGTTAAAAACAGCTAAATCGCGTTTTTTGTAATAACTTCCTTATTTGATGTCGGATCTCTATCATCTTAATGTCGCTAAAAAGGTCTCGCCGAGCACTATATTTGGCCCATATAAAGTTTCGACCTCAAAGGTTGTTCTGAGTTTTACCTTTAAAAATTTTTGAGTTACTATCCCTAGATTTTTTTATTTTTATCACTAATACAAAGCTCTCAAAAAACCATGAGGACACCGCTAAAAAAGTTGTAGCCTTTATTCACAAACAAAAAAGTTATAACGTTGTAAAATGAAACACTTGTTTTTTTTATAAAAAATTACACTGTAGGGAGGCAAAAATACCACAGAGAAACGGCGAAACACGTCAGCTTAATTTTTGGCTCCAGATTACGATGGCGTTTTTAGAAAATCCGGATTAGCTCCCATTTTCGAGATATTTAAAAACGAATTTTCAGTTTTCACATACAAAGCGATCCGATGGAGGGGGGCGTATGAGTAACTAAAGTAAAGTGTGTTGTTTTCAATTGTTGGCTGCATTTCTAGGGGCAGACGACGCACCCAGCGCAAGTATTGATAACACATTTAGACTTCCGTTGTCTCTTTATAATTTTACAACAAACTCTGGCAGCTTTTCTAAATAACTTGGATGATTTTACGATACGCACGGATGCTGAAATTGTGAAGCCAGCGCGCTGTGCTTAGAGCACCCACTTGAATACTTGCCAAATCTTCACTACAGCCATTATCATTCAATATAAATAACGTTGATCAGCACGAATAGTCCAATCATCAATAATTTTTTTCATATTATGTGTCCAGTATTGGTAGCTGTTCCATCGCGGTACAGCATACTCAAGTCAAGCGAGGACTTAGAATACTTTTTAATCAAAAACTCATATTGTATGGCGTTACTGCCTCATATAAATAAGAACTTGGGATAATTTTTCAAAAAACACAGGTTCCCTTATTTTAAAACGGTATAACTTTTTTGTTTGTGAATAAGGGCTACAACTTTTTTAGCGGTGTCCTCATGGTTTTTTGAGAGCTTTGTATTAGTGATAAAAATAAAAAAATCTAGGGATAGTAACTTCAAAATTTTTAAAGGTAAAACTCAGAACAACCTTTGAGGTCGAAACTTTATATGGGTCAAATATAGTGCTCGGCGAGACCTTTTCAGCGACATTAAGATGATAGAGATCCGACATCAAATAAGGAAGTTATTACAAAAAACGCGATTTAGCTGTTTTTAACGCGGGCCTAAAAAAAAAATTTTTACACCAAAAATATTTTTTCGACATAAGTGTTCAAATAAAACTGACACACGCAAAACTTTTTTTCGTGATACGGCTTAATGTACATAGCCTGATTTAGTATAATTTATAATTTCAATTCTGTGGGTTATTTATGGAAGGATTTATTAGAAAAAATGGTGTCTGGGCTATTTAAATGTAGGAGTTATACGACAAAATGTGTATATCTGAACAATCGGTTGTATGGGAGGTATATGTTATAGTTGTCCGATCTTGACAATTTTCGGTAACCTTGTTTAGGCCAACATGTGTACAAATACTTCAAAATTTCACGCCGTTAGCTGTTATAATGGAGGAGTTATACACCAAAATGTGTATATCTGAACAATCGGTTGTTGTGGAACTATATGTTATAGTGCTCCGATCTTGACAATTTTCGGTAACCTTGTTTAGGCCAACATGGGTACAAATACTTCAAGCTTTCATGTCCTTAGATGTTTAAATGGGGAAGTTATGCAGAAATTACACCCCAAAATTTTCATATATATCTGAATAATCGGTTGTTTTCTATATGTTATAGTGGTCCGATTCAGCCGGTTCCGACAAATGATCAGCTGCACATAACAACATACCTGTATTCCAAATTTCATTCAGATATCTCAAAAACTGAGGGACTAGTTTGCGTTCACACATACGGACGGACGGACAGACAGACAGACAGACGGACAGACGGACATGGCTTAATCGACTCAGATCGTGATTCTGATCATATCGGTATATATTTTGGTGGGTCCCCCACGCTTCGTTCTGGTACTTTCGACAAAAAATTTTTGGCACAAAGTTATAATACCATTTCATTCTCATGAAAGGTATAATGATATTTCGCTGTGGTTAAAATCTGAATTCGCTTGGGACTCGCTCATTCCTATCGGCCATGATTATAATTCGGTTGAATTTCGACATTACACTCTACCTGTGGAAATAAAAAAAGTAGTTTCTGAATTCGCCCATGCGCCTACCTCTAAGTTATTGTACCATGAACGCACTGAAGATACTCGTTTTATTGATCGATTTAAAATAACTCATTAAATTCTATCAGAGGTTGCAAACTATCGATAGTTACACGCATCGGTAGATCCCGTTAGTTTCGATAATTACGTGCTATCAATATCGTACTTTCCTATAGGAACACTAACCAATACCCATCCCGCTTCGCTGCTACCAAGCACACTTTACCACTGCCTACCAATCTCCCTACCACTATCCTTCTCGGTTTCCCTCCCCCTAACTACTCCCTTTCTCTCTCATTCTCTCACGTTCATGTCAACAACATTCCGTGCTCATTCGTGTCCACATATCGGTTTATATCTTTGAATTGGTTCAGGTATCTCGAAACCCGATTGAGATATCTACATGGCGTGAACTATTTATAGAAACCCTGACGGCTCCTTTATTTTGATACCTATATTGCTCAAAAATATTTCGTGGCCATCGGGGTCCATATATTGGTCCATATCTCGGGAAAAGGTTCAGATACCGGATTAAATATTGTCAAAATTCTCTAGCGGGGTAATTTTTTGTAACAGAGTTTTTTTTAAATAAATACTATAGTAACTCCAGCGCCATTTAGCGGGAAAAATATAGCCTATGTCGAGGGGTGATTGGTTACTTGGTTTGAGTGGCGAGTCCCACTGACTTCGAATAGCCCGATGCGCCGCTTTGATCCACGACTCGTGACTAAACTAAGTAATAAGTAGGTAAACGTAGCTAAGAATGAACAGTTCGAAACCAGGGCAGGTCCCGCACCCTAATCCATTCTGTTGAATTTAAGTATTTGAGCAATCCCTCATGCCTGACATCTCTAAGTTCCGGGAGGCAGCTGAAGAAAGGTTTGCCAAGGATTTTCATTTTGCCTTGGCAGTGCGAAGGTAACACGCATAGCAGGTGCTCCACCGTCTCCTACGCCCCAGGAAGACTGCACCTGCAAAACACAAGGTGTTGTGGTCCAATCTCAATCGGGTGGCGTGTGTACCAATGTTCCAATATACCTGCAGGTCTGCAGCCGTTTCCATCCTGTTTTAGCCTCCTCAACCCAGTGCCGAGAGATTCGGCCCTTGATGAAATCCAGGGGCGCAAGAACCTCCTCCATCTTTGCGATATTAAGAGTCGAGCATTGTCGGCATAACTCATCAACTATTTCGTTTCCCTGAATGTCGCATTGCCCCCGCACCCAAATCAGAGGTATTATATACTCTGAAAAAAAAACGTTGTAAATCTAAAGACTTTCGCTGTTAAATCAACTACTTTCCGCAGTTGAAATGTGCCCAACAACGCTCCGTTGTTGTTTCAAAGGTGCGAGCGTTGTTGATTTAAGTCAATAACGGAGATTGTTGGAAAAAATTTTCACCTAAAAATAAATTTTTGTTTGCATTTTACTCTTCATCTTCTCTCCGCCCGGGTCCCAACTGCAAATATGTAGCCTCCGCTTGTTCTCCTATTCTTCTCTCCTTCTTATCATTCACTGGTTGCTATCTTTATTTCTTATTCTGATTTTTCTTCTCATTATTTTTATATTCTCCTCCGGACTCGAACCATGACATCAACCTGAAATTCTATCCAATCATCACATAGTGGAACATTCAACATTATATTGAATTGTAGTAACCTATTTATACTTCCATTTCCTAAAAAGGAATCCATGAATTATTTTAATCATTGTAAAAACAAAATTTAAAAAAATTTGTTCTCATTAGTTTTCTTTACAACGGAAACTGTTGGGTCAAATACTTTTGCCTTTAAATCAACAACGGGGAGAAAATTGTTGCTAAAAAAAAACTTTTGTTTGGATTTTTCTCTTCATCTTCTCTCCATCATTATTTTTTTTTGTTGGTTTTCTCACAAAAAAATATTTTCTCACAAAAATTTTTTTTAAAAGCAAGCAAGTTTTTGAAACAACAATGGCCGCTTTTGAATAAATTGTTGGATCAAAAACTTTGCTATAAAAACAAATACTTTTGCTGTTGAATCAAAGACGGAGATTCAACAGCCGAAAGTTGTTGGTTTAACTACGGGTATTTTTTTCAGAGTACCTACACTGCCTGACCATGTTTGATGATAATGTTATAGATCTCAGAGCCTTCAGAGCCACCTGACTGTCCGAGAAAATTCCTATTCTCTTTCCGACATGGTCACTTTCCGCTACAAGTAGGGCCTTGAAGAACTCCTATATGGCGAAAACTTCAGATTGCAAAGCGCTTACCGTGTCCGGGAGACTAATTGATATAGAATTGTTCGACTGAATTGCGAAGAAATCCGCTGCTACTCCGCCTGGCATCTTGCACCCGTCCATGAAAATATAAGCACGGAATTTCTGAGCGAGTTTACTATCTTCACAGTCCTTCCTAGATGGAAAAATAGTATCATAGTTTGTATCGAAGACTGTTATAGGACAGATGTAATATTTTTTCGTGTTGATATCGAAGTCCGTCACGTGGAACAGAACACCGACATTGCCCGTATGTACGATCCTTCGAGTGTCCCAACCCCCACAACCTTAAGGCACCCTGAGATGAATTTTCCTTGACAGCAAGATCAATGGCCGGAATATACATTCAGAGAATCTGTGGAACATGTTCAAATCGCCCCTGTGAACGCAATGCAAGCAGCTCGTTGAACTTTCCTAAGTATAACAGCCATATAGCCCACCTCGGTTGCTCTCCACCACAGCAGTGATCCGTAGGTTAAGATCGGTCGAATAACTATTTTGTACATACATGCCGTGAGTTCGGGCCCCAGACCCGAATTTTTGACTAGCATTCTTTTGCAGGAATAAAAGGCACTGTAAGCCTTTCTAGCTCTACACTCAAAAAAAAAATTTCTCTCGATCAAAGACATAATTTTCCTTATTTTGAACACGCGTCCCAATACAAAATTTTCTTTGTTTTGTGTAAATTTTCTCAAAAATGTGGAAAAAACATAAAAAAACATTCAAACAAATTCGTTGCCATAGGGATTTGTATGGGAATTTAATTTCTCAAAATTAAAGAAATCAAGTCTTCAAAACAAGGAAAGTTGGGAATGGAATGGCGCTTAAAGAATTTTTCATTATTTTAATGTATGAATTTTTTCAAAACAAGTATATGAAAGCATGGTAACGCATGTAACAACAATATTTTATAAACCTTTTAACATGTTTTAAGGAAAATTTACTCAAAACAAAGAAAGTAGTGTTCAAAATAGGTAAACAATTTCTTTGACCCCTCCATATATTTTTTTTCTCTCAGTGTATATTCTGTATTTTGTCTCCAATTTAGGTGTCAGAAAAACACCTACATAGATATTTTGTTCTGTCCCGAAGACTTAGTTTTTGACCATTGAGAACAGGAAGATTGAAATGAGGAATTATGTTTCTAGTGGTAAAGAACGTTAACTCTGTCTTTGAGAGGTTAACGCTGAGGCCGGAGACTCATCAGCTCAATTTCTTCAGTACCCTTTGCATTATCTCGCTGATCACGTTGGGGTACAGATCCGATACCAGTACCTCTAAAGAAAGTATTGATTGCATTTGAAGTTTGTGGTGGCTCGCAGACACTCTTGCCTGCATCTCTTCACTTAGGAGTGCGCTTGGCGTGGTTCCACTAACTACGGGCGTCAATGATGGGCAGAATATTCAAACCCCTTTTGGTAATTTTGACAACACTCAACACTCAAAAAGGCCAACAAGCAACAACTTAACAGGAGTAATAATAATAAAAAGCAAATAAACTTTTATATTACTTTACATGTGCTTGTATTTAGTACATATATTTCTTGTATTTATTACTTTATGACAGACTGTT
Source organism: Urophora cardui (assembly GCA_960531455.1). NCBI lineage: Eukaryota > Metazoa > Arthropoda > Insecta > Diptera > Tephritidae > Urophora > Urophora cardui. Next base: position 48,520,078 of record OY482673.1, read on the forward strand.
CAACTTGTATTGCACATTTTACATTTACAAATATTTTATTTATTATTTGTAATTTTTTCCGACTTTCCATTGACTTGCTTTTTTTTTGGCCGATTGACTGCTGCAAAGCGACGAAAACTCGTTAGGCGCCATCAGCAGGGGAAGTTGGAAAAGTAAGTGAGAGAAGTTGGGGAGCGGGGGGTTAATATGTGTAAACTTGTACTTTACTTTTGCTGCTCTTCTTCTACTTTTTTGTACAAGCTGCACAAAAACAAGTAAGTCACTTGTTGTTTTTTCTTTTTTATTCACATAACTGTAAGTACTTTTTGTGTGCTGTTATTGTAGCTTTTGAATTGCGTTGTTTTTGTTCTTGTTTTATGTTTTTTTATATTTTTTTTTTATAAATGAAATTGCAATAATAAAAGTACACGATTTAATTTATTACCTTTCCACAGTTGCGCTCATACCTAGCGAGTTCACAATCAGAACTATGTACTTACATCCTAAGTTAGTGGCGGACGCTTTATACAAGCCGAAATGCCCGGCTTGCCTAAATATTTTCATTTCATTCATTTTACCAATTTCTTTAAAATCTTGTTAAAAAGTATTTTCTATTTATGTTCTTCAATGTACATGTACATGCAAACGTAAATACCAAATATCAGACTGTGTTGAGGCAAAAGCGTCATTTTGAAAAGCGAAGAAAATCAAAGTCAAATAAAATCTAGTATTTCACGACTTTTGCTACTTCGACTTCAGTTTTTCAAAAACTGCTTCAAAGTGAAGCTAAAGCACACATTTTTTAGATATTCGCTTATAGTGATATAGTAAGCAAATCCACTTGCTACTGCTGAAATCACCGTCGGTATAAGGAAACTAAAAATACCTCTGCGCTTTCCTGTGAGATTCAGAGATTTCTTCGTAAGTTTGGCTTCAGCAATCAATTCAGTTGAATTCTTCCCAAATGATTCTAATAATAACTTCTCCTCTGCTTTTGTTTATAATTCACCTTTTGATGGTGAAAAACTTGAACTTATTTTCCACAGAGCCAGGCTTGCTGATGTGCGGACCAAAAGCAGTTACAGCTAAAACAACAAAAGTCAATTGTATATCAAAATTTAATTATTCTTCATCATCTTCATTTTCTCAATTTATTGCAATACATTCAACTTCATACGGTGTCAATATAATAAAGAAACCAAATACGCAAACCGAATTTAATCCAAGTCAATGACGGAACCGCAATCAGACTTTCAGATAAGACAGCTAGGAAAATTATATAAATGGCTATACTTTGTACATAGGCTTGCCCAGCCAATTTATGCTAGCGCCGCCACTGATACCAACATATAGCAACATACATACAAACACGCGCAAGTACATTTGTACAAATTAGCAGTGGAAAGCGGCACGTACTTTGTACGTCCTCGGCCTAATGTGGCACGGCGCGAAGCTTCGCATTTGGTGTACAAGTATATATGTATGTACACATGTATGTATGGGTGAATATGTATGCGCAAGTACGTGTGTACGTGTCACGGTGCCGCAAAATATGCGGCAATAAATTTACAATCCTTTTTTCCAGCTGAATTTTTCCGCCAAGGGTAATTTTTATTGGCCCAGTTTGGCGTTTTGGCTGCCGAAACAACAAAAAAAAAACAAAAACAAAAATCGTTCAATAACTGCCACTGTTGCTGCTGCTGTTGCCGCCATAACCACATTTGTTACAGTTATGGTTGGCCTTTGGTTAATTTTTTTGTTGTTTTGCAACTTTTTTGTTTATGTTGTTGTTGTTATTATTGCTAAAAACTGTTTGCTTCAACTAAATTTTATGTTTTGTTTTTTCCGGTACAGTGTTTGTTATTTTTATTTGTTGTTTTTTTTTTTTTTGTTATTTTATTTTGTTATTTATTTCGGTGTTGCGACGCGATGCCGCAATTAAATTAATTTCGTACACAATTTGTTTTGATAGAAAAATATAAATAGAGGGCATGGAACATTTACAAATATAAATATACATTTATAGACTTTATTCGTTCTTCCGAAGGGAGCCGTTGGGATTTCTCAGTAATTTCACAATTATACCTAGTTAGCCAAATTAATCATGCGAGAGATTTGGAAACGAGATATAGGTTGGAACGACCCAACTAACGCGGACTTTGAAGTTATTTGTCACGTAAAGGGTTTCTGCATATACATAGATATCAGAGCTACTACTTCCGCTAGGAACTCCAGCTCTAGATATTCATCGACGTCTGCGAGGATGCCTTCGGACCAATAACATGTTGGAGAGCAAAACATGTACTCGGAAAAATGGATCTTTCGCCAGCATTCGCTTAACCAAGAAGAACACACCTATTCCCAGGCTAGAATTGCATGCGGTGGTGCTGGGATAATATATGATACATGCAGTGAGCGGTAATCAAATCATTTTTTGTATTGACTCGAGAACGGTACTTAAGGCGATAGCCAGCGACCCTTGTCACTACAACCCGTTCGACGCCACGTATTTCTACCCGAAGCTAAGCGTGGCTGACGGAGTTAATCAGGCAAAAATGGATTTGAGTCCCTCCTCTCGATGGCTTACGGGGCCGGCATTTTTTAATTTATTTTAATAAACTGAAGAGAGCAAAAGCGGCCGCTGTGGTGCAGTGGGTAGAGTGTTCGCCTGCTATACCAGAGCTTTCGGGTTCAAAGCGCCAGTGTATTATTTTATTATTATTATAAGAGTGCAAAAGCATTGATCTTACAATTTATCAGAATATGCAAGCCCAGTATCCGATGGTGAATTGCGAGATGGCTTGATGGCTTCGGAACTCGATTCAGCGGAATGTCCACTTTGTCACCAAATAAGGAGTGAGATTTTCAATGATGAAAAAATTCGGTTGAAAGAGAGTTTAAACAGTTCAGGTGATAGGCCCTTGCGCCAAACCTCTACCAGCATGGAGTCCATCGCGTTTGTGGTCACTTGAAAGAGGCTAGCTGGCTGGCATGTGACTCCAAAAACCCTATTATTATCTTGCCACCCGAGCATACCGTCATTAAGCTTATAATTACGAATTAGTATGACCGTATGACGCACCGCACAGTGGGGGCACCTCCATACAAACGCGGCCAAAAATAGTAATAATTAAGCTAGAATCTTGAAACTCGGAACTTAAGCTTTTTTGGTTGAAGTTAGTAAACTGTGAAAATTTGAACAAAATCCACCCACAAATACGCCCACCTCCCATATAACGGTGTTTTTGAAATTTCAGCATTTTCCTAACTATTATAGCTAAAATGCTCCATTTTGATTAGTGTATACATTTTTGAAATATAAATCAAATGCGGTAATCATTTTGGAAAAAGGGTAAAGCACTTCACCGTTTTTAAATTAAAAATATATGCACTTTTAAGTATGTTATAAGCATTTATCATAAAACTTTCATACAAAAAAATCGCATTTCAAAAAAAATTTTATGCCGGAAATGAAATTACACTTTTCTAAAGGATTTCAGTGTGATAAACCTGAGTCTGGAGTCAGATTTTCGAAATTGTTTCTAGTTTCTGAGATATTCATGCCCAAATAGGCAAAAAACACGTTTTTTGGCTCTATTCCCTGCTTAATATCTTTTATATAATTACTTTCCACTCAAATTCGATTTAACCAGTTGAAAGCACAATCATTCCCTTGAAAACAGCGTTTAGTTTCTTCGAATATCTTAATTAGAATTGGAAATATCGATATTTAAGTTTCACCATTTTGACAAATATTCCCCATACAAAAAAATTTAAACTTTTTGAAGCATACTTCTGGGCATTTTGTATGGGAAAAATGTACCAAAACTCAAAAAACACCTTCCATAAAAATGTTCATAAAACAAAATAGAGCAAACGAATTTTTACAATTTTTTCGCCAGTTTTTAAAAGACATTCAGGAGCATCAAATATTAAAAAATTGAGGAGGTAATATTTTTTGTTTTTTTTTAATTTCATTTTAAAATTTTACAATTTTAACAATTTTTTTTTTTTTATATTCTAAAATAAAAAAGCTGCCAAAGATAATAATTAACGCTGATAAAAAAAATTACCTCATAATATTAAAGTATGGACCATTTGCTGAAAGACGATAGAGAAATATTCGATTAGTCGCCTAAATATACACGTTTTTCATAATGTCAAAAGTAACATAATTAATGCATTTACAAAAACGCAGTTTTAGGCAGATGGGAAAAAAATTATAAAAGCAAATGGAGCAAGTGGATTTTTAAATGAAAATGCAGTTTGATTGAGAATATATTATTTCAAAGCATAAAAAAAAATTGAGGAGGTAATATTTTTTGTTTTTTTTTATTTTTTTATTCAAAGTCGAGGAAAATTTTTTTATCATCGACATTTTTTGTGAATATTTGAAAATTCATATAAATTCAACAGTGAGCGCTATTTACAGCTAAGTTATTTTTTCTGAAAGAGAAAATCATTATCTATGTAACGATGTATCATTCGTGTATGTAGGTTAACAGTTAAATGAGAAAGAGCGTTTTGTATGAGGTGTGTTCATTGAGAAATAAAGGGACCTATTTTTTGCTCAACTTTGGGCACCCTGTACGGCTAAACGAAAAGATACTCAAAAATTTTTATATAAGCTTTTTTATTACAATTTGATGTATCTGTCGATCTCTGTTTAAAAAAATGGTTTTACTCATACTTTAATTTTGAATTTATTTTTGGCCGCAATCACCCATTGTGCACCGGAAGGATACCACATAAATTTTGGGTTCCCATGCAAATTAAAAAGAGTACTAAACCGATCACGCCGCAGATGGATCTGCTTGCCAGAAGTGGGGTAACTTTATACGTGTGTTGCGAAACTTTGTGCATAGGAGAGGCATTCTAAAACGAGAGAGAAGATAACAGGAAGAATTTCATCGGGGTGGATGGAGAGATAAAGAGATTCGGAGATGTGTTTGATTGTCATACGTTGCAGAGCGAGTTGTCAAGGCGGAGTGTTGAAAGGACATTCAACTTCCCTGAAGAAAAATCTGCAGGTGGCTACTGGGAGCAAGTGGGACAATGCTGAAAAAAGTTTATTTTTGTTTTTCCAACAGGGTAGAATTGAGAGCCGAAACCGGTTTATAACCAAATAAAACTCGGAAATCCGTTGCGTAATACATCGTAAAAAAAATTTGCAACGCACGATGAAAGAGGTGATCCGAAAGGAGGTGTGACTGTTGGCGACGAATCCCTTCTTCCTTCGAAGAGCAAATACTGTGCTGACATTGAGTTTCTCCGAGTCTGTAAAAAGTGGAACATATCGAGGAAGATGCCTGATCGTTTTTGGAAGAGGGTAGAGGAGTAGCTGCTAACAGTGTGTTGTATATGTCCTGTATTGTATATGTATGTACATATAAGTAGAACGTTCATCTAAAAATAAGTTAATGTGAGATGGCGACAAGCCAAGTATATCTTGGTTATCCAGGAAAATATGAGTGAAATATGACAATGAGCAATTTCGTATTTTGCTTGTTTATTCAGTGGAAAACATGCCGAAAGGCTAGGAATAGCTTACCGCTGTTGGATTTGCAAATACGAAGAGTAGGAATTATAAATAGATCATGCTCTTGGATTTGCGAACCTTTATTAGGCTTTTTCTAGTGGTCTCAAGAGCGATAGTGGCGGACAATTGATTTGGGTATAAACCGATTTCGGCGATGTGCCAGCTTCATTCTATCTTTTTTCGTTATTTGAACTTGTTTACGGTGCGCGTAATTTTCGCAGCATTTTTCGTTTAAATTGCTGTAATTTTGCATATGTGGTTACTCGAGTTATTGTTATTCTTTTTTTGTTACATCATTTATGATTCAACTAACAGCAATTATTTTGTTCAATACAGTTCATAAAGTGTTCGGCATCCGTATCTACTTTCTTTATTCAAAGTTGTTGTTGTCTGTGTATATGTGGTAAGCTGCATTGAGAAATTGCCACAGCCAACTGTTAGAGGTGCTGCTATAAACTACTAGAAGAAAAAGAGAACACAATACAGTGAAACCTCCCTTGGGCGGACACTCACCGTCCGGCAAATTTTGTCCGCCCAAGAGAGGTGTCCGCTTAAGGGAGTGGGTTCCTATTTTAGAAATTTTTTGGATTTTAAAGGATATATTTATGCATATTTCACTAAAAAAACAAGGATTCTTATGTCTTCAAAATTTCACTTAAATACATAAATATGTACATATACATATGCACATATGTATGTATGTTTGTATATACATAAAGTATAAACATACATATGAAATTACAATTTGAAATTTCTGTAACAATTCAAATGCAATAAGATCTTCCGTGCAAAATCTTTTCAAATTTGAAACTGCAGTCAAAGCCATTTCGTTCGAGGAGATTGCATTACCTACTTTCAAGCGGTAGTTAGTATTGGTACTATCATCTTCAATGGTTTCGACGTTTTCGTCAGTTAGAACATCTAACTGGAAATCCGTGAATGTTGTTATATCTTCCAATAAAGTCATGCGGACATTTATTTTAGTTGGTGATTTCCCTTTCATCGTAGCGCTTTTTACCTAACGAACATTCCTCGAACTTTTTTTATATTGCTATACATACTTATATTTTGTCCGCATAAGAGGAGTTCGTGTCCGCCTAACAGAGGTTTTTATGTGATTTGTTATGAAAAAAAAATCAAAGTGTCCGTTGACGAGAGGTTCGTGTCCGCTTAATAGAAGTTTTTAGTTCATTTCAATAGTAAATAACTGTCCGCGTCCGGCCAAGAGAGTGTCCGCCTAAGAGAGGGCAATTTGTTCTAAAAATTGAACCTAAACCTTGGTGCATGAAAAAATGTCCGCTCAAGGGAGGTGTCCGCCTATGAGAGGTGTCCGTAAGGGGAGGTTTCTCTGTACTTGAAATAAATTCTATTTAACCTTTTCCCAATTCAAGTACAAATGTTGAGGTTAAAGTACTCACATGCCCGATATATCCTTGCTGCTCAAATATAAACCCAAAAACAATAACAAAAAATGATAAATGCTACTTTTCGCAAATAACTCAGTTCAATTCACATTCATTATGTCTTATAAGCAGAAGAAATGTAATCCAAAGCCAGAGTAGTGTTAGGGCGCTTTATAAATTGCCTTTCAGCAATTCTTTTCATTTACAAAACATACACATTTTCATATTTAAACACACATGAGCTGTGTATATATATGTATTTATAGGCATTCGTTTATCAATTTTCCTATTTAAGTGCTCATCGCATTTCTATTTACTTTGTACTAAAATATGCGTAAGTATGTAACGTTTTATGTATATATTTATATACTTGTATATATGCATTATGCAACTCAAGGCACAAAGTAAGATTTCTGCTACAATGTACATAAGTACATACATTTATATATATACGATAGTTTTCTTCTTCAAGACATGCGCTGATACACACACACACACTGCTCTTTCGTTCAACACTGCTCTATACGCTTGTGCTGGAAAACCATCGATTGAACTATCGATACTATTGATGGGCCGATGCCATAGCGATTATCGATGGTTTTTTTAAACCATCGATAGTATTTTACTTGGTAAATAACTATATCGTCTGTTAAAAAAATTAATCAAAAAAACTGAGATTTATATTTTTAAGGTACTTGTTTGGAATATGTGGGCTGTGAATATATAAATAAAAGATTATTGAATAATTTTATGAAAAAAAACTTGCAAATAAAGCGGTTTTTTTCACTGAGAATTGAGCAATTTAGGTTTTGATTTCGCCTCTCCAATTATTTTGTGGACAACTGTATACGTACAAATGTGTGTATGTAGTATTCTTACTTTGATTAGTTATTGATTTATTTTTTGTATTGAACTTTTTACATAAACTTTAGTTTTTTTATTAATTTTATAATATGTTTCTAATAAAAATTTATATTTTTCTTTTAAATATGAGAACGTAAGTACAGACATGCATACATATGTCTGTATATGTGCATTAAATATTTGAGTACCACCTTTCCCTCTAACGGGCCACCCACGTACATATATTAAACCATCGATACTATCGATGGTTGCCTTTAAAACTATCGATGGTCAATCGATGGGACCACTATCGATGGTTTTCCAGCACTACTATACGCCAACATTTAGCTTACAAAAGCCCGATGCATTAAGTATAATGTAATATTTCTTGTGCGCAAAAATCCATATTCAACATTCCCATGCATCAGAAGAAGTGCATGTGGCAGCCAATGTACATACATATCTATAAGTATGTGTGTATGTATGTAAGCATGTATGTAAGTATACAATGTCAATCACTGCCATATCCGGCCGCAAACTTGAAACTCTTTCCTTCCTTGCCTTTTTACTTTATCATCACATTTCGTCCTACTTGCCACATGCATGCGCACATACATACATACATACATACATACATACATACATACATACATACATACATACATACAATGTGCCATGCATTGCTGCAGCAGAAAGCAGACGCCCGCCCGCCCGCAGCGCCACGTTCATTCATAGTTGTTGCCAATATTTCTTGCCTTCTTTATTTCTTTCTTCTCTAAAGCCAGTTGAGCTGAGGCTTTTTAGATGAAGAAATGAAGAGATTTTTTGATAAGCCGCCAGGAGTTGATTGTATGTGCTGGCATATCGTACATACTCGCATGCATATGTGGTTTGTAAAATTTCTGCTGATTTTGCTGCTGCCTCTTCTCTGGCCTCGGCCTCGGCTTCGACTTCGCTGCCTCTGACAGCGCCCAAAATGTGCAAGTAAGTTTTCCTTTATGTGTGTGTATGTGTGTTGTTACTTTTGGGTCTGATCAATTGCAACAAACAAAGAAGAAGCTTCCAAAGACAGTAAAGAACACACGCCTGTTGCCGCTCAAAAAGTTTCACTCACAACTTATAGACACACATATATATACATACCTGCATACATCCCAGCAGGGCTTTCTCTTACATGTAATGGGTAAAATCATCGAGAAATCTTGATCCATCGCTTACACTTTCGAATACGGATTGCATTACTTTAACATAGGCATGTCATTGGCGGAATTGTCTTACAATGTTGTGGACAATAATGTATTATATAATCGCTACTAATATTAGAAAAAATAAGCTGTTGCAAGTAATAAGTTCTTTCACTGGTATAAGTAATTGCATATATCACACAATCCAGTATAGTAATCTGTAATGTATTATAATAAAAACTGGCAAAATAAACGAGAATGAGGGTAAATTGCTTTACAAAATTGCTATTTACAAAAATTTAAATCAATGTAGGCTTTGCAAAATATATCGGCAGCGTTCCAAATCTTTTCGTTTAGTTTATGCAATACCGGTAAGCGAAAAAATAATTTTAAAACTATGAGTGAGCAATTTATGCCGAAAACAAATAGCATACAGAATGAATAAAGAATCAAAACATTCTTTGCAAAATGTATTTAAAAACAAAAAACACTATTTGAATAATAATTATTACGCTATGTATTTGCACAGGTATTGGCTTATTTAAAAAAATTTTAACGATGGAATAACGCGACTAACCACGACAGTTTTATAATGAACACTGGCAAAATAAACGAGAATGAAAGTAATTTGCTTTACAAAACTGCTATTTGGAAAAATTAAAATCAAAGCAAAGCGTTTGCAAAAAAATAACGGCAGTACTCCAAACCTTTTCGATTATTTTCTGGATTACCAGTAAGCGAAAAAATAATAATTTCAAAACTGTCGCATTACAAGTAATGAGCAAAGTAAGCGAAGGAGTGTTTCTTAGCTATTTGTAATGCGTTATTTCATTGAATACAAGTTCAAGTAATTACCAAAATATGGAAAAACCCTGCTGGGATACGACTTGTTAACTGAAAATCCTTTACGTCTTGCTTTGTGTTGGCGGTTTTGTTATGCGTTGGCATAGTGCATAGATATTTTGGATTTTGGCGAAAATTTTCATGCATTCAACAGCCTTTTCCATCACAACAATCGGTTATATCAAATGCTCATAAGTACGTGTGTTGTTTAGTGTTTTCTATCAGTGATAGATGGATATACATACTCGTACAAACATATATGAACGTACATATGAGTCTAGCTGCCTGTAAGCATGTAAGAACCTTTGAAAGTTTAGAGACATATAAGTATGTACATTAGATGCGTTTTTTTTTATCTAACATACCCCTCCGGCCACAGAATATAAAAATAGGATGTCGTAGGATAACTAAGCTGATTTTTATTTTTTTTTAGAAAGAAAACTGAGTGGGCTACTCCAAAAACAGCGATTTTTTTTTAAATTGCATGATAGGTTTAGATTCATATATGAAAAAAAACCACAGAATTAAAAATAAAAAAACAAAAGATATATATGTACATATTCTCATGTAAAATATTCGAATGGTGTACTCAGTTTTTTAGTGCGAGCCATAGGGAAGGTACCAAGATCGCCTAAAGTGCAATTTTATTTTTTTAGTCACGAATTTTCAAGTTTGGACTCGGCTATTTTCAAGATAGCTTAAATTTCTTTTTAATCAAAATATACAGGAATCTGGGAAAGTTAATGCAGTTTTCAGAAAAGTTTATTTGATCGAAATCGAGCTTTTTTTGTCCAAGCTACTTTTGTTTAAATGAAACATTCCAAAATCACTTTCATATTGAAAAACATTTTTTATTGTTGCAAGTACAAAATTCAAAAATTTATTATTTACATATGTTACTAAAAAAAATAAAATTGCACTTTAGGCGATCTTGGTACCTTCCCTATAGCTCGCACTAAAAAACTGAGTACACCATTCGTTTAAGCCGTTAATTTTACATGAGAATATATATCTTTTGTTTTTTTATTTTTAATTCTGTGGTTTTTTCATATATGAATCTAAACCTATCATGGAATTTTAAAAAAAATCGCTGTTTTTGGAGTAGCCCACTCAGTTTTCTTTCTAAAAAAAAAAATAAAAATCAGCTTAGTTATCCTACAACATGCTATTTTCATATTCTGTGGCCGGGGGGAAGATCTGAGAAACTTTGCCGAAAAAAACGCATCTAATGTAAATCCATATGCATGCCATATATTCCAATGCTCAAGTGAGATCAAAATCATCTACGTACATACACATGCACGTACATATATACCTTTATTTCTAGTTCAATTTCCAACTCATCTTAATGCAGTACGTACGCTCCATATACATATTAGAAAAGGTATGATGCCAATCAATGTTATTTTAAATTTATTATTGTTTGATTATTGATTTATACAAAAATAAGAATAATCGTCTCTACTGAGAATTCGATTTTTTTGAGTGGGCACACCATAATACATTTCGTAGTTATTTTTGAGTGCTTTACTACATACGTACATACATACATACATACGTACACACGCTACGGAAACGGAAGTTGAGTGATGCATCTAAAAAAGATTGTTGAGTATTTTTAGGCTCAATGTTTAAGTAACATAAATTTTTAATTGAGACAAAGGAATCTTTATTTAAAACTAGCTGTACCCGGCCAAGTTTTGCTTTGGCCCACTTCCTATTACATATATGAATTATTTTTATTTAAAATATGTAAAAACGTGTAGTAAAACAAGTAAGGAAGCCTAAGTTCGAGTGGAATCGAACATTAGATACTCAGCTGTATGCGTTCATTATTTGTTTGCGTTTGATGGAAACACGGTGTATTTTATATAAAGCGAGTGCTGCATAAAGTGGGCGTAGCCACGCCCATTTTCAACATTTTTATCAATCATCCAACTAAGCATATGAATATTATTCTTTGTGCAACATTTCATTCCTTTATGACTTCTAGTTACAAAGATGTCACGTTACAAATTCCCAAAGGGTGTTCCAGAAATATCTTTGTTAAAAAGTAGGAGTGGTCATAAACCGATTTCAATAAGTTTTTGCGTGTCTATTAATACAAGTTATAAAAGTGTATATACCAAGTTTCGTCATAATATCTCAATTATTTGTCGAGTTATGGGCTCCGAAATCTCGTATATTCCTTTGTCTAAAAAGAGGCGGTGCCAGGCCCATTTTCCAAAATTTTTCTAATTTTTGTTTCTGGTCTATTGTGGAACTCATGCCACAAAATTTCAATGAATTATCTTTATATTTGACAAAGATATCGCTTAAAATGTTTTTATTAGGCCACTTTATAATACCCATATATAAAAGTGGGCGTGGTCGTTAACCGATTTTGGTAATTTTTCGTCGACACATTTGTCTTAGGAATTATATTACGCGTACCAAATTTCATCGATATATCTTTAACGGTTTCTGAGTTATGGCTTATAAAACTTTCAATATTTCACCCTTAATAAGTGGGCGTGGCACCGCCCGTTTTTCAAAATTTTTGTGTTTTTTGTTTCATATCCGTAGTTGGACTCCTGCGACAAAATTTCAGTGATAGACCTTTATATTTGACAGAGATATCGCTTAAAATGTTTTTATTAGGCCCCTTTATAGTTCCCATATATAAAAGTGGGCGTGGCCGTCAACCGATTTTGACAATTTTCCGTCAAAACGTTTGTATAAGTAAATACATCACGCATACCAAATTTCATCGATATATCTTCAACGGTTTCTGAGTTATGATATATAAAACTTTCAATGTTTGACCCTTAATAAGTGGGCGTGGCACCGCCCATTTTCCAAAATTTCATCAAATTTCTTCCTAGGGGCCTGAGCTCAACACTTGGGTAAAATTTCATCGCTCCAGCTATATTAGTGGCTGAGATACCAAATTTCCGATTTTTTCTATATAGGAAAAGTGGGCGTGGTCATGGTCCGATTTCGCCCATTTTCAATACCAACCGTCCCAGTCTCGATACCAACTTGCATTCCAAATTTCATCAAAATATCTCAATTTTTGCGCGAGTTATCGTGCGTACGGACGGACGGACGGACGGACGGACGGACGGACATGGCTCAATCGATTTCTCTTTTCACCCTGATCATTTTGATATATATAAGTCTATATCTATCTCGATTATTCATTCTGTTACAATCCACCGTTATGAAATCAAAACTATAATACTCTGTGTACTAGTACAGCTGAGTATAAAAAAGGTTATATTAATGAAATTTAAAGATTTAATGATTAAACAAGTAAGAAAGCCTAAGTTCGAGTGGAATCGAACATTAGATACTCAGCTGTATGTTTTCATTGTTTATTTGCGTTTGTTCGATATAGGGTGTATTTTATATGAAACGAGTGCTGCATAAATAGGGCGTAGCCACGCCCATTTTTAAAATTTGTATCAATCATCCAAATAAGCATATAAATATTATTGTTAGTGCAAAATTGCATCCCTCTATGACTTTTAGTTACAAAGACTTCACGTTACAAATTCCAAAAGGGTTTTCCAGAAATATCTTTGTTAAAAAGTAGGCGTGGTCATAAACCGATTTCAATACATTTTTGCGTGTCTATTAACACATGTTATAAAAGTGCATAAACCAAGTTTCGTCATAATATCTCAGTTATTTGTCGAGTAATAGGCTCGTATATTCCTTTGTCTAAAAAAAGGCGGTGCCACGCCCATTTTATAAACTTTTTTTATTTTTTGTTTCCGGTCTATTGTAGAACTCATGTCACAAAATTTCAATGAATTATCTTTATATTTCACAGAGATATCGCTAAAAATGATTTTATTAGGTCACTTTATAATACCCATATATAAAAGTGGGCGTGGTCGTCAACCGATTTTGGTAATTTTTCGTCCACACATTTGGCTAAGTAAATATAGCACGCGTACCAAATTTCATCGATATATCTTTAACGGTTTCTGAGTTATGGCCTATAAAACTTTCAATGTTTGACCCTTAATAAGTGGGCGTGGCACCGCCCATTTGCCAAAATTTTTGTACTTTTTGTTTTATGTCCATAGTTGGACTCCTGCCACAAAATTTCAGTGATAGATCTTTATATTTGACAGAGATATCGCTTAAAATGGTTTTATTAGGTCACTTTATAATACCCATATATAAAAGTGGGCGTGGCCGTCAACCGATTTTGATAATTTTCCGTCGAAACATTTGTCTAAGTAAGCAAATTACGCATACCAAATTTCATCGATATATCTTCAACGGTTTCTGAGTTATGACATATAAAACTTTCAATGTTTGACCCTTAATAAGTGGGCGTGGCACCGCCCATTTTCCAAAACTTCATCAAATTTCTTCATAAGGGCCTGAGCTCAATACGTGGGTAAAATTTTATCACTCTAGCTATATTAGTGGCTGAGATACCAAATTTCCGATTTTTTCTATATAGGAAAAGTGGGCGTGGTCATGGTCCGATTTCGCCCATTTTCAATACCAACCGTCCCAGTCTCGATACCAACTTGCATTTCAAATTTCATCAAAATATCTCAATTTTTACGCGAGTTATCGTGCGTTCGGACGGACGGACGGACGGACGGACGGACGGACGGACGGACATGGCTCAATCGATTTCTCTTTTCACCCTGATCATTTTGATATATATAAGTCCATATCTATCTCGATTATTTCATTATGTTACAATCCACCGTTATGAAATCAAAATTATAATACTCTGTGTACTAGTACAGCTGGGTATAAAAATGGACAATGAAGATTGAAGAAACAATGTAGTGCTATTAAAAGTAGACTTCACTGCTAAATAGGATAATTTCACTAAGTTTTGTGAAGATAATAATTAGAACGAGAATATGCGAATGACTAGATCAACTTAAATGACTAAACCATCCTATAAAGGTGCCTTTCGGAAGCAGCACTGTAATATTTCGGTACCTCTTCTCTACTTCTAAGGCACCACTTTGGAATTGGCCAAATTCCTATTCTTTTTGCTTTCGTTGCCAGCGGTGTTTTTGTTATTGTTGTTGTTCATATCACTTTTCTTATATTTCACCGGTGTGTTCAAACCATTTCGATGAACCTACTTAGGCGAGCTACTGTGCAGTCGGCTATTGCGCTTAAATTGGAAAGCACAAAATTGCCGAAGGTGTTGTATCTGATGTTTGCAAAAGCCGTGCCCTCGCATAGGAAGTTTTGGATTGATTCAACACTGTCCTTTTTATTGCAGCTTCTACATACATATGTTTTTGAACGGAATCCGTAGTCTTTCAGTGTGTTTACCGAATAGCCAGTGTCTTGTAATCGTGGCTGTGATGTGGAAGATCTCCTTTCTGGGCCTTCTGAATAGGTTGTTGCTGTTGTTTTTGTAGCCACCAAGATACTCCCTGAAGGTTTTGGGGAGTGTAAGAGAAGTGACAATCTTTTGCTAAAAAAATCCGGTACGCTCTGGTACTAGTTCCTTCTGACATTAGCCCGACTGTCATGCGAACGATTTTTTGGTCATTATCAACCTTCTAGGCCGGTGGATTTTAGTCGCCTCTTACGAGAGGTATTCCTTACCACGGGTATATTCTAAGCCCACTAATCCGCTGAGGGTTTCTGATTAGGTCATTGGTTCTTGTGGCATCGTAAGCCTACCATGTTTGCTTCGTGGTCTTACAAGTGGCCGGAGCGTAGTTCCATCGTTGATTAGTCTGCGTTTGGAATTTCAAGTGCATGTCTCGTTTTATATGTAGATGTGAGCGGGAAGCTCAGCTTGGCTACCTTGTTAATGCCCTTGGCTGCGTTAACGTCTTTATTAGTTCGCCAGCCTTCTCATTAGCATCGATTTTCCTGTGACTAGGATGGATATAGATAACCCTATAGCGGCCGCTGCTTGTAGCGCGTTTTTGCAGATGCGTATGGTTTTGGATGTCTTGATAGGTGAGCCTGACTGTCTGAACATACGTACTAAGTACTTCAGAGAAAACTCCAGCTCCAGCACCATTTTGAATCTGTCGGTGTTGATTGAGATTGCTTCCTTTTTGCGTAAGCTGTTTCTCTTCCACTCTCTTATTTACGGGAACGTCACATTGAAGCCCTTCTCGAAACTTAGTGATTGAACAAGGTCGTCTCATGCATGAACTCCATCATGGAGTCTGCTGGGAATGCTGCTTTGACCGTACCGTCTTTCCGTTCAGCAACCCGAATCACGTAGTCCTAAAGCGCTCTCTAGCCGTTCAAATCTTTTCTGTTCCAGCTAGCCTTGCTTATTCGAAACTCAACAACAATTAATAGGTCAATTGGTAAACTGAACGAAGCAAGGATTGGCGACACAAGTTTTGGGTGCGCATGTGAATTAAGTTAAATTATGTTTATAGCAACAAAGCAATCAGTTGGGAGCAGATTTAATTAAGTTGTAAACACAACATGCACACATGTACTTACATACAAACATATGTATATGCAAGCACGCTAAGGCATAAAAGCAAAATCTTCTGCTCAATACTTCGTTCTCCAATTTCGAAATTCTCAACTTCGAATTATTTTCCCCAAGTGACCGCAAAACTCTTCTCACAACACACAACACCTTCGTCAGGCGATACTTACGTATCTACATACATACATATCTCGTTTGTTCATAGGTATTCTGGCATTTGAAACACTCAGTCAGCCAGCCAGCATCTGTTCGGTTCTGTTGTTCAGCCTCAAACACAGCAACCTTTTGGCATAATCAACATACATACATACATACATCTATATATGTATGTACATATGTACATGCAGCTCACCCCGTCGCGCAACCGACGCAGCTGTGTCTAGCGTACAAACGCAAAGAATGCAACAAATCGAAAAATAACCCATTGTTCTACGGCGAAGCATGTGGCATGTGCCATTGTTCAATACATACAAACATTCAGGCACGGCGCGCGTTGGCCTGTTGAGGCCACATACGGCCTAATTGAGAGAATGAAACAACCACCAAGCTACCATGCCATACCATGCCAACAAACTGCACCGTCAACTTCCTGATTGTTGCTCAGCAAGTTGTTGCTGCTGCCGCTGCTGCTGCTGCCACATTGTGTTTCTGCTTTTCGACTACTCACTTTTCTACCCTCGTCCCTACCATAAATACAATTGTTGGATACGTTCATATGTGTACAGATGTTCATGTTCACAACGGCAACAACAACAACAACAACTACAACAAGCACAGCAGCTGCCCTTTCCGTCGAATATCATACAACCACTCTCACTTGACTGTTGCTTGCTTTAGCTGTTGCTGCCACATATTACGAGCATTTTAGCCAGACCATTTTCCATTTCGTATCGCCACTTGCCGCTGTTGCATTGTGCTTGTGAGCGGTAAGCAGCAGATGTGTAGGTACCTACTCACAAGTGAGTAGTTAGACAAATTATTACGTTGTTTCTGCTTTGCTTTGCTCGCTGCTCGATTTGGCGCTCTCTCGTTTCGTGTGTCCTTTCATCTCGCGTCATGCTATTACACCGTATTAACCGCTCCTTTTTCGTAACCTTTAAAGTAAGTAAGCAACAGCTCCATTGGAGCACTAACTCCATGTGTGTACGAGCAACAGCGAAGTCAAACAAATGTGGCGCAAGTTTTGTTTCAATGCCAATGCGTTTCTGCGCTGCTCTCTCTCTCTCTCTCTCTTGCCATTGTCGCCACCTTTTGCTCAATATAAAATTCAATTCCAATTCCAATTTTAATTCCGTGTCCAATTGCCTTGTTGCTTCATTCATTATGAAGGGCGCGCACATGTACGTACGTAAGTGCTAGGGGTTGTCCACCCCCTTTTTTTTTTTTAGCTGGGAACAATTTCATTTGCCATTTCATTCACATGCAATCCTATGCTTTGTTTCCGTTACCTTTGCATTGCGCTCTTAAAAGCGCTACGCTCTGTCGTGTGGCCATTCGGCCTTAGCCGCCGAGCCGCGCCGTGTGTGTCGAGTATAAAAGCCGTTGTCTGACAAGCACTGACTCTCATAAGCCTCCAAGGGTTGCTTACGTTCGGTTCGCATTTCTCTTCTCTCTTGTAACATTCTATTGTACGGATCCTTAAGTTTTGTTTTTCTTACCTCAATCAATCAATTCTGTGCTGTGGTATTGTTTTTTTTTTCACACATATAACTAACTAAAAAAAGAAAAACCAACTTGACTTAAACTTTTTAAAATTTCACAATTTTTTTTTTGGAAAAAAATAAAGCTATAAAAATAAGTACATAAGTGAAATTATTGTGCAAACTTGCGAATTGTGCGAATTGTTCGCGTAGCAAATCGTGTTGCGTGCATATATCTATATTTTTAAACAAGAACTACTACTACATTCGCTAAAAAAACCTAGAAATTCTTCATAAAAAATCTACTTACTACCATTTGAGTTCGTATTTTTCCGGCGACCGCCTCCCTTTAACAAAAAAAAAAACACTAAATCACCCATTTTTGGGTGGGCTTAAGCTAGAAGCGTGAAACGTCACGCCTCTGACTATTGAATTATGGATTAAAAATCGATATGCAGTCGTAGTAGCAAAATAGTTGTTGTTGTACACTATTATAAATCAACAACAACAAGCAACAACAAAAAGTGCAAGTGCAACAATCAGAAAATGAATAAATAACGAAGAAGAAGAGGAGGCAGAGCATAAACGGCAGCAGTAAGCAGAAAAAATACACACGAAAGTGCTGAGCAACAAATTTTGAGCTTTTCATCGTTGTGGAGACATACTACAAAATAAGAAAATTTCTATGCAGCACATATGTACATGTGCAAGAAAATTACCAAAAGCAATAAAATAAAATAAAGAAATTAAATGACAAGCAATAAAATAACAACGAAAAATCATCAACAACAACAAGCAACGAAAACAGCAAGAAATTAAAGCAATTTACAGAAGTATGTTACTTAATATAATATCTATATGAAAAATAATAAAAAAAAAAAAAAAATATATATAGAGCAAAACCTATAATACTCTCTTTATCTACTACGTACAGCTTAGTAAAAAAATTAAATAAAAAAATAATAATTAAAAAAAAGCGCAGACTAAAACTAATGGCATTTAAAATTGTTTCTCTAACGAAAAAAACAAATTTGCCTGATATGTGCAGCAGCAGCAGCAATAAACAGAATTTGAAATTCAAATAGAATTGAAGTAGCGATTTCAAATGTTTAACACTTAGTTGTGTCACACACTTATTACGCTGCTAAGTTGCTAAAAAATTTCGGCGAGCAAAACACTTTCACGACAATAGCAAAGCAAACATCATTTATAACTAACAACTTGCTTAGCTTGCACGAAATACTTGAACTTAACTTATTAAGAGCTGAACTACAAGCAGTTGATTGGAGGTGAATGCCACCACAACAAGCATCTAAACTAAACTAACTAACTAAACTGCTAAAGAAATAGCTTTTTATGCATTTGAATTGACTTACTATTTTGTAATTACCAACAACAACAACGAAAAATATTCTAAAAGCCCTACTCTACTCACACTCTTTAAAATCGCTGTCCGTCACAATGCCGCGTTGCTTAATGGCTAAAAAATGGAAGGCCTATCCTTGGCTTGATCGCGTTGACAGCCACCGCAACAACAACAACGACGATGATGCTGCGGAGAAGAAGTCGATGCACACAGCTGCCTCAGCGGACAGCGACAGCGAACGGCCTACAATTACGACATTTGTAAAAAAATCGCATGAACTCACAACGCTGACGGCGCGTCGATCACCAAGTCCAACCAGCAGCAACGGCAACAGCAGCAACAGAAAGTCATCAACATCATCAGCGGCATCCTCATCCTCAGCATTTTCTTCTTCCTCCACAACCTCATCAAAATCGCGTCGTTCAACCATTGACGATGATGAGGAGGAGATTGATGTTGTCGGTGATACGGCCGCTGCGGTGGCAGCTATTGCATTGTTAGCAACTTCCGCCAAGGAACAACAACAACAACGTGGTAGCGTTGCAGCAACAACAGCAGCAACAGTCACTTTGTCAGCGACACCATCAGCCAATTGCAGTAGCAGCAACAGCAACGCTTCACCAACGTCCACAGCCGCCAGCACGTGTTGGGGTCCCTCATCGCCGACGGCTGGCGCTACAGCGCCAAGTCCACCGCCACATTCGCCGGAAGCGGCTACGCGTGGTGTTACAACAGCGCTTTATAATGGTATGTTAGACAATTGCAAAAATATTAAATAAATATGTATGTACATATCGACAGCCACACTGCAAAACCCTGTATGTGCAAAATCAAAAAGTTTTCAGGAGAGAGAAAACTGTGATAATTTTATCATATGAACCGGACTTTTTTCAATCCCCATTTTAATGCCATACTAACCACTGAAAAGAAACGGGAGGTTGTAACCCGATTTTAGCTGCATTTTAATGCGCGCTAGTCTAGTATCCATGGGAAAGGCTCACAACCTTATTTTTTGGAAAAATAGTGACTTACAGTGTTTTGCAGTGGGACTGTCGATATGTTTGTATATGAATTTCTGCTAGTCATAGAAAAAAAAAAAATTCATACACAGGACGAAAACCACTATCAATGTAATATCTAAAACCCCCAAACCGTTTTGCTTCCTAAAGTAAACATTTTTTTATTGCGATTTTAAATTTACGAAATTTAGCCGGACTGATTTTTAAACAAAGCAAAAAATTTGTTAAAAGGAATACGCATAGAAATATGTTGTTGGGAAACATATAGTAGAATTATGCGAGCTTTAATTTCGTAGAATACTTTAACCCGCTAACACCTCCACGAAGAGGTCGTTTTGGCCTCTCTTTTATAATAAGTCCGAAAAATATTGTATTTTAAAGGTCGATAGAGGATTAATATGTTATAGAAAATTATTCGCCATAAAATTTCACTAGGGGTCGCCTTAGACAAAATCTTTGTACAAGAAAACTAAGGGAACACTTACTCGGGGAGACCTTCCGACACACACACAATTTAATAGCAACTCATAAGTTATGCTCAAAAGAACATACTCATAACATTATGGTAGCCGGTGCAGTAAAAGAGACACACAAAAAGTAAAGAGTCTAAATAAAAATCAAACTGCCCAAAACCGCCAATTCAATATTGCCCATTTGCTGTCCAAAACGGCGGCCCCAAATAAGGCAATTCGCGCTGCCAATGCAGTGATTCGGCAATAAAATTTTTGTGAGTGCTGTGGTTTTTTTTCATTCTTTCGTATTTACGTCATTTCCGTTTGAACTTTATTTCCTTCCTGAATTTCACTGCGTCGGCAACAATTTTGCGCACTTCTATACACATATAAATTGGTATGTGTGTAGTACAGTGTTGGTTTTAAAAATGGAAATGACTACGTTGTACGAATGTTTTTGCTGGTTTATTGCGCATAGAATAGGAGCTGCGAGTTTACAATTATTGAATAGAAGAACCAACAAACAGAAAATGTACATATTAGTTGAAGTTTGGCGTTAGAAATGTCAAGTAATTTGACGAAAATGGGACATCGTCCAACCCAGAACAAACTTTCTCTATTAGTTTTTTGGCATGCTTCTACTAATACGTTTTCTCAGTCTATTTTTGAACTAATTAATATAGCTTTTTTACACAAAAATTTAATTTATAGGGCTATTCTGGCAACTGTCTTTCCAGACAAGGATAGTTGTAGTGGGAAACAAATTTTGTGATACCCGAGTATCTAGAGCTCTATTTCCTTTCGAAAGATAGTTGACTTTGGGAAGACAGTTGCCAGAATAGCCTAGTTAAAGTTTAAATAGTTCTTAATTCGTGTTTGTCTTTACCACGGTCCTTGGTCTTGTCATTGTTCCTGTTCAGCCACTTTTATATTCGTATGCACCGTTTCTTATAATATGACCATCTCTGTTGGCACAAAGCAATATATCGTCTCTTTTTGTTGCAAATATATTAACAAAATTTAGTAGCTTTTGTTACAAATCAAATCACGTAGTATATATTATTATTATATATCATTATTTTTTTATACTTTATAATGTTCTCCAACAATTCAGCGTTTTAACGTTTTAAAGCTCTTTAGTGCCTCATAAAAACTGTTAAAGTATTTCTCGGTCATACTATGCGTACATGTGTGTACATTTGTGTTGTATTGGAGTAGTTAGTAAATTCCTATTTGGTAATAAATTATTGGAGGAGAGCAGCTACCCAACAAACACAATCTCTAACGTTAGAGAATTTGTGGTGACTGCCTTAGATAATTAGTGTAATTCTCAAACTATTCTCTAACCAAAAGCGAAGGCAGAAAACTAGACTAGAATTCAATTGGAAACTGATTAGAAAAAGAAGTATTTGCAAACTCTCATCAGCATCCCTATAGAGAATTACATTAGATTTCGATTCGAGAATTATAATTTTCTCGATTTGAGAAATATGTCCCGATTTTGTTTGAGATAGCTATGATTCTTGACTGTTTTTTGAATTGTCCTCTAACATTAAAGATTTGAAAAAAGGGCTGGTTCTCTAGTCATCCTTAAATTGATGTCTACGCCCGTGTTTGTTGGATATCTACATACCCCAGCTTATTGTTAGGCGATCACTCTGAGAAGGGAGTGGAAGTGAAACATAGACTGAAAAGAATTTAATCGAGCTCTTCCATGGAGAGTAGTCTTTACTAGCCGATACTCGATTTGATGTAATAAAAACAGCATTCTTAATTGGCTTGTTTTTTTCTACAAGAAAATTCGATTGGATCGAATGGATTCGCTATTGTTTTAGTCACAGAAACAAGAAATTGCTGCATTTATTATATGTACTACAGTTATTATATAGACTAGTGAAGTAATACAGCGCTGAATTATGAGGAGCACTGCTAAAGTTCGCGGAATCAAGTACTTACTCCCTCCATTTCCAGAGTACTGAGTACGTTTTCCACCTGCAGTTGATAATTAGATCTGAAACTGCTCGGTTTCGTTTCAACAAAACTTAACCAGAGTAGGTAATAATTGTGTGAAAAATGGAAATTTCGAGTCGTACCATCCTAGTGATAATTTTTTATGATTTTCCATATGGTTTGTGCTCTTGAATAGCGCAATGTTTATTGGTATACGAATCTACACTAAAATAAAAAGAGAGGTAAATCTAACCGAAAAGTACGGTCAAAATTTCAGTGGCCGAAAAACATGGTTAATCTAACCGAATAAAAATTGTTATAATAAAATGACGTCAAAAAACAACTACCATTAAAAAATGTATTTGTTTCATGAAAAATATTTTTTTTTACGATAGCAAACAGTTGGCATACCGCTAAAAAATTTTCATGTAACATTTTTATGGTTACTTTGCTAAAACAAAGAGCTGTTAGAAATAATTTAAAAAATTGATTTTTAAATAAATATATAATTATTAATAAATTTATTATTATTATTTTATAGTATAGCCACACCATTTTTTTGTAATTAAATTTATTTTTACAATTCTAACGATTAGTTTAACAATTTTTATGTTTAAAAATTCTAAATTCGTTTAACAATTTTTTGTCGATTAGAATAACCACCTGAATTGTACTTGTTGTTTGTGTTTTCAATGTTAAATAGAAAAATAGCTTATCAACAACATTTTTTTCAATGTATTGTGGAAAGAATTTCCGTCATCCCTTGACAAGTTTGGTTTGATTATAAACCAGGTACCGAAAATAACTGTTATTTTTTCTAGTGTGGTGAAAAGGTTACGCAAAAATAACCTTTATCTTCTTTTGGTCCTCAATAACCATTATAAAAAACAAAAAAACATTTTGGGCCTGAATAACCGTTATGGAGACCAAAAAAGTGTTTTGGGCTTGAATAACCGTTATGGCAATCAAAAAACTGGTTTGGGCCTGAATAACCGTTATTCAGATTTTTATTTTTTTTTGGTCAGCTATAAAAATCAAGCCTATTTATTTGTCAATATTTCTGGATGATATTGTTATCAAATGAAAGGTGTTGAGCAGGGCTTTTACACTGAGGTGTATTTGTTAAGATTCGCAGGTCGGGTTCCCAGTTATGGGTGAAAAGTGGACCCGGATGCCCTGGAATGTTTTAAGCAATATTGGTATCAAATGAAAAGAGGAAATCAGAGCTAAAATCAGTGCTCAATACCTTTCATTTGATACCAATATCTCCCAGAAATATTGACAAATAAATAGGCTTGATTTTTATAGCGGACCAAAAAAAAAAATAAAAATCTGAATAACAGTTATTCAGGCCCAAAACAGTTTTTTGGTTGCCATAACGGTTATTCAAGCCCAAAATACTTTTTTGGTTGCCATAACGGTTATTCAGGCCCAAAACGGTTTTTTTTCTCATGATAATGGTTAAATATGACTTTTACCACATTTCTCTTATAACCGTTACGTCCCTGTTATAAACCGGTTTCGGCTATGTTTCGAACGAAACAAGATACTGAAAATGGCACATAGCTGAAACCAATTTATAACAAAATCAAACTTGACAAGGGATGACGGAAATTCGTTCCAGAATACAAACAACCAAAAATAAACTTTTTTTCAGTTAGATAAACCTATATTTTTTCGCTCTGTGTAGTATACATGTACATATAATCTCAATCATTCCGAGTTAAAAATTGCTCTTCTTCTTACCAACGATAACCTTCGCATACATATATACATATTTATTTTTTATTTACGGTCCGTTTGTGTTTGTGGTTTTCGCCACATTTCGTATTCTGCATTTCTAACAACTAATTTTGGGTAATATGTATGTTTTCCATCCTTCTGCTCTAGCACAAACAATTTCCATTTTACATTTGTTAGCTTTGCTATTATTTTATTGTGTTTTCACTTTTTTTACCATTTTGTACTTTTATTTTTATTTTTTTTTTTATTTTTTGGCTGCCGCCTCGTTGCCATTTAACCATTTCTACTCTATGTACTGTCTCTCAGCAAAACACGCATTTCCGTTTCCGTTTTGGCAACTTATATTTCTGAATGTACATACATACGTACGTACCTACTCGTATAAGCAGGCAGGCGGACAGTCAGGCAATTGCTGTCTACGAGTTGTTTCTTTTTTTGGGTCTTATTTTGCTCTCTGCACATTTTTCATAAACTAAACTAACTACATAAATTCAGCAGCTTAGCCACATCCTGCGGCTTTGCCACGTACACGTTTAACATTTCACATTGCGTTGATGCTGAGGATAAGTCCAAATAAACTAGAAAAAAAAAATTGCCAAAACGCCGGAAAAAATTTAAATAAATAAATAACTTTAAAAAATAAAAAATGCGAATCCTTCTTTGCATAATGCCAAGCATAATTATGTTGTTAGTGTGGGTATATACATACATACATATAAGTATTTATATATCTAAGCACATGCATAGCATACCCTCTTTCTCTATACCCTCGTACCTCCTGTCGTTCGCTTGCGCTTGTACATTCCTTTATTCCTTTTTTCTAACGTACTTTTTGTTGCTTAGCAAATTGGCATTTCCTCTTGCTGTTGTTGCTGCTGCTATATTAAAGCTCGATGAAATGCCGTCGTGCGCCAACTTCCACCTTCGAGCTCCACACACAAAGTCGTTTTTGACAAATTTCAGCATTTTAACGTAAATTGAAAAGCGATGTTTTATTTTATATTTTTTTTTTTTCGAACAATTTATTTGTTTTTGTTTTTGTGCACTTTTTTATCCTTTTACTTTCGCACAATTTTCCCCCAGTGCAAATTTCCACTGACTCGTTCAAAACAACAACAACAACTACACACAATATCAACATCATCATCATAGAATTGGTTATTCGGGCGCAATAATCCATCGACAAATCAACTGGTAAAATATAAAATTGAATTGAAAACAACAAGACCACTAACAGCAACAACAACAAAAGTGAGCAAAAAGCAATAACGAACGCCAACCGCCGCATGCGGGCCACATCAATAAAAATTTGCTGCAAAGTTTAAGGGTCGCACAGGAATTTTGAGTTTAGGTAGAACAAAAAAAAAATAAAAATAAAAAAAGTACCAAAAAAAGGTATCCTTGTAGCGGCGGTTAAAGGCTTTCCCTTTGTTGTTGTTGTTGCTGGTAAGTTGTCTGCTGCTCACAAATAAAGAATTGCCAGACGGCGACGACGACCACCTTCTGCTACAACGACAAAGTATTTACCTTTTTTTTTTTATTATTATTCTTTTTTATAGCGAAAAAGGGTTTTTTTTAGCGCTGTGCTGTGAACTTTCAAGTGGCACTTTGCTCGGCTTCGAGTAGAGCTGCGCTGCGCCAGCTCTGAGTCCTACCGGTTTCGGTGCTTTGTCGGTTCTGTTACTTTATCCTATTACCAGCTTCCGCTTTGAATTATGTACGTCCTTTCGTCTGCTGTCAATTATATACGCTTCTGTGGATGTATGTATATAAAAATACATACATATGTATGTATGTATATGTACGTATGGATGTACATTTTAAAATGCGTTTGTATTATTATGCGCATTCTGCTGCAGTTGGCTTCAAAACTATTACACAATTTGTTTTATTTTTTTATTTTTATTTTTTATTTTTAATTTTTTTTTTAAATTTTTTTAATTTCATTTATGTATGTATGTTCTTTGCTCTTTGAACCGTTGCTTTTCAACTTTTATTTCTTTTTTTTCTTTTATAATAAATTTAGCATTTTTTGTTTGTTCTTTTGTGCGCAGTTAGTCAGTCAGTTGTGTCCTGTTGCAGCTCAGCTGGTTTGACTGTTTCATACATACTACAAATATACATATGAACATTAAGGTGGAGCGAAATTTTTTTGTGGAAATTCAATTTGTTCCAAAGCCAGAACGGCACCTTTCTAGCCCAGCAATAAGCCTGTAAAATTTTATTGATCTACTCGCATGTTTAGAGGTGCCCCCAGCCCCACAAAGTTGAAAAAATTGCACGATCTGGTACAAATGTAAAATTTCTAAAATTATAAAAGCAAAAGACGAAGTATGAGGATTGAAAAACATGGCTAAGTTGAGTATTAAAGTGATTTTTTTTTGTTTGGAAACAACAATAAGAAAAGTTATTAAAGGTCAAAGTTTATGTAATGCATTTTTTAAATTGCAATTACTTTAAAACCGCTGAACCGATTGTGAATACTTGTATACCATTCGATATGTATTTTGATTCCCTTTAATTTGGTATACATTTTATGTGGGTCCCATAATTCCCGCCCTGCGGGGGTCAATCCCCCTTTTACCACCCCTTACTTTTCATATATAAAATGTATATTAAATTATCAAAATACCTATCGAACGGTATAAAAACATTCGAAATCGGTTCAGTAGTTTTTAGGTACTAATTGCAATTTAAAAAATGCATAATATAAACTTTGACTAAATACTTTTTGGTTGCTTGTCCACAATACATCATAAACTTTGACCTTTAATAACTTTTGTTGTTGTTGTTTAAAAGAAAAATAAATTCACTCTAATACTTAGCTTAGCCATCTTTATCAATCCCCATACTTCGTTTTTTGATTTTATAATTTTCAAAATTTCATATTTGTACCAGATCGTGCTTATTGCTTTCAACTTTGTGGGGCTGGGGGCAGTTCAAAACGTTGTCCTATCGCCATAAAATTTTGTGGGATTCATTAACTCGTATAAAGTCTACTTTTCATTGCTGGTACGTTCAGAAAAAGAACAAAAAAAAAAAAAATCTTCATATGTTTTCACTCCACCTTAATGAACATGTATTGTATATCGCTTGCGTTTGATTTTTGCGCGCAGACGAACGGACGTACTGCCTGTGACGTG
Organism: Urophora cardui; assembly: GCA_960531455.1. Taxonomy (NCBI): domain Eukaryota; kingdom Metazoa; phylum Arthropoda; class Insecta; order Diptera; family Tephritidae; genus Urophora; species Urophora cardui. The sequence continues at coordinate 48,547,627 of OY482673.1, forward strand.
TAGAATAAATTCATTTTTATTTCTCTTTGGCTTTAATTCTCCTTTCCATATGTTTTTGGTAGTAGACATATGTACATTAGGCCGTCTCGCCTTATATGGACCAAGAAAAGTCCACAGTTCAGTAGGGGTCTCCGCAGAAAAAATCTTTGTAAAATGAACCTAAAAGATCACAGGAAGCGAAAAACTTATATTCCTGGGAGTGCTAAATGTGTTTTATTTCCGGTTCTGCTGAAGCAATCGAAATACTTCTTTTGTAGAAGATTAATGATTTTTGACTAATGGCGTTTTCTTTTCTGGAAATAATGTTGCCCTGTTTGATTTTCTTCGCCATCTAACTAAGTAAGAGGGCACCTTTATCTACAAATTCAGCCATTTTATAGAAAGTCAGGATACGTAATTAGATAATTGGGATATAGGAGGGCAACATTTTTTCGTAGAAAAGAAAACGCCATGAGTTTAACATGCAGGCAAAAAAAATTTTCATTAAGGTGTTATACTCTAAGTACTGGGTGAAAGTGACTCCAATGGCGCACATAGGGTTAATACAATTATAAAGTAGCAACCCTCCTCTCAAGCCAAAGAGATTGGTGTATCAAGCTTAGCGAGAGTACCATAAATGCCGAAGATATAAAAAACAAATTTTAGCGACATCTAACGGTGTCAAAAAAATTTTTTTTTCTGGAAATGCTTTCCAAAAAAACATCAAATTGGGGGAAGGGGGTGTACGCTGGACTTAGATTGGATTTTAAAGACGAGCATTTGTTTAACCATTCAATTTTAAAATTTGTTTGAAATATTTTTTTATCTTATTCTTCTGATGACTGAAAATAAGTTGTGACTAAAATTTATACGTAAATCTTTAGATGAAATAATTTTTGTTTGCTCAAGAAATTGCCATTACGAGGGTCGCTGTTAAAGTTCGCGGAATCAAGTACCTCCTATTTTGCCAGAGCTCTGCGATATTTTTCACTATAATTCAGTTGACAGTTCGATTTCAAACTGATCGGTTGCGTTTCAACAAAAGTTAACGAGAGTAGTTGCCTTCAAAACAAGTGATTCAAATGCTTGAACGGCTCATTCAGGCGTTGAAAAACGCTCACCGCGAATTTTATTTTTGACCAGCAAATACCTGTCTCGCTTCGCAGCGACGAAATATGTTTTTATGTAGTAATGAGTCTTTCCTTCTAACTTTCCCTTCCCTTTCCTTCCCATTCCATATCCATTTCTCCCTTTAGCTTTCATGTTCGTTCCCTTCTCCTTTTTTGGTTTCCCTATCCCTTTCCTTTCTCTATCGTTCTCTCTTAGCTCTCCTTATTAGTTTTCCTCTCCTAGTTTTTCCCCCTATCTTACTCCTCTCATCCTCCCAACTTCTTTTCGAGTACTTTTTCCCACTACCCAATTTCCTTTTCCTTTCCCTTTTCCTTTTCCTTTTCCTTTTCCTTTTCCTTTTCCTTTCCCTTTTCCTTTTCCTTTTCCTTTTTCTTTTTCTTTTCCTTTTCCTTTTACTTTTCCTTTTCCTTTTCCTCTTCCCGTTCCCTTACTCCGCCATTTCTCTTTCCTTACATTTCTAATTTCTTTTTCCTTTTCCAAAGGAACCGGGTTGGTCATCAGTGTTGCCGCAGCCTCAAAAAATTTGGTATCAAAAATTGATACTTTCATGGTTTTTTCGTATCACCGAAAATTTTTTGGAAAAAAAACTTAAATTAATCAAAAAATTTGTTTTCGGGCTTTTAACCCGTATAACAAATTGATACGGCATTTTTTTTTTCGTATCACTGAAAATTTTTGAAAAAAATTAAAATTAATAAAATGAGCTGCTCTTGTGTTTTTATCGTGACATCGATTTTTTAATGCATTTGCCAATATAAAAATCATAACCTGTTACAATAGTATATACCGAATTTGAACGAACCACTTCGAATTTCTCTAGCATTTTCTCGCACCACTAGGCACGCGCCTGTTTTTGTTCTTCTTTCAAATTGTGTGGGATCTGACGACTGCAAAGCTTTGTGGCATGCGAATGATCCTGAAAAATCCTATGTATGTATTTGTTTCGTCGTAATGCCTAAGGACGTCTTTATGTCACAATAGGTCACATGCCAAGCTGACAAAATCATTTCACGCACAGCATCAAGATTTTTTGCGATAAAATACGTGCATGGGAGACCTTCGCGAAGATCGTCATCAAACGTTGGTCTTCCACACATGAATTCTGTGAACCATTTGTAAACCATAGTTGGTGCTTCATTCCCAAATAACGAACTAAGTTTTTCCACACTTTGCGGCACTGTTAGCCATACTTACAAAAAAAAAACTCATCACTCGGAAGTCACTAACTCAACTCCTTTTTAAACCTTGCAACGAACGGCTGTCGTCATTTAAGGTCGCAACAGAAATCATATTTAGACTATTTATGACCGCACATACATATATAAGTTCATTAGGCCGTACTATTTTACAGGCTAAGCACACAATACAATCGAACAATGTTTTTTTTTTTGGCTGTACCTTTGGCTGAATGCACACGCTGATACGAATATCCTTTTTGTCGCACATTTGCGATTAGCACACATAATATGGCATGGCATAGCGAAAACTTAATGCGTCCCGCATAAGACCATAAAATATGTACATCCTGATTTTCATTTGTAAAAAAAATGGCTTTGGGAATAAAATTTCATGCGCGGATTATGTATAAGCAGACCGGATGGCGGACGGGGAATGAATATCCTTTTTTTCCAGCCAGACAGACATCAGCAGAAATCTAATGTGCAGTTTACAGTTTTCATTTTTGGTTTTTAATCCATTTGCTGTTAGGAATGTGCAACTCACACTCAAAGCGTGTGCGGAATGAATGTAATAGGCAATATGACTATGTACAATGTACATATGCTTTCATGTACTTGTGCATACATACATACATATATATGCTTGTGTAGGCTAAAAAGTCAACAGTCACATTTGTGCGTTTATGTTTGTATGTTTGTACATTTTGATATTTGCCTGTTGCAAATATGTTTAGATTTTTTTGTTTGCTTGTTTCTGTGTGTGTGTCTCTCTGTCTCTCTATGTGCCTTTACATATCAGAGATACCAGCTCTGACTTAACTTTAATTAAGCAACTTCAGGGTTGTTATGAAGATTTATGCAAGTGACACTTGTCACATTCTGGGTCAACATGCGATGTGCATAACTCATGTAGGACTTAAAATTAAATTTTTTCAACAGCGCAACAAATGTGACTACCATCATTGAGTATGTAGTGATGGTAGTCAAACTTTTATATATCTGTGTATATAGCAAGGAATATTTGTAAATGTAAATACATAATGTGTATAGATGTATCAGAACTACCCATGCTGATAAATACATGTGTATATTAGACCGTATCGCCCTTGGCGACTTTAAAAATATTTTTTTTCTTCTGAATTTCTAAAAAAGGGTTAAAATAACTCCTTGGAGGTGGAGGGGTGATGGGCGCTTAAAATGTTCTAGAAAATTATTCACTCTAAAATTTCAGTTAGGGTCTCCTCAGAAAAAAATTATGTACAATGAGCCTGAAAGACCACAGGAAGCGAAAAACTTATACGCATTCCTCGGAATGTTAAATGTGTTTTATTTCGTGTTGTACTGAAGCGATCGAAATATTTAATTTGCAAAAGATTAATAATTTTGGACGATGTTTAACATACAGGCAAAAAAAAGTTACATTATTGTGATCTAAACAAAGTACTGGGTGTAAGTGACCCCAATTGGCGCACATAGGGTTAATACGATTATACAGTAGAAATTCCTCTCTCAAGCCAAAGACATTGGTGTATCAAACATAGAGATCGGACTATAAATTCATAAAGAAGACATGAAAAAATGGATTTTAGCGACATCTAGCGGTGTGCAAAAATACAACTTTTTTCCGGAATTTTTTTCTAAACAGAGATCATACGGTGGACTTTTTTTGGTCCATATAAATCGAGACGGCCTATATCTAAGCATACCCCACATTCTAATCAACCACTAACTTAGTAAGATACAACTATTTGCCACTGCTCGGCTCTTAACAGCGCCAGACGACGCTTTCTTGGGACACCTTGCCTGGATAGGACATCTTTTCGGACGTCGACATAAAGCAACTGGTAAACTTCATTAGGTTTTCTAACTGGTTCAAAAAGGAGGAGTAAGCTTTTTTCTTCTTGTGGTATCACAATGGGCCTCTGACCTGGCCTAAGAGTGCCCCTATGGCAGCCACTCTAATCTAACCTATGGTACAACTAGGATCTTAGAAAGGTTAACATAGCAACAATTAATTTGTTTTTCTAATTAATTAAAAACCAATAATTATTGGGGTTTAAAATATAGCGGTCACACTTCGGTAGTGCTGGGCATAACTTCCGAGAGTAGGTTAGGTTAGGATACAGTGATCCTTCACATAGACCACATATGGTCCTTAGTGTTGCCAAGATCGTATTGGAGGCGTTATACTAAACTTGGAATGCAAAACTTCGTAAGTTTTAGTATTTTGTGTATTTTTCGAAGAGTATTTTGTGTATTTTTCGAAGAGTATTTGTTGACCACTAGATTTCAAAACAGGGGTGAGAGAACTTCCCCTTGTGGGGTACCCTTATGTGCCCTTCTTGACATCGTCGAAAGGCCCCACCAACCCGTCACCGTCCGACAACTACCAAGGTCCTTGATCCAGCGACGAATGATTGGGGGTATTCCGACCCATTCGAGCCCTTCCAAAAGCGCCGCAGCAGAGACGTTGCTAAAGGCATTAAAGAAGACACCTATCGCACTCCCTGTAGTGAAGGGCCCTTTCGATATGTTGTTGTTGTTGTAGTTGTTGTGATTATTTATCCTGTTTATCCCCATCACGACAAGATAAATGCGTTGTATGCTTTCCGCCAGGCACCGCGAACCATGACTGAGACCGTCTCGCACCTCCCCCCAGCTCGCGCCTTGAGCGGCCCTACTCGACCGGACAACAGCCTTTGCTAGCCCTCCCCAGTATCCCCCCGCGCAGTTTTCCTTGGTGCAAGCTCCACGAACAGGCATCGGGGAGGGGAGACGGAGGTCCATTGCCCTGGCAGTAACCTCTTGGATCTTTCAGCCGAGGATTTTTGTCGCCCGCATCGAGAGTAATTCTAGTTTCAAAAATTTCTCACAAAAAACTGTAAGCGAACTCATTAGAGTGAAAGCCTTCAAGTTAAGTACCACAACTGTATCAACTTTGCCGAGTTTACCTTTACGAACACATCCATATCAATTTTATGTGGATATGAGTATGTTAAATGTGCAAAACAGCCTGGCAATTGTTTGTATGGGAAAAATGTTAGCCTATTAATATATAGATTCTAAAAGTACCAACTGTAAAGGCAAATGTTTTGTATGTAATTTTCTTTGTTGGTTGCGTTTTTTAAAGTAACTCTTATTATTAAATAATACGCATGATTTTACGTTCCTATTTTATTTTGTTACTAATGAAATAATAAAGATGGCAATAAAAATCAATTTTTTCTTTGCACTTTAAAGTTGTAGCGTTCCTCGAAATATATATCTACTTTTTTCAATCCCGAAATGTGGGAAAATAATTAAGGTCCAAATCCCGGGATTATAAAAACAAATCTCGAAAATCCCGGGATCGTAAAAATCGGAAAAATTGGAATCCCTACACAATACATATGTACTTAAATTTGGCACTCAGCCAACAATGAGACCTGAATGCAACTTCCAGCGGCATTTGCCATGTACAAATGTATCTATGTATGTACAATGTATGTGTGCCATTCAGTCAGCCAGTTCGCATTCATTTGGCGTGTAACCTCTGCTTTTATTGATTTTATGGCCTGCATGAGTTTAAATTTAAAAAAATTTCCTCTTGTCATTTTATCTAATTTTTTTTTCTCTTTGTGTGCTTGCAGGTTTTTGTCATGACGCCACATCGCCCATGCACTATACCGCGGCGTACCTGCCTAGAATGGAAAGCAATGGCGAAGTTACTGTAATTACAAATGCGGCTGCCATTAATGGGCCACATAATCTAGCACCACACAATCAGGCCTATGCGTCCGCATTCGTACACACACCGCCGCCTTCGACCGCCTCATCGCCTTCAGCATCGCCATCGAGCCGTTCTAGTAGTTCGCTGACGACGGCATCCTACACTACCAGCAATGACCGCCTTAGTCCGCCCATGATGATACGCATTAAAAAAGAGACACCAAGTGAAGAGAATATTGTGGTACATCAGCAGCAGCAGCAGCAGCAACAGCAACAACAGCAAAAGCAAAGCTCTAGTGCCGCCGATTCTGGCAATGTGTTGCGTAATAAATCGCTTGCCATGTGCTTTACTAGTACGGGTGCTGCGCTCTCGCTGCCGCCGAAAAAGAAGGACATCTATCGACCATATTCGTTGGATGATAGGCCAAGTGTGGAGCTTTTGCGTTCGCCCTATGAAAACTTGCGTATACCGGCCGAAGAGGATTTGCATGCGGCACACGCCATTTTGGATTTGAGCGCTTCCACAGCTTTCCATCCGCCAACGCAGCCACATCAATTACAGCCGCCGATCATACAGCAACAGCAGCAACACCATCCGAGGCAACAAACGAGCAGTCCGCCAGCATTGCAATTCCACCACCAACACCAGCTGCATCCACTCCATCAGCAGCAGCATTCGCTGCAGCACATAACACACGCCATGCAGTTGCAGCAGCAGCACCAGCAGCAACAACATGAGCCAGTCAGCAGCACTCACTCGTCAATTGCCGATTTGGCTATGGCGGCTGCCAGTGGCGTGGATGTAATGCTGGAACAGCGCCCGCGCAGTCGCGCCTCCTCCATACACAGCATGCTGAGTTCGGCCGATAGCGAGCGCGAGCGGCAGCCCTGCTCACCAGCAAGCAGCGTACAAAATGAGAATAACAATACAACCAATCAGTTAACAACAATCGCATCCAACAACCATCAGCTACAATCGCCGGGCGGCGGCTGTGATGGTGGCGGCGCTGCCAATGCGCGCGGCGCTTCAAACAAGACCGTGGCCTATACCTACGAAGCCTTCTTTGTGAGCGATGGACGCTCCAAGCGTAAGCATGTTGCCGATCCCGCCGCCGTCATACAGCAAGATCAGCAAAAGGCCAAGTACACATGCACCGAATGCGGCAAACAATATGCCACATCGAGTAATTTGTCGCGTCACAAGCAAACGCATCGTTCGCTCGACTCACAATCGGCGAAAAAGTGTCACACCTGCGGCAAGGCGTACGTCTCGATGCCGGCGCTCGCCATGCACCTGCTCACGCACAAACTCTCGCACAGTTGTGATGTGTGCGGCAAACTGTTCTCACGCCCTTGGCTGTTGCAGGGCCATTTGCGTTCGCATACCGGCGAGAAGCCGTACGGTTGTGCGCATTGCGGCAAAGCATTCGCCGATCGTTCGAATTTGCGCGCGCACATGCAAACGCATTCGATCGATAAGAATTTCGAATGCAAGCGTTGTCACAAAACGTTCGCGCTGAAATCGTACCTAAATAAGCATCTGGAGTCGGCATGCCTGAAGGATGAGGCGGATTTGATGCAATACGATAGCGCCAGCGAGGCGAGTAATAGCGGCATCATATCACCGCCGCCGCCGCCGCCACACTCCATGGACGATTATCTGCTGGCGCCGATGGCGACAGTGGCGCCAACGACGCAGCAGCAGCAGCAGCAACAACAACAGCAGCGACGTTACATAAGCACTTCACCGCCACCGTCGGCGGTAAAAATTGGCAGTATAAGTGCGCTTGCGATACCAAAAGCATCGTTGGCGGTAGTGCCCACCGCAATCGTTAAGGTGGAGACAAACTTTGTCGGCTAAAGTCAAACAGCATGCAGAGAGCAGAGAGCAGAAGAAGAAGCATAACAAGAACAAATAATAAAGCAGCAAGCAGTAAAAAGCAAAAAACAGTTACATAAGTGGCCCTTTGGTGCAATTGTAAGTAATATTTAAGTGTAAGTAGGTAAGTGAGTAAGTAAGCAAGCAAACAAGCAGGCAGGCAGACGGGCGGGCGCAGTTGAATGCGAAGCAAAAGTTTGTAAAGTTGAAGTGCGTAAAAGTTACGGTTTTGTTGCAAAACGTGTATGTATGTATAGCAGCAATAGCTGCTAACCAAACCAGTGTATATACTCGAACTTTCCTATGCAGGAAGGGACGAACGTCAGAAATTACCAGTGACAGTATGAATATAGTTTAAATTAGTTAATATGAAGTTGGCTTAAGTTTTGAGTTATGTTTGTTTTGTGAAAATTGCTAAAAAAAATACTCAATTTATTTTAGTTATTTATTTGTTTATTTAAAATATAATTAATTTTTTTATGTATATATATTTATTTATTTATCTCAATTAAAACAAAAACAAAAAAAAAACATTTGTACAATGAAAACACACGCTGAACACACGAGACATCACAAAACGTCCATTATAATATTGTTTTTAAGCGTACTTAATAAATACTAAAGTACATAAACAAAAGTCCAAAGTAATAACACAAAAAAAATAAGAAATTAATATTTAGCGTTTAAAATAAAATAAACATAGTAAGTTAGTTTAAAAAAAATATATAGAAAAAATAGAAATCTCACAAATGCACACAAACACAACATTTTTATTTAGTAAGAAGTTTTTAGGCCTATTCTGGCAACGGTGTTTCCAAAGAGAAAAAACAAATTTTCCTTTCGTAAAATAGTTGTCTTTGGAAAGGCACTTGCCATAATAGCCTAGCTAGTAAAAGCAACGAAGCAGCAGCTGACAATTTGATAATATTTGTACATAGTGTCCTTTCCCAAAAAAAAAAAACAAATATGGCACACTTAGCATTAGCCGCTTTCCATAATTTACTAGTTTGCTAGCACTAGCGCATTACACCAACAATACTCACTTTAGCTGCTAACTAAAAGCCCGTCTCCACATAACTTGATTCACCAGAGAAACATGTAGCAAAAGATCTCGCTCAAAAACCCGTCTCCACGTGGCTAATCGTGATTCAGTTTGACATTTCTCTTTCTTGTTCTTCTTAAATGTTTGTATGTTTGCTTATTTTTGCGTCTTTGTTTTGGTATGTGTGAGATTTCGATAGATTTTCGATACAAAATTAGAGAAGACATCGATATCATCGAGGTTGGCAAGATGATTCAGAATGAAACAGTGTTTCAATCTTCACTCGCTCTCAGAAATTTGTATGGAAATTGGCGAGTTTCGGCACTGGTTTCCGTGTCGAAACAAGATTGAGAGAGAAAATGCAGAAAAAAAGAGCGAAACACGTTATGTGGAGACATGGTATTACTAATTAACTAGAACTATGAGTGCCTCAAAGATTTGTTGGCATATTTCTCTCTCTCTCTCTCTCTCTCTCTCTCTCTTTCTAACGGATTGCAATGTAACAGATGAACAGCTGTTTGCTACTTCCGTCAACAGATAAACAGCTGATAGCTATTGCTGTCAAATAAGTAACGATAATATCGAGAGATTGAGTCGAAACATTTAAATTTTCTCTGAGAGTCTTTTGCCTTTAAAAATGCATGTACTTTGAGTGGTTCAATATTAGTTTTTGGTTAGCTGCTTTAGTTAAGAGCATAAACACACATGCAATAATTCCAATTCGCACTTAACATAATAAATACAAAGCCATATAAGGCATTTTAAGCTTACAAATTTAATAAAAACGCATTCGTGATTCAAAATACAACGAAAAAGACATAAGAGAAGAACAACAATGAGCAACGTTTCGCAGACAACGAATTAGACTATAAGAAAAAGCAGTTTTTTTGAGAGAATTTAGCAAATAACAAGTTAATTAGCTGGAATAACGAATTCAAAGCAATAAAGCACATACTCATACATATAGTAAAAAACAAAATATATAAAGCAATACACAAAAGAAGAGTAAAGCAAAGTTATGAAGACCCCTGTTTTAGAGATATATTTACAAACCTACGTACAAAAATAGAGACCAAAATAGAAACAAAAATGGTTTAAATTAATGGAAAGTTCATTTAAAATATATATACATGCATACTTGAGACATTTGCCATCAAAACCAGCGTATTCCTCTTTCCACAAATATTAACTGGTAAACTGAAAAAAAGATAACTGTTGACGGTGAGGATTTTGTCTCTCCTGCAAAATTTCCAAAAATGTAATGAGCTGGGTTTCATAGCAAACGCCTCCCCTAGAATCACTACAGAGTGATTATGCTGCTAAGTATTGAAAATGAAAAGCAAAAAGATATAATCGAAATAGAAATGGAAAACGATAGCAGAATCGAATTCGAAATTAAATTCTAAATTCCAAATCACAATCACGAAAGTCTTAATCGTTATAAAATATCTCAAACGAAATCAAATTTGTAGTAGTAATGGCGACTAAAATCGAAATCGCGTTTAAAACCGAAGTTGATAGCATAATCGAAACTATAAACGACTTTCTAAATCTAAATTTGAAATCGAAAACGAAATCAAATATCGAAGTCGTGATCGAGTTCAAAATCGACAATGAAATCGCATACCGAAAGTGAAAGTGATCTTCAAAATTTCCACAAATTGTTGACTCTGGACAACCATCGAAGTTACTTACATGCATGCACGAATGCATACATACATACCCTGCAGTAAATTCCGCTAGTTCCGGGTTAGTGCAGAACTAGTTCAAAAAGCGAACAGGGGTACGTCCTTCAACCAAGTTCCATTTAGTACTACCCAGCAAAAGCCAGCAAAATGGCACATAATTGTAAAGTGCAATATTTGTTGTTGCTCAACTTTAAAGTAATAGCTATAAACATAAATATTTCATGAAGTCAATGTAATAAACCGCCCCACTCTGCATTCCCTTAGAACCAATTCTGAGTTGTAAACTCTCCCGTTCTAGACTGTCGCTTTTCGGGACTGTTCCTTGTATTAGTTGCATGGTTCGTTCTTCGTCATTGCGATAAACATTTAATGTTCGTTACTATATATATTTAGGCAACTACGAGTCGATGTAGATACATGAATTGGTTCTTTGCACCTATGTTAATGATCACATTTTCAGTGTTCCAACCTACCAAAAACGAAACATATAATCAAAAGATTTTTGCAGGATATTTGTTTCATGTCCACACATACATAAATGTGTACATATTGAATATACACCCGGCATTTAAGCTTCAGGCATTTAATTCAGGCATGTATATTAGGCCGTCTCGCGTTATAGGGACGCAAAAATCACCGCCAATAAAGGGTTATTTTGACCCCCTTTTTTTAGAAAATCAGGAAAAATAGTATTTTTAAGGTCGCTAGAGGGTTAAAATGTTCTAGAAAATTATTTGGCATAAAATTTTACTGTGGGTCTCCTCAGAAAATTTTTCTGTAAAATTAACCTAAAAGACCAAAGGAACCGAAAAACCTATATTCCTCGGTATGTTGAACGTGTTTTATTTCGGGTTCTGCTCAAGCGATCGAAATACTTCTTTTGCAAAAGATTAATGATTTTTGACTACGTTTAACATGCAGATGTAAAAAAGGTACATTAGGGTGGTATAACTATTTACTGTGTGGTAGTGACCCCAATGGCGCACATAGGGTTAATAATATTCTACAGTATAAGCCGCCCTTTCAAGCCAACGACATTGGTGTATTAAACTTAGAGATCGGACTATAAATACCGAAGATATGAGAAAAATAAATCTTAGCGACATCTAGCGGCGTCCAAAAAAAAAATAAAAAAATTTTCCGGAAATGCTTTCCAAAAAGATATCATATGGGGGGGGCGTACGGCGAACTTTATTTTTTGCGATACGGTCTAATGTATATACGTATATATGAATGTGTGTGAAATAAATGCTCTCGTACCCCTGCAGGGAACTCAATAACTAGTGAGCAAAATTTCTAGTTCCGAACTAGCGAAAAGGTATCAAAAGGGAACTAGATCAATTGTAGTTAGACCCTCACCAGTTCAGGAGGAGTGAATTGAGTGACCATTATAAGCCACACTTTGATTTGAATGCAATTTCAAAGTGACAAAAATTCTATGAAAATATTTCGTTCGTTCAATTTCCGTCGGCTTTGTATATTTCTGCAATTCTCAGATGTTTAGTGAAGCGTTTCATATAAAGAGTTTTCTATTTGCATCTTAACTTGTATGAAATGAAATGTTCCCCTAATTATGCTTTTCCGATCCCTCAGGCTTATTTTGAATTTTTTTTTTATTTTATTACTTTTTAAATATTATTGTAAATTTTTATTAAATAAAGAAAAAAAAATATTAGTTAAAAAAAAAATAAAAAAAAAATTATCATCCACCTTGACACCGACAGGATTCGAACCCGCGCCTCTCAGATTGAAAGGCACATGCGTTAGCCAATCGGCCAACGCGCCACTTGCATGAAGAGTGTCAAATACTGCACTTAAACAGCAGATGTAAAACTGTAGAATTTGTAGGTACTTGTAGCTAGTTCAGAACTATCGAAATTGTTCCAATAAACGAGCTAGTGTAAACTGTAGAATTTAGTACTAGTTCGGAACTATCGAAAATGTAGTGCAGAGGGTGACAATTGACACCGCCTAGGACATCGCCGTGTTAAATTCGCCAGTTGATAACATACAAAAGAGATTTAGCTCGCACTAGTAGTGTCGAAAAATGCACTAGAAGCGACCTAGTTCGGAACTAGAGATTTTCCCTACAGGGACTTATAAATACGTATGTATGTATGCAAGTAAGTACCCTGCTAAAAAAATGTGCGATCAATCCCGAAAGAGATTTGTCCTCGATTGATCTCTTTCGAGAACAATTAGTCCCCGATTGTTCTCGAACGGGTATAAATGTAGACTAATTGTAGACCAATTGTTCCCTAACGGTATAAATGTAGATTAATCGCTTTCATTCCGAGCGGGTACAAATCTAGATTCCTTAAATGTAGACATTTTACAAAAATATGCAATGTATTTAAAAAATTGTAGAACAACCGGTAAAACGAATTGAACACCCTTTTTTAATAACAATTTTAACAAAATGTTGCCTAAAATATCCTATGAAAAAATCCTTTATATTACGCTCATATAATGCATACTCAAAACTTACAATTTTTAAATTTATTTATTGAGATTTTTTTACAAAAGTAAAACATTATTTAAATATGCATGAACATTTACAATTTTTTAAGGAAAAATCTACATTTGTACCCGTTCGTGCTGAAAGCGATTGATCTACATTTGTACCCGTTGTGGATGAAAGCGATTAATCTACATTCGTACCCGTTCGGGATGAAAGCGATTGATCTACATTTGTACCCGTTCGGTATGTTAGTGATTAATCTACATTGGTACCCGTTCGGGTATACAAGTTGAACAATTAGTCTCTTCATAGGACATGCTCGAACAAATGCGATCAATTCACTCCATATAAAGGGATATAAAATTGTATTAGTCGCATGCTCCCTTGCGATTGATCCCGGACACGTCCCGGATTAATCGCATTTTTTGCAGGGTAAGTAATAAATATACATTGTTTTCTCCATAGACCAATACCAATACAATTTAGCAAAAAAAAAAAGATCCTTACATACTCGTATATAAATTAAGCAAAAAAGTGGAATGTAGAAAATTACGAAGTAGGTAAAGTGAAGAGAAAGAAAATAGGAAAGTGCGCTATCAACGCCACTCATTTAATGTCGAAACAGATTTACTTAATTGGCAGCACTATCTAATTTGCATTTGAGCGCGTGACAGGGCAAGTTGGAGGCGTGGTTGGTTGGCAGCTTTTGTTAGTTGACTTTCTGGTGTGTATGTATTAAAATACATGTACATATTTTCATATATATATATATAAATTTTTACATGTATGTATGTAAAATGGTTAAAATATGTGATGCTTTCTTTGTGTGGTGGAGCCATTAAGTTCGCATACATATGCATGTACATATTTATACTTTCACTCATCCTCCATGCATTGATACTCAGCTACGCTTAAGCCCAAGTGTAAGTACGTCACTTTGTATACGTCCCACACACTAGTTATAAATAATAAAGCCAATTGCAGTTTTTATGGCTATTGGTTTCACGCCTTAAATTCCCACATTCGACGTTTCAACATACGCGTTTCAACGTTTCACTGCTTCGATTAGGTACTTATAATGCTACACCAGCACACTAGTGAAGCGCCTAAATTTATGCAAAGTATGGTTAGCAGGAGGAGCGCATATCCTTTTTTGGTTTTCTAATTAAACTACGTGCATAGTTTATGTGCTTTTTCATATACAGAAATTCAAGCTATACATACTTATACGTATGTATAACTCCTCTTTGTTGGTGTGTTTGCGGCTGTTTAGCATTATCTATATATACATTCTCGTAAAAACATACAGACAGTCACGTGTGTAACTATGTGCATTTAGTTTGAGAGGTTTGAGAGGATTATCTATCTAGTCAATTACCAAAATGTATAGCGTATCCACTAATGTGAGTTAGCAGATAGCTCTTAAATCTAATTTTTTGTATAGCTCATTCCAAAATGTTCAATTGAAAGTAAATACTTAAGTAATATAATAAATAATTAATTACACAAGCATTAGCATTTAGTAGTGAAGTAACGTCTAGTCGCTGTTTGACAGCATTTTTGCCCACACTCATACTTAATTAAGCATTTTCTCTAGAAAGTTGTTATATATGTATAACAACTTTTTGATTTTTATCTCTAAAGGCTTAATGAGTATCTATTAACTAATACACTACTATGTAAGTTATCCCTAAAGTCAATTTGATATTCAATCACAACGAAAATAATACAATAAATTTAAACTAAAAAAAAATAAAATTATCTATAAAATAAAACGTTTTTAGCTAATCCCGTTTACAAAGCAATAACTTTAGAAATTGTGCAAACAAGAAAAACAAACTTTACTCTCCATTTTACTTTATTTTACTCTAAGAAATTCTGCTTATATCCGATCTTTGCTTTGCTATAAAATTTTCAGTGTTGTTGGCAATAATTAACATGTTATGTTAACGAAACGAAAATGTAAGCGTTAACATTTTAAATGAAACAAAATCAACAAAACGAAAATCGTTTACGCTGAAATGAATTAACGTTGAAATTATCGTTGAAATGTGCTTTTTTCGGTTCTGACAATGAGCTGAGAATGCTTAGTAGCAGCGTAGAGCGACAAATAGGGATGGGCAAATTGGAAAAATATATCGATATATATTATATCGATATTCAAAGAAACATCGATTTATGCCGTGTGAAAACATCGATATATCAATATTTCGAAAGGGTCGGCTTTACTTTAAGAAAGCACGCCCCGTGAAAAACCACTTCTTCACGGGGTTAGAGCTGCTCATCCAAATCTCAAAACTGAAATCCAAACTTGCCGGAGACATTTGTTTTTAAAGTTGGATGCGTCTACAGATATTCTACGAATCCTGAAATATAAACATAAAAATCGTTAAGAATTTGTTGAAGAAGAAAGTAATGTAAATTCAAGCACCCAGACATTATGGTTATACCACTTCTTAAAAAATGTTCTGCTGTTAAATTCAAAGCGCATCAGAAATGTATGAAAAATATCGAATTTGGCTCGAAATGGCAAAAAATTATCGATTATCGATGCACGGTAGTTCGAAATATCGTCGATATTATCGGCTGTACTATTTTGAAAATATCGATATATTGATATATCGATATATATCGCCCAACCCTAGCGACAAAACGATCAATGATACATATAGAGCGCTTTGATAGCTTGTTGGAGCGACAATTCTATCAGTACATAATATAGAGCGCTCAACTTCTCAATGTTTCAGCG
The DNA here is from genome assembly GCA_960531455.1 of Urophora cardui. Taxonomy (NCBI): domain Eukaryota; kingdom Metazoa; phylum Arthropoda; class Insecta; order Diptera; family Tephritidae; genus Urophora; species Urophora cardui. Next base: position 48,563,442 of record OY482673.1, read on the forward strand.
TTAACGATTGAGTTTCGTTGACGCTGAAAAGGAAACAAAAAATATTTTGATAATTTTTATAACGTTGAAAAACTGAGTCGTTTCAATAGAAAAGACTTTAACATTTCGGTTATCGTTAAAAATTTAATTTAAAATGCACGTTGCGTTGCATCCTTGAATTAAACGCTTTGGTTCATTCAACATTTCTTGTTTGTGCAACAACAACTTTTACATAGAACAAAATCAATTAGAAGCATCAATTAACTTTAGAAAAAATAAATCAATTAATTATAATAAATTATCGTATAAAGTAATAACAAAAATTTAAAGTAATATTAATGCATCTATATTAATATAAAAAAAAACATTGTATACGCATAATACAACAATTTAATACTAAAAACTACACTTTAACATACATATGTATTTTTAATTATAGTTATTTAGCTTATACTTATGCTATATACACACACCTATGATATTACTTTAGAAAATATAAAAAAAAAACAAAAAATTAAATATACCAGGCCGCTAATTTTCTTCTCAATTTGTTGAACAAAAAAAAAAACGTCGTCAATTAAAATAAACCAAGTCATATTCAGTGACTTTCTCTCGTTATATGTACGGCCATGCGCATTTATGCGTTTACGGCCATTGAGTTAGTAGTACCTTACATTCTTTAAAAATTCGCCCAAAAATTGTTTCCATCTTTTCATGGCAGACTTTAATGGCCAATTAATCAATGCTCAGTTAATTATTCGTTAATCTAAATGAATAATATCTTATAAATAAGTACTTTTGTTGTTTTTAAAAGTGACAGTTCTCTGATAGCGTGTACTTATACATACATATGTACATTTAGCGCCGTTTTCTCAATCTCTGGTTAACACCCAGCGGTTAAAGTATCGACTGCATTATCGACTTCATGTTAAATGCATGAGTTCGATTAAGGGCCGGTTTCACCACCTCCGGTTAATTTAATCGCTGGTTAGTTTGACGTCAATCGTATGGCGAGCTGTCAAATAAATTGCTTAACCGGGCAAAAATCTCTGGTTAAGTGCTTAACCGGAGATGGTGAAACCGGCCCTAAGGGTCGTTTACTCAACCTCTGATTAACTTTAACCGTGGTTAGCGTTAATCAGAGGTTGAGTAAACGGCCCTAAGTTGTTAATGATGTTTTAACGTTAACCCGATATGGTAAAAACGGTCCCTAATCGGCGTTCTGCAACTTACCGCCTAAGTCCTTAAGTAATCTATTATCTAATTTAAACAGTAAACAAATCGAGTGTTCTCTAGTCAACGCGCAATGAAGAAAAGCAATAATATTTAACAAAATCATGTGTTGGTATGTAAATATCAAATGCCAAAACACATGAAAATATTTTTTCCAAATTGCAAAATCTGTTCAAGTTTCAATAATTGTTAAATGCAAATTGTTAAGTTTTAAATATTGATTTTTCATAAAGTTTTTAATAAACAAAATTGTTTGACCAGAGATTTTACATAAATTTAAATTTCATTGCATTAATTAATTTTAATGCATGCATTCCGAAAAGTAGTTAAAAAAACATCATGACGCTTAGAAAAGTTGATTCTATTTCGAACTTTGACTAAATTTTCCACTTTTTCATTTATTCTCTTTTAAAATTCATTTGTAAATAAATGTTAACTATGGAATACTTAATTAGTAAGCAAAATAAAGACATACATACATAAATAACTAAATTAAAAAAAAAAATTAATAAAAAATAAATCAGCTTCATAGCAGATCTCAAAGTTAGAAGTAGAAGTTGGGAAATTTCTTAACATAAATAAATAAGTGTCCAATGGCCAGTGAAGTACTTAATTAAAATTTATAACTTTAGACGCTAAACAACGAATATTTGTACATGCTGAGATTATTAAAACAACTTTCAGATACTAAACAAATAGAAAAAAAGAAAAATAGGCATAAACAAATTTTCTAGCAGAAAATAAAAAAAGTAAAGCACAGCAACTTTACATAAACATTCTACTAAGTTTAATATATACCAGTATCTATATAAATATAATTATAAATATAGAAAAAAAAAAATTAAAACGAAGACAAATTGTACATATTTGTATAGCAATAATAAAATTAAATCCCAGTAAGCGAAACTTTTGCCTCGTTCATTGAACTGTACCGTAGAAGTCACAAGCTTCAACAAGTGTTAAGCAGACATATATGTAGGCAAGGGTTTTCGCAAGGCCATCGGCTAAGGTACCAAAGCAATACTCAATCTCGTATGATATTCTAATATGATATTTCATTATTATTATTATTATAATTAAGTTAAAAAACAAAATGTAAATAAATATGAAATTTTTTATGCTAAAAATGTCATTGAAATTAAACGATAATTTACTTAATACTCTATTTATTATTATTGTGCGCTGAAATTAGCTGTAAAAACATGCATGCATACATACAAACATACTCATATACAAATACATATACCCACTTCATAATTATAATACTCTTTTAATTTAAAGACTTGTTTAGACACATGTTTAAGAAAACAAAAAAAAAAACAACTATTGTTAAAAAATAGCAAAGCGAAATTAGCTAAATTACAATAAATCTAATTAGACAAAAATAATCATTAAAAAACACACACACATATACATAAAAACAAATAGAAAAAGACAGCTGTCACAAAAATATATTTAAAATAGCATACATTACATAATTTTAATTTTAAGTTTTATAAAAAAAAAAACAAAACATACATAATTAAGCACATAAAAATTAGTGTAGTTTTCATAATGACATGCATACACAAATTCAAACTTTTGTTTAATAAACAACGTTAAATTAAATTTTTTTGGCATATACATACATAAAAAGAATGGCATTTGTAAAACAAAATCGTACAATACTTTTTATTGATATTATTGCTTAGAATTAAATTATTAATACACAAGCAATTACATACATACATACATTAGTATTATTATTATCTAAATAAACAATAAGGCTAAATACACCACAAATTATGTATAAATAATATAGCATAAACAAATAAAAATATATTAAATACACGAAATTACACTTTGAAAAAAATACACCAAAAAATATTTGTTTTATTTTACAAAAAGAAACTACTTTTTTAATTAGTTTGCATTTATATTTAACAATAACCAAATTAATACTGCAGAGTTGCTGTTGCTTTAGCGGCACTTGTTTGACAGACGTCATTCATTAAAATTGAGCTTCGCTTTAACGCTCGTTTCCACATAACTTAATTCATTTTCGATTAATGTAGCGAACAATCTCGCGAACTAAACCATCTCCACGTAGCTGATCGTCGTTCAGTTTGGCTTCTCTCAGTCTTCGTCTTCTTCAAAGTAGTCGAATTGTTTTTCTGTATTCATTAAAACAGAAAAGTTACGATGTAGAAAAAGTGGAAATTAAATAAAGATATAATTTTATATGCAACAGAGCTTATTAATTCATTCTATATGTTTTTTTGTTTCGTTTTGTTTTCGTTTTGGTCTTTTTGTCAGATTTCGATAGATTTTCGATACAAAATTGGAGGAGGCATCGATTTTAACGTTGTTGGTGAGAGCCTTGAGAATGAATAACGTAGTTCAATTCTTATTCGCTCTCAAAATTTTAGATGGAAATTATCGTCGCTCGGCACTGGATTCGAAGTCGAACGAAGAAGAGGGAACGACTTTGTGTGGAGACATGCTTTTATTGGGACAAATGAAAAAAAAAAAAAAACTAAAAATTTCTTTCCTCTTGTGTTGTTGTTATCCTCAGCGACACTCTGTGCGACAGACTTGGGCATTATTCGAATAAATTTTTATTTAGATAATTATTTGAATAAAAATTTATTTTTCAAGTTTTATTCAGATAAATTCCCTGTGAATAATTATTCTGAGGTTTATTCGTTATTTCAAACAATAAATAAAAACTTAGGATCCAAAAAAAAAACAACTGAGTAATAGTAAAAAAAATTTTGTTTATTTTTTTTTGTTTGTATGTTTGTTTGTTTTTACATATCGTCGTACCATACGAAAACTAACATCAGATTTTTTGTGGCTGACGTAAAGTAAAAAGTTCAAGTTTTGGCCGACGAAAAGTAATAAAATCGAGTTTTGGCTGACGAAAAGTAATAAAATCCACTTTTGGCTGACGAAAACTATCAATTTCGTTTAAACAACAACAATTTTAATGTAAAAACAATATATAATTACTGATACTTTTCGTCAGCCAAAAGTCGATTTTATTACTTTTCGTCAGCCAAAACTCGAGTTTATTACTTTTCGTCGGCCAAAAGTCAAATGTTCTACTTTTCGTACAGACTTTTTTTATTAATAGCTTTCGCCAGAAATTTTAAATATGTTAGTTTTCGTATGGTACGACGATATGTAAATGAAAATTATCTATTATTCGAATAATTTGGTTTCTGAATAAACAAAATTATTTATTATTCAAATAAAAATAAAAAAATTTATTCATCTATTATTCGTTATTCGAATAAATTTTGCCCAACTCTGCTGTGCGAGAGAGTGAAGGCGCTATTAAATTGTTTTCCATCCCTTGCACACTGCCAAAACGAAAATAAACTTTAATTTTTGTGTACTTTTCGAGTATTTTTTAAAGTTGACAACACAAACATAAATTACAACGAATATATAACAAATTAAGTAATGTATAGTTATCCCCAAGTACCTTTATAGCATACATAAAAATATTGAACATTTTTTTTATTACAATATTGCACTTTATTCACAGTATACAGCACAGCCATTTTTAGCAAGAAATGCAACATAATTATATACAAGTAGATACATACATACATGCATATAATCGCGTATATATACTATACATACATTTAAGAAAATCGTTCAACGGCGGAACGACATAGTCTGGCAACCTTGTGTAGGCGCAACGATGAAGCAAACGCGATTGATTTCGATTATTACGATGAGTAAGATTAAATGGTTAGACGTATGTACCTATACATGTTTAATTTTTTTTTGTATTTTTTTTTCAACAGTATAGATGTGTATTTTCATTTTTATTTATGCAACAATTAAAAACATGAAAAAATTAGCAGCTTACAATTTTCGCGAAAATGTTAAAAAAAGACAAATAAAGTTAAACATGCAACATTTATAACACCAATCGCAAGGTATTATTTTATAATATCAAAATGTATATATGTAAAAGCATACATATGTACATACATACCAAATACTTATGTATGTATGTATAACTAAAAATCATTAAAATGATCACAGTACAATGTTTTTACTAGGTGGCGAAAATTTATTTAGAAGCAAATACCAAAAATAGAGTCAAATAACTAAAACTTTACATATTTTACCTTATTTCGTCGTGGATAATTGTACTTGAATGTCTTTTGGTTTACGTTAATGCCTCCGAAAGAAATTTTGGTATAAATCTTTAATTTTTCGGTCGATATATAACACATCTTTAAACTTCTAAGGTTTAGATTTTATTCCAAATTAAGATTTATTTTAAGACTTTCAAAAGTTTAAAATTTAGACCTTTTTGGTTTAAATTAAAAAAAAAAAAAAGGTCTGCTCCTAAATACTCTTCATCGTTTTCCCTATTGTATCTTCATTTCCTATCCTCTTTTACTCCTTTTCTTCCTTCTTCATTTTATCTCTTTCCATAATTATTTTGTGTTTGTTTGTTTCTCCATTCAAACAACGTCACACAATCATTCATTCAAATTGTCTCGTAACTATAAGTGAGCCTTTCATACTGTTCATTTCTCGAAAAAGCAAGTTGGAATTTCAAATCAAGAATTAAAATTTTTTTCGTTGAAATAAAACCTTACGACCCATGAATGTTTTAAATTTAAACCTTAAAAGTTTAAATGAGAAAAAGTGTAAGATTTAAAGCAAAAAAGTATGAAATTTATTCCAAAAAATACTTAGAAATATTTAAACTTTTGTAAGGGCACATCCAGACGACGCAAGAAATTACTTTCTGAACGTGAAAAATTCAAACTTTTGTTTTTGTTTCTTTTAAAAAAACAAATATAAAAATTTTAATTTTTAAGTTTGAAATGCCAGACGATGCAAGAAAGTACTTTCAGAAAGTGAAAAATTAAAGTTATTGTATTTGTTTTTTTTAAGAAACAAAAACAAATATTTGAATTCTTCACTTTCTGAAAGTACATTCTTGTGTCGTCTGGCTGTACCCTAAGAAACTTTTAAACTTTCGAAGGTTCAAAATTTAACCCAAAAAATTTTTAGATACCGTTCAAACCAAATCAAATTTTAAAAAATATTCCAATATCTCTAACCGTGTAATATCGAGGAAATATTGTAATTTGACAATAAGACAAATCACAATCACTTAAAAATCGTGTTTTAAATGAGTGAAAAGCAATACCCCACACTAGCAGAAAGTACTAGCATCTGTAGGTATAACTGGTATATTCATAGACATCCAAAGCAATATAATATATAATGAAAAGAGAGACAGATATCCAAGTTAAACCAACACCAGATAATATCATATTATGTTTAATGTAATACCTACTCGATGTAATTACGTTTTCTAATATTAAAAAAAAGATATATAGCGTGTTCTTTTCTACACAAATATGACGCCATTTTCTGGTGCAAATTTTGCATGATTTGAACAGAGCGATATACATACGTACACTCAGAGAAAAAAAATTATAAAAACCTATGAAAACTTGCTTAAAATGAGCAAAAACGTAGTTAAAAGTGATGTAAATACTAACATTTTTATTTTAAAAATGTTCATTGTAAAATTTTTAAATCAAGAAAAAACATTTTAAATTTAAAAATGTTTATTTTTATTTTAAGCACTATGAGCAAAAAACGCTGCAGTGTTCTCTATATCTATTTCTCTTCCGGATTCGAAATTGAATCCAACGGCATTCTCTTCATCTTCTCTCAATCCGAGTGCCAACTACAAAAATGTAGCCTCCTCCTCTTCTTTTCTATTTCGCCTTAACTGTTTGCTATCTTTATTTGCTATTCTCCTTATTTTCCTCTTTCTTCTTTATTTTATATTCTCCTCCGGATTCGAACCATGACATCAACCTGATATTGAATCCAACGCCATCACATAGTGGAACATTAAACATTATATGTATTAAATTGTAGTAACCTATTTTTACTTCCCATTTCCTAAAAAAGAATCCATGAATCATTGTAAAAACAAAATTAAAAAAAAATCGATTCTCATTATTGTTTTTGTTGGATTTCTCACAAAAAAATTTTTTCTCACAAAAAAATTTTGAACAAAGAGCGAGTTTTTGAATCAACATTCATTTTCATTTTTAATTTAAGTATGTTCCTTTTTAAGTCCAAAATGCATTTTTACTTCAAAAATTTCATTCTTAATTCAAAAATTTCATTTATAATTTAAACATTTTCGTTGTTAAAATAAAAATGGTTTGGTTTAAAACGTTTCATAATGCACAAACATTTTATTTTTGATTTTAAAATGCTGTTTTTCCCTGAGTGTACGCCTAAATATAGGCTTTTAATTTAAAAGAGTACACTATGTGCGACACTTTTGTGTAGAAGAGAAAAGGCTATTAATGAATGTTGTGGCGAACCTTCGAGAATTATCTTCGATATCCAATATGAATGACGAATTGAAAGTAACTTATAATCGAACTTAGTCAGAAATGCACTAGAATCTTAAGCTTTAAACAGAATCAATCGCCGGACGTGTTTTCGCGTGGTGCGCCGATGACACTTTTTTGCGAATATCGCTCAGTAAAACAGAATCAAGGCGAATTTTCCATATGCATATTTTTATAATTACGCTGTTTCCTTACTTCTTCCATTGACTCTCCTCTCTGTACATATTTTAAATTTTTCCACATCAAAAAACGTATACATATTTTTAATTTATTACATGCAAGGCAAATTCATTCATATGGTAATGGTAAGTGAACAGCTGCCTCCTTCTTCTCGTTTTTAACTGTCCGAGTACAGAAGAATTTCATACAAAGAAATATTTGACTTTGAGTTTGATATTCTGATGGACAAAAGCTTACAGCGAATCGAGGCGAATATTGCCGATTTCGCCCTGCCATTACCATAATGAATTTGCCTTGATTACATGTTTATATCAAGTTCCAAATAATTTATTTGACAGGCGGTAGCATCCAAATTAGAAATAAGTCTATTCTGATGAATTTTCGCCGGCCGATTTTCGCCAGCGTTTTCGTTCTCTTCATTCTCATATACTGCCGTGTATGTATTTTAATCGTTTGACAGAACGCCGCCTCCGACGAAAATTCGTCCGATGCTGATTCTGTTTAAGCTATTATTCGCAAAAATTAGAACCGTATATTACTATAGTAACAAGAGACAAAGCAGCATGTTTCGTATTCAGAACGAAGCGAAAATACGTTGATTTACGCAAGTTTCGTTTTGTTGGAGAGTGAACTAGATCTCGGCTCGAATACCAACTGTGTATTTCCACATGCATTATCGAAGTTGAAATTTTAATTGGGACTCTAAATAAGACTTTTGCTTAAATTAACCACATATTTACACATCTGTATGTATACTTTGCTGAATTTTTCTGAACATAACCATTTTATGAAATATGCATTCTAAGGTTACTTAAAACTCGTCGGCCATTTAAATCTTAAACCTTTACATACCAAGTGCCCATATATGTATGTATGTATACAGATCTCCAATTAATTTTGCTCAACGAGTAATTTGAAATTTAAAAATTGTAAAGCAAAAACATTAACAATCACTGATCGAGGGCCAAAAACACTTGGAATAGGTCAGTTATGGAAAAAAAATGCCGCGTATCGAAAAGCAATAAAACGTAACTTCTAAGCAACGAATTAGTATTAGTTTTTTTTTTTTTGAAAAGTAAAATTATATAAATATAGTCTAAGTTAAATATATGTATATATAGTACATACATATATTCAAAAATAAAAATAAAATATAGGCATTGCACAATAACGAGCAATAGTAAATAAATAATGCATACAACGAATGTCGAAGCAATTTGTACAAAGCAATAACCAATGCAAATTAATAGTTATAAATTATAAATAAATAAATTATAACTTATAATAAATACATTATAGTATAACTACTTAGTAGCAAGTATATATAAAATATAAAAATATGTATAAAATGATAAATAGATATTATATAGCTAATAGTTAATATAAATTCGCATGCGTGCATATGAAAACAATTTCGCTCATATACATACATACATACATCCATTGATCACATTACATACATATTTAACTTAAAAAATGGTTAAAAAAAACCTTTGAACAAAAAAATTTAAAACACAAACTTACATGCATATTTAAAAATAAAAACAACAACAAATAATTTTTTTTATGTAAATAATTTTGATTTCACTTTTTAATAAATATATAGCAACATTAAAAATTTTATAATATGTAATAAGTTTTTTTCTAATAATTTAATATCAAGCAATAATTACAAAAATATTGAGAGGATCAAAGTAAGTTGATGACGGTTACTGGTATTTGCAACAAAACCGTAAACATTGGTAGTCAGCTACGGTATGTTAGAGGAAGTGTAAAAATTCATACATACAAGTATATTTATTGCTTAATTCTAAGCTATACATACAGACATAGAAACTTATATAAATTAAAGTGAAATATATAAAAAGTATTATTTGACACATTTTCAAAGCAAAAAATAAATTATAAATGCATAACATTATATACAAAACATATATATATATTTACAACCTACATTTGTTATGTAATCGTAGGTCTGTTTTGTAGTATACCTAGTACATGCATTTGTAAGCTAGGGGTGGTTATTTTCTGTATTTTATGTATTTAAATCAAGGCCCGGCAAATCGACTCACGTGAGTTAATGAGTATAACACACATAGGCTTACGCTCTGTGATTCAGTCGTTGTTTAGACAGCGAAGAAGCAACACAAGCACTGGCTGCGTTGCTTTGTTTGTCATGCGACAGTGTGCCATTGCGTATGTATGACCATGAAAAATAAATCATTTTGTACTGCAACCAAATTTTCAAGTTGCAAAATTGCAATGCTTTATTTTTCAATTCATATAATAAAATTTGCTTATTCTTAAAGATTCTACTAAATCTTCAGTTATAACTTACGCCCCATCCTTGCATACCTTAACAAGTTTGGTTATGTACTTTTGGAAAAATTTCGTAAATGATATCAACTCTCAACTATTTCTCAATGAATATTCTTCAAATAAATTTTTAATGTATATTTTTTACACTAAAAACTCCTTATAGATATTTTTTTATTATTGGAATTTCCAATATTTTACATTGTTGAATCCAAATTAATTTATAAAACATTTTTTCAAGTTAAAAATTCCTAAGTAATACATTTTTCATTATTATTCAAATATTTATTTTATTTTCAAAACGTTGCTATTTTGTACGTTTGCCCCATATGCTTAGTTCTTACACCACTGTTGCATAAATCTCTCTGTTCTCACTAACACAATCTCAGTTTTAGTTTTGCCGGGGTCTGATTTAAATCATGGCTTGGCAAATTTGTAAATGCAAGTGTATAAGTGAGAGCGCTTTGATCGCTACCCTGCAAAAAATTCGATTAATACGGGACGTGTCCGGGATCAATCGCAAGGGAGCATGCGACTAGTACAATTTTACATCCCTTTATATGGGGCGAATTGATTGCATTTTTTCGAGAATATCCTGTGAAGAAACTAATTGTTCAATTTGTATACCCGAACGGGTACAAATGTAGATTAATCGCTTTCATCCAAAGTTGTAAGCCAAGGCTATTTTTTATGAAAATGTAAAAATTATTAATTGCTATAAATGTTAGAAGAAAGTTTATTCGATTAGCTTTCATCCTGTAGTGAAATCTTTTAAAAAATTAAATATCTCCTCAAAACATTTTAAGTTCTGAGAATGCATTATGCGAGTGTAAAATACATGTGACGAATTTTTCAAAATTAGCCAAGGCTAGTTTTTATAACAATCTTTAAAATTTATAAATGTTCATGCCTGGGAACAATCGGGGACTAATTGTGGACCGATTGTTCCCGAAAGAGATGAATCCGGGACAAATCTCTTTCGGGATTAATCGCAAATTTTTTTGCAGGGTATGGCGAACAAACATACGTACATGCAAATTTTTAACATTCGCTGCGCAAACATGCGATAGCCACACACGATGTTCTTTGGCCACTTGTTCAGCGACGACTAAATCATTTCTTAAACAAGGAGCGCAACCTGTCTGTGTGAAGAGCGTAACTTGTTTGTCTGATCTTAAGATCTATGAAACGCCGAGGTATGATTTAAATCATAGATGGCCATCCCGTAGGCACGCGTGCCAATTTTTTCTCTTCTGCTTTCACACGTACACCAGATAAGCTTCACTGCTAACGCACACATATAAGCATTTTGTATGAACCAGTGATGCCGACACTACGGTTTTGTTGTGATCGTGCTCATTCGACGCGCTACTTTCAAGTAATCAGGTTGCTGCGCAAAATGTTTAACTTAAATTGGAAAACAGATTTCTTAGTAATTAGCAATGGGGAAAAGGGGGCAAAATGTTTGCTGTGTCATAGTGATATCGCCCGGGCGACCAAATTTTTTGTCGGACGCCATTATAGGACAATTCCCTTATGATGGCGTATTAAATATGGAGAGAGAAAGCTTGGTTTTGCGATTAAAAGAAGCGTTGAAAGTAGAACTTCCCAATACGATTTGTGAACCGAATTGGAGAAAACAATTCAAAACAGCCTCTTACATGATTGCTTTAGCTCTTGCGAAAGAATTGCGCCCGTATACCGACAGAATATTTTTTAAAGACCTTTGTCAAGGCACATTAAAATGTTTTGACAAACAAGGTCAAGAGTGTGCAGCCATATTTGACAGGATTTCTCTTTCATAACAAAAAAATTTACTTATCGCACTAGGTCTGTTTATTATTGGCTAGTTATGAATAGTTAGCCAAGTTTCGGCTGGCAAATCGTTTCTTGATTCAAAAAAATAGCAGAAGAGAGCCATTGACAGCTCCAAATTTCAGCTAGTAAAATTTTCCCTAGCTGAAATTATTTGCTGCCAAAGTAAGAAACAGCTGTTGAAAAAATAAACAAACGAATACTTTTGATTTTATTACTTTTGTATTTTATGAACTTTTGAAATAGAAATAAAGAAAATTAAATGTTTTTTTTACAAAAAATAACCATTAACAGTCAAAAATAGCATTCAAATTACTAATCGCTAATTTTTACTATTATTCCGTTTCTTGATTTTCTGTTCGTTTCGCTCTTTATGAGCGCAATTCTTTCCGTTCTGCTCACTTGACAGCTAGCTGCTAGTTTAATAAGAAACAAACCTACTATTTGCATTATAAAAAGTCCCTTCTACTTAAAATTCCCTTTTCCGCATAAATTGGAAATGTTGGCAACATTGTTTTGACGAGACGCGTGAGCGACTTATTCTCCTCATTCTCTCATCGCTTCATAAAATAGAAATGTTTGAATGTGATAGTTTTGGCCATCTATGATTTAAATTATTCAATGGTGATTGAGTGATGAGCGCGATTCACTTGTTTTGACTTCGAACTTGTTATGTGATTATTCGAATACTGCCACCCCTGAAACACACTTAAATACAAAGTATATTTATACATAAAAACAAATATTTAGTAGAAGTAGAAAAAAAAGCAGGCAATTCCATAAGTAGTAAAAGCAACAGCACCAGGCAAAACTATTTTAAAAGCAGAGAGAGAGCGCGCAATTGATAATAATTGTAGAGAAAATATGTAGTTGCATAAAATTATTAAAAAAAAAAACAACCGCAAATGTATGTATATATACATTTGTAATGACATGCATACATGCAACCAAATTATTAACAACATCCTTCCAGAAGTTTTTATTTTAAAAGAAATATTGGAAAAAGTTTGTGAAAGTAAAAAAATAATTTTTATTTAAATAAATTGCCTTGCAGAATGAAGGACTTTAACGAAATTGCAAAAAAAAAACAAAATGTTAAATGAAGTCATTAAAAGTATTTCATTACTTAAGCAAGTACTTATACCACATGCAAACTTATGTATATAGAATTTAAAAAGTAAAAGTTCATTTAAAAGTTGATGATACATATATTAAATTTAAAAAAAATAACAAAAAACTGAAGCCGGCCCAAGATTATACAACGAAAAGCTTTGATAAAGTAGAAGATAATCAGAACCAAGGTTTGGACTTGTTTTTCCTTTTTTGAAAATTTTCTATATAGTGCTCCAAAAACTAAACACAGAATAGTTGCTTTAAAAAATAAAAAAAAGAGAATCGTGCGGCGGAGCTAACAAAATTGTTTACTAATGATTCTAACATGAGAAACTTACTGAAATTTTGTATGCACACCAAAAAAAAAAAAACACAAAAATTACTCAGATTATGAAAAATGGGAATAATTCGGCGCTAAAGAAATATTTTTATTGTTTTGAATTCAGCTTTCTTTAGAACGTGGTTTTTATGCCTTGATTTGAAGAAAATTGTACATAAAAATAATGAAAATAAATGCACATGTCTTTAGAGAAGAATCATTCCCACTTTTTCCTAATCTGAGTAAGTTATTTTTTCAGTGTAAGTTACAAATAAATCAAAGCTCATACGCCACGCAGTATAAGTTATTTTCGATTTCTTTTTTTTCAAAATGCAAATGCGCTTTTCAAACTCCATTTTGTTTTAAGTTTAAGGCACAAATAGTAATGCATACATAATACATACTTGAATAAACAGCTAAAAGCAAAGTTTTTTTAACATTATTTCGTATAAAATATTCAAAGTATTAATGCATATATTAAAAAGGGAAATAAAGAAAAAATTAACATTGAAAGGATTTCAATTGAAAATCAATTAACAGTTTAATCAAAGTACCTATTTATTAAATACATGCATACATACATATACAAAGCTCAGAAATGAGATAATTCTAATTTTAACAGTAATTACTTGATACAAAAAAAGTATGTACATAAAATCAAACATCAATTATGAATAAAAAATATTTAGCGCTTAGGCTTATGACTATGCATATAAATACTTGACTAATTTTTTGAAATCTATATAAAAAAAAGTTACATAATTTTGAGCTTTTAAGCTCAAAAATATATGCGCTAGTTTGGTCGGCATGGGAGTGCGTGTGAAAGCAATTTTTATGAAGAAAAGAAGCGTTGAAAATTTTTAAAATCACAGCAAAAACAGATCGTAATCGAATACTGTCAGGGTAAAAGTGGGCACGGTGGGCAGGAAGCGACGATAGGTTGCATGAAAATGTCGACCAAAAAGGAAAGTGGGGTTGTGTTATGTGATGTTTACAGATAAAATATCAGTTGAAATTAAAATCCGAGCTGCTCCTTTTTCAAGGATATCCACATTTTTTTATTTTTTTGAAAGGATCAAATATTGACGAAATCGAAAATTCGCCAAAGTCCAAATTTTTCCGACTTCAGTACATTATCTGGTAGCTAAAGGATACAAGAAAAGGTATTAAAAAGAAAAAAAGACACTTGTAGTGGAAAAATCCAATGTGAACAGGACCTAAAGGATAACCACTGAAATATAAAATAACAAAAAAAGTACCCACTTTAATTTGCGTATAACTCCTAAAATGTTAACTCTACGTAAAAATTCCTAATAATATGTTTCATTCAGAATAAATGAAGCAATATTTCTTTAATATACAATTTTGATGTACCTGCAGCGCTTAATGTACTTTGGTGCATCTAAAGTGAAAATTTCAAAAAAAGAAAAAAGAACGTTTTTTATGGTGCTATTTTAAGTTCAAATATTTTGCTAGTTTATATACATATTTTAATCTAACGGATTTAATTCAACGGATGTTTCATCTATAAACATCACACAACACAACCCCACTTTTCTTTTTTGTCGATATTTTCATGCAACCTGTCGTCGCTTCCTGCCCATCGTGTGGGGTCAACCATTACTTTTCAAGTTCTCTTCACAAAAAAGATGTTTGCGTTTCAAATTGTCACTCCAAAAATAATCTTAAGAAGACTTCAACTAGATTGTCTACTTACTACTTCTTGTGTTTTTAGAAGTTAGTACTTCTAGTATTTGAAAACATGGTATTTTGGAAAAAAAAAATATAGAACCGTTTCATGTTCCAGAGTAAAATACAGAATACTTGTAATTCTGCATGCATAGAAGCAAACTTGTACATAAAATACCGCTGAATAGGAAAAGTTGTAATAAAGATAGTAAGATATATGTACATAAAGGCAGAAGAAAATAAATTCATTTTAATATACATAAATACATACATATTTATGTATATTATGTTACATAAAGCAAGCAAAATATAACTCAACGAACAAATTATATAATATAATAATAATACAATGGCGCTATTATAACTCTGACGAGTTTTATGGCCGAGCTTCTCTCCCAATTCGAGGTGTGCTCCTTTTTGTTTTTCCTACTAATTGGGTGGACCTACAGTTTTATGCCGGCTCCGAACGGCGAATGCATTTTTTGTGAGAAGCTTTTTCATGGCAGAAATACTCTCGGAGGGTATGCCGCCCACTGCCGAGAGGTGACCGCTGCTCTTAAAAACCCAATAATTAGATTTTTACTAATTAGAAAAATTTTTTGGTGTTTGCTCGGACTGGGGTTTGAACCCGAGACCTCTGGCATAGCAGGCGAGCACTCTACCCACTGCACCACAGCGGACCACACAAACAAATTATATACAGAAAAACATAAAACATAAAAATAAAAATGTAACAAAAAAAAAAAAAAACGCAAGAAAAATTGTAATTTAAAATGTAGATTTAACAAAGAAGCAGTTCCATGCCCTAAAGCTATTAATTACTTATAGAAACCATAGAATTTATTAAACGAAATATTATTAAAAAAAAGAAAAGAACAAAACACAAAATAAAAAATAAAAAGTAGAATTGGTTTTTCTGCAGAGAAAATAAAATTTATAAATATTAATGCATTATGCAATTAATTGTAATATACACAAATGTACATACATATAAATATATACATACTTATAACTTTTCAAAAAAATAATTTCAAAAGTTTGTTGTTTTTATTCATTTTTAAGAAGAAAAACATTTACGCATTCATTTGACGATCAAAAAGAGCGACTGGCATCAGCTTATTAGACAACAAGTAAAAGCGCGGCTGTCTTCGGCCGTACCGAAGACTTCATACCTTTCATGAGTGGGGAAATGAAAAGTTACCTATGTATGTACATAGCCTGATTAAGTTTAATTTATAATTTTAATTCTGTGGGTTATTTATGGAAAGATTTATTAGAAAAAATGGTGTCTTGGCTATTTAAATGGAGGAGCTACACACCAAAATGTCCATATCTGATCAATCGGTTGTATGGGAGCTATATGTTATAATGGTCCGATCTTGACAATTTTCGGTTA
The DNA here is from genome assembly GCA_960531455.1 of Urophora cardui. Classification (NCBI taxonomy): domain Eukaryota; kingdom Metazoa; phylum Arthropoda; class Insecta; order Diptera; family Tephritidae; genus Urophora; species Urophora cardui. Next base: position 48,579,883 of record OY482673.1, read on the forward strand.
CCCTGTTTGGGCCCATATGGGTACAAATACTTAAAAATTTCACGCCGTTAGCTGTTAAAATGTAGGAGTTATACACCAAAATGTCCATACCTAAACAATCGGTTGTAGGGGAGCTATATGTTATAGTGGTCCGATCTTGACAATTTTCGGTAACCCTGTTTGGGTCAATATGGGTATAAATACTTCAAAATTTCAGGCCGTTAGCTGTTAAAATGGAGGAGTTATACACCAAAATGTGTATATCTGAATAATCGGATGTTGTGGAACTATATGTTATAGTGGTCCGATCTTGACAATTTTCGGTAACCCTGTTTGGGTCCATATGGGTATAAATACTTCAAAATTTCAGGCCGTTAGCTGTTAAAATGGAGGAGTTATACACCAAAATGTGTATATCTGAATAATCGGATGTTGTGGAACTATATGTTATAGTGGTCCGATCTTGACAATTTTCGGTAACCCTGTTTGGGTCAAAATGGGCACGTCTACTTCAAAGTTGCATGTCCTTAGCTGTTTAAATGGGGAAGTTATGCACAAATTACATTCAAAAATTTCATGTATATCTGAATAATCGGTTGTTTTCTATATGTTATAGTATTCCGATTCGGCCGGTTCCGACAAATGATCAGCTGCATATAACAACATACCTGTATTCCGAATTTCATTCAGATATCTCAAAAACTGAGGGACTAGTTTGCGTTCACACAGACGGACGGACGGACAGACGGACAGAAGGACAGACGGACAGACGGACAGACGGACATGGCTTAATCGACTCAGCTCGTGATTCTGATCATATCGGTATATATTTTGGTGGGTCCCCCACGCTTCCTTCTGGTACTTTCGACAAAAATTGTTTGGCACTAAGTTATAATACCATTTCATTCTCATGAAAGGTATAAAAAGAAAACAGCTGCAAGAAAGCTTGCTAAGTATTTCGAAAAGCGTAACAAAAGTCAGTAGCGAGCGCTTCTATTAAATTTATTGATTTAAGTTAATATTTTTCGAAAACTCATTTCATTTCTTTTAATTTCCTTCCTTTACCAAAACAGTTAAAAATTTCGTAAGCTGAAAAAACGTGTAATTAGTATGAAAATTGAGATTTTGTAAATTATATTTTCATACAAAAAAAATTAATAAAAAAAACATGTACTTAAAAAATGCAATAATGTTTTTGTTTTATTTTATTTGGTGGGAAATATGTTTGTGAAGAAGTGTAAGTATTAGGGATCGGTGAAATTGGTTAATCGATTAATTGAATTATTCGAATATGACTGAAGTCGACTAAAATTAACCGGTTAGCAAACTATTCCAATATAATACAAATTTGAATGTAATTTGGGGAATTTAGGGGAAGTGTCAGTCCTTTTCCGTACGTTAATCCGGCACGCTCGGGTAATTTTCCCTTCTGCGAGCGATATTTTCAGGCGTTTTTCACCTTCTAGGGCAGCCGCTAATTCCGTATGTTAGTTTGGGTCACCAGAGTCTCTCGCCTGTTTGTAACTGATTTGGCCACGTTGACACGACCCCTTGAACCCCTTTGGAAATTCGTAACCACATTAATAGAAATGGGAATAAGATGTTGATGGCGAAAAATGGGAAGAGAAAGATGATGAAGATGAAATTGAAAATGAAGATGATAGTGAAGACGAATATTAAGAGATAAGGAGGAAGAAAAAATCCCACAAACAGCTTATTTTGCGAACGATCATTTTCTATACATATGTACTATGTATGTACATATGTATGTACACATAATATACACATTTTTATTTTAGAATTTTTTTCATCTATCTAAAATATGTCAATGAATATTCGATTTCTGAATATCGATTTGCAATTATTCGCATAATTGAAGGTGGGCGACTATTCGAATATCATAAACCGACTTTAGAAAGTAGACGGTTACGAATTGATTAATCGAATATTCGAATACTCGAATAATTTTAACATACATTTCGTTGCTCCGGAAGAAGAAAGACGCATGTCAGTGATTTGTCGACGAAGATAGACGCATTAAAAAATATTTCGACGCAGAAAGACGCATTAGCATTATTAACTGCGAATAAAGACGCATAAGCATTAATATTGACAAAGAAAAAAAAACAAATCGAATACGTCTTTCTTTCCTAAAAAATATTTAAATACGTCTTTCTTTATAGTAAAAAAAAATAACGCGTCTTTCTTCGTTATCAAAAAAAAAAAAAATAAAGAGTCTTTCTTTCGAAAAATATTATTAATGCGTCTTTCTTAGAAAAAAAAAGTTGGCGTCTTTCTTCCTCAACAAAACACTTTGCGTCTTTTTTCTTTTATAACGACGATTTATTCGAATTTATTTCGTATTAAATAAACTTTAATTCTTTAATTGTCTTAAGTGATTGTTGCTGACAAAGCGGTTCCCAATCAACGAATAATATTTTCGTTACTAAAAGTCTGTGGAAAGAGCAAGTCATTAAATTAAATTAATTTATCGATTTTCTTAATTTCTTAAATTTTAATTTTATGTACATATATCGCTAAACAAACGGTTGAGATTGTAAAGTGTACTTCGGAAATCACTAATATTGCCGCTACTTACGTATGTATACATATGTATTATTCCATTAGTTGCTGCAAATATGTATGTATATTATATGCCACTTTTGTGCCTTAGATCAATATTGACAATTACTTTTGCTAAGTAGAACATACATATGTACATATTTTCCAGTTCTACTTCATTAAGGCATTACATATTGAACAGGCTCTTTCTTCCTATTTTCCATTAAACCTTGGTCAATTCACATTGAAAAGAATATGAAAAAAGTAAAAAAAAAATTTTATTATATAGAAACATAAAACCATAAAAATAATTTAATATAAAGGAATTTTGCTATGAAGAACTGTGGTTCTCTGACATAATGAAGGAGTAAGGGGAGGAACCAAGCAACTAACGCAATAAGGCTTAGCTAACAATTTTAAAACGATTGTATCATCTTTGATAATGAATTTGGAAATAGTAATTATTCGAGATATTTTTCCTTTGCTATTCGAAATTCAGCCCATTTTTGAAGGAACATTTTTACGTATATTGTCACTTGCGAAGCGAATGAAAATTTAGGCGAACTTCGCGGTCTCGAATTGTGGGATGCGAATCTGCAGCGAATTCGCCGACAAATTTCGAATGAGTGACGAAAATGAATTTTGCGAATTGCCGGTAGCGAAAAAATTTAATTCGCTTCGCTAGATCTGTCAAAATCTGCCGAATGTCTAATTTGTTCGCTTTGCACGTCTTTGCATTTATTTCGGTAAAAAAAACTAAAAAAAGTAGAAACTATTTAAAAGTGAGTATCTAATAGCATTAAAGAAAACAAAAGAGAGTGTATCATTTTTTTTAAACTTCAGGATGAAACGCACAACACCACAGCAGTTCCAAAAGCTGGTTGCTCTTATGAAAAACAATCCATACGTCGCAAGGGGGCAGGGGAATTTTGGATCCACCAAGAGGAGCAGAGCGGGGTGACAGTGTCACTGTAGAAGTCGGTAGGAGTAAGTTCTGGCTATATGGTCGCCGCCTGAAGCTCATACTGAGGCAGTGATTGAAGCTCGAAAAGCCTACTTGGAGTAATCCCTTATAAAGCGCCTCTGACGAAGAAGGTTAGGTCGCTGTTCGACATTGTAACTTTCTTCGAAAAAAAGATCAATGTTGGAAATCATCGCTTTATTTATTTTATTTGTCACGTTTATATTAATTTCTTAAACTTTTGTTTATACACAAATAAATAGATACATATATTGTAAACAAATCAAAACATACATATGTAGTAAGTGATAGAGTTGGGAAACTATCGATGGCACTATCGATAGTATCGATATTTTATTTTTTTTCAGACTATCGAAGACCATCGATGGTTTTTTCAAAACTATCAAAAACTATCGATGGTAATGTGTTCTATCGATAGTTTTACAACCTTTACACACCTCCATATTGCACATTGCTATTTCAGAGTACCAGCGATTGAAAGTTGTATGAATTTAGTGTGTACATATTTACAAAATGTTTTGATTTATACATTTGCAGACTGAATAAAAGGCGGTTCCAGTTTTGTAGATTTTTTGAAAGAAACAGTTTTCGAAATATTTTAAAGTTTCAGTTTTTGAGCTAAGAAAAAAAATACGCTTACAAGTCTGTCAATATCTTCGCTATTACTAGTTTTTATGTTACGTTTGCAGAGAATGAAATATCATTTCCACCAAAGCAAAATAATTAAAATCGACGTTCAAGTGACGGAGTTATGGCGAACCAAACATTTTTTTTGTAATTTTTTATTAATTATTTTTCCGGCATTCATCTTCTTTTTTTCATTATTTTAACGAAATATTAAATATCATCCTGATTTTACACTTTGATTTAATAGCTGTTTTCAGTAGAAAAATGATAATGTTATAAGAGATTCAGTGAACAAATCTATATTTATTTCAATACGATAGTACTATCGATAGTGCTATCGATGGTTTATTTTTTTAAGACTATCGAACACTATCAATAGTTTTTTTAAAACTATCAAAAACTATCGATGGTGGGACTATCGATAGTTTCCCACCTCTAGTAAGTGACACAAACGTCAAATTCGGATGAACTTATTCAATTTGTTTCAATGGCAACATCACAAGGCAGGCGAAAAAGTTCAATCGCCACTCACAATGCAAATTTTAGATGTGTTCGCTAACCTGTTCGACTCGCCAAATATATTCGCTTCGCAAGTGACAATATGCGTATTTAATACAAGCGAGCGTGATTGTCTTAAAATATATATGTATAACCTTTGTTCTTGATCCTCCTTCGAATGTATTTACAATATATTGCGAGCTTTGGAATAATAAAACTGGACATTCCAACACTCATGGTTGGAAAAAGGGAACCAATAACAAAAGTTGTATATTTTATGTTCTTTAGTTAAAAGTAAATTCTCAGCTCGTTTTTCATATTAGATATCGTATTTTTTCAACCGTTCGCCACAATGTTTATTGGGTCCGATATTGCAAATTCATATTGAGCAGTTTTTCTAACTGCCCACATGTATTTATGTACACATGTATGTAGCATATAATCTATCTTTTCTATTTTCAATACCTTAGTGCTCTTTGAACTTCGTTTTCCATATTCCTTCTTTTATTTTTTGTTTCCTTTTTTTCCACTTTTCCATGCTGAATACACTTCATTTTCATTTATGCTGCGGCTTCAAAGCGAAAAAATTCAATTCATAAAGACCTAGAAATTTAAGCTCTTACTTAAAAAAACAAAAAAAAAAAAACAAAAAAAAAAAAGTTTTTCATTTAATTTAATAAAAGCAGAAGATATGAAATTTTCCATGCCGCCATTTCACCAAACACAAAGGAGTAAGTGCTTGCTTTGACAGCGGTCTGACTGCGCCAACGCTCCATCATCCCACTCCAGCTTGCGTCATCGTTTTTTCTATTCCATTTTTTTTAGTTATTTCTGGCTTTTCAATGTCCTGTGCCGATTTGTGGAATTTTAGCATGACACTACGGTGAGACAGCAACAGATAAGTAAGTAAGTTTGGGCATCGTTAAATCAAAAGGGAATACACATTCTTTCGCAGCTCCCTCTGTGCTCGTGTGACTTGCTTTTGCCGCCTTTCAGTGGCTATTCTAACGCATTCAGTTGCTTTTGGGCATTTATTTTTTATACATACATACATACATACATAAATGTCATTTTGCATTTTATTGCCGACGATTTTGTTTTGTGTGTGGCACTCATTGTCGTGAACATAAATGGTTGGTATGTAGGGTAGTTTCTTTTATTTTTTTTTACTTTTATTTCACATTTGCATTTTTTTCGATTGAAATGTTGTGCGCTTACGCTATTCAGAAAAAAAATACAAAAAAGGCCTATCAAACCATTTTATTTGGCTGCTTTCAGAAATATCTCAAAGCAGCACGTTTTTATGTGCGTATATAATTTGTTAACACTATGTATGTACACATGTATGTATGTATGTATGGATATAAATCTGTTAATATGTATGTATGTAGTTGCTTATCAATTGAGATGATTTCAATTGGCTTAAGCATTGCCCAAATTCAATTTAGAAATTAATTGAGACGTGAGGACTTAACGCATAAGCTTCCAGGATCTATCAACTTAAACGGCAAGCTGACAAGCACACATTCGCTCGCTGAGAGAAATCTTCGAACAAACAATGTAACTGAGCGGCATATTTCTTACACTCTATAATACAGTGAGTCATAAGTTATGACTCATAACTATGGTAAAGGAAATGCCAAGACTATAGATAGCGCGAAAAAAACAGGTATTCGAGAAGTAAAGGAAACAAGTTTTTTTCGTAGGTTAGGTTAGACTGGCTGCCCGTTAATGGCCTCAAATAGACTGCGCGAGCCCGCGGTGTTCCCAGAAAAGTTGTCCTACATGAACAACTCTACATTAAAAGCCTGAACTCAGACTGAAGCACAAACCAATCACTTTGGCAAATACCTTGCATTTACTTACCCCTATTTTGGATACCGTTTCAAGATCATTAAATACGACTTGCCCTAGTAGCCGAAGCCTTAGCCTGGCAAAGCAGGACAGGAGCAAAAGACACACTCAACCGTCTCTTTATGCAACCCGCGTCTGCTACACTCACTTTCACCAACTACATACATAGTCTTGTTTTTGAATGCACGTGATGCTAAAATCAGTGTCCTGTTAGGATCCTGATGGTAAATCTGCACACTCAAAAAAAAAATTTCTCTCCATCAAAGACATAATTTTCCTTATGTTGAACACGCGTCCCAATACAAAATTTTCTTTGTTTTGTGTAAATTTTCTCAAAAATGTGGAAAAAACATAAAAAAACATTCAAACAAATTCGTTGCCATGGGGATTTGTATGGGAATTTAATTTCTCAAAATTAAAGAAATCGAGTCTTCAAAACAAGGAAAGTTGGGAATGGAATGGCGCTTAAAGAATTTTTCATTATTTTAATGTATGAATTTTTTCAAAACAAGTATATGAAACCATGGTAACGCATGTAACAACAATATTTTATAAACCTTTTAACATGTTTTAAGGAAAATTTACTCAAAACAAAGAAAGTAGTGTTCAAAATAGGTAAACAATTTCTTTGACCCCTCCATATATTTTTTTTCTCTCAGTGCATTCATCCCTTTTTAGGGATAACAACAATTTTGTTAGCTTGGGATCGTTCGATTTACACATATGCCCTGCGATTGTTTTCACGCCTTATCGGCCTGTTCCATCACTTATGTATGTATATTAGATGCTTTTTTTTTAAGATATTCCCTCCGGCACCGCAATATGAAAATATGATGTTTTGGAGTAAGTAAACTGAAAAAAAGTTGACTTTTCCAAAAACTGAATGGAGCTACACCGAAAACCGCGCAAATTCCCAGGCTTTCATGGTATGTTTAGATTTATGAATGAAAAAATTTAGGATTTTGCACGAGAAAAAAATTTATATCCACCCATAGGTACGTAGAATTAACCGCTAAATCGAATGGCGTATTCAGTTTTTTGGTACACTCCCCAGGGAAGGTTATATCGCAGTCTAAATTGATCATTTTCTTTTATTCTAATGAATCTTCAACCAGAAATGTATAGCTATTAAAAATCTAATAACATTTGGATATGTTTATCAAGTTTAAATGAAGTAAAGTCGGGTATAAAAGGGTAACATATCTTAAAATTTCTTAAATTTTTTAACAATTTTGCTCTTGAAGGCGGTTTTTTGGGTTATTCGTGATTTTTTTATGTGGGTGGCTAACTCTACAAATGCAAAAAAAAATACAAAGGTCGAGACCGTGGATAACGGACAAAAAGTGTAGCGCCAAAACATTTTTGGGCAATATGGGTATCAAAATAAAGATTTTACCTAGGACTTCAATGTAAAGCCAATCCATTTTGCTGTCAGGGCCGCGGAGAGGGGGGGGGGGGGGGGGGAGGCAGCAAGGGTAATCGTCCTGGGGCCCGGAAGGTTTTTGGTGGCCCGGAAAGGCAAAGCAGTATTGACAGTACTCGAACTAGGATTTCATAGATACATACATAGGTATTTTGTTGCTACAAAAAATTGTTTTAAAATTGAAGTGTTTAACTTAACCAAATCACCAAACTAAAATTATAAGCATCCATCAAATCCTAGAAAAGTGAGTTGAAATTGAGGAAAATCGAATTTGATTTAGAGTATCCAAAGTACCGCGATTGGCAAGGTGGTGAACCAAGATTCTCAGAAATATTTACTTTTTAATTGAAAAAATTTTTATGTTATTTTTTTACTAGGTCGAGTTTATTTTTTAGGGGGGCCCGTAAACGCAAACTGTTCCAGGGGCCCGACTCGGCTCTCTGCGGGCCTGTTTGCTGTGTTCACCGTTTCGACACATATAAGTCAAAAATTAGACTCAAATGTCTCCGATATCCTTTAAAATATTCTGTAGTCATCCTGGACCACTATCGGAAATTGGCTAAGGAATTGGCATGTAATGAGTTCCATATGCAAGCCCTACTTAAGACCTTTAATTTGATACACTTAAACTTGATGAACTCATCCAAATTTTATTAGATTTTTAATAGCTATACACTTCTGGAAAGCGCATTAAATAACGCAGCCTACCGTGTGATTTAGTTAAAAAATAATTTCCGATTTCGGGAAGAGTATAGGGCAAGAAGTTGAAGATTCATGAGAAAAAAAAGAAAATGATCACTTTAGACCGCGATATTACCTTCCCTGGGTAGTGCACCAAAAACTGAATATGCCATTCGATTTAGCGGTTAATTCTTCGTATGGGTGGATATAAATTTTTTTCTCGTGCAAAATCCTAACTTTTTCCATACATAAATCTAAACATACCATGAAAGCCTGGGAATTTGCGCGGTTTTCGGTGTAGCTCCATCCAGTTTTTGGAAAAGTGAAATTTTTTGCAGTTTACTTACTCTAAAACATAGATGCTCATGCCTATGCCCTTGAATCACATTTGTTTTTCCCCCCAGACATAGGCACAGATACAAATTCGCCCTTTGAATATAAAAATAAAATTTTCTTCCCCGGCCATATGCCCACAGGTATAAAAAATTTCAAATGAATGTGATTGAGTTTCTTATGGGAAGGGCGAAGCTACGTCAGCTTCGCCCTTCCCATATGAAGATACGTTGGCGTCGCCCTTCCCATATGAAATTGAAAATTACACTAACAAATTGAAAATAAAATTTTTTTGAAAAAATTGAATTCTTGAATTGAAAAGCGACATAACTCAAAACCCAAATAAATAAAAAAGAAATGGAAGAAATGCAAGAAAACCTTTTTCTTTACAAACGAAGCTTTGAAGTAAAACCTTGGGTAAGGAAAAAGGCTGTTGCTGGAAGGAGACTAATATTTAGCCATCCCTAAACCCTTTATTCATGGATTCAAAAAATTTTGAGTTGTGCAGTTTTTTGATTTATGGTGCGATTTGTAGGCAAACGAAAAAACTGAACAAAATTTCTAGTTAATATTGAAAAATGTGTGGCAAAAGTGTATTTCAAATTATTTGAAGAAAAATAAAAGAAGATTTTAATAAGAATAATAGGAATTAGAGCTTTTTTTGCTGTAATATTATTGCGAGTCGCAGTCTATGCTAATTAATTATAGGTTCGTTATAAATTAATAATTAAGGTAAGTTACATATATGACAGAAATAAAATATGACAACTATCCACTCATAAGAAATGAAATTTTGAAATACTTATCCATGTTCGGAAGCACATATGTATATTTGCGAAAAAGCCTTTTCTAGCCTTAAGTTAATCAAAACAAACCAAAGAAACATTTTAACACAAAAGCATTTGGAAGCAATTCTGCAATTATCCACCTCTGATTTGACAATAAATATTGACAATTTATTAAATAACCTTGAATAAACTTATTACTTATTATTATGTAATATGTAGATACATTTTTTTTATATGTACGAGTTCATATCTTAATTTAATATATAGATACATTTATATAAATAAAATATGTTGTAAATATTGTACATAAGTATGTGTGTTGTATGTAAAATTTCGTACAATAAAAATTTACTTGTAGTTTGTAACTTTTTTTAAATCTAACACAAATTTTTTCTGAGTGCACTAATAAATTTTTGTAGATGTATTGGAGTTTCCCCATTCAATACGAGAGCGTTGAGCACCCTTGCTCTAAAACATCATATTTTCATATTCCGGTGCCGGAGGGAATATCTAAAAAAAAACTCATCTAATGTACATATATAGTACCTATGCTTAATTCCACTGAGTGGTCTCGGAACGTTTCTTGGAGTGTTCTGATCCGAGGATTGCGCACTGCTTTGCCAGCTCATCAGCTTTCTCATTCATGGGGATATACGGCCTGGGGATTGTGGCCTAGGATGTAGTATAAAAGCACATTACTATCCCTGCATATTATCTTAAAGGCTTCCTTACATTCCGCTTCAAGATTGGATGGGGTGCAATGCGAGAGTATCGACTCTATAGCCGTCTGACTATTTACATACATATATACAATTTTACACTGAGAGAAAAAAAATATATGGAGGGGTCAAAGAAATTGTTTACCTATTTTGAACACTACTTTCTGTGTTTTGAGTAAATTTTCCTTAAAACATGTTAAAAGGTTTATAAAATATTGTTGTAACGCATGTATACCATGGTTTCATATACTTGTTTTGAAAAAATTCATACATTAAAATAATGAAAAATTCTTTAAGCGCCATTCCATTCCCAACTTTCCTTGTTTTGAAGACTTGATTTCTTTAATTTTAGGAAATTAAATTCCCATACAAATCCCCATGGCAACGAATTTGTTTGAATGTTTTTTTATGTTTTTTCCACATTTTTGAGAAAATTAACACAAGACAAAGAAAATTTTGTATTGGGACGCGTGTTCAAAATAAGGAAAATTATGTCTTTGATCGAGAGAAATTTTTTTTTGAGTGTATTCATCCTGTTCGTAAGTGATTACAGACTAACAGCTCTGCTGCCCTCCTTACTGGTAATACTTCTAATTTTTTTCACCCAAATAGGAATAGACAAAAATCGCTTGAATCCTTAAATGAAAGTATTAGTTAAGCCACCCGCGGCATAGTGTTTCAATCTGTTGTCTTGAAGCAGAAACGAGTGGTGTGCTTTGATGTTTTAGCCTTCTTTTGGTCACATGGCGCATACAGTGGCAACAGTTGACATTTAAGTGGAAACAGGTTGTGTGGTGGCATTTGCATTTGACGGCATATTTGGCACAGTTTTGTCATTCGAAACGACATTTAAATGAGAACAGATATTAGTATGCCAATCAAGAAATATGACAACATTTTACATCCAAAATAAATTTGCCAGCTTGCTTGCGTTTGTTGGAATTGCATTTAATATTGGAAGGAGTAGTAACTTTGTTTATTTAAAGCGGAAAAGGTTAGGTAGATTTTTGTATTAAGATTGAGTAAGTTACGAAATTAATTTCTAAAATTGTATGAAATATGGGAAAGTTAAGAGTTTAGTGTATTCAAATTTGTAACTAAATGCAGCGCTGTACTAGCTGCGTGAGTTTTCATAGAAAAACAGCTATCAGATCTATTCAAGAGAAGGATTAAGTGTAAGTTTTTCTTAAATACAGAGAGTTACTTTTCAATGATACTGATTTATATGCCTGTTTTTATTTGTTGAAAATAGTTTACTATATTAGTTTTACTCTAAGTATATATTTAATGAAAGGAACCATGCTCGCAAAATCATAGACACCTTAACGCGTCGGTTCACTTAAAAGCCTACACTAGCAATAAATAGGTAAGTATCAATACTGGAAAGTACCGATATTAATAAGACATTCCATGGGTCTTTGAAAAAACGAATGTACTCGTATGTAGACCTTGAAGTAATTTTATTGCGCACATTGCAAATTTAAGTGCGTTAATTTTTAATTTCCAATCAAATCAACGTCAATTTTCCTTAATTATGCGTTAGTGAATCGCATGCTTGTTGTTGTTGACAGCAGAAGCAGGTGGTCACATTGACCACGAATGGTCAACCAAAATGGACAATTGCAATTACATACAGTGAGGTGTTGTTGGAATAGCGAAACAAATGTAAACCATCAGGATTTCTATTTATGGCTGCATTAAGCATATGGGTCACTCAATACAAATGAAATATGTACTTAAAAGGAAAGCGTTGAAAGCGAATAAATAATAATAAAGAAAACTAACAATAAAATAAAATCGCAGACATTACTTAGCGTTGTCTTTCACTATGGTGATGAAATAGCATTTTACTATATTCTATTGCATATATATTTTACTCGTATTTTATAGACTGTACAGTAGAGTGCGTTTAAAATTCAAATTAACGATATTTTACTGTATCGCCCCCTCAATCTGTAGTAACATGGTCAAAGATATCACACATAAATTTTGGTCCCGATTAGTGGCGGTTAAGGCGTGGCGCATTGAGGTCAAATTTCAGAAAACTCTATGAAGGGTCAAAAAATCAAAATATTTTTATACTCAGCTGTACTAGTACACAGAGTATTATAATTTTGATTTCATAACGGTGGATTGTAACATAATGAAATAATCGAGATAGATATGGACTTATATATATCAAAATGATCAGGGTGAAAAGAGAAATCGATTGAGCCATGTCCGTCCGTCCGTCCGTCCGTCCGTCCGTCCGTCCGTCCGTACGCACGATAACTCGCGTAAAAATTGAGATATTTTGATGAAATTTGAAATGCAAGTTGGTATCGAGACTGGGACGGTTGGTATTGAAAATGGGCGAAATCGGACCATGACCACGCCCACTTTTCCTATATAGAAAAAATCGGAAATTTGGTATCTCAGCCACTAATATAGCTAGAGTGATAAAATTTTACCCACGTATTGAGCTCAGGCCGTTATGAAGAAATTTGATTAAGTTTTGGAAAATGGGCGGTGCCACGCCCACTTATTAAGGGTCAAACATTGAAAGTTTTATATGTCATAACTCAGAAACCGTTGAAGATATATCGATGAAATTTGGTATGCGTAATTTGCTTACCTAGACAAATGTTTTGGCGAAAAATTATCAAAATCGGTTGACGGCCACGCCCACTTTGATATATGGGAACTATAAAGGGGCCTAATAAAAACATTTTAAGCGATATCTCTGTCAAATATAAAGATCTATCACTGAATTTTTGTGGCAGGAGTCCAACTACGGACATAAAACAAAAAGTACAAAAATTTTGGAAAATGGGCGGTGCCACGCCCACTTATTAAGGGGCAAACATTGAAAGTTTTATATGTCATAACTCAGAAACCGTTGAAGATATATCGATGAAATTTGTTTTGCGTAATTTGCTTACTTAGACAAATGTTTTGGCGAAAAATTATCAAAATCGGTTGACGGCCACGCCCACTTTTATATATGGGAACTATAAAGGGGCCTAATAAAAACATTTTAAGCGATATCTCTGTCAAATATAAAGATCTATCACTGAAATTTTGTGGCAGGAGACCAACTAGGGACATAAAACAAAAAATATAAAAATTTTGGAAAATGGGCGGTGCCACGCCCACTTATTAAGGGGCAAATATTGAAAGTTTTATAAGCCATAACTCATAAACCGTTAAAGATATATCGATGAAATTTGGTACGCGTGATATATTTACTTAGCCAAATGTGTGGACGAAAGATTTCCAAAATCGGTTGACGACCACGCCCACTTTTATATATGGGTTTTATAAAGTGACCTAATAAAAACATTTTAAGCGATCTCTCTGTCAAATATAAAGATCTATCACTGAAATTTTGTGACATGAGTTCTACAATAGACCGGAAACAAAATATAAAAAAGTTTGGAAAATGGGCGTGGCACCGCCTCTTTTTATACAAAGGAATCTACGTGCCTATTACTCGACAAATAACTGAGATATTATGACGAAACTTGGTTTATACACTTTTATAACATGTGTTAATAGACACGCAAAAATGTATTGAAATCGGTTTATGACCACGCCTACTTTTTAACAAAGATATTTCTGGAACACCCTTTTGGAATTTGTAACGTGAAGTTTTTGTAACTAAAAGTCATAGAGGGATGCAATTTTGCACTAACAATAATATTTATATGCTTATTTGGATGATTGATACAAATTTTGAAAATGGGCGTGGCTGCGCCCTGTTTATGCAGCACTTGTGTCATATAAAATACACCCTATATCGAACAAACGCAAACAAACAATGAAAGCATACAGCTGAGTATCTAATGTTCGATTCCACTCGAACTTAGGCTTCCTTACTTGTTTTTAATTATCTAATACCCAAAATTAATACTTCTATACCCAATGATAACAAATATAAATTTTGGTTCCGATTGATGACGGTTTAGTGGTGTTTTGAGGGGGTCAATGTTCAGATTACCATATGCGACACTAAAAATGTAAGTCTTCTATGGCAATCTGAACATTGACCCCCTCAAAACACCACTAAACCGTCATCAATCGGAACCAAAATTTATATTTGTTATCATTGGGTATAGAAGTATTAATTTTGGGTATTAGATAATTAAAAACAAGTAAAAGCGCGGCTGTCTTCGGCCGTACCGAAGACTTCATACCTTTCATGAGTGGGGAAATGAAAAGTTACCTATGTATGTACATAGCCGGATTAAGTTTAATTTATAATTTTAATTCTGTGGGTTATTTATGGAAAGATTTATTAGAAAAAATGGTGTCTTTACTATTTAAATGGAGGAGTTATACACCAAAATGTGCATATCTGAACAATCGGTTGTATGGGAGCTATATGTTATAGTGGTCCGATCTTGACAATTTTCGGTAATCCCGTTTGGGCCCATATGGGTACAAATACTTCAAAATTTCACGCCGTTAGCTGTTAAAATGGAGGAGTTATACACCAAAATGTCCATATCTGAACAATCGGTTGTAGGGAAGCTATATTTTATAGTGGTCCGATCTTAACAATTTTCGGTAATCCCGTTTGGGCCCATATGTGTACAAATACTTCAAAATTTCACACCGTTAGCTGTTAAAATGGAGGAGTTATACACCAAAATGTGCATATCTGAACAATCGGTTGTATGGGAGCTATATGTTATAGTGGTCCGATCTTGACAATTTTCGGTAATCCCGTTTGGGCCCATATGGGTACAAATACTTCAAAATTTCACGCCGTTAGCTGTTAAAATGGGGGAGTTATACACCAAAATGTGTATATCTGAATAATCGGATGTTGTGGAACTATATGTTATAGTGGTGCGATCTAGACAATTTTCGGTTACCTTGTTTGGGCCAAAATGGGCACGTCTACTTCAAAGTTTCATGTCTTTAGCTGTTTAAATGGGGAAGTTATGCACAAATTACTTCCAAAAATTTCATGTATATCTGAATAATCGGTTGTTTTCTATATGTTATAGTGGTCCGATTCGGCCGGTTCCGACAAATGATCAGCTGCATATAACAACATACCTGTATTCCGAATTTCATTCAGATATCTCAAAAACTGAGGGACTAGTTTGCGTTCACACAGACGGACGGACGGACAGACGGACAGACGGACAGACGGACATGGCTTAATCGACTCAGCTCGTGATTCTGATCATATCGGTATATATTTTGGTGGGTCCCCCACGCTTCCTTCTGGTACTTTCGACAAAAATTTTTTGGCACTAAGTTATAATACCATTTCATTCTCATGAAAGGTATAAAAATATTTTGATTTTTTGACCCTTCATAGAGTTTTCTGAAATTTGACCTCAATGCGCCACGCCTTAACCGCCCCCAATCGGGACCAAAATTTATGTGTGATATCTTTGACCATGTTACTACAGATTGAGGGGGCGATACAGTCTTTTTATGAACTTTTAAATTTTTCATACAAATTAAAAGCACCCTACTGTACAGTTTATTGACGTTATGTGCTAATAGCTTGGAAAACAGGTCAGATCCACCTACATATATTTTAGTAGATCAATAGAAATGTTCTTCAATATCAAATGTGAAAATCGAACTGAGAAGGATCTTATAACCAACCTTGGCTTTCATTAGCTTTTCATAATAAATATGTTAGAGACGCATTCGAAATGGATACGAAAAAGTGAGTAACAAGAGAAATTGTTGGGGATTTTAGCACAATAACTTTTCCACATTAAAATTACTCTTCAATAATTGCATGGATATTGAATTAATAACGAAGCGAAAATTTATTGGCTAATGAAGGTTAATCAAAAGCATGAACAGACGTTGCACATTTTAACCCTAGAAAACTAAGCCTTTTTTGTAGATAAACACTAAACCGCGCCTGTTAGGATTCTTGTTTTTTTTAGAATAAAAAGTTTTTCTTGGTTTTGTTAATTATTTTATTAAAAAAAAAGTGCTCTTTCCAAGGAATACAATCAAAATAATATAAATAAAGAGGTAGTCCAATGAATTTGTTTATGAGATAAAAGAAAATTCACATTAAAAATGAAGTATTTTACATTTTTGTTTTCAAAAAGTAATTTTTTTAAAACTTGTAAAAAGGTATTAAATAAAATTAAGGAAAAATAAATTTACATAAAAATTAATGAGTTTATTAAACAAATAAAAGTTTTTCTAAATATCACACTCAGAACAATTTGATGATCTGTGATCTAAGAAATACGTTTTATTGCATTCAGAGCAGACAAACCCTTTCCTTTTTTATTTCTGTTTATGTATAATCCTACAGCCCTATACACAGCTCTCAAGAAAACCAAAAAATCTATGTAATTTGACGTACAAGAAATGCTCAAGAAAAATTTCTTTTGTCATATTTTCTTTTGCGGTACTTAGTTCTAAAGAAGTTCTACTACTATTTTTTTAAGATTTTTTAGAAAAAGTGCACAACTGAACTCTGGTTCTGCCAAGAAATAATGAATTTACTATTATTTCTTCAAGAAAATTTAACAGAAAACGTAAATAAACTCAAATGTGACATTTCTTTTGAAAATATAATGACTTTCTTGCTACTATTTCAACGTACAAGAAATAATGCAAATTTTTTCTTGAGCGTTTTCTTGAGAGCTGCGGAGAGGCCTTACTCATCAAAAATTGCAGTCAAGGCTCGTACTTTAATGCGTTCGTGAATGATCACAAAAGAAATCAGAGGCGATATATTTTAAATAAAAAAACGTACTTTTTTTGAAATTTTCATTTTAGATGCACCAAAGTACATTAAGCACTGCAGGTACATCAAAATTGTATATCAAAGAAATATTGCTTCATTCATTCTGAATGAAACATATTATAAGGAATTTTTACGTAGAGTTAACATTTTAGGAGTTATACGCAAATTAAAGTGGGTACTTTTTTTGTTATTTTATATTTCAGTGGTTATCCTTTAGGTCCTGTTCACATTGGATTTTTCCACTACAGGTGTCTTTTTTTCTTTTGAATACCTTTTCTTGTATCTTTTAGCTACCAGATAATGTACTGAAATCGGAAAAATTTGGACCTTGGAAAATTTTCGATTTCGTCAATATTTGATCCTTTCAAAAAATCAAAAAATGTGGATATCCTTGAAAAAGGAGCAGCTCGGGTTTTAATTTCAACGGATGTTTCATCTATAAACATCACATAACACAACCCCACTTTCCTTTTTTGTCGACATTTTCATGCAACCTATCGTCGCTTCCTGCCCACCGTTTATAACAGAGGTAGGCAAAATTTTTAAGTGAGATTAAATTGTGAACTCATTTATTCTTACGGGTCAAAATACCAATATCTAAATTATAAGTACTAACAACCATGTAAAAGCAACAGTAAACTTTTCAGAAAAATTCAACTTTCGTATTAAAAATAATTAAAATATAAAACCTTTCAAAATTTAGATTCTAAATAAAATGCATTCAAGTTAATAACTGTGCATACATATATTTATGTAGAAGAGATCTACATACCTCTATAATCTGTAGGTATGTATCCAGTGATAAACGAGTGTACATATATGAACTTTCATCTAAAACTTTTGTGTCCATCCATTTGCTGATTGTCGCTCAACAAATTACATACACGTTCCTAGCTCTTCTTCTTGTTATTTGGAACTAACTAATACATGCAATGCTCTGAACAAGTCAAAGGACGAAACAGCCAAATGCTGATTGAACAAGCTTAGTAGCAAATGTGGGTAAAGGTATATGTATGTACTATGTACATTAGAGTGGCCCTTACGCCTATAGAAAAAATTTTTTTCTACTTTTTTGAGACGTTACCCCCTGAAATGGTTTCATGTGCGAAGAAAATATTCCCCGTTTAATATTTGCTCGATTGGTCAACGTTAACCCGTGCCACAATGTGTTGAAATAATAAACCAAGGGTTATATGGTTCGGTGGACGTTTATATTGGACGAATTCTCTAATATTTTTGAATTGTAGTAGATTACAAGGTTCTTATTAATTAGACTCCACAATTAAATTATTTGTAAACAAAATATACTGATATTCTATATATTGAAGTACTGAAATGTCATGGATCCTTATTTACTCACTAGCAAATACCCGTTGCTTCGCAATGAGGAATATACCTAGTTAACCAGTCAAGTCAAGTCAACTCAAGTCAATTCAAGTCAATTCAATTCAATTCCACTCAAGTCAATTCAACTCAAGTCAATTCAAGTCAAGTCAATTCAAGTCAAGTCAAATCAATTCAAGTCAATTCAAGTCAAGTCAGGTCAAGTCAAGTAAAGTCAATTCAAACCAAGTCAATTCAAACCAAGTCTCGTCAAGTCAAGTCAAGTTAAGCCAATTCAAGTCAATTGAAGTCAATTTAAGTCAAATCAAGTCAAGTCAAGTCAAGTCAATTCAAGTAAATTCAAATCAAGTCAAGTCAAGTCAAGTAAATTCAAATCAAGTCAATTCAAGTCAACTCAAGTCAAGTCAAATCAAGTCAAGTCAAGTCAAGTCAAGTTAAGTCAAGTCAAGTCAAGTTAAGTCAAGTCAAGTCAATTAAAATCATGTCAAGTAAAGTCAAGTAAAGTCAAGTCAAGTCAAGTCAAGTCAAGTCAATTCGTCAATTCAAGTAAAGTCAATTCAAATCAAATCAAATGAAGTCAAGTCAAGTCAAGTCAATTCGTCAATTCAAGTAAAGTCAATTGAAATCAAATCAAATGAAGTCAAGTCAAGTCAATTCAAGTCAAGTCAATTCAAATCAAATCAAATGAAGTCAAGTCAAGTCAAGTCAATTAAAATCAAGTCAAGTCATGTCAAGTCAAGTCAAGTCAAGTCAAGTCAAGTCAAGTCAATTCATAAAATCAAATGAAGTCAAGTAAAGTCAAGTCAAGTCAATTCGTCAATTCAAGTAAAGTCAATTCAAATCAAATCAAATGAAGTCAAGTCAAGTCAAGTCAAGTCAAGTCAATTCAAGTCAAGTCAAGTCAATTCAAATCAAATCAAATGAAGTCAAGTCAAGTCAAGTCAATTAAAATCAAGTCAAGTCATGTCAAGTAAAGTCAAGTCAATTCGTCAATTCAAGTAAAGTCAATTCAAATCAAATCAAATGAAGTCAAGTAAAGTAAAGTCAAGTCAAGTCAAGTCAAGTCAATTAAAATCAAGTCAAGTCAATTAAAATCAAGTCAAGTCATGTCAAGTAAAGTCAAGTCAATTCGTCAATTCAAGTAAAGTCAATTCAAATCAAATCAAATGTAGTCAAGTAAAGTCAATTCAAATCAAATCAAATGAAGTCAAGTCAAGTCAATTCAAGTCAATTCAAACCAAGTCAAGTCAAGTCAATTCAAGTCAAATCAAATCATGTCAAGGCTAATCAAGTCAAGTCCATTCAAGTCAATTCAAATCAAGTCAAGTCAAGTCAAGTCAAGTCAGGTCAATTCAAGTCAATTCATGTCAAGTCAAGTCAAGCCAAGTGAAGTCAAGTTAATTTAAGTTAAGTTAAGTTATTCCGGGGTTATCTGGGTCCACTTGATGACCTTGTCTAGCCATCACTACAGCTCTATGTTGAAACCGTTCCCAACACTTTTCATTTGATACGAATATCGCTCAAAAAGATCATGGTCCGCATTTTGATCCATATCTGGGGACCCGGTCTAGGAATCATTATGAATAGAACTCCATGTAAAAGCTTGTTCAAAAGCTTTCATTTCATACTAATATTGCTCCGAAACATTCCGGGTTAATCCGGGGTCACATTTTGACCCATATTTGGGGACCCGGCCCAGTTATCACAAATATCATAATTCTACGTCGAAGTCCTCATCAAGACCTTTCATTTGGTAGCAATATCGCTCAGAAATATTCGAGGGCCATCCGGTTCCACGCTTTGACCCATATCAGAAGACCCGTCATGGAAATCACAATGAAAATAGGTCTGTGTTAAAGCCCTGCTCAATACCTTTAATTTCATACCAATATCGTTAAACCACATTCCGGAGTAATCCGGATCCACATTTTAGCCCATACCTGGGGAGGATGTCTAGGCATCACAATGAAAAGAACTCTATGTTGCAGTCCTGCTCAACACCTTTCATTTGATACCAATTAGTGATGGGCGAGTCCGAGATGTTTTATTCGATTCTCTCGATTGTTGAAACATCTCGAATGCTCTCGATGGTTTTCATTCGCATTCGAGTCAAGTCGTAAATGGCCGTCAGTCGAAACAATCGCTAAAACATCTCGGACTCGCCAATGATTCCTATCGTTTTCAAAGCAACCCTACATTTCGGACTCGCTGCAAAAAATACATAACATTTGTTGTTGCCGCCTGAATATCAAAATTGCTTAAAAAAGTATACAGTGGTACAAATCTATTGCCGTTGTTACTGCTCGTAAAATTAATTTGTTTCGTAAGCGTCTCACTTCAGAAAATTTATTAATGTATTAATGTTTAAATAATTAATTGTATTTATTAAGCACGACATCTTTAATTGTGATTGCAAAAATGCAGCGTCTATATATAGCATATTTTTCAATTTGGTTCATTTATTTACATATGTATTTGCCTCACTTCCATTAACAATCCTACTTTCTTCATCAACAACACTCATTCAGTTTATTTTATCAACTAAAACAAATCATCAAAACAACAGCCGGCCCGCCGACTCGGAACAGTCGCAAAAACATCTCGCTTGTGTAGTCGAAAGTCATCGAAACAACCTCCGACTCGCCGACTCGGAACAATCGCAAAAACATCTCGGTTGTGTAGTCGAGATGTCATCGAAACAACCTCCGACTCGCTGACTCGGAACAATCGCAAAAACATCTCGATTGTGTAGTCGAGGAGCGAGTCAACTTTTGACTCGATTGTGATTTTGCAACGATGGCGATTCTCTCGATTGTCTAAACATCTCGGACTCGCCCATCACTAATACCAATATCGCACGTGTAGGTGCAGGCGTTCCCTGCAAAAATCATTGGATTATATGCTCCATTTGTGGTAGGTTGGAGTACTTTCAAAGTGACCACTAACATAGCCCAAACGACCGATTCATGTATCTGCATCGGTTCGTAGTTAGCCGAACATAACAAAAACGAAATGTTTATCGCGACGACGATGATATGTGTATACATACATAACTACATGCATACATATGTTTGACTGCATACACGTCATTCGTCGTCGTCGCCATACACATTTGGTTTTTGTTGTTATGTTCGGCTAACTGTTAGGTACTCCATATGTAGGTACTCCATGGATTAATTTGATTGTTATGCGGGACTGGAGTATATACTCCATTGCAATGACATGCAATGTTAAATGGACCATATTTTTTGTATGAAATGTGGCAAGTTATGGAGTAATCGGTTGGTCCATAGCGAGCACTCCATGGATTAGCGATTGGAGTACTCGGAATTTTTGCAGGGTTCTTGAGTTATAGCATAGTATGCATGTGTAAACAGGTTTTTGATTGCCACCGAGCAAACAACAAACCGGGCAAAAACAAACATATGAGTCGCCTGCACTGCGCTGCCTAGCACGACTGCGACGCCTCCACTGAACACGGCAAATGACCAAACGAATCTGTCTATGCTTGCGCTTTTTTGAGTTTTTCGAAATTTAAAACCGGGAAAAAGGTATTACAGTCTTAGAAATGCGCAAAAAAAAGTACATGGTTCTCGAGAATTTACCATTTGTGACATAATAAAAAAAGAATTATTAAAATCGGTCCAGTACTTTTTGAGTTATCGCGTTACATACATCTTCCATACAATCAATTTTATATAATTAGTATAGAAGTATAGATATATATATAGAAACAATTTAAGAAAATTTAAATCTTAATGCATATTTTGCATGTAATCGTACATACATATTTATATGGGAAATTTTAAAAATAAGTGCCCTCTATTAGTGTAATTGTATATTCTCGTACATGCATACACAAATAAGAAATACAATTCAGAATTTCAAACCTCTGGAAAGTCCATTGAAAGCGTTTGCGAGGCAGTGAAATAACTCCCACATAAAAGGAATTAAATAACTCCCAAAGAGGGAAATGAAATAAGTTCCAACATATTGCGAGTTATTTCATAACGAAATAAGTCCATATTTTGTATGAAACTATTTGCAGTATTTTAATTTTTTTTGTGGAGTTACTTTATTTGGGAGTTATTTCACTGCACCAGCGTTTGCTGCTGGCAATTTGGGTATTTTTTTCTATAACACTTTGCAACTGCACGTTTGAGCAAGGTAACTCTCACACAGAATGAAAGACCAATATCCACATAGTAAAACCCCCAAACAATTGCAATAGATGTAACTTTGTAGACTTCTTTAACCCTCTAACACCCGGACAATGAGGTCGCTTTTACTCCTTTTTAGAAAGTCTGCAAAAATATTATTTCGGAGGTCGTTAGAGGGTTAAATAGTTATAGAAAATTGTTCGCCATAGAATTTTACTAGGTATCCACAGACAAAAGAACCTAAATACCACAGTCCAGGGACCTTGGGAATTTTCCTACTATTTTTTTTTATATCAGAGTTCAACTAAAATGGTGTGCAAATGAAGAAAATTGGAAACTTTCAATATTCTAAGTGCCTCTTCGGATGAAATTCTTACAAAATGACTCGAGGAATATGAATGGGAAACCGACATTGAGGACTGTATCATAAATAGCGCTGGACCGTCTCGATATTATATTTGTGAAGCATTTTCAAACGGTAGTTACGCTAACTACGCGTAAAGTGACCATGATATGGACACAAACTTTCCCAAGGCCGACAGATACTCACTTTTGCTATGTTTGTAAAAAACTAATTTGTCTCACATATGCTAAAAAGGTACCTATGTATGTGTGGCATGTGCTTCAGTTAACTGACTTCCCCAGTTGCACGTTTTAAAATTATTGTATTGAAAGAAAAGAATATATACTACGATTTTAAATTATTACATAACTCTTAGGTAAAATATTTGATTTTTTTGTTGTACTATGTTGCTTTATACGTAAGAACCAAAATTTAGTGTCATCTACATACATACGTACATACATCTTCTACGATTATTGTTACTCAAGCAATTGTAACGGTAAAATAATAAAAGTATTTTGATTAATTTTATGCAAGTTTAAACTTGTTAACATCTCAGAGTTGGGGTTTCGGGTATACCTACGCACATACATATATTTATCGCGGCATAGCCAAAAGCAGCGCTTACTAAAAGTGATATTGGTAATTTTTCAACTTCAACTCGCTGTGGCACGGGTTTGAGTTGTTCAATCGGGCCAAAATTTTCAGGATATTATTTTTTTATTAATCAAGAACAAATCAGGGGGTAACACCTGCAAATTTCCGACTTTCGAATATAAGGGCCACTCTAATGTACATATTACCTAACCTAACCTATCTGCATACACCCACTTGGCACATTTTGGGAATGAATAGAATAAAGCTTGGTGATGAACCTCCACAAAGCTTCACAGCAAATTGTTTTTAGTTCAATTCGTTTTTGTTTAGTTTTTGAACTCGTTTCAATAGAATTCAAACAATGCCGGCTAAGTTATCATCTCAACACAAATATGTACTGCAAATACCCAAACACTTTGCGAGCGATGAGTTGCTTTTAGTCCTTTTAGCCCTCCCTCGTTTTATATGTACATATGTATAAAAGCAACAAATAAATATTCGATTGATTGCGTGTGCCGGTTTGTGGCAATGTTAATTTGACTTTTGCTTACATAAAAATTTAGATTGCTATTTTAATGTATTTATTTTGTGTCTGAAAGCCACTACAAGCAACGAACTTTGAAGATCAGCTTACTGGATGCATAAGGGCGCCGTCGCAAAAATACTAAACTAATAAACATTAGGCTTGGCAAACAATTTTAAATAGAATAGAAAACGACTAACTTTCTAAAGTTGCGTATTTGATAATGAATGGTAAAGCTTCATATTCTATTCTCTAGCAAAATGGAACTTTCAGTATCTAATGTATGTACTTTCCCTGTGTTATTAATTCGAAACTCAACTCATTTTCGGCGGAAAAGTTTAATGTAGTGGTTCTTATTATTTGAGAAACCATTTCGCTTGTGTTTTCAATATACTATGAACGCTAAAGTTTATTATAAATTCATTTAGATTGTATATTGAAAACCACAATGTTTATTTGAAAATCACGTGCGTTTTTTCTTTAGCTCTTGTTGGCTGAAATATAATTTCAACCTTGCCTTTACCCAAACCCCACCTACTATCAACTCTGGTTGCAACAAACAATAGAGTATTTAGCTTTTCCGAAAAATTACACAAAACACCTACTTCATATAACAATTTTACATTCACGTAGGTACCTTTCCTTTTTTAACTCGAACAAACTGTTTAATGTGCTCCCAAGAGAAAAGTCATTATCGTACGAATGCTACATAATTTTTTTTCTCAATACGCTACAAACATTATTGTGCCCATTAAAAATCATACAAAGCTTTATATTTTAATATTTGTGCCCACAGATATTAAATATACAGCAACCAGGAAAACCTGAAAGAGATAGACAAAGCAACCCAACAAACATTCGGAGTCATAAAATCGTTAGAAAGAAATTCTTAACCGGAGCGTTCACACGCAATATGAGCTCATTTATGAGTACAAATTGTATGTATGCATTTCTGTTCTTAAGGTGGTCGCCCGATGTGAGCCTAATTTCATACAACATATGAGCCCAATTAGTAGGAAAAATAAAAAGGAGCACACGTCGAATTGGGAAAGAAGCTCGGCCATAAAACTCCTCAGAGTTATAATTGCGTCATTGTATTATATTATTATATGAGAGAGAGATACCAGGCTTCTATTAGACTCATATCTATGACTCTTTTGCCCTTCTACTATGACTACACCTTTTCCAGTTTAAGTTCAGAAAGTTAAAATTGAAGTTCAGAATTTCCAATTGAAGTTCAGAAAATTACAATTGAAGTTCAGAATTCCCAATTGAATTTCAGAAAGTTACAATTGAATTTCAGAAAATTACAATGTTCATTTGGAAATTCTGAACTTCAATTGTAACTTTCTGAACTTCAATTGGAAATTCTGAGCTTCAATTGTAACTTTCTGAACTTAAACTGGAAAAGGTGTAGTAAAGGTGTAGTAAAACCAATTCTCTGCACCTTCACTTGTTTCGTTTTCCAAGTACAAATATGCAGCTTATCATCCGCTTGCTCTCCTCCTCTCATTGTTCAACCTACTTCGCCTTCACTGCTTTATTTATAGTGCTGTCTATTTTGTATTCTCCTCCGTATTCTAACCTGATATCAACCTGAAATTCAATCCAATGTCATCATTTTATTAAACTATAGTGATACTTTTATACTTTCCATTTTTCGAAACAGCACCTAAGAATTATAAATATCATTTGAAAAAACAACAAACAGCAAAAAAACATTTAAAAAATTCTTAAGTTCATATTTCACATATATTTGGGAATAATATTGGATTCCAAATTTTAAGGCTCATATTATACACATATTTCGTACTCATATCGGACTCCAAAACTACGAAGGTTCCGTAAATGTCTGCTGGGCAAGGGGTGAGTTGGCTCTTGTGTGTGGGTGTGTGTGTATGAATGTTTGTATGTTCTATTGTAAAATAATTTTTTATGCTCATTATTATTACACTGGCGATTCGTTTTTGTGTCTCATCATATATTTTTTTGTGTCTCGTCCTTTTGTTGCTCACCTTTAATTTTAACTTTGCGAACAATATAAAGTTTTTGTTTTTTGCCGCTCTGCTTTTTGCCTTCGTTGTTGACGAATTGGTTGACTTTAATTTTGTTTTCGTTTTTTAGTGTTGTTTTTGTTCTATATGCTTTTTCCTTTTTGGTCTATGGAAGTTGCTGCCACTTACCTTTTATATCATTCTGTCACCCCCACACCCACACTTTTGTATTCTCAACTCACTTCATTTATTTCACGTTTATGATATTTTTTTTTGGTGTTCTTACCTATTGTTGGATGGGCAAGTGAATGGCTGCGGGGAAGGCAGAAAGGCGGGGGAGGTGGAAAGGGATGTGGGGTGGCACTGTTTTGACCCCAACACCAGCGCATTACTTACTTATTGTTGTGGAGGAGGCATGACGAAAAGTTCATTATGACAAATATTTTGCATATTTAGTTTTGACTTCTTTCATTCTTCTATGGCATGTACCTACTCACCATTTACTCCGGAAAGCTTAAAAATATATTAAACATGAAAGAAGGCAAGTTGTTGTTGTGTTGTTATTGCTGGTTTGACTTTTTGTTTTTTTTTTTCTTGTTTAGGTATTAAAGTTGGTGTTGCGTGGCGCCGGCGGTAGTGCGTGTACCACGAAAGGTACAAGGCTCGTTAGCACGTTGGAAGAAGGGCGAGAAGGAGGAGTGGCTGGATGCAGCATAGCCGCAAAGGAGCATCGACCGACTGTTGAATGATGAGCATGAGGGTGAGAATGCGCCTGGGCGAATGTGGTAATGTCAAGAGGGTGTATTACAACGATGGCATCGTAGCACATTACCTGTCTGTCATGTGTTGGTAATAAACATTATCGTAAATTAACACAACATTTATTTTATTTATAGATTCTGTTTTGTGTTTTTTTTTTGTTTTTTGTGCCGAACGTTGTGGCGCTTGTTTCTTGCATTTCTGTATATAGTACGTATGTGCCATCATCCGCCGAAAATATGAAACAAAAATTGAGGCCACAAAAACTGTCTTAAACTCTAACTCACGTACAGACATAAGCACTTCTAGCCACCCTGTAGGGAAAATCTCTAGTTCCGAACTAGGTCGCTTCTAGTGCATTTTTCGCCACTACTAGTGCGAGCTAAATCTCTTTTGCATGTTATCTCTCTCCTTCCCAAATTAAGAAGCAGATGTAGAAAAAAATCAAACAATGGTTTTTTCTAGTATAAATAGCATTTAAAATGATCCTGCATTAAAATATTTTTGATATCTGTATTCCAGTGGGTGGTAGGGTTTGGTAGCAATATGGCTACATTGGGAATTAATGCATACAAATTTAAACATATTGGGTTGTATGTAGTTTATCATTTATTTATAATTTTTGCATCATTTGCTATGAAACAAATAAAAAAAAATATTTTTTGATGTTAAATACAAAGCAATATTAAATTTTGTACATTTATGTCTAGAAAACGAAGTCCTGCTGTTGCAATATTTGCGTTTTCCTTTTTATAGATCGGTAATGACCAATGGTCAGCACCATCATACTGCATGTCTGAGATCTGTCTTTTAGTACCGGATTTCCTCTGTTTTTGTGTGTTTTGGGACTGGACTGTTGCTGTTTAGATGAGATGGTATTCCCCTATTTCTACCGTTGTTGCAGCATTTATCATCCCATCAACAATTTCTGCTTTGAACTCTAGAAACGATTTTTTGTCGGCATTTTCTTTTGTATGCAATGCCTCTTATGAAATAACCAGGAATTGACAACACAAACGTCTTCTTCTTAATTGGCGCGTAACCATCTAAAAGATTTGGGCGAGTCCAAAAAGAGCGCGCGAATCGTTTCTGCTTAGTGCTGCCTGGCACCAATTGGATATACCAAGGGAGGACGAGTTAGTCTTCACCTGATCTTCCCAACGCAGAGGAGGTCTACCTTTTCTTCTGCCTTTAGCAAACATCTGGGACGTGATAAAATATGCGTAATTAGTATTTTTGTTTCCAATTTTGACCTATAAAGTCCAACCATCATATTGCTTAGGTTCACCCCACTCATAACTCGTTGCTAGAGTTCAAAGCGGAAATTGCAGATAGGATGATAAATGCTGGTTTTATTAACGATATAAATAGAGGAAGGCCATCTGATCAAGACAGCAGCCATCCAATTCCAAAAACGCACACGAAATCATGTACTAAAAGACCGATTTCAGACATATAGTATGATGGGGCTGGCCATTGGCCATTACCAATCTAGAAAAAGAGAATATACAAATATTGCAACCGCAGGACTTAATTTTCTAGAATTAAATATATAATAATAATGTAATGTTGCTTTGTGTTTAACATAAAAAAAATAATGTAGTTGCTCTACGCAGGTTAAGTTGAAACAATGTTTAACAATTTTATTTTTCCCAATATATTTCGGTCACCCACGGTGATAAATCTCAAGGGATTCCTTTAACAGGGCACTTTCCTTTGACAGTTAGTTTAAAAAAAAATTTATTTTTATTTGTTTCAGAGCAAGTGACGCAAAAAAGTATAAATACATGATGAACTTCATACTACCAAATATGTTCAAATGGTAACTTTTTGTATGCATTAAATCCCAATGTAGCCATATGGCTACCAATCAATTTTAGCAAATATATTCACTCTTACTTACACTTTTCACATTTTTATTGCTAAAATGTATTTCTCAAGCATTAACTTACACGAAAATATTTTTTTTGTACGAATAAATAAATTAATTGTATATATTTTATTGGTCAGAAACTTATAAACCAGCCGAATGCAAAGGGCACGTGGGTTGCTAAATAAGTGTTAAAATTTTCAATGTTTGCCAATGTATAATCAGAAATATTGAGGGCTAAATCATTTAAGCAATGTTGGCTTTAAGCATTGTTTTTTTTAAATAGAAAAAAATTCCGTAGCAAGACGTTTAAATATAGATTTTTTATTTGGTAGCCATATGGCTACCATGGGAAGGAAAGGGTTATAAACTGGGGAATTTAACACGGCGATGTCCTAGGCGGTGTCAACTGTCACCCTCTGCACTACATTTTCGATAGTTCCGAACTAGTACTAAATTCTACAGTTTACACTAGTTCGTTTATTTTACATCTGCCGCTTAAGTGCAGCCTTTGACACACTTCATGCAAGTGGCGCGATGGCCGACTGGCTAACGCATGTGCCTTTAAATCTGAGGGGCGCTGGTTCGAATCCTGGCGGTGTCAAGGTGGATGATAATTTTTTTTTATATCTTTTTTTTAACTAATATTTTTTATTTATTTATTTAATAAAAAATTTACGATAATATTTAAAAAGTAATAAAATTAAAAATAAGCCTGAGGGATCGGAAAAGCATAATTAGGGGAACATATCATTTCATAAAAGATGCAAATAGAAAACTCTTTATATAAAATGCTTCACTAAACATCTGAGAATTGCAGAAATATACAAAGCCGACGGCAATTGAACGAACAAAAAATTTTCATAGAATTTTTGTCAATTTGAAATTGCATACAAATCAAAGTGTGTTTTATAATTGTCACTCAATTCACTCCTTCTGAACTGGTAAGGGTCTAACTACAATTTATCTAGTTCCCTTTTGACACCGTTTCGTTAGTTCGGAACTAGAAATTTTGCTCACTAGTTATTGAGTTCCCTGCAGGGCATAAACATATGAACACATGTGTGTGTGTGTGTGTGTGTGTGTGTGTGTGTGTGTGTGTGTGTGTTGGCTTACAGGGGTGTATTAAAAACGTGTACCTGTGTCAACTTCCACCTGTTAATGAGCGTTCACTTTGGCATTAAATGCGTACTTAACAAACGCCTGCCCACCAACTTTCACTACAGTCATACACAGACACATGCATACAGACAGTGGCGGATGCTTCATACAAGCCGAAAAGCCCGACATGCCTAAATATTTTCGTTAATTTTATAATAAGCAAATCACTGTGGTGCAGTGGGTAGAGTGCTCGCCTGCTATGAAATTTTTCTATTAGTAAAAATTCAATTATTTAATTCTTTAAGAGCAGCGTTGCGTGATTCGAATCAATTTTGATTTTAAATCAACTTTCAAATAAAGAATCAACTCGATTCGTGATTCAAACTATTTTCAAATCAAAGATAATTTTTATTTGTGATTCATGTCCCAAAAGAATAAAAAATACCCTTTGATTCGTGATTCAAACCATTTTCAAATCAAAGATAAATTTGATTTGTGATTCATTTCTCAAAAGAATCAAAAATACCCTTTGATTCGTGATTCAAACTATTTTCAAATCAAAGATAAATTTAATAATTTGATTCGAATCAAAAATTTATTTAGAATCAAAAATACTGGTTTTTCTAGTATAAATAGCATTTAAAATGATCTTGCATTAAAATTTTTTTGATATCTGTATTCCAGTGGGTGGTAGGGTTTGGTAGCCATATGGCTACATTGGGAATTAATGCATACAAATTTAAACATATTGGGTTGTATGAAGTTTATCATTTATTTATAATTTTTTGCATCATTTGCTATGAAACAAATAAAAAAAAATATTTTTTGATGTTAAATACAAAGCAATATTAAATTTTGTACATTTATGTCTAGTGTGTGTGTGTGTGTTGGCTTACAGGGGTGTATTAAAAACGTGTACCTGTGTCAACTTCCACCTGTTAATGAGCGTTCACTTTGGCATTAAATGCGTACTTAACAAACGCCTGCCCACCAACTTTCACTACAGTCATACACAGACACATGCATACAGACAGTGGCGGATGCTTCATACAAGCCGAAAAGCCCGACATGCCTAAATATTTTCGTTAATTTTATAATAAGCAAATCACTGTGGTGCAGTGGGTAGAGTGCTCGCCTGCTATGAAATTTTTCTATTAGTAAAAATTCAATTATTTAATTCTTTAAGAGCAGCGTTGCGTGATTCGAATCAATTTTGATTTTAAATCAACTTTCAAATAAAGAATCAACTCGATTCGTGATTCAAACTATTTTCAAATCAAAGATAATTTTTATTTGTGATTCATGTCCCAAAAGAATAAAAAATACCCTTTGATTCGTGATTCAAACCATTTTCAAATCAAAGATAAATTTGATTTGTGATTCATTTCTCAAAAGAATCAAAAATACCCTTTGATTCGTGATTCAAACTATTTTCAAATCAAAGATAAATTTAATAATTTGATTCGAATCAAAAATTTATTTAGAATCAAAAATACTGTAGCATATCAGAAATATTCAAGTACATTCTCGGTAACTTAAAACACAAAAATGTATAAAATGCACCAAAAGTCCAATAACAGCCAATTGTATGCTGACGCCAAATGTGTACATGTGTATGTATGTATGTACATATATACATATTTCTGATTGGCGTATTTACGTTTGTGCTACGCCGTACGTACATATGTACATACATACGTATGTATGTATGTGCATAGGCACACTATTTGAAATAAAGTTTTGATTCAAAATAATTTTTTGATTCGAATCAAAAATTTTTTAAGAATCTTCATTCGAAATCAAGTTTGAATCAAGAATCAAAAAAGATTTTTGATTCTTTTGAGAAATGAATCACAAATCAATTTTATCTTTGATTTGAAAATAGTTTGAAGCACGAATCAAAGGGTATTTCTGATTCTTTTTTGAAACGAATCACAAATAAAAATTATCTTTGATTGGAAAATAGTTTGAATCACGAATCAAAGGGTATTTCTGATTCTTTTTTGAAACGAATCACAAATAAAAATTATCTTTGATTTGAAAATATTTTAAATCAAGAATCAGAAAATATTTTTGATTAGTGATTCAGTCAAATCAAAATCACGCAACCCTGTTTAAGAGCAGCGGTCACCTCTCGGGTGTGGGCGGCATACGCTCCGAGTGTATTTCTGCCATGAAAAAGCTTCTCACAAAAAATGCATTTGCCGTTCGGAGCCGGCATAAAACTGTAGGTCCACCCAATTAGTAGGAAAAACAAAAGGAGCACACCTCGAATTGGGAGAGAAGCTCGGCCATAAAATTCGTCAGAATTATAACAGCGCCATTGCATTAATATTATATTAAATCCATTTGCTACTGCTGTCGGTATAAGGAAACTAAAGATACCTCCGCGCTTTCGTTTGAGATTTAAAGATTTCTCTAAAAGTTTGGCGTCATCAATCAATTCACTTGAATTCTTCTCAGTGAATTTTAATAATACCTTCTCCTCTGCTTTTGTAGATAATTCATGTTCAGATGATGAAGAACTTGAATTTATTTCCTTTTTTGTTGTTTGCTTTTCCGATAGGGTAGGACTGTGATGTATTTTGGAACGAATTTCCATCATCCTCTATCAACTTGACAAGGTAAAACGGAAATCCATTCCACAATACATGACATAAATTTACTTTCGAATGGGCCAGGCTTGTTGATGTGCTGACCAAAAGTAGATACAGCAAAAACAAGAAAAGTGGTATGCATACATGGCTAATGGCTATGCTTCATACATAGGCTTGCCTAGCCAATTTACGCTAGGCCCGCCACTGCATACAGGCATATGCGTGTGTATGCATACACTTTTACGAGCACATCCGTTGTTTGGTGTTTTGTCGGCAGTTATTATAAATGGTGTTGCACTTGTAATGGAGTTTCATAATTTCACTTAAGATTTCATTAAATGAGCTCTTTCTCGTGCTCTCTCTCTATACGTAAGAAAATGTTGTGGAGGTCCAAAGTGTGTGTTGTGTGCAGCCAAACCAAGGATTAATAATATTTGAAAATTTTTATGTGTTATGCTATGTTCAGTTGGAGCCTACATACTTGATCTTATATTAATTACCGTAAATGCTTTGTAAACAAAAACACGTAATTAATGCACTTATTTTATTTAAAATTTAAATAATTGAAATATGGTATAAAATAAATAAGGTATAAAATAAAATTCGTTTATTAAGTAAAATTTAAACGGACTTACTCGTATTTCAATTATTATGACGCAATCGATAAGACTGTGCGACAGCTCTTTTGGGGCGGAATAATTTTCACACAGAACAAAAGCCCACTTTTCATATAGTGGAACTCCGACCTCAGGTAGAGTCTAATTTTTTTAATTGATATTTTAAATTTCCAAAATTTCGTCTGAGGGATTTTTAAATAAATTAAAAAAATAGGTTAAATACATATCGTATTGAAATGTGTTGTTTGGCGACATGCAGTAATACTTTAACCCTGTAACACCTCCACGAAGAGGTCGTGTTGACCCAATTTTAGGAAGTCTGAAAAGATAGTATTTTGAAGGTCGATAGGGTTAAGGGTCTTCTCAGACCAAATATTTGTAGAAAAACTCCCATTGTGTAGTTCCCTGCTTTCAGCCCGCATTTGATCTTTGTCACAAGATCGCAAAGAGTTGATTCCTAATATCGTGAAGAGTTTATTCCTAAGATTTTCCACTCTGGTATGCATGTTGGTGTATGCTGAGTGTCCTATTCACCAGAGCCTTTGACCCGATATATTCCTCGACTTTCCGTTTCGCAGCTTTCAGCATGAAAGATGTCAGACTGATTGACCTGAAGCTTTTCGATAACTAGCAGTCTTCTCTTTCTAGTTTTGTATAAAATACTACACCTACCTTTGCCCAAAGTGTAGGAATGTTGCTCAACGCCATACATGCCCTGAAGATCCGAATTAAGGCGTGTCTCTCCTTTCACCATCATACTTTAACATTTTCGTATACACGCCATGCGGAACTAGCGATTTGAAGTCATCGAAAGAGGTTATAGAGAAGCCAAGCGACTCCTCAGACACCACCCTTGATGTGTTGTCTGGCGGCTCTCCTTGCCATGTCGTCTACTTCCATATCTTCCTATGCGCCGAAAATAATCGTGCTACCCGGAATATGGGTTTTCAGGAGAAACCTACAATTTCTAGCAGTGACGTGCTATATGATCCATCAGACATTTTGTGAGAGTCTAGTCTGGCTGCCTGATTCTCTTGAAGGACCTTACATAGCCTTGCTGACTCTTGTGTGTTACCAATATCACTGCAACAGTCTCTATAAGAGCTTATTTTCAATGAACGAACTTTCCTTTTATACTCCTTTTGCACAATACAATATTGCGACTAATCTTCTTCTGCCTGTTTTTTAACGCTCTGTTTAGAAGTTTCCAGGACCTTGTTTGAAGCTTGGTAAGTTCTCTGTTCCACCATGGGACCACATTTCCTTTCCAGCTTCTTTTTAGCGGGCATACCTGCTCAAAGCAAGCAAATAAAGTAGGTACTCGTTAACCCGTGGGTCGCCTCTTCAGTTGCCTGTAGATTTTTCTGTTTTGGGGGGTCTGGTATCCTCGTTTCAAGAAGTGATCCAAACTTTTCCAGTCCGTCTTACCAGGAACTTCTGATACTTGATTAAAGTCATTACCTATCCGAATTTCAATGAAACATGTGACCGGAAACAAATCACTCTTCCGTAACCTTCCATCCCTTGATACGTGTTTCTTTGCAAAGATCAAATCAATCACTTCTTGCCTTGTACTGTTAACGAAAGTAGGTTTAGCTCCCAGATTTTGTATTACTAGCTCTGAAGACGGAATAATCCAATAGCAATGATACAAGCTCGCGGTCTTCCTGTAAGGGACCTTGTCCCAAGAAATCCAACTTAACCTTACTGCCAAGGTGACCGGCTTCTCAAGGGGCACTTTTTCCGTCATACTTTACTTCCTAAGATGCAATAATGCAATTCAGGCACCTCTTGTTCATCGTTCACAAGCAGTCTGAACCAAGGGATGGTCTCTGCCAACTACACTCGCAACCTTGATCCGTTCTGATCGTGATTCGCCTAAGCCCTCGCACCGAGGCAAGGTCTCTGCCTTCGCAAGGGAAGAACTATTGTAATGAGCTACCAAACTCAGTCACACATACATACTTACTGATACAAATAAATATGTACCTCCGTAAGTCGGTAAAAATTTGTACAGTGACCCCATAAACTGTACACGTGCATTGTTACGTACATAATTACATACAAATACATGTACAAAGATCTCAACCCTGTAGGGAAAATCTCTAGTTCCAAACTAGGTCGCTTCTAGTGCATTTTTCGACACTACTAGTGCGAGCTAAATCTCTTTTGTATGTTATCAACTGGCGAATTTAACACGGCGATGTCCTCGGTGGTGTCAATTGTCACCATCTGCACTACATTTTCGATAGTTCCGAACTAGTACTAAATTCTACAGTTTACACTACACCTTTTCCAGTTTATATTCAGAAAGTTGCAATTTATATTCAGAAAATTACAATTCATATTCAGAATTTTCATTTCATATTCAGAAACCTACAATTCATATTCAGAAATTTGCAATTCATATTCAGAAAGTTGCAATTAATATTCAGAAGATTACAATTCATATTAAGAATTTCCATTTCATATTCAGAAACCTACAGTTTATATTCAGAAAGTTGCAATTCATATTCAGAAAGTTACATTTCATATTCAGAAGGTTACAATTCATATTCAGAATTTCCATTTTATATTCAGAAACCTACAGTTCATATTCAGAAAGTTGCAATTCATATTCAGAAATTTCATTTCAAATTCAGAAAGTTACATTTCATATTCAGAAATTTACAATTCATATTTAGAAAATTGCAATTCATATTCAGAAAATTACATTTAATATTCAGAAAGTTACATTTCATATTCAGAAAGTTACAATTCATATTCAGAAACATGGAACATGAGTTTCTATGTAAATTTTTCAGGTAAAAAATTACATTGTTTTTTTCAAAACTTTTTTTTGAAGGGTAGAGTTCGTCCTTCATTCAAAAGGTCGTGGGTTAGAACAACATCGAACAACATCGAAAATTTGTTTTATTTGAAATCGGGGAATTAATGTAGCGTAATCCCTTGCATTCGGTCGGCAACCACCCGAGTGTATTTCTGTTATAAAAAAACTTCTCATGCAAAATTTACATTCCTCGGTGGATGTCGTTCAGGGTCGGCATAAAACTGTAGGTCCACCGAATTCGTAAAAAAAAGTGAAGGAGTACTATGTTATTAGGCATATGGAACAGTTATACTTAAATTCCATTTTTATTATGAGTAGGTATAAGTATATGACCGCACACACATGTAAAATTAAACAAAGTAAAATTTATTTAAAAAAAAAACCTTTTGAACCGATGGCTTCTATGTATGTTTGAAAAAAAGAAAACTCAAAAGCGTAAAGTGAAATTTTCTGAATATGAAATGTAACTTTCTGAATATTAAATGTAATTTTCTGAATATGAATTGTAATTTTCTGAATATGAAATGTAACTTTCTGAATTTGAAATGAAATTTCTGAATATGAATTGCAACCTTCTGAATATGAATTGTAAGTTTCTGAATATGAAATGGAAATTCTGAATATGAATTGCAACTCTCTGAATATTAAATGTAACTTTCTGAATATGAATTTTAAATTTCTGAATATGAAATGTAACTTTCTGAATTTAAAATGAACTTTCTGAATATGAATTGCAACTTTCTGAATATGAATTGTAGGTTTCTGAATATGAAATGGAAATTCTGAATATGAATTGTAATTTTCTGAATATAAATTGTAATTTTCTGAATATAAATTGCAACTTTCTGAATATAAACTGGAAAAGTACCTACAAATTCTACAGTTTTACATCTGCCGCTTAAGTGCAGCTTTTGACACACTTCATGCAAGTGGCGCGATGGCCGACTGGCTAACGTGCGCGCCTTTCAATCTGAGGGGCACGGGTTCGAATCCTGTCGGTGTCAAGTTGGATGATAATTTTTTTTTTATTTTTTTTTTAACTAATATTTTTTATTTATTTATTTAATAAAAATTTACAATAATATTTAAAAAGCAGAGACGGAAAATAATTGTCAACCATAAAATTTCTTTAGGTTTCGCTCAGACAAAAACCCAAATTTTTAAAAATAAAAATTTTTGTCTGTGATAAATATTTTAGAAATTTTTTTATTTTTTCGCTCTTTTGGTGACAAAAAAAAATTATATTTTTTTAGAAGAAAACTCACTTGCTGTCTTATAAAAGATCTTTATTTCAGGTATTGAATACAGCTAATTGCAGTGTAAGAATATTTCAGCTAAAACAAAATGTTAGAGTCGCCATTTTGGCTTATTATTTCCAAAAAAGTATGTAGGTACGAGGGCTGCTCGATATATTTTTAGCCTAGCAATGAAAAAGTGTTGCCAGGTGAAATCTGACATTTTCATTGGAAAGTCTGACATTTTTTAGCATAATCGTGCTCAGAACGTTTTGGCGTATGACCATAATTTCTGTTGATTACAGTGACTTGAAAATTTTAATTTGGCAAAAAAATGGAATTAACTCGTGAACATTTTCGTGCGATCATTTTTCACAACTTTCGACGTGGATTATCACGACAAGAGTGCGTTGATGAACTTAAATCTTTATATGGCGATGAAGCACCATCCTATTCTACTGTGAAAAATTGGTATAATGAATTCAATCGTGGCCGATGCTCGCTCAAAGATCAGTTTCGTGAAGGTAGTCCAAAAACGACCGTTGTGCCAGGGAACATTGATGCCGTGCGTTAACTCATAATGCAAGATCGTCATGTGACATACCGTGAGATAGAGACATCCTTGGACATTTCTCCCACAAGCATAAATTCGATATTGCATAAACACCTGACCGTAAAAAAGGTTTGTTCTCGTTGGATCCCGCACAATCTGACTGTCGCTCAAAAAAAGGCTCGTGTGGATTTCTTCAAAGAGATGTTGCAAAAATACGATCGCGGTGCTTCAAAAGACGTTTATAAGATCGTCACAGGTGACGAATCATGGATCTATGCGTATGAACCCGAAACAAAATAACATTCGACCGTGTGGGTCTTCGAAGATGGGCCAAATCCAACGAAAGTTGTTCGTGGAAGAAGCACTTCGAAGCAAATGGTCGCCTGTTTCTTCGGCAAATCTGGTCATGTGGCGACTGTTATGCTTGAGCAACGTAGGACGGTCAATTCTGAGAGGTAGGTACACCACAATTTGTTTGGCTGAAGTCTTCGGAGAAATTCGAAAAACGAACAAGAGAAGACGAATCATTGTTCACTATGACAATGCGAGCTCTCACACATCGGCTCAAACCAATGCCTTTTTGGCCGGCAAAAACGTCGAATTGATGAGTCATCCGCCGTACAGCCCTGACTTGACACCCAATGACTTTTTATTATTCCCGCTCATCAAGAAAAAAATGCGTGGTCAACGATTTTCGTCGCCAGAAGATGCTGTTCAGCGTTCAAAAACCATGTTTTGGAGGTGTCTCAATCGGAGTGGAAAAAGTGCTTCGACAATTGGATTGAGCGCATGCAAAAGTGTATAAGTCATGCTGGAGAATACTTTGAAAAACAATAAAACCATTTTTGATGATTAATATTCGCATTTTCATTATTAGGTTAAAGATATATCGAGCAACCCTCGTATTAAGTTTTACAAGAATAAGTTTTACAAGAATAAATTTTCCATGAATCCTTCGCTATCTAATTGGAAAAATGGTCGTCAATCTTTTGTCACAATTTTAATTAGTGCATTTTTTGACGTATTTACTTCCATCTCGTATGTTATTTTAGTTTTCTTCTTTAGAGGTTCTTTAGTTACGTCTTTAAGTTCCGCATTTTTAAAATTATTATTATGCTTCGCTACAACATGCCGCTTCATATTCGTGAAATAGTCGCCAACTTCATGCTGCAAATTTTGCACTGCGACTTATTTTCTTCAGTGTCAGTTCGCGAACTTGTTCTTTTGTTGTTTTTCCAATCACGAATATTGATAAAATGTATTTGAATCAGCAGAAATTGCTTTATATCTTTTTTTCATTCACCTCAATTTTTTATACTGAAAGTACAACTCAGTGAGTAACTGAAAAATAAAAATTAAAGTTACTCACAGACAAAAATAAAAATTATTTTTGTCTTTTGATTTGAATCATTCAGTGAGTTTTAAAATTTTTGTCTTCAAATAATTGTTATTTTAAAGACCTTTTGAAAGTGTTGACTGAAATTTTCGATGTCTGTTAAAAAGTAATAAAATAAAAAAAAATTAAAAATAAGCCTGAGGGATCGGAAAAGCATAATTAGGGAAACATTTCATTTCATACAAGTTAAGATGTAAATAGAAAACTCTTTATATAAAACGCTTCACTAAACTTCTGAGAATTGCAGAAATCGTGCCCTCAATATAACAATAGCGTATAATTTTTTTTGGGTTTTGAGAAAATCGAGTTTAAAGTTTTTGTCAAATCAGATATCTATTAAATTTTTGAACAAGAAATTATACACCATTTTTTCCAATGACATTTTGACCCACTTTGTGGAAGTAGAATTTGACGAAATTTTGACCAGCACTGCGTTTCTGTAACTGAACTCTATCAATCTTTTCGCCTGAGTGACGTCATAATGACGTCAATCGATAGATTCTCACCTGCTTTTTAGGTGGTGACAAAGTGTGGAACGTATTAATGTGACGTCATTTTGATCGAAAATTTTCGCGATTTTGTTACAGAAACTCACTACAGACATAGAATCAATGACGGAGATTCTAAATATGCAATAAAAAAATAATGGCGTATGAGCACATACGCTATTGTTATATTGAGGGGACGAAATATACAAAGCCGACGGAAATTGAACGAACGAAAAATTTTCATAGAATTTTTGTCACTTCGAAATTGCATACAAATCAAAATGTGTCTTATAATGGTCACTCAATTCACTCCTCCTGAACTGGTGAGGGTCTAACTACAATTGATCTAGTTCCCTTTTGACAACTTTTCGCTAGTTCGGAACTAGAAATTTTGCTCACTAGTTATTGAGTTCCCTGCAGGGTATGTACAATAAATGTACTATTTATCTTTATGTATATTGATAGGTACATAAGTAAGTACGATTTGTTGGAGCTGCTTGCTTACCAGCACTTTCAGTTAAATATTTAAGTCATTTTCTAATCGCATATAAAATTCAATCAATATGACTTGCAGATCAAAAATATGATTCATTGGAACGTTTCCACTTCTACTTGGCGGCGCACAAGGGAGAACGTTCTAAATATACGTACAAATAGCAGAATGTAAAAGATACTCTTCTGGCATAGTAAAAGGCAAACTAAGGTATATAACTACTTGCAAATACAAACAAACACCTAGATACTGGTGTGCAAAATAGCAACGAACAACAACAAGAAAAGTAAAAAAAAAAAAAACAGCTAACAAAAAAGTTCGATGAAAAGTAAGAAAGCAAAATCGAAGAGTCATTGCCAAAAAGTTTTCGCTGACTTGCAGGTTGTCAGAGTTTTGGCTGCTTGGCTGACTGCTTGGTTGGCTGTTTTTTGGCGAAAGTGCCCCAAAAAAGGCCTGTGGAGGCGGCAGCAGCAAGTTTTTTTCCTGCTTTGGCCTTGTTTTCGTTTTTGTTTGTTTGAGTTCAAGCGAGTGGCTTATTTTAGGTGTGTTGAACACAGACAAAATTTCCAAGGGTTTTCGCCAAGCGTTGGTGTTTTTGTAAACCTGTAAGTTTGTATGTATGTATGTATGTATGTATGTGTGCAACGTGTGTTCAATTGCAGAGTAATGATTTATTATGAAAACTATAAAGTGTTCGCTTCATCCGCATTCATTACTCGTACTGCTTGGCTCCTGCGCAGCGCTGCTGGGCTTGGCTAGTTGTTGCTATCAGCTAACGTTGCTCTTTGCCCGTTGCCCGCTGCTCGTTATCCGCTGCTCGTTGCTCTTTACTCGTTGTTTGTGTGTTCATACGTACAATGAAACTTTTTTTTTATTTTTTTTTTGTTTTTTGAAGGGAATGAATGAGCGCTAGTCAGAATATGTATGTGGCCCAGCACAGCGTCAGTCAGCCGTAGAGATATGTATGTACGTACATACCTACGTACGTAGTCGTTGGAAGCTGCGAAGCACAGTGGCGACTGCCGCCATGGCGACCAAATCTCCTGTAAGTAAAGCGCCGCAAAACTAGAGGAGACAAAGATTTATGGCAATTTGGGTGTGCTTCTGACAGACTCACACACGCCTACTGAAACTGCCACAAACACATACATCGCGTATATCCTCTCATAACTACATACATACATACTTACTAGAGCTGTCAAACTATCGATAGTCACGACCATCGATGTTTTACGATAGTCCTAAGGGTGACTATCGATACTATCGATAGTATCGACCCATTTTATATGTTTTTTTCAAATCCATTTATTTTTCGCTGCCTTACTTTTAAAAATACCAACTGATTTTCCAATTCATAAAAATTTTTTTGTAAGAATAATAACACATCGACTTTTTTTGGTTTTAAGCTCGACCGCCTATCACTTACAATTAAACCAGCTTTACTGAACATGCGTTCAGACTCTACTGCGCTGGTTATAATAGCGGAACGGGACGGAAGCCGTACCGATAGAGAACGGTGACAAACATAAGGCAGTTATAATAGTGCGTTAACTGCCGTCTTTGACATTTGCCACAGCTGTAAATATAGTACTTTGTTTACCAATTTAAAACAGGAAACTTTCCACTTACCCCAACAAGGAAACTTTCAATTTGTTGGTGATTTCATGACGACACACGCCGTTATTAAGTCTTTCCTCGAATTCGCTCATATTTATTTTATAAAATGTTAAAAAAAAATTTTTGCTAACGGTATTCTGTTTTGTCACAGCAAAGAGAACTGTCAAATTGCCGTAAGAATACGGAAGAAATCTAAAATCAACAGATGCTTACGGTTCTCGCCGCTTTCTACCGTTCATTGTAATCAATCACATGCCTTTCACATACAATAGATATTAAAGTCACAGCTGCATCCGTTGCGTTACGGCTATTATAACCAGCGAGTACAGATGATGCCGTGATACAAAAAAAAAATTTTTTGCAGGTGGGTTTGTGTTTGGTGCAGAGTTAACTTGCTCCAAGTACTGGCTCTTCTTCAGGATTACATCGGTTTTTTTGCTCTCTGTATTTGATTCAACACTTCGGAAATTTTTGGTTTCTTATACGGCAATGTGTTCTCAATAAAAAATTGTGCTTTGAGAATTAATGTGGAAATGGGTAAATGTCAAATGCGCTGGGAAAGAGTATATACGATAGTCGCGATAGTAGTAAAACTATCGATAGTTATTTAAAGTGACTAGACTATCGATACTATCGATAGTATCGTCGATAGTTTGACAGCTCTAATACTTACTACATGCCACATGGCATCCCACTGCTCACGCTTGACCGATTGCTGGCCTGCCTTACATAGTTTTTTTTTCAGCATGACCGCTGCGTCGTATGTGGTGCTTTTGATGTTGTCCTTTTTTTTGGCGGCGGTGGACGGTTGATGTTTGACTGCGAATGTGTGTGTGTGGTGACGGTTCGTGCATGTTTTTGGCGTGAATTGTTTTCGGTTTTTGGTTTTGCAACGAAAAATCGCCAATCACTTAAAGTTTATCAGGATTTTTGTGACGCCATCTTGAACTAGTTAGCTTTGACCTTTGATTGACAGCGATGGTTAAAGCGGTAGGGAGCACAGCTTAAAGGACAGCAGCAACTATGGTTGTAAGGAATGTATAGCTTAGACGCATACATAGATACGCATACATTGATACTCCTTCATCACTCTATGTAATCCTGTATGATAGCATGCTTATCTAAGAAGTATTATGATTTCGTCATTTTATATATGTATGTGTATTTGGCATTGGCATTAGATGCATAAATATGTATGTAAAGCTTCGCAAGCTTCTCAATCCAATCTCAAATCAATCATAATAAATAAATATGTTGCTGGCACATGTCGATTTGTTTGTCTGTTGTCGACACTAAGTAAAATACAATGAAAAAAATTGATACTTCTAAAAAGAATAACGCACAAATATATTCATCGCCTTATCAAATTACGTACATACGTGTGAACATATAGGATTACGATTGGGTTTCGATCTCAATTGCTATTTCGATCACAATATCGACTGTCATTTCATAAATATATTATGCAATTTTCAGCAAAGTCTCATCTAAAAGAAATTATCTGTTCCATAGCGCTTTGGTGTGAAGTAGCGCATGTTCATAGAGCGATAACTGAAATATAATCTAAACTCACAATGGCTTTTTGTAAAAATAAATAAAGCTGATTCCACATAAAACTTTTTTCGCTTTGCGTTACGCCGCTTTCTATGTCAAACAACGCAAAACTGAAAAACTATGCCACAATGAACGTTGTACCATCACTCAAAATATATTTATTTTCTGAAAAATTTGTCATTCTCCGTTTTATTTACAAAAAAATAAATAAGAAAATAAAAATCTACCCAATAAACCCAACGGATTCGCCTCGAATTCGAGACGAATTCGCTTCTCTGATTATATTATCGCGGCGATAGTTCGCGACGATAGATCGGCGAATCCGAATTCCCAGGCGAGTCACCCCTCATTAGCGATTCGCGCATTTTTATATTCTCGGATCGTTGGCGATTCGAGATTTATGCCCATTGGCGAATACATTCTAGAAAATCTTCTTCTGCGAATCCACCTCGAATTCGCCACGATATCATCTGAGCTTTTCAATCTCTTGAGTAGAGTTTTAAATGGTAAATTAAAGCCCAACAGGGAATTTCTTCGTGTAAAGCAAGATTTAATAAAATTAATAAATGCTATTGCGATAATTGATTTTTCTCGAGTCCATCTCGAACTCGATACGAGTCCGAAAAATTACATTCACCTCCGCGAATTCTTCTCGAATTCGCCAGGATATCATCCTCGCTTTTGTGTTTATTGGGTATTAAACTATTTTCCTATTGTGTGAAATTTAAATTTGTTTATTTACATTTTAAGTAAAGGGAAACTGAAAAAAAATTTCAACGCGCCCAAAAGTTGAGATTTGGGCAACTTTGTGCTTTACGTCACTTCGGCGTTGCGTTACTTTTTGTTATGTGAGAAACCTCATATAGATACATGTATTTTATCCCAGCTGTCACGCAGAAGGTGTCAGGTAACGCAATACGTAGTTCTATATGGCATCAGCTTAAGTCCAGTGGCATTCAAAAATGTGTTT
Organism: Urophora cardui; assembly: GCA_960531455.1. NCBI lineage: Eukaryota > Metazoa > Arthropoda > Insecta > Diptera > Tephritidae > Urophora > Urophora cardui. Next base: position 48,624,094 of record OY482673.1, read on the forward strand.
CTTCTATGTTTATACTCAGCTGTACTAGTACACAGAGTATTATAGTTTTAATCACATAACGGTGGATTGTAACAGAATGAAATAATCGAGATAGATATAGACTTATATATATCAAAACGACCAGGGTGAAAAGAGAAATCGATTGAGCCATGTCCGTCCGTCCGTCCGTACGTCCGTCTGTAAACACTCTAACTCGCGCAAAAATTGAGATATTTTGATGAAATTTGAAATGCAAGTTGGTATCGAGACTGGGACGGTTGGTATTGAAAATGGGAGAAATCAGATATTGACCACGCCCACTTTTCGGAAATTTGTTAACTCAGTCACTAATATAGCTGCAGCGATGATATTTTATCCACGTGTTGAGCTCAGGTCTCTATGAAGAAATTTGATGAAATTTTTGAAAAAGGGCGGTGCCACGCGCACTTATTAAGGGGGCAAACATTGAAAGTTTTATAAGCCATAACTCAGAAACCATAGCAGATACATCGATAAAATTTGGTACGCGTGATATACTTACCTAGGCAAATATTTGGACGAAAAATTGCCAAAATCGGTTGACGGCCACGCCCACTTTTATATATGTGTATTATAAAGTGACCTAGTGAAACATTTTAAGCCATATCTCTGTCAAATAAAAAGATATATCACTGCAAATTTGTCACATGAGTCCAACTATGGGCATAAAACAAAAAATAGAAAAATTTTGGAAAATGGGCGTGGCACCGCCTCCTTTTAGACAAAGGAATATACGAGATTTCTAAGCCTATAACTCGACAAATAATTGAGATATTATGACGAAACTTGGTTTATACACTTTAATAAATTCTGTTAATAGACACGCAAAAATTTATTGAAATCGGTTTATGACCGCGCCTATTTTTTGACAAAGATATTTCTGGAACACCCTTTGGGAATTTGTAACGTGACATCTTTGTAACTAGAAGTCGTAAAGGAATGAAATGTTGCACAAAGAATAATATTCATATGCTTAGGTGGATGACTGATAAAAATGTTGAAAAAGTGCGTGGCTACGCCCACTTTATGCAGCACTTGCTTTATATAAAGTATTTCCATCAAACGCAAACAAACAATGAAAGCTTACAGCTGAGTATCTAATGTTCGATTCCACTCGAACTTAGGATTCCTTACTTATTTTTATTTACTCTTAGTACCGTAAAATAATCGAAAACATGTGTATGTATGTCTGTATGAATGCATAACTCCACGACTTCAGAGCTGAAAAGGAAATATAAAGCTTCCTGAGCTTACCAAATACCAAATTTATGTTATGAATCGACAGAGATTGGCGCCAGGAGTTAAAGTTTGGCAAATCGTAATTTTGTCGTAGGCAGTTAAACGACGATATTTATTTTTATTTTTATTTATAGACATACATCTATATATATATAAATGATTTGGTATTTAATTGTAACGCTGAAACTTGAAAACGGCTGAACCAAATCAAATACTTCCTTAGGGGGGTTTGTTTGTTGTTACCCCGCGAAGGTTTAGACGAAGAAAAAATTAAAAAGTGTTAGTGGGGCGTGACACCTCCCATTCAACCTTAATTTTTAAATTTTTAATTTTTAAAGCTGATTATCTCTAAAACAGTTTAAGGTAGGGAGCTGAAAATTGGTATAGAGGTAGGTGATATCAAAACCCTTCTCACTCAGAAAAGTGGGGGTTATCAGAAAACGGGGCGTGGCACCACCCATACAACCTTAATTTTGAAAGCTGATTATCTCTAAAACAGTTCATGGTAGGGAGCTGAAAATTGGTATAGAGATAAATGATATCAAAACCATTCCCACGCATATAAGTGGGGGTTATCTGAAAAAGGGGCGTGGCACCTCCCATACAAACTTAATTTTTCATGCTGAATATCTCTAAAATTGTTTACGCTAGGGACTTGGAAATTGGTGTGGAGATAAACGATAACAATTCCATATTAACGCAAAATAATAGGAGTTATACGAAATGGGGGCGTGGCTCCTCCCAACAACGCTTAATTTTTTTAGCTGAATATCTTTAAAAGGATTTAAGTCAGGGACCTAGAAATTGGTACAGAGCTATATGATATCAAAACAATTTTTGCGCATAAGAGTGTAGGTTATCGGAAAAGGGGGTGTGGCACCTCCCATACAAACTTAATTTTTCAAGCTGAATATCTATAAAAGCATTTAAGGTTGGGACCTGAAAATTGATCAGGAGATTAACGATATCAATAGCATGCTTATGAAAAAAACAGTAGCTTTGGGAAAAGGGGGCGTGGCACCTCCCATGCGTTCTTAATTTTTAAGCCTAAATATCCCTAAAAGCGTTCATGGCATGTACATAGAAATCACTATGCAGATATACAATATCAATACCATGTTCACCCAAAAAAAGAAAAGATTTATCGAAAAATGGGGCATTGCACCTCCCATACGTACTAAACATTTGAGGCTGAATATATTTAAAAGGGTTGGAGGAAGGGCCTGAAAACCATTATGGAGGTATACTATACGTATCAATACTCTTACTTAATTGGTTAAAATAGCCAATACTCAGTGAAAATAAATATCCGGAACAGAAAACTAAAAATTTTGTGTATCGTGCAGCCTAAACTGAATACTAAAATTATATATTTTTGAAGTTGAATACACAATGAAGTAGTGAAAAATCGATAATTTTCTATTAAAAACAATACCGGTGTAATAACAATTTTTGAAATGAAATTAATAAAAAATACTAGGGTCAGCTAGTATGTATATAAAAAAACTATTTTATGTAAATAGCTATGCTAATATACACTTTTATATACATACTATTTAACTTGTCGAAATCAGTCAACGTGCTGATAATAATCGCAAAATAATATATTAATGTGCATTTGAACATTGAACAAACAAATTCCCAGCCATACGACACACTATCGCCAAGCAACGTTTCTAAGGTGAATCAACAGGAGGCTATTACAACAACAACGACAACTACAACAAAATAAAATCGAAATAGGCATTACAAAAAATTCAAATGCTCTTTTTTTTACCACTGAATTGTGACATACACATTAGAGTGGGACGATATACTAACCTAAGTATATCATGCCATCGAAATTGGGACTGCTCTCATTTTTCTGAGTAGAAAATTCTTCCACGACATTTGTCTTAAAATTTATTTTAATGTTCAGGAATTTGGTTTTTATGGAATTTGATTTTTATGGGATATGGGTTTTATGGACCAAGCCGGATTTTTTTAAATAAAAAATGGACAAAAATCGACAAAAGAATAAGCTGGCCACACAAAATCGCATATTTTCGCGCTTATCTCTTGCTGTGATCACTATATCATACAGTTTTTTATGCAAATTTTTTAAAGACAAGTTAATACAATATAGAAAAAATATTTTAAAATGCACTCTTTTTTCTTTAGCCCAAAATCGCGGTTCCTATGGGATCTCAATGTTGTTGTCATCCGATATCGATGATTTTCGCTGACAGCGCTATATGTACAATAAATGCTCCTTATCCAAAATTTCAGAATTTAAGCCACAAAAATTGAAGAGTTATAACCCAAAAGATAGACATATCGCTAGTTTAGAGTGCAAACTGTGTAAGTCCATTTTTATGAAAAAGTGTATTTTTATGTAGAACGCTAGAAAAATCAAATACACACCACGCTAAACAAGTCTGTGATACTTGTCATATTTCTATTCGTTGTTATTCAGTGATACGCAAATTGTGTAAGTCGAAAAAACGAAGAAAATTGTGTAAGTCCAAAATTTTACATGAACAGAACTTTTTTTTTTCATTTTGAAATTTTTTTATTTTTTGTTTTTTGTCTCTCCTACAAAGTTTGAAAAAAGGACTTACACAATTTGCACTCTAAGCTAGCCATATACTGCCTGGAATTTGTTTTTAACTTTATTCAACTCTAAGTAAATTCAAGGTTACTCATACGCCATGGGGTACTACTACAGTAAGTCTGCGAAAATATGCAGGAAAGTGCTAGAAGGATAAAGTGTTCTAGAAAAATATTTATCGCAAGGCGGTTTTTTCGGAAAAAGAATGTAAAATAAAGCAGCAAATAAAAAACAAACACGACACCCTGAAATAAGCAAAAAATTTCATACCTACGAGTATTTTGCTAATAAATATGATTTTAGCTCAATTCGCTCACATGTGACGGAAGCATTCAGCTAAGTTCAGGTGGAATAGGCGATCCTTATACATATCAGCAATTCTATCATATTTCTACTTGCCCTTGAACTTTCTGTTCGTTAATTTTTTTTATTATCAGTTGATTTATGCCTCAGACACACATGTGGTAGAAATATTATAATATCAATACTATAATTTGGCTTTACTATGAAAATTTTCAATTAAACTACAATATGAGAGTGACACATATGTGGTATAGATCTCAATATATCTACTATACTACGATGTGTGTCCCTAGCATAAGCTTATTACGGTGTACTTACAGCAATTATATAAGTATCACCAACAAATTCTTATAGCATATGTGTCTATAGTATCGTGTTAATCACATAATAAAGTTTTTTCTTTTCGTTTTAATGATAATAAGTTCGTAGTCATTAGTGCCACCATATTTTTCAGCAAGTTTCCTATTGTACCTGCCAATCATTTTTTTTTTGTTCATTCGCTGCCATCGCTTAATAGTATCTTTTTCATTACTTTTCGCTTGCTTTTTTTTGTGTAACTTGGTACACATTGAAGGTTTATTTCTTTTATTTTAACGCATTGACACCACATGTGCGCTGATGTGGAATTCACACTTTGGCGCACTGCCGAGGTGCGTGGCCGTGGTCGGGTGGTTGTCACAACACTTCTGCCTTATTGCATTGCATTTCGCAACAGTAAACGCGTCAAAACGTGCGAAACGTGCTTAGAATTAGATTTAAAAAAAATTTATACATACTCGTATATGAAAGAAAGCAGAAAGCTGAAGGCAATTGGCAACACTCGTTTGATTGTTTGTTGTCACATATGTATGTGTGTATCTATGTATGTATGCACGTCGGCCGTTTTGGTTGATAGGTAAGCCGCGATTTACCGGAAAGTGAATGTCAAACAGCAATTTGTGGGAAACCAAAAAAACACGAATAAAAAATAGCAAAAAAAAAAACAAAAAAAAAAAAACTAAAAACAAAAAAAAACAAATAACCTAAGTGGAGGCAGAGCAGCAACAAACTTAACAACAGGTAAATAACGACAACAACAACACCAACCAACAAATGTTGACTGGCCATTTTGTGTATGAGAATATCGATCACGGCTAAGTTATCAACAAACAAACTTATTGGAAATACATACATATGTATATGTATGTACATTAAGGTGGAGTGAAATTTTTTTTTTTGAAATTCAATTTGTCCCAAAACCAGAACGGCAACTTTGTAGCCTAGAAATAAGCCTGTAAAATATTGTTGACCTACTCGCATGTTTAGAGGTGCCCCCAGCCGCACAAATTTGAAAAAAAAATAGCACGATCTGGTACAAATGTAAAATTTCTAAAATTATAAAATCAAAAAACGAAGTATGAGGATTGATAAAGATGGCTAAGCTGAGTATTAAAGTGAATTTATTTTTTTTTGGAAACAACAACAACAAAAGTTATTAAAGGCAAAAGTTTATAATATGCATTTTTTAAATTGCAATTACTTTAAAACTACTGAACTTTAATACTCAGCTTAGCCACCTTTATCAATCCTCATACTTCGTTTTTTGATTTTATAATTTTGGAAATTTCACATTTGTACCAGATCGTGCTTATTGCTCTCAACTTTGCGGCGCTGAGGGCAGTTCACAATGTTGTCCTATCGCCATAAAATTTTGTGGGGTTCATTAACTCGTATAAAGGCAACTTTTCATTGGTGGTACGTTCAAAAAAAGAACAAAAAAAAAATCTCCATATTTTTTCACTCCACCTTAATGTATATACAAGTATGCGTATGTATGTATGTGCATATGTAGCGGCAGAGTAATTATGTGTGTGTGCGTAGAAAAGCTAAACGTCCCTCATTGCCGGTCAACAGAGGTCACGTTGGTCATGTGCCACTTATAACCTCTAATACATACATATGTATGTATGTAAGTATGTAATCTTTGCGCCACCTTCCGCATCAATTCCACGAAAGCGCAGCTTTGTGTATGTATGTAAGTTTGTACTTATATGTATGTATATATATATTTCAGATTCTCAGCGTTATGCTGAATGCTACAAGTGTTTTTCTTTCACATTAAAACTTTTTCTACTTCTGTGCTGTTCTGTTTTGGTCGGAGGTTTAAGTGCTCTGCTAAAGACGCAGTCAAGTCACACAAAGACACACATACCTACATAGATATATACCCTGTAGGGAAAATCTCTAGTTCCGAACTAGGTCGCTTCTAGTGCATTTTTCGACACTACTAGTGCGAGCTTAATCTCTTTTGCATGTTATCAACTGGGGAATTTAACACGGCGATGTCCTAGGCGGTGTCAATTGTCACCCTCTGCACTACATTTTCGATAGTTCCGAACTAGTACTAAATTCTACAGTTTGCACTAGTTCGTGTATTGGCACAATTTCGATAGTTCTGAACTAGCTACAAGTACTTACAAATTCTACAGTTTTACATCTGTCGCTTAAGTGCAGCATTTGACACACTTCATGCAAGTGGCGCGATGGCCGACTGGCTAACGCGTGTGCCTTTCAATCTGAGGGGCACGGGTTCGAATCCTGTCGGTGTCAAGGTGGATGGTAATTTTTTTAAATTTTTTTTTAACTAATATTTTTTTATTTATTTATTTAATAAAAATTTATAAAAATATTTAAATATATATTTAGAAAACTCTTTATATAAAACGCTTCACAAAACATCTGGGAATTGCAGAAATATACAAAGCCGACGGCAATTGAACGGACGAAAAATTTTCATAAAATTTTTCTCACTTTGAAATTGCTTAGAAATCAAAGCGTGTCTTATAATGGTCACTGGTGAGGGTCTAACTACAATTGATCTAGTTCAATTTTGACACCTTTTCCCCAGTTCGGAACTAGAAATTTTGCTCACTAGTTATTGAGTTCCCTGCAGGGTATTTATTTGTTTGTCTTTTAGCCAACTTTGTTAGTAGATGTTTGCATATGTGTGTGTGTGTATGTATGTATGTATGTACGTATGCCTATTGGTGAAATTGGTGCGCGTGTGCGTTTATTTGCTTTTTGTGGTAGTTGGCAAACTTACTCAAAAGCACCGCAGCAAAACAAACTATCGGGCGACAGTGTCGTCAGTGTAAAAGCTACGTCTAAATGCTCTTTGATGCACCACCAGTTCGACTTGCCAACGGACTGAAAGGCGCCGCACTAAGGCCAACCAACAGCATTTAGTATGTAAAGCTGTACCCAGTGGCAAAAGTAATGATTATAAGCAGAATTGGGCGGAATACTTGTAGACGCAGGAGAAATAATATGAAAATTAAAAATAACTTAGCAAACATCAGGTTCTACTCGAGGAGTCTTTCAGAAGACTATTAAAAGAACTTTTGGAGCAAGACACGCTCAGTTGTTCCGCATTCCGGGACACACTAAGGCATGAAAATGCAAAGAGGGAAATTACAAAGACTGACGAGCTCCCAAAAAAAAGCGAACAAAGATGGATCATTGTAGAAGAGGAACTGTCCGCGGAGGAAACATTCCGATTTTACTGGTTAAACAAGCGAAAGAACGACGGGCACCTCAACAAAAAAGTGTATCTAATTGAGCTCTAACCTGAAGAATATCGAAAGTCACGTGTAGGTCATTCAACTTAGAGGAGAGCAATTGATATATTTATAAACATATAACTAGCAATTACCTGCCGCACTGCGCTGCGACGAGTCACACTATGCCACTCCCTTCTCTATCAGTCTCCATACCACTCTGCACCTCCCATTGTCTCTATATCTTGCTCTCCATATATTACTATCTCTCTCCCCCTCTCCCATTCATTATCAACAACTTTCCAAGGCCATCCTGGTCCACATGTCGGTATATCGACGCTTCCAAACAAAACTGTACTAAGTCTGAAAACTGTGTGTTTGCAGGAGAAGCTCTCAAAGTTTAAACCCGATATGAACCTTCAGTTGTATGCTAACTATATTTTCACTTGTAACTTCTGTTTGGATTGAACGATCAACACCAAAACTCGACAGCATCAAAGTTAGGGTACGCTTTATAAAAAGCGTCAGAAAAAATAAAAATTTGTTACGTTGTTTTTCATGGCAAGCTCTCAAAGTTTTTATTCTGTAAAAATCTCGAGTTGTATTACATGTACACTTTTGCTCATGACTTTTGATTGGATTGTCCGATTGATACCAAAATTAGACAGCATCTAAACTAAGACACGTTATACTTGAAAAGGCCAAAAACGGGAAAATGTACTAAGTCGACTTAGTACAGTATTGTTTGGAAGCGTCGATATATAGTTTGAATCGGCTTAGCTATCGAACTAATGCTCAAAAATATGTAAGGTCATCTGGATCCATATATTAACCTATATCTCGGAAAGGGGTTGACATAGCAGAATCAAATGTGGTCATAATTTTAATCTAGTACCAGGTAACCATAGTGTTAAAGGTTGAATGTGATTAGCCCCGGTAGTTTCGGATAGCATAGGGGACATACAATCATAACATGTGTGTTCTCAATGAGAACTTCTTATGAACCGACGTTTCTTGGTCAGTATTTGCAAGTTGAAGAAGATGCAAATGGTTTTCAGGATAGAACCACCTTAAATCGCATTATCTGCTCTGATTAACAAGCAAGTGAAATTACTTTTACATCTAATATGTAAAAAAAAGATCACATTACACTGCTGGGTAAATATTCAGAGTATACTCGTAGATGCATGTGTATAATAACAAATGTTGTGGTTATGAATGTGCAATGCTGCTGGGCTATCAAATGAATAGAACCAATAAGTGAGAGAGCAAAAAGTCGCAATGTGTACCATGAGGGAAAAAACAGCTTCTGCCGCAGCTTCCGGCCATTTTCCTACACTTTTTTGGCTCTGCATCAATGCAGCGCGCATACATATATAGCACAAAAGGGAGGATAACTGAAAGTACTCGCACATACATATATTCAGCTCATTTTGTTTGTGTGTTTTTCTTGCTAAGTCGACTGTCGAAGCACAGGTAATGAATGCTTTGTGCAAGGCAAACTAATTTTTCTTGCATCTATACGTACACACATATTTACATGTGTGTAAAAGTCACTCGCATTCACGCATTAATCATTGCTGCAAACTTAAAATCCACTTGAAATTTTGTATTGGGTGAGAAATTTAAAGCGAAAATATGCTTTTGTTATTTATATGCAATATATGCACATATGTATGTATGTATGTCCAGCTTATGTCCAACTGCAGGTCTCTTTAATTTAATAGCAAAAAAATATCGCACACTTATCTAAATATGAACTCACACATATGTATGTAGGTACATATTAAAGGCCTGCAATTGTTGAACTATTTAACATGCCACATTTGCGACAACATGCAAATCTCATGCCTTGCCATGTTGCTCATACATGTTTAACAACGACATACAAAGACACTATCGAAAAAAATTCAAATCAAACCTCTACATTTTTTTTATAATTGTTTGGCATGCATGAACAGAGAAAAACAATTTTTCAATACATGCGACACTTGCGACATATTGTGGCAGCATTATTATTTATACTACAATTCCGTAAAAATTAGCATTGTGAGCGAAATCAAGTCAAATTTTGCAAGTGGAAGATGCGCTGAATATGAATCTGGTCTCAACAAAGAAGAATTATAATAGTTATGTACCTACATACATATGTATGTATAGATACATAGCCCAGAAGCCAAATTGACATGCACACTAGACTAGACATGAAAAATCTTTAAAAGCCGTCCCTAAATATAAAGCTAATGTTAATGAGGTCTCCGGACAACATTTTTTTTTTTTGATCCCGCAAAAAACCACCGAATTTGTTTTTTTTATAACTTAGTTATTTGAATCCGATTTTTAAAATTGATATATCACTATTTTGGTCCTATGAAGCTCTATATTTCCTTCTAATGTTCTTTTGAATTCTGAAGTCGTTTTCACATACATAGCTGGGTTTGCTATCTATGTTGTACGTCCATAAATTATCGTTTTTTTTAGAGGTCAAATAACAAAGTTACAATAAAAAATCTTTTTCGGAGGTGTTTCGCGGGATCAAAAAGATGAAAAAAAAAAAAACAATATTGTTCCTTAAACATAATCTAGCACATATCTGTGTTCATATCGAACAGTAGCTTATGTCGAAAGGCAAATTTTCAAAATACTCGTAAATTTGTGTAATTTTCTAGCAGTTCCCCGCACAGGTTTATTAAGTAAAATCATTGAGACTGAAGCCGGTTGAAAGCCCGAGAAGGAGTTTAAACATCATATGATATCATAAAATTAAGAAGGCCGGTAAAGTCAGCAATTTCAAAACCATTAAAATCTTATAATTTTTCTGTTTACTGAGATTCTGAATTACGGAAAAATGCATTCAGATAGAGAAACGAACGACCAGCTGCTTTTATGCGTAAATAATTTCACCACGAACGTCGCGTTTTAAAAATTTGGAATTTGATTGCGGAAAATATATATTAGGTGCGATCATATGAAAAATTTATTCATATTTATTTCATTCATAGTTTTTCTCATTGTGTGCACAAAAACAAATTCATAACAGATGTAATAAAAACATTTGTAATGAACATTCAACAGCTACAAAAATGTGTGAAAATTGTAGTTCATTATTATCCCCCTATTTTCAGAAATTACCTTTTTCATCTTTATATACTAAAAAAATTGTCCTAAAACTTTATAAGAATGTATAAAAATGCTTCTGAATTCATTACTGCATAAATAAAAGTAAAAACCAAATACCAAAATAATGTGTTTCAAAATTTCCCCATAGGTGAGCCTCAGAGTCTCACTTTCGGTTTTACGTAACTTTTTAAAATTCGGTGATTAGGGTTAATGAAAAATTATAGCTTATATCCTTATCCCTATCCCTATCTCTATCCTTATCCCTATGCCATTTCGTTTTTATATATGTACATACATAGTAGATAAATGTTTTCTTAATAAAAAAATAATAATCTACATATGAATGTATGTACGTACATACGCACATATATTTTCATACAACAGCATGAAAACATATTGCAGAGACATGTTATAGAAAACAAAATCGAACAACAGTATAGGTAACAACAATGACATGTTTCAACAGTATGTTTGAGTTCGAACAACATGGCAAGACAGTATGTTTGAGTTGGCACAACATGGCAAGACAGTATGTTTGAGTTGGCACAACATGGCAAGACAGTATGTGTGTGATGACATGGTATGACAATGTATGAAATTTTTGAAAAGGACAATTTTACAGAAAATGTTGAACTTTGCAGTACTTTAGTACATATGTACACCCCAGTGCAAAAATGCGTTATATTATTTTCTAGCGCAAAAACAAACTATCGTACAAACAAAAGACGCGAAAAATCGAAGCGCAAAAACATGTCGACAAAGCTTTTTAATTCGTTTTTGCCCTTTTATCTTAGGGGAAAAAACGAACTAAAAAGTTTTGTCGGGATGTTTTTGCGCTTCGAGTTTTCGCGACTTTTATTTTTACGATAGTTCGTTTTTGCGCTAGAAAATAATATAACGCATTTTTACACTGGGGTGTACATATGTACATATGTATGAGTAGTCCATTTTCAAACAGGGCAATGTAATTTTTTTCGAGTTTGAATTTTTGATGAATTTCGTACCAGTATTTAAAAAAAAGCGTATTCTGAAAAAAGCATTAAATACGAATAGGTACACTTTCAACCGTTTCTATGATTTTATTTATACACTTTCAAACGTCTAGACGAGTCTCTATCTGAAAAAAGTTACTCATACGCCTAGGCACACATTGTTGTAATTATTATGCCTTTCAATGCCAAACCTAAAAAATACAGTTTCAAAACTGTGTTGTTGAGGATTATACTGCGACCATTAGGTATGTTTTACCCTCTCCTCGATCACATTATCTCATCTAATTCAAGATCCTCCAGAAATCGAAGGATTGCGCTCGGCTTTAAAGACTCAATGTGCCCCTGACCTGGCCAAGGCGTGCCCAGAAATCTTTCACGCTTCCTTGCAATGGCATCGTACCCAATACCTACCCTATGCATATGTTTCCTTAGCCTACAATCTCTTGTCAGAAATCATGTCAACCTTGTCATTTTATTATTAGGGAGTTTCCGATGTCCCTTGAATCGACTCACGCTATACCCTCCCATTAGTGCCGCATTCCATCAGTTTGGCGCCAGTACTGTTGCCTTAACTTCCTTTCCTCATTTCTGAGCTCATTCCTGTTGGCATGTGGGCCTATTGCTATAAATGGCTCAGGTCCTATTGGTTTGAAAGCCGCCAGGCTGTTCGCCTGCTCGTTGCACTCTATTCCGCTATGGATTGGTACCCAGGCCAGTAGAATGGAGTTTCGAGTTGCCAGTTCATTCAGTCTATTTACGTACTCAAGCACAGCCGAGGATTTTATGTCGAAAGGAAAAATTGCTTTAATTGCTTCCTGACTATCGCTTAATATAACTATCCTTTCATTTGAGTACACACGTCGCCTGCGCACTGACTTATGGCACACACTACCGCCTGAAAAATGTTCGGATAAACCCCCCGCGGGTAGGGAGACCTTTGACGTGGGGCCAAATATTCTAGCCCCAATATCTTTGTGGCCGCTGTGGTGCAGTGGGTAGAGTGCTCGCCTGCTATGCCAGCGGTCTCGGGTTCAAACCACGGTCCGAGCACAAAAATTTTTCTAATTAGTAAAAATTCAATTATTGGGTTTTTTTAAGAGCAGCGGTCACCTCTCGGCAGTGGACGGCACACCCTCCGAGTGTATTTCTGCGATGAAAAAGGTTCTCACAAAAAATGCATTCGCCGTTCGGAGCCGGCATAAAACTGTAGGTCCACCCAATTAGGAGGAAAAACAAAAAGGAGCACAACTCGAATTGGGAGAGAAGCTCGGCCATAAAACTCGTCAGAGTTATAATAGCGCCATTGTATTATATACATATATATTATAATATCTTTAGAAGTTTTTTGTGTACCACACAGAGCCAAAAAGTTCACCTACAATCAAAGAGACTGCCACCTAAAAAAGCTATTTGGCCGAGGAGAGGGAGAGGGGACAAAATTGAAGAAATTTTTGCTAGAAATTCTTCTGGATTTTAGCTTGAATTTCTTCTTAAATTTATTTAAAAGGATATCGTCTGAAAACGAGAAGATAACTTCTTGTTTATTAATTTTTTATGTCATTTTGTAAAAAAAATTAAATTGTTAGAAGAAATCTGCTTGTTTTTAGGAGAAAATTTTTATAAAGCAAATCAATAAGGACATCCTCTAATTTTTGCTTGAACCTTTTTGAAGTTATTAAAAAGGAAAACTTTTTATTTTTAAAAGAGCCCTTATTAATTCAAATTTTGCTTTAAACGTCTTAACATACGTACATACATACATATGTACATATATACTCGTACATACTAGAAGTATGCATAACAGTTATTGCATCAGCCACGTTTTATGCGTGCAATTACATGTTCAAGAAATTAAAAGGGAGAACTTTTTATTTTTAAAAGAGCTCTCATGTATTTCCTCCGTTCGTCAATTTCACTACGGCTTTGCACATTTCTACAATTCTCAAACGATTAATGAAGCACTTGGTATAAAGAGTTTATTAAGTCCATCTGCACTTATATGAAATGAAATTTTGCCCTTTGTCTGAATAAGTCCTAGGAAAATACTAGTTGACTAATTATGTTTTCCGATGAAAATCAAGATTCTCTTCTTAATAATATTAAACAGGGTTTCTTCTTAATTTTACAGGTTATCTGCTAAATTTATGTGAAAAGGTTTCCATATTTATTCTAGGAGTCATCTTCTAAATTTTATTTAATAGGTTTTCACCTTAGTTTTATAGGTTATCTCTTAAATTTTACTTAAAATGATTTCATCTAAAATCCACGGGTCATCTTCTTAATTATATTGAAAAGGTTTTCATATTAGTTTTACAGATTATCTACTTAGTTTTATTAAAATGAAATATCCAGTAATAATAAGACGGGCATCTTATTGGAGAGAAAGCATAGAGAAATCCGCTAAACTTTGTTCTAATTTATAGGGCATTTTAAGTGGTATTTTGGCTCTGTGCATATTAAGGAGGATTATAGGTAACTCTCAATACTAGAGACGTTCCATGATTTTCCCTCTCAAATCTCTTTTTAGATGATAATAAAAAATATTCAAATACAATAAAGCTTGATGCCATTTTAGGGTTTTTTCTAATTTTTGGCTTGATACGAAAAATTCACATAGCCCTGTTTGAAAGTGCACTACCCATATGTATGTATGTTTCATTCGTCATTTCAGATTTTTTTGCCGTCCTGATTTGTTGTTTTTGGGATGTTGACTGAAACAAGCACTTGTCAGCTGTCAGTTGTATGACTATTGACAGCTAAAACTTCTACACTTTAATGTGCACACGTACATATGTAAATATGTACACACTTATGAACTTATACATATTTACGGTGCACATTACCTGTTAATCACTTGACTATGGCGTCCATTACACAGTATAATATGTATATATTAGTTTATGTTTGAGTTAATTTCTCATAAATGTCCACGTATCCTTGCTAATGTATGTATGTATGTATATTGTCGACTTACATGTCGTCCGTCCATCAATTTGTAATGGGTTAGCGGTGTTTCTGTCACAAATTTAGTAAAGTCGTCGCCGCGGTGTTAAACTGTCACTTTGCACAATGCAAAAAATAATAATGTACCTACAAATTGAAGAGGGTTGTAGGTATGTTTTTTTTGTTGGGTGCGTTTGAAACGCATAACTGTGTAGAAACATATAAGGACATATATACCACTTACACATTAACTGACTACATACAAAATCAGTAAGTAACTCGTAATTGTTGACCCGTTTGTTGTTCAAATGCCCGTACAAACATTCGAGCATTCGAGCTTACAAACAAAAAAAATGTGTATCGAAAAAACAAAAATAAAAACAACTACATATGAAGAAGAAAAAAATAATAAACAAAAGAAACAAGTAAGGAAGCCTAAGTTCGAGTGGAATCGAACATTAGATACTCAGCTGTAAGCTTTCATTGTTTGTTTGCGTTTGGTGGAAACACGGTGTACTTTATATAAAGCGAATGCTGCATAAAGTGGGCGTAGCCACGCCCATTTTCAAAATTTTTATCAGTCGTCCAACTAAGCACATGCATATTATTCTTTGTGCAAAATTTCATTCCTTTATGACTTTTAGTTACAAAGATGTCACGTTACAAATTCCCAAAGGGTGTTCCAGAAATATCTTTGTTAAAAAGTAGGCGTGGTCATAAACCGATTTCAATAAATTTCTGCGTGTCTTCTAACACAAGTTATAAAAGTGTATAAACCAAGTTTCTTCATAATATCTCAATTATTTGTCGAGTTATAGGCTAAGAAATCTCGTATATTCCTTTGTCTAAAAATAGGCGGTGCCACGCCCATTTTCCAAGATTTTTCTATTTTTTGTTTCCGGTCTATTGTGGAACTCATGCCACAAAATTTCAATGAATAGTCTTTATATTTGACAAAGATATCGCTTAAAATGTTTTTATTAGACCACTTTATAATACCCATATATAAAAGTGGGCGTGGTCGTCAACCGATCTCGCTAAGATTTTCAACATATATTACCACAAGTAATAAAAGTGTACGCACCAAGTTTCGTAATTATATATAAATTATTTGTCGAGTTATGGGCTCAGGAATCTCGTATATTCCTGCTTCTAAAAAGAGGCGGTGCCACGCCCATTTTCCAAAATTTTTGTGTTTTTCGTTTTATGTCCGAAGGTGGACTGCTGCCACAAAATTTCAATGATATATCTTTATATTTGACAGAGATATCGCTTAAAATGTTTTTATTAGGTCACTTTATAATACACATATATAAAAGTGGGCGTGGTCGTCAACTGATTTTGGTAATTTTTCGTGCACACATTTGCCTAAGTAAATATATCACGCATACCAAATTTCATCGATATATCTTTAACGGTTTCTGAGTTATGACTCATAAAACTTTCAATATTTGCTCCTTAATAAATGGGCGTGGCACCGCCCATTTTCCAAAATTTTTGTGGTTTTTGCTTTATGTCCATATATGGACTAATGCCACAAAATTTCAGTGATAGATCTTTATATTTGACAGAGATATCGCTTAAAATGTTTTTATTTGGCCCCTTTATAGTTCACATATATAAAAGTGGGCGTGGCCGTCAACCGATTTTAACAATTTTCCATCCAAATGTTTGCCTAAGTAAGTAAATCACGCGTACCTAATTTGATCGATATATCTTCAATGGTTTCTGAGTTATGACATATAAAACTTTCCATGTTTGACCCTTAATAAGTGGGCGTGGCACCGCCCATTTTGCAAAATTTCATCAAATTTCTTCAAAGGGACCCGAGCTCAACACGTGGGTAAAATTTCATCGCTCCAGCTATATTAGTGACTGAGATACCAAATTTCCGATTTTTGCTATATAGGAAAAGTGGGCGTGGTCATGGTCCGATTTCGCCCATTTTCAATACCAACCGTCCCAGTGTCGATACCAACTTGCATTCCAATTTTCATCAAAATATCTCAATTTTTGCGCGAGTTAGAGTGTTTACAGACGGACGGACGGACGGAGATGGCTCAATCGATTTCTCTTTTCACCCTGATCATTTTGATATATATAAGTCTATATCTATCTCGATTATTTCTTTCTGTCACAATCCACCGTTATGTGATTAAAACTATAATACTCTGTGTACTAGTACAGCTGAGTATAAAAACAAACTTCAAAATGCCCGAATTGTTCAAATGCCCGTACAAACATACGGGTAATAAACAAACAAACGACTGTTCGAGCATTTGAACAACACTTATTCGGGCTACTCGAAAATGTTCAAAAAAAATCTGGAGCTCTAATTTGTAGGCTTAAAGCTTGAAGTTTATATTCCTAGAACTTGAACCACAAAGCTTATCTTGAAAACGTTAGTCAGCCTAACTTTAGCAGCAAATTGAAGAAAGCTGAAAGAATCAAGTTTCAAGCGCTTCAAAATAAAAGCCTAAAGTTCACGACAAAAGTGGAGCGAGAAGGTATGAAGAGCTTTAAAATAAAAGCCTAAGGTTTAAGACAGAAGTGAAGTCCGGAAGGTAACTATGAAGCATAAAACTCAAAACTTAAACATTTAAGTATTTACATTTGTTTTTACATGGCCGTTTTAATTCTAATAATTATTTTATGTGAATTTTATATGAGCTATTGGCCAGTTTATAATTAAGAAAAATTGAAAAAATTTTTTTGGTAGAAATTATGGATCCATTTCGGAGACCACCACATCCCCTCATCAGACTTCTTCCAGCGGCCTCAACCGAGAATCGAACTTAGGTCTTTTCGATTGGTAGTCCAATGTCTATCCAATTGAGCTACCACCGCCGTCAATTTTTCTTAATTATAAACTGGCCAATAGCTCATATAAAATTCACATTAAACATTTAAGTTCAAAACTTAAAGTTTATTACCTTAAACTTGTCTAGTGCAGAACCAAAAGCCTTCAAGTTAAAGACTTAAGAATAAAAACTGATCGACAGTTGATTTCCACGCTAAGACACAAACAATAAAGCTCAAAGAAATAGCGTAAACTTGGCGTAGGTTAAACCTGCGCACCTCCGAGACCCATATTTACAGTATCTCAAATACATATGTATAACCCATTGACAGTCCAGAGATAGTGAAGGTTTTACTGTGTAGGTAGTCGCTTGTAACAACAAGATAACTCAATCAAGCTGATATTATTGTTGCACTTTCTATGTCTGCCAACAGCTAGCAATAGCCTTTCCCCACGTATGTATATACATATTTGTATATGTATCCCCCATTTTACTTACTAATGAAAGCATTCATTCATTCATACAACAGTTCATGTTACAACAGCTGCAAATGCGAACTTTTTAGGCGTGAATAATGCGATTATCTTACCCTTCACCCCTCAGCACTTTCACTGCCTAACTTATTCAAACAACAATACAAACACACAAACGCTTTTAGCTACCAACAAGTTGCTCAAATTATGTAAGCATTGCGCCCATGAAAGGGGCCCGACCTCGACGAAATACATGCTTGTCTTCGCTGCGGGGGTGTCGCATTGCGCCCGTTCCCCTCTTTATGTGTATGACCGTTAGTTGTTTTTGGCCAATTGACATATATGTACATATGTATGTATGCAGTCTCAAGGGTTCATATTCGCGCGCTAGACTGCGCGTGTGACCGAAGCCTTACTAACGTCCAGTCCAATCTGTCGGCCGTTATTGTTGTTGTATGTATGGCATAGAGTATGTGTGTGTACATTTGTGTTGTGTACTTGTTTGCATTTGAATTTATTGCCGAACAGCATGTTGCACATTCCCAATGACATTGCTGCTGCTGTTGCCTCTGTGCTTTGAGCACGCATTTGTGTTAAGCCTCATTAGGCCACTCAAGTCAGTCAGATAAATCGTTAACAACAAAAAAAAAAAAAAAAAACAACATGAGACAATCGACAAGTGTAATGGACGACAAGTTCAAGTTCATCAGAACCATATGCACGTAGGCACACATGCATACTTACATATAAATCTACTGTGAATGACACATTCCCTTTTGTTCTATCAAGAGACTTAAATGTCACCATTTAATGTGCAATCGGGGATTTGACGTGCGACTAGTTGATTTTGATTTTTTCTCCCCTAAATTAGAACAGGTCATCGTGGGTGACCAAATACCCCTTAAAGTTTTTCCAAACAGTCATTTTGGACCAGATATTCGATTGTCTTTTCACTGCAAACTCTCAAGAACGTTTTAAGAAGGCAATGCTTGCCCCCTATAGTTGCAGAGGAGCCTTTTCACGTAGCTGGTTTGACATCCAGAGTGTCGCTGTGGCTCTACACCGTTATGGTCCTATTGCATGGGGTTTTAGTATGGTGGTGCAAAAGAGTTCAATCCTGCTTACATTCCAAAAGGTGCAAATAAGTGCATTGATTTGTGTTGGTGGAGCGCTGCGCACCACTCCCAAGGAGACACTGGATACCTTAGTTAATGTGCTGCCAATAGAGCTGATGGGTAGGCGATGCGCATTTTTCTCGGCCTTCCAGGACATTCCTGGCTGGAAGGTAAATGTAAGTGGTCACTCTGTGATCTTAAATAGCTCTGCAATGAGCGAGACGGCCTATTGTGCACTGACCGCCATGTTCGAGAGGAACTTCGAGCTAATTATAACGGATAGATGTGTCTGGTCCAACGGGCCGAAGGGCCGGATCCATCGGGTGCTCTTTACATCTATATTGATGAATCTAAATTAAATGGTAAGATGGGTGGGGGTCTTCGTAGCCCATACGGGTATGAAACTCGCATTTAACCTTCCGGGGGAGTTTGCTGCTATCCAAGAGGCAGTGGAATATCTCCGAAAGTGGGTCCCCATGCACGACAGAATTTTATATATTCTGACAGTCAGGCTGCGGTGCAGATTCCTGGGTCTACAAATCCAGGACAGTTGAGAATTGCCACAAATCTCATGACGAGATGGCTATGCAGGCTTCTTCAACACTGGTATAAACTTGCAAGAGGGTGCACATCTGCTCCACTTTCGTCGTCTTGGAAGGGTCTAAGAATACCACTCGCCACATGCAAGCTGACTCTTATTGAATTTTTTCTCGAAGAAGCGGGTGCTAGATGGTAATGCCTTAGTACCTGCATCACTCAATACTCCTATGAACAGATTTGCATGCGAGACGGACTAAAGTGATACTTTTTTTAAGGAGGAAGTACCTCTTATTTGTTGTTGCTCTGATTACTGGCAACATTACTATTGGCAGACATGCTGAAAGACTGGGTGTTCCCATTTAATGACTTCTATAGAAACTGCAGTGATGAAGCGGAATCTGAAACTGTAAAACATTTACTGTGTGAATATCCCGCACTATGGTTTAAGAAACTGACATTTTTCTAATTCCCCCACTTTTTGACCCCGGTGACTTGGCTAAGATATGGGCTCCATCCTCCTAAGATTCGCTGAATCCACTTTTTGGTTCGAGTAGGGGTTCAGAACCTCGTGATGTCACATCCACTACATCCACTACTACCTAACCTAATAAATGTTAAAGAGCTTAAGAAGGCCAAAAGTTTATCAACCTGTCCTGCTGCTGCTCCAGAGTGCCTGATAAGATCAGAGGATACATGGAAATGAGCAGAAGGATAGGTAATTCTTGTCATATAGGCAAGGGCTTTAAAGGGTCTGCCTTCTTTTCTTAATTGGCGCATAACCATCTAGGCGATTACGGTCGAGTCCAATAAAGTGCGCCAGTGGGTTCTGTTGCGTGCAGTCTGGCGCTGATTGCAAATACCACGAGAGACAAATCGGTCTTCACTTGATGTTCTCAACGCAGTCGAGGTCTCCCTTTTCTGCTGCCCTTGGCGGGTTTCGATAAAAGCATGTGCTATAAAGAAGATCAGGAGATAGAGGAGCTGGAGTTCCTTGAGAAGCACTGGACTTTTGGATTTAGAGAAAGGAATAGACTTTCGGGAGGATAGTGTAAGCCTCGCCGAAATTATTTACCCCACTATTTTACCAATTAGAAACTTTTCCAGTCAAGCTTAAAAGTGGCGAAAACTTTGTATTAAGGGCACAAGAAAAACGTGTGCATATTCGCACTCAAATTATGACTATCGAAAGTGTCTTACAAGTGCATACACACATACATGCATACATATATATGTATTTATGTAGTATGTAGAAAAAGCTGGCAGTGCGGCATTGCTTCCAACCGCCAACCGCCACAGCCATTGTTATTGTTCTTGCACATCATCATTGTTATGTAAATTGGTTGAACGAATAACTTTTGACTTGCTGGATGTGGATGCAGAAAACTGCCCGTCCAACCCCAATGCCGTTTATAATTGGAAAATGCGCTTGTAAGCGGAAATGCCAGAGTAAAGTTGAGTTGGTAGGGTGAGGACTTGAGTAGTGTGCGGGCTATACGAATAAGAAGCGCTGACGAGCTGAACTGCAGAAGATATTGTTTTGTATGGATGAACATACCCAACACACACGCATTTACCTACAAATGTACGAGTATAGCAATCAACAACAAAAATTGGGGGTACTTTTTCATGTGCGAAAACTTCAATAGGAAATTATTCAATTTGGCTAATTATGCACAGACAATGTGAGCGAATGAGTTGAATTTGGAAAAACCCTTTTGTGTGTGTACGGAGTGTGATGAGTACTCGTAAAAGCAAAAGAATCAAAAATATACGAGTACATACACACATGCCTAAATAGAAACTTTATACAAGTGTATAGCTAACTTTACACTTAGCTTAGCTTTGCTCTGATTCAAGCATCATTAGCATATAAAGTAATGTCATATATCATTTTCCATGCTGCGCTCGTCAACAACACAAGGGTTAACTGAAGGTAAGATTTTCTCAAATAGAAAAAGACATAATTTCCAGAATTTTTTTTTTTGTTGCAAAAGAATGGTGAATTGCTTGGCTTTTGTGTGGGGGTGGAAAGGGGAGAAATTGAATTGGGTTGCGAAATGGCTGTACATTTTTTTAGAAAGCAAAATTGTGGAAGGGAGTGTGATTCATATTCTAAGAAAAATGATAGCCCCTTGAAGTATGCAGTAAATTTTAGTTATATTCCTAGTTGGTTGACTAGTTTGAGTGGCGAGTAGCACTGAATTCAATGCTACCACGACTCGTGACTAGACCAGTAGTAAAAGTAAAAGAAAATTGGCAGTTTGGAAACCAGGACAGGTCCCGCACTCTATATCCATCCTGTTGAATTTATATATCGCACCCTAAATGATAAAGGGGCACAACTCAAAATTTTTCGAAATCGAGTTTTTTTCAAAAACGGGTATACGGAACATATCTCTGGAGATTGCAAAAAAAAAACTTTTGAATAACACTCTCTTTCGACCGAAAAATAACCATTATACCTGGCCCTTTGCCATACGATTGCTTGTAATGAAAAAAAGTTTTTTGCCTCTCCTGAAAATTTTTGAATTTTGAGTTGTGCCCCTTTAAGATTTAGGGTGCGATATGTACTTAAGTAGCCCCTCAGGCCTGACGACCTTGAGTTACAAGAGGCTGTCGAAGAAAGTTTTGCCAAGGAATTTCATACTGCCTTGGCGATGCGAAGAACAATCGAATAGCAGGGTCTTCACCGTCCCAGGAAGACCGCGATTGCGACGCAAGCTTTTATGCTCCAATCCCAATCGGGCCACGTGTGTACCAATGGTCCAATATTTTATGAATACCGCATTTAAGTGAGAAATTACCCTTTTGTCCATATCTAGAATGCCTGATGATCGCATCCCACTGGGTGAAGGCCACAGACAGCTGCAGACCCTGCAGGCCAGTTATATGCTCACTTTCATTATAGTATAGTTCTTTGTACAAAGATTTTGTCCGAGGAGACCCCTAGTGAAATTGTATGGTGAATAATTTTCTGGAACATTTTAACCCTTTAACGACCATCAAAATACTACTTTTTTCGTTCTATATAAAATTGGGATCAAAACTACCTCATCGCGGAGGTGTTAGAGGGTTAAAATATTCTACGAAATTAAAGCTCGTACAATTTTCTATACGTTTTCTAACAACATATCGCACACTAAATCAAAAAGCGTCACAACTCAAAATTTTTCGAAATCGGGTTTCTTCCATAAATTGGTACACAGAATATATCTCTAGCTGCTGCCAAAAAACCTTTTCCATCAGAGTCTTTTTTAACTGAGAAATAACTATTATACGTAGCCTTTTCCCATATCATTGCATATAAAAATTAAAAAGTTGTTTGCCTCTCCTGAAAATTTTTGAATTTTGAGTTGTAACGCTTTTTGATTTAGTGTGCGATATTTCTATAGGACAAGTATTTTAACCAATTTTTCCTTTTTTTTATACTCAGCTGTACTAGTACACAGAGTATTATAGTTTTGATTTCCTAACGGTGGATTGTAACAGAATGAAATAATCGAGATAGATATAGACTTATATATATCAAAATGATCAGGGTGAAAAGAGAAATCGATTGAGCCATGTCCGTCCGTCTGTCCGTCTGTCCGTCTGTCCGTCTGTCCGTCTGTCCGTCTGTCCGTCTGTGAGCACGATAACTCGCGCAAAAATTGAGATATTTTGATGAAATTTGAAATGTAAGTTGGTATCAAGACAGGAACGGATGGTATTGAAAATGGGTGAAATCGGACCATGACCACGCCCACCTCCCCTATATAGTAAAAATCGGAAATTTTTTATCTCGGTCACTAATAGAGCTAGAGTGATAAAATTTCACACACGTATTGAGCTCAGGCCCTTATGAAGAAATATGGTGAAATTTTGGAAAATGGGCGGTGCCACGCCCACTTATTAAGGGGCAAACATTGAAAGTTTTATGAGTCATAACTCAGAAACCGTTGAAGATATATCGATGAAATTTGATAGGCGTGATATACTTACTTAGGCAAATGTTTGGACGAAAAATTGCCAAAATCGGTTGACGACCACGCCCACTTTTATATATGGGTATTATAAAGTGACCTAATAAAAGCATTTTAAGCGATATCTCTGTCAAATATAAAGATATATCATTGAAATTTTATGGAAGGTGTCCAATTATGGACATAAAACAAAAAATACAAAAATTTTAGAAAATGGGCGTGGCACCGCCTCCTTTTAGAAGCAGGAATATACGAGATTTCTGAGCCCATAACTCGACAAATAATCGATATATTATGACGAAACTTGGTCTATACACTTTCACTACTTGTAGTAATACATGTTCGAAATTTTAGCGAAATCGGTTGACGACCACGCCCACTTTTATATATGGGTATCATAAAGTGGCCTAATAAAAACATTTTAAGCGATATCTTTGTCAAATATAAAGATAATTCATTGAAATTTTGTGGCATGAGTTCTACAATAGATCGGAAACAAAAAATAGAAAAATTTCGGAAAATGGGCGTGGCACCGCCTCTTTTCAGACAAAGGAATCAACGAGATTTCAGAGCCCACAACTCGACAAATAATTGAGATATTATGACGAAACTTGGTTTATACACTTTTATAACTTGTGTTAATAGACACGCAAAAATTTATTGAAATCGGTTTATGACCACGCCTACTTTTTAACAAAGATATTTCTGGAACACCCTTTGGGAATTTGTAACAAGACTTCTTTGTAACTAGAAGTCATAAAGGAATGAAATTTTGCACAAAGAATAATATTCATATGCTTAGTTGGATGACTGATAAAAATGTTGAAAATGGGCGTGGCTACGCCCACTTTATGCAGCACTCGCTTTATATAAAATACAACGTGTTTTCATCAAACGCAAACAAACAATGAAAGCATACAGCTGAGTATCTAATGTTCGATTCCACTCGAACTTAGGCTTCCTTACTTGTTTAAATCACTCAGACGAAATTTCGCAAATTTAAAATGGAAATAAAAAAATTTCACCTCAAGCAGAATAACGGTTTGGGGATTTTACTACATATATGGATAGTGGTCTTTCGTTCTGTTTGGGACTTATTCGGCCCCCAGGCAACAGCACTCAATTTGTGTCACAGTACTATTGGACGAAAGATTTTCTAGAACATTTTCAACCCTGAACGACCTGGAATATTAATATATTCACGCTTTTGGGAAAAGAAGCAAGAGGACACTTTCCTGATTGGCAATTTGTTTAAATCTCGTTTAAAATTGCTGTTGACATTTTGTTATTTGTGCGAAAATCTTTAGAGGCATAAGTAATCACTGCAAGCCAGAATGTCGAACAATTTCGTTCATGAATCCTTAAACATTCGTTAATGGATCTCTTGATATGAGCATATGCACATATGTGTGTCTTCCATATACATATATACATTAGATGAGTTTTTTTTTGTATGGGATTCTTTAGACCTTCTCAGATCCTCCCTCCGGCAACGGAATATGAAAATAGGATGTTTTGGAGTAAGTAAACTGAAAAAAAAATTTCACTTTTCCAAAAACTGGATGGAGCTACACCGAAAACTGCGAAAATTCCCAGAATTTCAAGGTATGTTTAGATTTATGTCTGAAAAAAGTTAGGATTTTGCACAAGAAAAAAAATTGATACCCACCCATACGAAGAATTAACCGCTAAATCGAATGGCATATTCAGTTTTTTGGTACACTACCCAGGGAAGGTAATAACGCGGCCTAAATTGACCATTTTCTTTTTTTTTCTCATGAATCTTCAACTTCGTGCCCTATACTCTTCCCGAAAGCGAACGTTATTTTTTAACTAAATCACACGGTAGGCTGCGTTATTTAATGCGCTTTCCAGAAATGTATAGCTATTAAAAATCGAATAAAATTTGGATGAGTTCATCAAGTTTAAATGAAGTAAAGTCGGGTATAAAAGGGTAACATATCTTAAAATTTCTTAAATTTTTTAACAATTTTGCTCTTGAAGGCGGTTTTTTGGGTTTTAAGTGATAGTTTTATGTGGATGGATAACTCCACAAATGCAAAAAAAATAGAATGGCCGAGACCGCGGATAACGGACAAAAATTTGAGCCGGATGGTGCCAAAACATTTGTGGGCAATATGGGTATCAAAATAAAGATTTTACCTAGGACTTTAATGTAAAGTCAATCCATTTTGCTGTGTCCACCGTTTCGACACATATAAGTAAAAAATTAGACTCAAATGTCGCCGATATCCTTTAAAATATTCTGTAGTCATCCTGGACCACTTATTCGCCAGTATATCAGAAATTGGCTAAGAAATTGGCATGTAATAAGTTCCATATGCAAGCCCTAGTTAAGACCTTTAATTTGATACCAATATTGCCCAATAATATTTTGGCGCCATCCGGGGCCACGGTTTTTTCCGCTATCCACGGTCTCGATCTTCCAAATTTTTTTTTACATTTATGGAGTTATCCAACAAAATAAAACAATCACTAATAACCCAAAAAACCGTCTTCAAGAGCAAAATTTAAAAAAAAATTGAAAATTTTAAGGTATGTTACCCTTTTATACCCGACTGTACTTCACTTAAACTTGATGAACTCATCCAAATATTATTCGATTTTTAATAGCTATACATTTGTGGAAAGCGCATTAAATAACGCAGCCTACCGTGTGATTTAGTTAAAAAATAATTTCCGATTTCGGGAAGAGTATAGGGCAAGAAGTTGAAGATTCATGAGAAAAAAAAGAAAATGGTCAATTTAGGCCGCGTTATTACCTTCCCTGTTTAGTGTACCAAAAAACTGAATATGCCATTCGATTTAGCTGTTAATTCTTCGTATGGGTAGGTATCAATTTTTTTTCTTGTGCAAAATCCTAACTTTTTTCAGACATAAATCTAAACATACCTTGAAATTCTGGGAGTTTGCGCGGTTTTCGGTGTAGCTCCATCCAGTTTTTGGAAAAGTGAAATTTTTTTTTCAGTTTACTCACTCTAAAACATCCTATTTTCATATTCCGGTGCCGGAGAGAATATCTAAAAAAAAACTCATCTAATATACATACATATATCATTCCCAAAGTCAATCACAGAGCAAACCAGATTATTTGGCTCTTTTTTCATTCAGCACTTTCTACACACAGTAATGAACGTTATAAAAATTCAAAATATATATTTTCTTTTAATGCATAAAAATAAATGTACAAGTGAGTATGTATGCGCGTATATAGCGATATTTTTAGCAATCTAAATGGTCTGAATGAAGTATATTAAGTCGCTTTATATTGGTTAAACTTTAGTTTAAAACTGGAGCAAATAGACAGTTATGTGCATATACATACATACATATACATACAAACATAAAAATACGTATGTATGTACAAACATACATTAGGGTAGACCCGACACCCCTTAACCGTGTCCTTTCGCCACCAAACCTTAAACTTAGTATCCTTTACGGCAGGACTAACGATTTTGGGCATTAGATATACACAAACCTAAATTTAATTTTTTCAGCCTGCATAGAGTTTTCTGTACTTTTGCCGATGTGCGACACCCCTTAACCAGTGGCGGACCTAGCATAAATTGCCTGGGCAAGCCTATGTGTGAAGCATAACCATTAGCCATTTATGTAATTTCCTTTGCTGTATTATTTAAAAGTCTGATTGCGTTCCGTCATTGACTTTGATTTAGAGTTCTCGATTTCTTTTTAACATTTTCGAGTGGCCCGAATAAATGCTTTTCAATGCTCGAACGCTCGTTTGTTTATTTATTACGCGTATGTTTGTAAGGGCATTTGAACAATTCGGGTATTTGAAGATCGTTTTTTTCGTTTATTTTTTTTTTGTTTTTTTCATATGTATTTTTTATTTTTGTTTTCCTGATACACATTTTTTTGTTTGTATACTCAGAGAAAAGGAATCAAAAGTAAAATTTTTATTTTTAAAATGCACGTTTTAAACCAAGTCATTTTTATTTTATAAATGAAAATTTTTAAATTAAAAATTAAATTTTTTAAATTAAAATGTATTTAGGATTTAAAAAGAAACATGTGTAAATTAAAAATTAAAATTAATGGAATAAAAACAAAAGTTTTTCCTTCAAAAATAGTGCTTAAAATAAAAACAAACATTTTTAAATTAAAATTGTTTTTTTTGTTTTCTTGATTTTGCAATTTTACTCTGAGCATTTTTAAAATAAAAAATTTCGTATTTACATAATTCTTAAATATAAAAACGTGCGCTAGGGAAATCTTACACGAATGCGCAGAGGTATTTTTAGTTTCCTTATACCGACGGAAATTTCAGCAGTAGCAAGTGTATTTGCTTATTGCCTAAAAAATGGGTGCTTTAGTGTTTGAAAAACTGAGGTCCAATTTGATTTCCATCCAATTATCTTGATATTGTGCCAATAGTCGCCAAAAATCACAATCAACCCTTTTATAATCTGGTATTTGATATTTATGTTTGCATGCACATGCAGATGTAATAAATTATGTGCATAAGTATGTACATGCAAACGAAAATCAAATCAAATATGCATATGGCTGTGAATACTGAAGCCGAAGCCAGCTTCACATTCGCATACAAATTTGATGTGAAAAATAAAAAAAGTGCTTTGCTAGTTTTTTCTCAATTTAAGTTTGAAAACAAGCAATTGATTTCTCCTTAGAGAAGGCGAGAAAACAAGCTATGTTATTCTGTTTTGAAAGCCACGTAAAAGCTAATGTGTGGGAACGTTGAAGCATGCTCACTGTGCTGTGATTGGCTGTACAAACAAAATACACATTGTGAGGTGGATTGGTGGTGTACTTGCGCTATTTTCTTAGCAGGCTTTTAGGGGCATGTTACAGTGGGGGCTATATTATTGAGAACTTAAATGATGTATTGTGGAGAACTTAAATAGTAAACACATTTAAAACGTAAAATAACCAGATTTTAAAGAATTTCGTATGAAATGAACGAAAATATGTACGCAAGCCGGGCCACTGCCCTTAACCATCTCCGATCAGGACAAATATTTTTCTGTGGTTTCTTCGCATCAACCTAAGTGGTGAGTTTGGAGTAATATGATACAAAATTTGTCTCCAGACATTTGGGTGCCACCCTAATATAGATACATACATATAAATCCATTCATAGTAGTACTTCTTCTGGTGCATTTTTATTTATAAATTATCCATGCGATAGCGCTTCAGCGATAACAACGCTCAGTTAAGTGAATGAATGAAATGATTCGAATGCGCAAAAAAGGGGCTGCGCTGCGGTACGTGAATGGAGTCGAATAAAGAGTACAACAACAATAAGCGTTAAAATTTGTTTGTATGTACATAGTTATGTAAGTAAGTAAGTACTTCGTTGGAGTGCGCTCATTTCGTAACGAAATGCTCATTTATTTGTCGCCAAAATCCCTGCCTCGCTATTATCCACTGAAAATTTATACAAATGTACATAACATACATAACAAACATAAATAAATACATACATACAAATTTATTCAGTTCAGTGCGTGTGGCATTTGTTGTCGAAATAAATTACGGCCAAAATGGAAACCGTCCCCGAATTGGCTATTAAGCAAATTGATTCAGTTAAATTTATCTTAATGCAATCTTTGAGTGCAACCAAAGTACAATAATAATAATAACAACAACAACAAAAACAAAAATAACAAAAAAAACAATACATAAATATGTATGTATGTATGTAGCATATATACGATACAAAAACAATGTGTTGGCTTTATATAGGAAATAGTTGAACAAAAAGAAATTAGTAAACCACATCTTTTAGAGGCGAAAAGTTTTACGTTTGCCAACAACAATAATAACATGCGAATCTTTATGTTTATGTACATACATCTGTATGTGTTTATATTGCATTGTTAAAAAACTACACAGTAAAAATTTTAGTTTAATTTTAATACCATTTTGGTATTTATATAAACAATGCCAAAGAGTATAAAATTAAAACCATTTTGGTTTAAAAAAAGGAAGAGAATCTGAGAGACAAAAATTATTCTTGGTGTCAAATTAATATTTTTTGGAATTATATCAAAACCAAATTTTGATTATTTTTAGAATATTTTTGGTATTAAAAATAGTTGAAATGGTGTAAGATCAATCCGAATATTGGAATAAATTTTACACTTTTTTGGATTTAAAAATAAACCCCCATAAAATTTCCAGTGGATATACCGCAAATAACCCTTTATCCCAAAGATTAATGAGAAATTGAATAACGTTAACATTGTTTATTTATGTATGTACATAAAAATCCAAAACAAACATTTGCCCCTAAGTTTCCATGAGCAGCATATCGAGCCCCAATTCCCATAAATGTGTATCCAACAAAAACTAAATTTTACGGGACTTTTTTAATTTGTTTTGCATACAGTTTGTATGTAGCTTTGAAACTTACATATTTAGTCTCTTACTTCGAAACTGCATATTTCACGGCTATGAAATTTTTGGGAGTTGATGTATGTTATAATAAATTGTTGATTTCCATAAAAAAGCTTAAATCGATAACTTTGTTGGATACACTTTTATGGCAGTTAGGACTCGATATATGTATAAACATATTGTCAACTTTTACACCACTATTTTGGAGATGACCAGTGAAATTTCAGCACCGTCGCAGTTCTTGCAGTGATAATGCAAGAGAGACCTTCAACTGCCTTATGTCTGTAAAAATAAAGCAAAATTTACCCTCATGCTATTTTATTAATTTCCTGAATTACTTATTTGAAAATTCGATTCGGCCATTTAATTACTCCTTCGCATTGTACTTTTAGAAAAATTTTGTTTATTTATTTTGACTTTTTTTCTGAAAATTTGTTCTTAATATTTTTTTGGATTTGATTTCAAACCAAAAAAGCTTTGATAGTAATATGCATTGAGAAAGAGAAAGTATTTTATACTTTTCAGGATTTGTTTTTAAACCATAAATGATTAAGCTTCTTTAGAGAGAATTTTAATACTTTTCAAGGCTTTATTTTGAAACTATTTTGGAATAAATATAATTGTAAAACTTCTGATAGTTTAAAAATAAGACTTTTTGGCATTAAAATTCAAATTTAATTCCAAGAATGATTAAACTAAATACCAAATGATATTAGAAATAAAGTGGGTGGAGTGCTCGCCTGCTATGCCAGAGGTCTCGGGTTCAAACCACGGTCCGAGCCAAACAAATTTTTCTAATTAGTAAAAATCCAATTATTGGGTTTTTTAAGAGCAGCGGTCATACCCTCCGAGAGTATTTCTGCCATGAAAAAGCTTCTCACAAAAAATGCATTCGCCGTTCGGAGCCGGCATAAAACTGTAGGTCCACCCAATTAGTAGGAAAAACAAAAAGGAGCACACCTCGAATAGGGAGAGAAGCTCGGCCATAAAACTCGTCAGAGTTATAATAGCGCCATTGTATTATTATATCATTTTTTACTGTGTAGTATAATATTAAAGAGCATTAATAAAATGACAACTATCATATGATGATAACGGAAACGAAACATTTATTATGTTTTTTTTTTTTTTTTTTTTTACGAGGAGGAAGCATCGAAAGCCTTTACCCCGTCAGTGTGGGACTCTAACCCGAACTAAACCTCCTCCTGTCATCGTACCGAACCCCCCGGTACTACCGTCAAGCTACCGTCGGGAGGTGGGTTGAGCACTAGGCTCACAGTCCGTAATGGTCGCGTTATTGCCCTCAGTCTGCCTTAAAAGGCTTCACCCATATATTTTTATAAAAGTGGTCAGTGTTAGGTGGTCTACGGAGGCCAAAGCTCCGTACCACGCGCATTGACGGATGCAGGAGGCCTAGCTCCTCTACGTATCCGTAACGGATGCAAGAGGCCGAGCTCCTGTACGTATCCGTTTCATTCAAAGTTCACAATATTAGGTGGTCTGCGGAGGCCAAAGCTCCGCACCACACGCGATGACGGATGCAGGAGGCCTAGCTCCTGTACGTATCCGTAACGGATGCAAGAGGCCGAGCTCCTGTACGTATCCGTTTCATTCAAAGTTCACAATATTAGGTGGTCTGCGGAGGCCAAAGCTCCGCACCACACGTGATGACGGATGCAGGAGGCCTAGCTCCTGTACGTATCCGTAACGGATGCAGGAGGCCGAGCTCCTGTACGTATCCGTTTCATTCAAAGTTCACAATATTAGGTGGTCTGCGGAGGCCAAAGCTCCGCACCACGCGCGTAACGGATGCAGGAGGACTAGCTCCTGTACGTATCCGTAACGGATGCAGGAGGCCGAGCTCCTGTGCGTATCCGTTCCACACAAGGTGGTCATTGTTAGACGTGCCTATGATTAGAAGGACACAATTAGTGCTCATTTAGTCGCCGTTTGCTCGCCGTCTTCTCTCTAGGCTTCTCAGTGTTTTCATGGTGTCTGCTATTACGTTACTCGCTGCAGTCCATTTTGCCTTGCTTTCTAGCATATGCTTCACGAACGACTCAGGTGTATAGTCACCTCCAAATATTCTACGGAGTTTGTTTCTAGATTCGTAAAATCTCGCACACTCAAAGAATACGTGGTATGCATCCTCTATTGCTTGCCCCCCGCAGTGATCGCACGTTGGGTTCGACTCGTGCTTAAAGCGAAAGAGATAGGCCTTGAAACAACCGTGCCCAGATAGGAACTGCGTCAGGTAGAAATCGACTTCGCCGTGTGCTCGTTCCAACCAGCATTTCAAATCTGGTATGCATCTATGTGTCCAGCGTCCCTTCGTGGAGTTACTCCATCTAAACTGCCAGCTATGCATGCTGGCCTCTCTCGCCTTGGAACGCTGGACATCGTTCTGTGCAATAATTGCAGCTTCTTTTGCTAGTATGTCTATAGGGTATAGACTGGCAATTACTAGTGCGGCCTCATCCGATACGGTTTTAAACGCACAGCATACTCTCAGCGCGCACAGACGGTAAGTCGACTTGATGCAGCGAAAATACGACTGATGTTCTATAGCGTGGTGCCACACAGGAGCGCCGTAGAGAATTTGGCTCCTTACGACGCACGCAAGTAGTTGTCGCCGCCGTTGCTTTGGACCACGTGAGTTCAGCATTATGCGTGATAATGCTGTCACAGTCGCTGATGCCTTTTCGTTTGCGTATTCAATATGATTTTTAAACGACAGTCTTCGATCTATCATAATCCCCAGGTACTTTATTGCTTGTAGTGTGATGATATCGTGACTACCGCTTCTTATTATAGTGTGCTCCACTTTTTTCCTGCTTGATATCAGCACTGACTCTGTCTTCTGCTCCGCTAGCTGCAAGCCATTTTTGTCCAGCCATCTTTTCACGCTGCTTATACTTTCGTTTGTTTTTGTGCGTATATCGTCTAGTTGCTTAGCAGTAACAACCAGGGCTATGTCATCAGCAAAGCCAAATATTTTTACACCTTCCGGGAATCTAAGGCGTAGAATGCCGTCATACATAATGTTCCATAGCAGGGGGCCTAGCACTGAACCTTGTGGAACGCCGCCTGTAACCTTTAGTTTCTTAGTGCCGGCCGACGTTTCGTACTCTAGCGTTCGATTTTCGAAGTAACTTCGTATTAACCTTGTAAGGTATTTTGGCACTCCGATTCGATCAAGCGCATCTAGTATTTTTGCCCAGTTGGCAGTATTGAATGCGTTCTTTATGTCCAGTGTTACTATAAGACAGTACTCTTTGGTTCCTGACAGCCATCGGGTGCCACTTATGGCGTCTTGGGCTACCTTTTTCACCGCCTCCACTGCGTGAACGGTGGATCTTCCTTTCCTAAAGCCAAACTGATTCTCAGATATGCCTCCTAATGCCATTACTTCCCCTTCGAGGCGGTGGTAGATGACTCTCTCTAGGACTTTGCCTGCCGAGTCGAGTAGGCATATGGGCCTGTAGCTAGATGGTAGGCTTAGGTAGCAGTACCAATTTTTGGTGTTTCCATATCGTTGGAAATGTACCTTCTGCTAGACACGAATTAAACAGGTTCGTGAACACTGGTGTAGCATGTTCAAATGCTACTTTAAGTACTTTGTTAGGTATCGCATCTGGTCCGGGCGACTTGCTCTCCTTGAGCCCGTTGGCTGCCTGGAGAATTTCTTCGTCCGTTACTTCTCCAAATGATTGCAGTATGTCACTCGAAATAGAGGAAACTAGTTTCCTTTGGACAGGAAAAAGAGTTGTTACCACTTGCTCCAGGAACATAGGGCATGTTGGTGTAGACTCCCTGCCTGTTTTTAATTTTTTAGTCACAATCTTGTATGCGGTCCCCCACGGGTTATTCTCTGCATCATCGCAAAGTTCTAGAAAACATTGACGCTTGCTTTGCTTGATAGCCATTTTGAGGGAGCGTCGAGCCGATTTGAATTTTGCTCTTAGTTCCTCGAAATCAGCTCTACCTCTTGAACGTTGAAAGTTCCTTCGAGCTTTGATGCACTCCTTTCGTAGTGAACTTATATTTTCGTTCCACCAGTACGTGGCAGATTGATGCCTGGATTTCATTTTCCGTGACATTGATGTGTCACAAGCCGCCCGTAAGTCGTTCATTATTGCAGTAGCCATGTCATTCGCACGCCCGCTGTGCTCAGTTCTAGGGAACATTTCCATGAATACTTCTTGGTCGAATGTGTTTACTTTCCAGCCTTGACGCTTTGGACGGGGTTTCTTAGTTGGCCGTTCTCCCTCGCTCATTGTAACATCTATTAATATCGCCGAGTGGTCACTTTGAGTGTAACATTCGCTGATTTTCCAATCGGAAAGCCTATAAAGGTTGGAGCTAACAAATGTTATATCGATTACGGAACCGCGGCCGTTTTTAGAAAAGGTGTTTTCACTGCCTGTGTTTAGCAGGACTACATCTAAGCAAGCGAATGCTTCAAGCAGAGCTCTGCCTTTTGGAGTAGTCCGCTTTGAGCCCCATTCTATTGCCCAGGCATTGAAATCTCCTGCGATCATGAAGCGCGGTCTGTTAGTTGCATCCATGGCTATTTTCTCGACGATTTCTTCAAATCTGTCTAGCGGAGTGCTTGGTGGTATATAGCAGCTGTAAACATATATGTCACCGGCTTTCGCACATACGAATCCATTTTCTTTTATTACGGCTTCCACGTGTAAAGGCTGTTGTCCGCAGGATCAAGTTGCGGTCTTGCTACAAACACTTTGTATCCAGTTTGCTGATTTTTCTTTATATGGCTCACTCAGTAGCGCAATATCTACTTTCAGCTCAAGCACAGATTGCGCGAGCAAATCTTGTGCAGCTTCGCAATGATTTAAGTTTAGTTGGAGGAATCTCATCGCTGTGTCATCTTCTGTATTGCTTCCTTGTATGCAGGACATTGATTTCCTCCTGTAGGATGATCGTATCTGCTAGTTCCCCTTTTTACGCATAATAAGCACTTTGGTACATTGTTACATGTTTTCGCTACATGCCCTGCAGCACCACATTTAAAACATGCACTTCTAAAGTCACCTTTGCTGTATGTATGTACATATGTAGATACATATGTATGTAAGAATTCCAGCCATATATTTATACCCAGAAGGAATTTGTCTAAATCTTCCATTTATAAGGTATTACCGAACAGCTTCTAAAGGTGCGTTTATGTCGATTCGGAGTAAGAAAAACTGCAACGAAAATTGTGAATAGAAAGAGAAATTGTGCAGAGAGTAAGTCCCTTTAAACCAGGGATAAGTAGGCCATAGCACTTTTTTGCGGAGTCGATTCGCAGATATTTGCGACCCAATGTAGCGGAAACGACTCTGCGCTCTCCGACAGAATTTCTCTCACAACTTTGCTGATTATTACTTTAGACACTCCTGTAAGTACCCTGCAGCGAAAGTAACCAGTTGCAAACTAGAATTATACCAGTTTGCAGGGTACAGTCAACTACTTGCCCGCCTGTAAATTTCCCATGTAAACATCTGGTATTTTTCGTGTGTTAATGTCCTACGAAATGGCAATTGTCTTCCTCTGCATAAGCTCATACCAGTTAAATACCAGTTTGTATGGGTCAGAAAAATACTAGTAGCATCTAAATCAGCGAATACCAGTTTAGGTATGCAAAAAAAAATAAATTTTGAAGTCTATTAATTTCATGTGTAATTCATTATATTCATTCATTCAATAAAAATAAATATTGCTTAGATATACATAGGTGGCAGTTCAGTTTTATAAGCAAAAATTAAACGTAAGATATATATTCAGTAACTCAAAAACAAAAACAGACTCATTATATAAAAATTCAGGCACTCAGGAATCTTAAAAATATTTCTTAAATTAAATAACTAATAAGGTAACATTTAAGTTTAAAAACAAAGAACAGTAATTAAAAAAAAAACTCATTATATAAAAACTCAGGCACTCGTTTTTCACTTCCTTTGCTTTTTTTTTTTTTGAAAATACTCCTTTTTGTTCAATTGCGATGCTTTTCCCAGCTGGACTTCATCAAATTTCTTTATACAGGATAAAATAAACAGGTAGGATGCTACTTTTGGACATTTGATAAACTAGTATTTTGATAACTAGTTTGTGATTCAACTGCTTTTAACTGGTATAATACTAGACAAAATAAACTGGTATGGTATTGCCATACGAATGCCAGTTAATATACTACAATTTTGGCATACTACTTAGCTGTTTCGCTGCAGGGCACTTCTTACTATTTGGTTGCTTGCTTTTCCGACAGGGTAAGAATATGATGTATTGTAGAACAGTTTTCCACCATCCCTTGTCAAGTTTGGTCTCGAACGTTCCGGAGTTCTGGAGAACGAAAAAACACACTGAAGATGGCGCATATTAGACCAAACCGGTTTGTGTTCAAACCAAACTTGTTGACAAGAGATGACGGAGCATCGTTCCACAATACATCATACATCTTACTGCTACCTTCTTACACATATGCACAATTGAAGCAAACACTTCAACACTTGAAAACCCCGTCCATTAGACACTTGTTGCAAAAATGATATTTGGAAACCTTGAGCTCCAGACATCGGTGACAATACATACATACATACGAATTGTAAAAACATTATTTCAATAATAAGTTTTTAAAGTAGCGGTTAATAAAATATCAACTATCCCACCATCTCTCTGGCAAAGCAAGCATATCTTTTCGCTCTCCTGTCTCTGAGCGTTCGTTTGGCGGTTTTTCGATGAGCGGTTTTGCAAAGGCATCGTCGCTATTGTGAATCTCTGAGAGAATGCTATCTTAATATATATTTTAGCGCAGACAACGTTTTCATGTCGACGTTAAAAAGCAATTTACTTTTTTAGCATTCAAAGCTTGCTTCTTCAAAAAAGTAATGTTTGTGCTGACAGAAAAATAAAAAAGTTTATAAATGAGAATTTAGCTTAGTAAATGTATAAAAAACAATATCATCGTATAGTCAGGAATGTTTGTTCCAAAGGCATAATTATATTTTATTGTAGGGAAAAGCATCAAAAGCCGAAATGTGTGAGACTTCAACCCGCTAAACCTAACCTACTCCCGCCAGAGGCCACTCCTACGCAACCATCGGTCAAGTATTACTTCGTTGGCGGGCGGATACATTAAAGGTCTACTTTCAACTGAAAGGACTACCAATGCCTACTGTTCACATGACCTCTGGCCGTTGCCCGCCCCTCCTCGTATTGCTGCAGCAGCCTCCTCACGCCACATCAACATTCATGCAATGCAAAGGTGAAGTGCCACAATTTGTGCAACGAATTTCTACCTACCTTGGTCAGATTATCTCTCTTGGGCTAATACTGACGCTGACGCGTCGCTAACTGCGTTGCACATGACAGACGACTGACACATTAGTGCAGTCAAGTTTTCCATCGAAACTCTAGTCCCCGCGATTTCATTCAGTCGTCATCGCACAACAGAGAAAGGAGGGCAGTTAAAAAAAACACACGTGTTCTGCGTCCTCTACAACGTCTGGAGACATAGGACAGAAAGTACTGTCGTTGCACTTGAATGTGTAGAGGTACGCCCTGAAGCACCCTTGTCCGCTAAGAAACTGAGTAAGGTGGAAATTGAGGCCACCCTGATCTCTATCTGCGCAACTATTCATATTAGGAATTAACCTAAAAATTCATTGACTTTTAAGCGAGGTTTACCAGCGTTCCTGCCACAATAGGCGACCTTTTTCCTTTCTTCAATTCTGTTCGAGCTTAGCACCGGTTTCGTTACACTGTATATTTTCTAGTTCTAGGGCTATACTGTCAATCGACGGAAGGTTTGCTAAAACTTCCGCAGCATCACTATAGATTATAGTATAGACTGTTCGAAAAGCATTTTTTACTCTGGGAGCGGGCATGCGGTATACGGCGTCTAACTCCTTTGCTCAGATCGATGTAGTGTATAAAATGGCAGATTTTATTGTCCTGGCTAGCAGATGTCGGCGAGTTGAGCGCACACAACCTTTATTTGCCATCATGCTTGAGAGGCCGCCACATATTGGTTGCGCCTTTTCAGCGGCATAGTTTAAGTGCTCCCTGAAGCTCAGTCTGGGATCTATTACCACACCCAGATAGTTTAGTGATTGCTGCGAATTTATCTCACACTCACCAACCATGAGAGGTACTCATATTTTCGCGCACTTTTCTTGTGCTTAATACTTAGCAGTAAACTAGTTTTGTACAATGTTAAATCTACGCAAATAAAGTATCAATTAGAAAGAGAGTCAAATGGCAGCACTAGTGTATGTGGTTAACCGTGTTTTTGGTACCCTTTTCGACAATCTACCCGTAGACGCCAACAGCGAAAGCTAAAGGCTTGATATCATTAAGGCTTAAAGAAAATTTCCATAATTATTACAAAAAAAAGTTAATTTTCATGCAAATAGTGTGTACTACAGTAAAAACTTCGGTACAAAAATCATGGATTTTATGCTTTTGCTTTCTGTTCAACTTTTACATAGACACATCCAGCCTAACGAGCTGATATCTTTAAATTGCAATCAACAAGCAGCGCTTTATTAGTTTGCCTTTTGATTTTGCTTACTTATCTCTAGTGTTGTTTTGTTTTACGTAATGAAGGTGAATAGTGTTCTTGTTATTTTCATAACTCAAATATTACATTTTGCATGCTTTTTCATTGTTCATTTGGTTTTGTTTTTCTGTTTTTTTCTTTGCTCTCCCTGGAGATAAAAAAGATACAAATACATTATATTTTATTAACATGCTTTCATAGATTTAACTTTTCGCCATAAAATTCCACAATCTTATTACTAAATATTATACAAACATAAATATGTATGTATGTATGTACATATGTGTATTAAACTGCGCTCCAAATAACCCAAAACGTTTTCATTTTTGACGTAATTCACCCTCTTTTTTTGGCTTATTTACTACATAGCAAACGTTTATGGAACATCAGATTTCCTCAGTCAAATATATGTATTTCATAAATAGTCATAAATAGTTTTTTATGCGACATA
This sequence comes from Urophora cardui, assembly GCA_960531455.1. Lineage (NCBI taxonomy): Eukaryota > Metazoa > Arthropoda > Insecta > Diptera > Tephritidae > Urophora > Urophora cardui. The sequence goes on from OY482673.1 coordinate 48,663,145, forward strand.
GTAAAGTCATACCAATACTTGATACATACATACATACACACATATATGTAACTGTTATAAAATATGATGGAGTGGTAATCTGTTGAAGTTTTCGTTGAATTACAAGACAAACAAGTTAAAGGTATTGTTGTGATTGTTACGGGTTACTTCGGGGTTATACGCCGTCAACGGCTAAGTAGAGAATATACAGAGATGGGGCAACAGCAATACATTTTTTTTTTTCTTTTGACAGTTTACTTATGTGTTTGCGCCTGCCAAGGGAATATGCCAATAGCGAACTAGAAATAAACAAACAAATAAAAAAAAAATAGAAGGAAAAAAAGTTTTAACTAAAATGATTTTGTTTGTGTCGTTTGTTATGATTCTGTTGATATTGTTGTTTTCGTTATTACTTTTGTTGCTTTTATTTATGTTTCCATAATTTAATTCTTCACATGTCATCAGTTTTTATGTTGGTTATTAAATTTTGTTTGCGCTTTGACTTTTGTGAACAACAACAAACTAAAACTCAAAGTCTAAATCTAATAGCCTTTCATGGTGTGGCGTAAAAGCCGAGAGGGGTGTTAGCTGGCAGCAATTTAAGTAGTGATGAAAAGATTTTCATTCATAGATGAGTGTTTGTAATCGTGGGGGAGGCACAAAAGTCGTGAATGAGTGAGTAAATTGTTACAGTTATCTTTTGGCCTTATTAATGTTTTGTTGGTCTTTGACTTGAGATGCGTATGCATATAAAACGGTGGCAATATTATGGGATCAAGCGATGGATTTGTTGTTGGCTTGGATATATGTACTGAATGATATAGTTTATTTGTAGAGTTAAATTCTTAAATTTTTCCGTATATATATTTGCATAGATGTGTATGCAAAAAAATATGCGATTAATCTCTAAAGGGATTTGTCCTGGATTTTAATCTTTCGGGTACAATTTTGAATGCAATTCGTAACTCTGCGCGTCGAATTTAAGATTTAAATTTGCCAATTAAGTCCCTCGGTATATCTAAATCGCCTCAAATGGATCCTAAGGGCATTATTATGCAGTTATATTTAACATTATACACGCATACGGAGAATCAGTCGCTTATTGAGTCACATCGCTTGATATCAATACACATCCACACATCATCTATATCTTCTATATTATTAATACGCTAACATAAATTTTGTTCCATATTCTCCGTCGAAACTACTGAAGCGATTTTAAAACTAAATAGAACTGCGCCAATTTTCATAAAAATTGGTTGGAAAATGCGTCCACAATCGTCGTTGGAAAATTGCCGTGTGGTTGTTTTTGCATGCTTTTGCACACAACAGAGCTGTCTCAAGCGCAATCATATGTCGGGGAATTTGTGCTTGCTCGCCAAACTTACCATGCAATTATGAACATGTTTTGGCTGGAAGTGGTGTGTAGTTTCAAAGAAGTAGAAACGTACGAAGGTAGCAAAAGCACTACAACAAAAACACAAAGTCAAGGACTAAGAAGGATAAGAAATAATAAATAGGAAGGAAATTGAGGAAAGAAAAGAGCAGAAATAGAAAGAAAGAAGTAGGTAGGAAAATTTGGAAGACGAGTAACGACAATAACACCAACAACAACAACAACAAAATAGTAGCAGTCACAGCAGCAACAAAAGGAGCAGCAACAACAGGAACAACAACAAAATAGTAACAGTGACAATAACAACAAGTAAAAGCGCGACTGTCTTCGGCCGTACCGAAGACTTCACATATTTCATGAGTGGGGAAATGAAAAGTTACCTATGTATACATAACCTGATTTAGTATAATTTATAATTTCAATTCTGTTGGTTATTTATGGAAGGAGTTATTAGAAAAATGGTGTTTAAATGGAGAAGTTATACCCCAAAATGTCCATATCTGAACAATCGGTTGTATGGGAGCTATATGTTATAGTGGTTAGATCTTGACAATTTTCGGTAACTCTATTTGAGCCGATATGGGTACAAATACTTCAAAATTTCACGCCGTTAACTATTTAAATGGAGAAGTTATACCCCAAAATGTCCATATCTGAACAATCGGTTGTTGTCGAACTATGTGCTATAGTAGTCCGATCTTGACAATTTTCGGTAACCTTGTTTAGGCCAACATGGGTACAAATACTTCAAAGTTTCATGTCCTTAGCTGTTTAAATGGGGAAGTTATGCAGAAATTACACCCCAAAATTTTCATGTATATCTGAATAATCGGTTGTTTTCTATATGTTATAGTGGTCCGATTCGGCCGGTTCCGACAAATAATCAGCTGCATATAACAGCATATCTGTATTCCAAATTTCATTCAGATATATCGAAAACTGAGGGACAAGTTTGCGTTCACACAGACGGACGGACGGACAGACAGACACACGGACAGGCGGACATGGCTTAATCGACTCAGCTCGTGATTCTGATCATATCGGTATATATTTTGGTGGGTCCCCCACGCTTCCTTCTGGTACTTTCGACAAAAATTTTTTGGCACAAAGTTATAATACCATTTATTCTCATGAAAGGTATAAAAAACCATTATACAAAAACTATATCTGCACCTTAGTCATAAGAAAACATCTAGAAAAACTGTCGAGTTTCGACAGTAGGCAGCACTCTGGTCTCAATTATAATGTCACTGTGATGACCAAAACTCACCTATATAGAAAGTCATCATTACTATATTACATTATCATCACATCACATGGACATCATCACACGGTTATCATTACATGATCATCATCATATTATCATCGTCTCATGAACAGCGTCACACGATCATCGTCAAATGGTCAGCGTCACATGAACATCATCACATGATTATCGTTAAATTAACATCATTACATCGTTATCATCACAAGATCATCGTCACATGGTCAGCGTCGCATGAACATCATCATATGGTTATCATTACATGATCATTGTCACATGGTCAACGTCACATGATTATCGTTACATTAACATCGTCACATGGTTATCATTATCTATATGATCGTCATCAGCAGCAACATATTTTAGTAATTTGGCTCTTCAAAGGAATCGCTTAAGGCGATAAATTTTTTCTATATAAAGGGAATTATCAGAAAGTTACCTGTTTATCATACGATCATAATATACCAGGAAGCGTAAGGCAGATCGTCATTGAAGACACTCATATTTACATCAAAACGACCTATTGGAAGATCACTATGAACTGCAAGATTCTCTTGGGAATATAAAATTTCCAGTGTTTCTTACTTCCATATCAATTCTCTGCTAATACTAATTTACTTAATCGAATACAATGCACTAATCGCTCGAATAACTAAAGCCAATTCCCATATACCTATAAAACAACCAATGTGTGAGATGATTTTGCATGCAATTTGAACATTTTCATCACACAATACAAAGCCTGAAAAAAAACCATAAACAATACATCAATACAATAACAAAAGTTTTGCGAAAGCTCAAAGGCTCAGTCAAATTTGCGTAAAATTTGCAAATTGAGCGATATAAATGCATTAAGGCAATTGTCTGAGTTAACCGTAGAAATGACAGCCACACTCACTCGCTGCTGCCAAATATCATAAAGTGTCAATTGAGTGCGGCAACAACAGCGACCATTACAAATACAAACACACTCGTACATAAATTGTACATATTTGACAGCTTAAAGTGAGTTTAACTGGTTGACCGCCAACAGCTGATGGGCGATGTGGGTGATTATTTGTCGTTGCATCGAATTTTAAGGCAGATAATTGAATTATTGCAGTCAACTGGTTGCTTGCAACGAATGTAGCAAAGTGTAGAATATGTACAGACATACATATAGTATGTATATGCATCGCAGCAGACCGCAATACTGTCAGTTCAGGAAAGTAAAACGCATAAATCGAAAGTCATGCAAAAATTTAAAAAAAAAAAAAGAAAATGCATAGTGAAGAGGATTTTGAGTTGAAGCAGGCGCCGCAGACAAAACAAGGTTTTTTTTTTGTTTGAGCATTTGAGAAGTGCTGCCGATGGTGAAGGGTGTTGTTTGTGGCGATGGAGTCTCGACTTTTGGCTGGCGACCGGAACAACAGCAGTTGCAACAAAGCAAAGCGAAGCATAACTGCAAATAGATGGCCATAAAGTAAAAAATGGAAAATCCCTAAGGGTAGTTGTGCCATTTTTTTTTGCCCGCATTTTTTGTAGGAACAAGTGTTTGGCATTTTGGCGTGGTTGTTTTCACTTTGTGTGTATGTATGTGTGTGTGTATAATATGGCTAATAGAATTGGGCATAGAACAAGGCTTATTGGAAATAAATCTTTGGCTTACCTTTTTTCAGAGTACGTAACTTCGTTTGTTATTTTTATTATCACTCTAAAAAATTTTAAATTATATGAAGTTGGCTTTTTTTTTAATTCCAATTATCTCATGATTTATGAAAGACTTAGTCTGAAAATGGAATTCTATTAGCTGAGCACAATGCTCAGGTCTACACCTTTTCCAGTTTAAATTCAGAAAGTTACAATTGAAGTTCAGAATTTCCAATTGAAGTTCAGAAAGTTACAACTGAATTTCAGAAAATTACAATTGAAGTTCAGAAAGTTACAATTAAAGTTCAGAATATTACAATGGAAGTTCATTTGGAAATTCTGAACTTCAATTGTAATTTTCTGAACTTCAATTATAACTTTCTGAACTTAAACTGGAAAAGGTGTAGTTTGAAATTTTAATTTTTTTATTTCTAAAAAGCACTAAGTCAAAAATTTCAAACTCAAAATAACAACAAAAATTCTTTGTTTTGAGATGCAAAAATATTTGGGGGTTTTATCTACTAAGTACATGAATATAAGTTTTTCTTTATGAGTTGGAGAATACGACACCAAGAATATTGTTGCACTGTGTAATCATGCATTTGTACTGGAGCAGAAGTCTAAGCCGATATTTTTTTTTATTAATCAAGATTATTTTGATTTATGCAGCTTTATTTATATCTATTCCAAATATTTTATGCCATAATGGCATGCAAGCGAGCGAAATAAGCTTTCTGCTCACACTAGCTAGACATAAAGAAGGAAAGCTTTGATATGAAAACTAGTTTGATCTGAAATAATATTATTTCATCGAAGCTAATTAAATTTATTTAATGGACTGATATAACAACAATTTACTACACTTACATATATACATACATACTCATATAATCAATGTCAATTATTATACAGTTATTTTTGTTGTTGTGTGCAATCGACTAATCTATTAGCCAAGTTATTACAACATTCCAATTCTACACAATTTTCACTTCGATGGCAGTAGACAAAAATAAATACATACAAAGATGAGGGAAACTAAATCGCATTTTATTATGTTTTATGAAAGTGAGAAATATAAAATGTTTATGTATGTTAGGGTGGGGCGATTTGTATGGAGGGAAATTAAACGATACCGCGCTATCGAAATTTGGATTCCTCTCATTTTTCTGAGTAGAAAACTCCTGCACGACATTTGTCTAAAATTAATTTTGATGTTCCGGAATTTGGTTTTTATGAACCAAGACGAATTTTTGAAAATAAAAATTGGGCAAAAATCGACAAAAAAATATCCAGGCCAATATGCACATCAATATGAAGCAGAATTTCGTGCTGAATCCAGATATGAAATCCGAATTAAAATCGGATGATCCGTTTTTGAGATATAGGCTGATTTCCGGTTATGGAGGCTGAATGCCTAAAATCGCATATTTTCGCTATTATCTCTTGTTGCGTACAATACATCTTAAATTTTTTTGCAAACTTCTTTAAGATAAGCCAATTAAATATTTGAACAGTATTTTAAAATATTAATTTATCTTGCGGTATAGGAAAACTAGAATGCAATCTTTTTTCCTTGGCCCAAAATCGCGGTATGGGTTCCCTATGTTATAGTCATTTGATACCGATTATTTTCGCCGTCAGCGCTTTGTGTACAATAAATGCTCTAAATACAAAATTTCAGAATTTTAGCTGCAAAAATTGAAGAGTTATAACCCAAAACGTAGACGTAGATATATATATTCAGCATAAAATTCTGCTTCAATTCGATGTGCATATTGGCCTGGATATTTTTTTGGCGATTTTTGCCCAATTTTTATTTTCAAAAATTCGTCTTGGTTCATAAAAACCAAATTCCGGAACATCAAAATTAATTTTAGACAAATGTCGTGGAGGAGTTTTCTACTCAGAAAAATGAGAGGAATCCAAATTTCGATAGCGCGATATAGGTTAGTAAATCGCCCCACCCTAATGTATGTATGTATGTAAGAATGTATATGTGTGCGTTTTGTTATGACAAATCAATTTCAGAAACCATAAATTGAATGATTGCAATTTTTGGAATTGCTGTTATCTGTACCTCTGTACTGCTGTACCTGATGGATTCCTATGAAAGGGCGAATGAATTTGTCGCATGCCTGCGGCTTTTCGACAATTTTCTATACAATCGTATGTATGTATGTATGTACTCTTTACAGTCATATATTCATTTATACGAAGGTATGTATGTATATACGGAGTTACTTGGATTGTGATACAAATTGCAATTATGATTGGAAGTCAAAGTAAATTACTTATAAATTGTAATAGAGAAGAGAGATTAAAACCTAAATTCGTTAGTTGCGTGCAAGAAGAAAACAATAGACTGAGAGTCAGTTTATTGTCGGTCAGTTTTTGGGGTGCTACATTTATGTACACAATTTCTGACGGTCGCCATTTTTGATGTGTAAACACCTTTGCTGTAGCTACGAGTGATTTCGAAAAACAGGTAAAGTTTACGCGTAAACATGTAAATGCGTAAACATGTAAATGCGTAAACCGTAAATGACCTTGGCATTGTCGGTGGTAGGTAGGTGCTAGGCATGTATTTACAAATGCTTGCATGCATAGTCGAAGCGAAGCGAAGTTGATGTTGTTGTTGTTGCAACAATGCGACAAATAGGCAAAATAAAAAGGACCAACCTGTTTGAACATGTATGCAAATGTATGGATATGCATTTTTCTGAGCAATATTGGGATCAAATGAAAGTTTTTGAGCAGGACTTCGATATGAAGCTCTTTTCATTGTGACCCCTAGACCGGGTCTCCAAATATGGGTCAAAACGAGGACCCGGATGATCTTCCATGTTTCTGAGCAATATTGGTATCAAATGAAAGGTTTTGAGCAAGGCTTCTACAGGGAGCTCTACTCTTTATGAGTCCTAGGTCGGGTCCCGAGATATGGGTCAAAACGAGGACCCGGATGATCCTTGAATGTTTCTGAGCAAAATTGGGATCAAATGAAAGTTTTTGAGCAGGACTTCGATATGAAGCTCTTTTCATTGTGACCCCTAGGCCGGGTCTCCAGATATGCGTCAAAACGAGGACCCGGATGATTCTTGAATGTTTCTGAGCAAAATTGTTCTCAAATGAAAGGTTTCGAGCAAGCCTTCTACAGGGAGCTTTAATGTTTATGGTTCCTAGGTCGGGTCCGGAGATATGGATCAAAACGAGGACCCGGATGATCTTGTATATTTCTGAGCAATATTGGTAACTAATGAAAGGTTTTGAGCTGGCCTTCTACAGGGAGCTCCATTCTTTATGATTTCTAGGTCGGGTCCCGAGATATGGGTCAAATCGAGGACTCGGATGATCTTGCATGTTTCTGAGCAATACTGGTATCAAATTAAAGGTTTTGAGAAGGACTTCGATATGAAGCTCTTTTAATTGTGACCCCTAGGCCGAGTTTCCAGATATGGCTCACAACGAGGACCCGAATGATCCTTGAATGTTTCTGAGCAATATTGGTATCAAATGAAAGGTTTTGAGCAGGACTTCAACACAGAGTCCCGAGATATGGGTCAAACGTGGACCCGAATGAGTTTGCATGTTTCTGAGCAAAACAAATCAAAATCAGAAATCAAAAATCAAAAATTAGAAATCAAAAACCAAACAACAAAACAAAGAAAAACAACAAAATGTAGCAGTGACAATGACAACAAAAAATTTTAAAAACGATAGTCGCATTTTAATTAAAGGAACAATGGAAAGGGAATAAAAATTCGATTTCGAAACTGTTTACACATCAATGTTCATGAGTACTCGTTACTCACGCTTTCTTTATTTTTTTTAAATATGTAGTTGGTTTGGTTGATAATGGTGATGATGATGATGATGATGATGATGATGATGATGATGATGATGATGATGATGATGATGATGATGATGATGATGATGATGATGATGATGATGATGATGATGATGATGATGATGATGATGATGATGATGATGATGATGATGATGATGATGATGATGATGATGATGATGATGATAATGATGATGATGACGATGATGATGATGCTCGTGATGATGATGATTATTATAATAATGATTTTGTTGTGGTTTTTGTTGCTATTGTATGTTGTTATTGTGGTTGTTGTAATGTTTAATTTGTTTAAATAGATAGAAAGTGTGTATATTTGATTGAAAATTATATCTTCGTTTTAATAATTTCTTAATTTTTAAGCTTTTTATGACCAGTTTTTTAAGGAAAATGTGGTTTAAAAAATGAATATTCTTTTTGGTAGAAATTATACGTTGATCTTTTTATCGCAGTTACGTATACGCCGTGACTCCGATCGTAATATGTTGTATATATGTATGTATGTTTATGCCGTAGAGCAGAACAATAACAAAGAATATACATATGTAGATACATATGTATGTATGTAAATACTTTATGTATTAGAATTTTATTGTACTTTTGGGTAGAAGCCTCTTATGCCAACTGCGAACAAGGACTTCATTCGATTACTTCAATACAAACTTTTTTTTTTTTAATTGAACAAATCGGCCAAAAGTCTAAGAGCGAAATAAATTGCAAACATTTAATTTAATTTTATAAATAAATGATCCTTGAAAAATGCCATAAAATTTGTTGTACCGTAGTGTAATATCAGTGCCTTTTTGTCTAACTATAAAAACTAAGTGCAATTGTGAGGCTGAGTCGAAATAGCACCCGTGTGAAGAAAGACTTATGTTTATATATGTATGTATACACAGAAACACACATGTTCTCCTATATGTATATACATTTGTACATATGAATATATGTATGTATACACGTATATATGTAGCTACAGGCACATTAATTTATTCTTTCTCAACATTCATACACAATACATTTAAGTTTGGTATTGAATTTCGTCCGTTTAACGAATCTATAATATTACATTTCTGTAAATGCTTATGCGCACTCATGTGGTATCTACACATGAACTCACATACATGTTGTGCAAAAAAAAAATAACAAAATTAGAACTATGAAAGCAACAATAGCATTTATTATAGTACAAACAACAAACCAATAAGTAAAAGCGCAGGAAAAAACAATTTCTAATACGATATGATACGACTACGACGGTGACGACGACGACATAGATAACAACAAAGCTCTTTCATTCGCTGCTCACTTACCACTCACTCGCCATCCATTCAACTTAACTAGTGAATTGATGCTGTTCTGATTTTATGTACATATACATATGTATCTTTGTTTGGCTGTGTATTGTAGTAAGTGTGTTAGCTCGATTAGTGAATGGTTGAGTGGGTGGGTGGGGGGTGTGAATGGACGGCTGTGCATTGTTTCCTTACAAATGTGCCACACATTTAGCGCAACGGGTCAATTTACAGACAAAAGCGTGAGCATGAATTGAACACATAGAGACATAGATATGCATGTGCATATACATATGTATGTATGTTTAAGCATATGTATGTAAACAAGTAGATACCCTGCAAAAAAATGTGCGATTAATACCGAAAGATATTTGTCCCGGATTGATCTCTTTCGAGAACAATCGGTCCACAATTAGTCCCCGATTGTTCCCGTACGGGTATAAATGTAGACTAATTGTAGACCAATAGTTCCCGAACGGATATAAATGTAGACTAATTGTAGACCAATTGTTCCCTAACGGGTATCAATGTAGATTAATCGCTTTCATCCTCAACGGGTACAAATGTAGATCAATCGCTTACATCCCGAACGGGTACAAATCTAGATTCCTTAAATGTAGAAATTTTACAAAAATATGCAATGTATTTAAAAAATTGTAGAAGAACCGGTAAAACGAATTGGACACCCTTTCTTTTAATAACAATGTTGAATAATAATTTTAACAAAATGTTGAGTAAAATATTCTATGAAAATATCCTTTACATTACGCTCATATAATGCATACTAAAAACTTCAATTTTTTTTATTTATTTATTGAGATTTTTTTTTTCAAAAGTAAAACATTATATAATCTTTATTTATATATGCATGAACATTTACATACAATTTTTTAAAGATTGTTATTAAAAATTGCCTTGGCCAAAAACTTGGAAAAATCTACATTTGTACCCGTTCGTGCTGGAAGCGATTGATCTACATTTGTACCCGTTGTGGATGAAAGCGATTAATCTACATTTATACCCGTTCGGGATGTAAGCGATTGATCTACATTTGTACTCGTTGGGGATGAAAGCGATTAATCTAAATTTGTACCCGTTCGGGATGTAAGCGATTGATCTACATTTGTACCCGTTCGGTATGTTAGTGATTAATCTACATTGGTACCCGTTCGGGTATACAAGTTGAACAATTAGTCTCTTCATAGGACATGCTCGAACAAATGCGATCAATTCACTCCATATAAAGGGATGTAAAATTGTATTAGTCGCATGCTCCCTTGCGATTGATCCCGGACACGTCCCGGATTAATCGCATTTTTTGCAGGGTATGTACACACATACTTATATAAATTCAATAACCCAGCAGGGCTTTCTCTTACATGTAATGGGTAAAATCATCGAGAAATCTTGATTCATCGCTTACACTTTCGAATACGGATTGCATTACTTTAACATAGGCATGTCATTGGCGGTATTGTCTTACAATATGGTAGACAATAATGCATTATAAAGTCGCTACTAATATTGGGAAAAGTAAGCTGTTACAAGTAATAAGTTCTTTCACTGGTATAAGTAATTGCATATATCACACAATCCAGTATAGTAATCTACTTATAATGTATTATAATGAAAACTGGCAAAATAAACGAGAACGAGGGTAAATTGCTTTACAAAATGGCTATTTACAAAAATTTAAATCAATGTAGGCTTTGCAAAATATATCGGCAGTGTTCCAAATCTTTTCGCTTATTTTATGCAATACAGGTAAGCGAAAAAATGATTTTAAAACTATGAGTGAGCAATTTATGCCGAAAACAAATAGCAAACACAATGAATAAAGAATCAAAACATTCCTTGCAAAATGTATTACAAAAAAGAAAAACACTATTTGAATAATATTTATTACACTATGTATTTGCACAGGTATTGGCTTATTTAAAAAATTTTCAACGATAGAATAACGCGACTAACCACGACAGTTTTATAATGAAAACTGGCAAAATAAACGAGAATGAGGGTAAATTGCTTTACAAAACTGATATTTAGAAAAATTAAAATCAAAGCAAAGCGTTTGCAAAAAAATAACGGCAGTACTCCAAACCTTTTCGATTATTTTCTGCATTACCAGTAAGCGAAAAAATAATAATTTTAAAACTGTCGCATTACAAGTAATGAGCAAAGTAAGCGAAGGAGTGTTTCTTAGCTATTTGTAATGCGTTATTTCATTGAATACAATTTCAAGCCATTACCAAAATATGGAAAACCCCTGCTGGGAACTTTAACTACTTATATGTACCTACTAAGTATATATTTTTCTACATACATATGTACATATGTAGATGCATATATCGCTAGCTTAGAGTGCAAACTGTGTAAGTCCATTTTTATGAAAAAGTGTTTTTAAGTGTAGAAGGCTAGAAAAATCAAATACGCACCACGCTGAACAAGTCAGTGATACTTGTCATATTTCTACTCGTTGTTATTCAGTGTTAGGCAAATTGTGTAAGTCCAAAAAGCGAAGAAAATTGTGTAAGTCCAAAATATTTACATGAACAGAAATTTTTTTTCATTTTGAAATTTTTTTATTTTTTGTTTTTTATCTCCTACAAAATTTGAAAAAAGGACTTACACAATTTGCACTCTAAGCTAGCGATATACCCTCTGGTGTTTAAAATGGCAACTCAAGCTATTTGACTAGTTACAAATGCATTCAATGTATACCTATTTATTGAATTTTCATTAAGTCGGTTTCGAAGATATTTGTATGTTATTGTATGAGCGCTTGCAATGATTCTTGGGGGCTGAATTATTCCAATACAGCATGAAAGGCCTCTACCCCATATACATACATATGTAATTAAACCACCAAATTCCTTTGCAATACTACGTAAATATTTTTTCAATTTTTTGCTGAGTTTTTTTTTCCAAATATATAAACAGAATGTTATAATTATGGAAGCTAAAAATATGCACGAAAAATTTCAAAATATGCATGCTAGTATGCCCGAAAAATAACTGAAATATGCTCGTAAATATGCACGAAAAAATCTCATTATATGCATATATGCCTAAAACATACCTGAAATATGCTCAAAAAATGTATGTATTTCATTTCAAGCTTACATTTTTATTTAACGAATTTTGTAAAATAATAATATAAGAACTGAAACGTACAATTCACATTTTCCCCATTTAAAAAATTTGTTTTTTAATACTATAAAGCACTTTAAATTTATTTTAGGTTTGTATTCATGTAAATACATGAAATCTTTTTACAAAGCAAACGAAACCATTCCATTAATATTGCGCAGGGCTGCATTGAACTATCGTATGTTTTACTATATTTTCCAGTGTGAATTTTTGGCGGTTTTCCGGGAAAAACCTCTTGTATGGGAAAACGATTAATATTGACCATGTAGCATCGAGTATTGATGGATCGCGATTCTGGATCGCAAAATATTTTGAAATCCGCGATCCGGATCACAATATTGACAAGACTGTGTAGCATGAAAATTTTGCAACCCATCAAAATGCGTGTATATTTAGAAATTTTGAAATCTGTGATCCGGAACGGAATATTGGCAATAAGCGAATTAAAAGTGAAAGTGTGAAAAGGACGGAAGTAAAATATTTTAAACCTCAGAGCGAGAAAAATATCGCAATATTCATATTGAACGTGTAACACTAGTCTGCGATTCATCAGACCATCGCGATTCATATTTACAGTGTAGTGTATGCCAATGTATGTCGATACATATTGCATATTATTATTCCCTTCAAAATTTCACACTAAAGCTGTTTTTTATCAATAACAGGGCATCGGAGCAAAGTTTTTTTACTCTGGGTTTGCTTCGAGGCTCTGATCAGCATACTAGAACTCCAGATCAATAGTTAAATAGCCTTGTTTGTATGTATGTATACGAAACTATCGATATTGCTCGTTTAAGTGCCAAAATATGCCAAAAGCACGAAATGCATTTTGACCGTAAATATGCATTTTAGGTCTAAATGTGCATTTGCATATGCAATATGCATTTGCATATTTTTAGCTTCCCTAGTTATAATGCAAACTGTAGATATTAATTTTGTTGAATATTTCAATGAATTAGCTTTCTCTAGAAATAGCCCTTTTGACTCCTTTTTATAGGGAGTACGAATTAAATAGCACTTAAAAATGTTCTGAACTAAATTTTCATACAAATAATGTAGAACACAGCAAAAAAACTAATTTGACGCCCTGAAATAAGCAAAATATATTTTGTACAAATATATTAGTGAACACAGCGGACATCGCTCTGCTTAAAGCATACTTCTATAAAGCCTAAACAAGAAGTTGCACTAAGAAAATTTCAGGCTACTGAATATGCAGCTTTGTAGCTTTTTTCCTCCGTAGTGCTAAACTAGTCTCATCTTCGACAGGGTTTATTAATATGTACGTCTATATATAAATACACATATGTACATATATATAAATGAACACCTCCAAGGATCCTAAGCAATACTCGTACTAGTAGTACCTTAAATAGTTTCGATGATGAAAGCGCAACCAATCAATGAATCTGATGGCGATGCTGATAAACGACGAAGCAATAATTATGGTGTTTAGAATGATGGCGATGGCGGTGTGACCGCAACGGATAAATTACATATATATGTACATATATTTACTTGAAATGAACTATGAAAAAAGTTCAAGATAGTAATTTTAACGCGGACAACGCTGACGATGGCGATGAATTTAGCGAAGCAAGCACAAAAGGTGAAGATGATAAGAGACAAAGATAATGATTGAAGCGAATCGATGTGTGCGAATTCTCAAACTACCTACTTTGAGTTGTTGAGTGTGCTAATGGAGATGCAGTATTCAATGCACCCTTCTTCAGAAATATATATTCTTGTAACTGTGTACGTATATACATATGTACAATGAGTATATCTTAATAATACGTACTCGGTAGAAAACGGAAAAGAAGTTCGAAGCACTTCAAGAAGATCTTTTCAAGTGTCTAGATAGGCCGATCATCTGGATGATTTCATTTCCAAAGGAATAGCTTTCAGTAGGCTAAGAAAATGGGTTTGGCGGTCAATGAGGACAAGACAAAGTACCTCCTGTCAACACACAAAGAAACAGCACGCCTTGGCAGCCACGTCACTGTTGATAGCTACAAATTCGAAACAGTTAAGGACTTCGTCTATTTGGGAACCAGCATTAACACCAAAAATAATGTCAGCACTGAAATCCAACGAAGAATCACTTTTGCCAATAAATGCTACTTTGGACTAAGTAGGCAATTGAAAAGTAAAGTCCTCTCTCGACGAACCAAAATCACACTCTACAGGACACTCATCGTTCCAGTCCTCACGTATGGCGCAGAAGCATGGACTATATCAAAAGCGGATGAGATGGTGCTTGGAGTATTCGAGAGGAAAGTTCTTCGGAGGATTTATGGACCTTTGCGCGTTAGCGAGGGCGAGTATCGACGGAGATTTAACGACGAGCTGTACGAGCTGTACGCAGACATCGACATTGTTCAGCGAATAAAGATCCAGCGGCTGCGCTGGGCAGGTCATGTCGTGAGAATGGACGAAGGTGCTCCAGCCAAGAAAGCATTTCTATCGAAACCTGCTAAAGGCAGAAGAAAGGGGAGACCTCAACAGCTTTGGTAAGATTAGATGAAGTCTGAATCGTCCTGCCTTGGTATTTCTAGACGGTTAAGTGGCAATTAGGAAGAAGAAGATGATATAAATATGCATAAGTTGACATTTTAAATTCATTTAATAAAATTCCCAAATTTTATCCGTAACTAAACGAGTTCGAAGTCACGACACAATTCGCAGAAGGGCAAACACTGTCTTAGCTATCCACTCATCATTGCAACCCATTTCACTGTGCTTAAAATTAATTTTGTTGCTTTTTTTCCTGGAAATAGCTACTTAAATTGATGTCCTCAAAATTCCAATGATTCATCAAATCTATTTAGTTTATGTATATTTGTATGCGCGGGCACTCAATAAGCTTTTATTATTATGTAAATTCATCTTAGTAGATAAAAGTATTTGAACTAAGAATTTCATCTACCCTAAAGCTATTGAAAAACCGCACTTAACAAATTTATTAACTCAAAACCAAGTATTTAAAGGATTAAATATACATATATAGACAAATATATTCAAATTTAATTGCCTTCTCATTTCCCATCTTCCGCATACCATCACTTCAACTTCGCGCTTGAGATAAATGAATTCATTGTGCATAATATTTCCATTTAAGTAAAACATAAAATTTTGTAACATCTAAATATAGCTAAAGATACATATTTAATTAGATACTCTGACCTAATGCTGCGCGACATGGTATATGTATATGGGGCTATGGGCGGGGTTGTACTTGTAGATTAAGTATTTTCATTTCCGTTAAATGCTAAAACATAAATACTTGCTTGTAAGCCTTTTGTATAGAAACGCGCGTTGATAGTGAAGCAACAGGGTTGAGCGTAGCAACATTTTGTGCTAACAAGAAGAAGAAGAAGACGCGATTAAGATTTACTATCGCGATTTGCGATTCGCGACACTCTCTTTCTAAGATAAATTAGTTTAGACGAAAATGAAGAGGAAAGAGATGAAATGGGAATTTTAATTAGGTAGGTAGGCGGAGGGTTGTTGGGAGAGATGGGGATGATAACAATGTACTATTTTTATGAGCAAGTTTAAGTGCCTAGTTTTCTTTTAAGAATTTACAAAAGCACAAAGAAGAAGATGGGAAATTCTCTTACTGAATTATTTTGTTATGGCTTGATTAGAAACTATGGACAATTTTTTATTTTTTTAAGCATTTCAAAAGGCGGGTCTGATGCCACAATTCGACGGCGCTTAACATACGTATCATTGGTGTGGTGGAGGGCAACCGAGGTGAGCTATATGGATGATATGCTGAGGAAAGTTCAACGAGATGCTTGCATTTCTATCACAGAGATGATTAGATCATGTCCCACAGAGACTCTCAATGTGATTTGCAATATTCCGTCCATTTAGATTTTTGTCAAGGAAAGGGTAACTCAGGTTGCCCTAAGAGTTGGCACTACGGAAGGAGCACACATACGCACATGGCGAGTGTTTCTCAATCTGAAGTTTTCGCCATACAGGAGGCCTGCAAGGCTCTACTTGCAACGGAAAGTGCCAGTATCGGAAACAGAATAGGAATTTGCTCAGAGAGCTCAGGCGGATAGCTCAGGCGACTATGAAGGCTCTGGTATCGGTAACGGTAACATCGAACCTGGTCAGACAGTGTAGGCAGTAGGCCATAGGCCATAGGCTTAGCAAGTCGACGTAGCGTATCTTTGATCTGGGTGACGAGGTACCGTGACATCCAGGGATACGAAATGGCTGATGAGCTGCCCAGGCAAGGATTAGCTCTTAATATCGCAGAGGCGGAGGTGGTTCTTGCGCCCCTGGATTTCGTTGAGGGTGCCGTATCTCTCGGAAGGAAATTGCTTGACAAGTCTTTCTTCGACAACTTCTCGGAAGTCAAAGACGTCAGGACTGAGGGGCTTCTTAGATACTTAAACTTAACTAGGACTTGCCCTGGTTTCCCAATTGATATTCTCCTTTATTATATTCTTCTGTTTTTTTTTTTTTAGTCACGAGTCTTGGTATCAAAACGGCACTTACGCGCTTATTTGAGTCAGTAGAACTCGCCACTGTGATCAACCTAACCAACCAGATTTGAAGCCTCCATCTGAATTGGCGCTTTGAATCCGTTCTCAAAACAGCTATAATGGAGGATCGTTATAAAAGGTACCTACTTAGAGGCTTAAAATTTTCGACGGAAATTTTACAGGGAGTCGCCAACAACAATCAGCATTTAACCACTAGTTTGTCAAAACGAGAATGAAATCTTAAAAAATATTCTCAGAAAGTAAGTCATGGGGGAAATTGCAAAAGTTTTAAACGTCCACCTTTCAAGTCCATAGGAATCTTCTGGCAACACTTAAACAAAGTTTAGCACAAAAAATACTGTCCCGGAATTTGTGTGTAATTTAAGCATTTTTAAAATATATACATACATACATGCGTACAAAGTAGGTTGCCAGTGATGTACACGCCGAACCGTATGGGATTTCCCGGCTTGCATTTATGTATAGTTGGCGTAATGACGCAACGGTGGCCGCGATTTGGTTTGCTTTTATTTGTTCCTCTGTGTAAATTACAAATATCACAAACATATGGCGCTTGTATTGGTAGCTCTGCCAACGTTGTGCATCACTCTCCTAAACCCACACAAATCCATACAAATAGAGCCATACATACAATTTCAGTAATTCTAGTAGAACACAGCATACTTAAAGGCATTTAAAAGGGTAAAATTTTCTGCTTGGATTTTGTTGTTATCTTAATACTAAAAGCTATAATCGTACACACATATACACTGCCATAAAACTGACTGACAGATTTTGGTTCCCGTTTTATGTTTTTTTTTTTCTTTTTTATCCCCTTTCTTTTTGTTTTTAGAATTTGTAAAAGATGTTAGTGTTGGCATAAAAATACACACATATAAATATACAACAATAAAGAAATCAACAACAACAGCAACAACAACGGCAACAACCAACAACACCCCTTACGCTTCAACGCTTTGGGGTAATTAATTATTTTCAAATTAATGGCAAATTATATCAGTTTAGAATTTAGTTACAGAGAGAAAAAGGATACAAAATATGCAAGAAAGGAAAGTGTTTAGACGGCGGATGTTGAGTGTATGCTGCTATGGGTGGGTGTACGGGTTTATGGGTTAGTGTATTCGTAGCAGAGTCATTAGATAAATTTACCATAAACATTTTCTTATATAAAATTGTTTCTATTCTTGTATGCATGAATGTCGTCGTACTTTAAATACGATTTAAGTCGTGTAATTAATTGTGTCAAGGGTTGAAAATAATTATGTCTGCCTTATTTATATATGTATTTGTGGAGAGCTGTGTGCGAGCATTAAATGCTTAGCAAGTGAAAATTTGTAATTTGTATGAGATTTAAACTGAAAATTTATATCTAGTAGTTGATTGCCTAAATTGTCAAGGCTCCTATTTCGGGCGTATATTCATACGAATTAGACCTCTGCACAATACCATTTGCCTCTTCTATATTTTCGAATACTCGATGCATTGTACAATTAGTCACAGCACAATTTCAATGCAGATACGAATATAACCCATACTTTTCATTTGGAATACAAATACTATTTCTATTTGCTCTGTTGGAGCGATTAGTGTACACTATTCGCCACGATAGAATAGAACATAATAATAACCATGTTATGAAGTATTCGCAGAACCTTGTTGCTTCTTTGGTTTGTTTGTTTATTTAATGTGCATATGGCATTAAGGTGGACCAAAAAATAAAAGCCCAACAAACATACATTGTTCATTAAGGACTTTGAAAAAAATTATGTATCATCACTGATATAAAAGGAGAAAGGAATTTGGAGGCATTTGCACGACCTCTAAATTTTAATATATTAAGGAAAATTTTAGGTATAGATTTCCGTATTATATTTCAAATCGGGTTGTTCCGCGAATTTCGGGAGGACTTTATTTCCTTCATAAAACCACCTTAATATGCCAATTAAGTTTCCTAACTAATGCCGAAAAAATCAAAAGAATCGAAGTATTGGTTACCGAGTTATTTTAAAATATATAGAACATTTGGAAATATGTAGATCGTAAAAAGCTCTGGTTCGAAATTTATTTTAGACATATGGTTTCTTGGGCAAAAAAGCTTGAAATTACCCAAATTTTTATAATTGCGATGTGTCCCTGTTAATTTTTTTTGGCCTCTACCAATCGACCCGCCCTAGTGTGTATGCATATGCACATACACACACTCACACTAAAAGCGTAATTTTGCTAAACACAACGTCTGGATGTGTGTTTATGAAAATATGTATGTACATACATATATTTCGATTAAATTCGAAGTATTCGCAAGTAGTGTACACTATTTGCAGAACCTTTTTAAGGTCATGTAATTGTCGCTACGAATAAGTAATTGTATTGGTTCTGTTTATGGTTGTGCTCTAGTTGCGTTTATTCTAAAACGACAGAAACAAGTAGGTACTGTAATTGGACGGCCGCGAATATTTTGTTGGCCGTTTCGAATCCATTCGTGCAGCCTTCTAATACGAATCTACATTGACATGCGTATTTGTTGTACGCATATACCTACACACATAGATATAATTTTAGAAATATATATACATACAATTGTGTATACATATGTACATCCCTGCAGTAAAAATCCGCAATGAATCCTTAATGAATCACTGATGCAATTCACCTATGACGAGGAGGCATCAGTGAATACTTTCATATAAAGACTGCTGAATTTTTCATATAAATGGTTTGCTTTCCAGAAAAAAAAAACAAAAGCAAATAAAAATATACTGAGTTATGACGACATTGATGAATATTCAACAAAGAATCATCACTAATCCTTCAGCAGTGAAACAAATTTACTGCAGGGATGTCAGTATGCTTACCCAAACTAACACCTTGCTACCTTTTTTAATCTCACAATCAAAACTAATTTAGAGAATTAATTTATACAAACAATGATACACTCAGGCATTGAAAGGTAACTTAAGCTAAGCTAATTTAAATTACCGATTTAAAATTAGGAAAACTATAGCCTTTCGCAACATTAAAAGCTAAAACAAGATTCGCCATAAAATATACTCTGCCTTCGTCGCTATTCGAACAGGCCAACTATTGAGGTCCGCTCTGATAACACCGTGTGATCATCTGGAGGCAACTCTTAAAGAAAACCTATATCCATCTGTGTCGCTGTGGTGCAGTGGGTAGAGTGCTCGCCTGCTAAACCAGAGGTCTCGGGTTCACACCACGGTCCGAGCAAAACACCAAAACAATTTTTCTAATTAGTAAAAATCCAATTATTGGGTTTTTTAAGAGCAGCGGTCACCTCTCGGCAGTGGACGGCATACCCTCCGAGTGTATTTCTGCCATGAAAAAGCTTCTCACAAAAAATGCATTCGCCGTTCGGAGCCGGCATAAAACTGTAGGTCCACCCAATTAGTAGGAAACACAAAAAGGAGCACACCTCGAATTGGGAGAGAAGCTCGGCCATAAAACTCATCATTGTATTATTATTATTATTATATCCATCTAGCTATCAACATCAACATTTTATATAGTCACCTTAAATTTAAAAATTTTTTCAGTGTTTCTTAGAACGAGTGCCAGAAAGGTGCTGCAATTCAAGTTAGATTAGATTAGATTAGATTAGATTAGATTAGATTAGATTAGATTAGATTAGTGGAAAGAGTTTTTAGTGCTTAGCACGAAATTTTTATTTTAATTCAATTTTTAATTGTTGGGGTAAGAGGAAAAAGTTGTTGTAGTAGTAAGTGGAAAGTAGTTGTTGAAATTTTTTTCCACTTACCCCAACAATTAAAAATTGAATTAAAATAAAAATTTCGTGCTAATCATAATAGATTAGATTAGATTAGATTAGATTAGATTAGATTAGATTAGATTAGATTAGATTAGATTAGATTAGATTAGATTAGATTAGATTAGATTAGATTAGATTAGATTAGATTAGATTAGATTAGATTAGATTAAATAGCTTAGATTAGATTAGATTAGATTAGATTAGATTAGATTAGATTAGATTAGATTAGATTAGTTTAGATTAGATTAGATTAGATTATATTTCATTAGGTTAGATTAGATTTGATTATATTATATTAGATTAGATTAGAGTAGATTAGATTAGATTAGATTAGATTAGATTAGATTAGATTAGATTAGATTAGATTAGATTAGATTAGATTAGATTAGATTAGATTAGATTAGATTAGATTAGATTAGATTAGATTAGATTAGATTAGATTAGATTAAATTAGATTAGATTAGATTATATTAGATTAGATTAGATTAGATTAGATTAGATTATATTAGATTAGATTAGATTAGATTAGATTAGATTAGATTAGATTAGATTAGATTAGATTAGATTAGATTAGATTAGATTAGATTAGAGTAGATTAGATTAGATTAGATTAGATTAGATTAGATTAGATTAGATTAGATTAGATTAGATTAGATTAGATTAGATTAGATTAGATTAGATTAGATTTCATTAGGTTAGATTAGATTTGATTATATTATATTAGATTAGATTAGATTAGATTAGATTAGATTAGATTAGATTAGATTAGATTAGATTAGATTAGATTAGATTAGATTAGATTAGATTAGATTAGATTAGACTAGATTAGATTAGATTAGATTAGATTAGATTTCTTTATTAATTTTTCTTATAAACTTGAATTGATTTTTTGACATTGTTTTTACAGTTTCTCTGGAATTTATCAAGATACACTAACAATTAATATACTAGGAGAAGCGGCGAAATGTCAGTTTCAACATGAAATAGATGTTGATAGGATAAGCATGGGGTTATATACATACATATGCCCATCTCAAAAACTATACATAGGATTAAAAAAGTTAGTAACACGTTTTTATCAGCGTATCGATTACTACCGCCTACAGTTACAAACAGAGCTTAATCAAAACATTAACTTTTTTTTTGAGCTGTGTTATCGCTAAATTCGGAAGCTACGGCACACATGACATCCATATAAAGGCTCACTGCTTTTATATGAAAAATTTTTTTTAAATACAAAAACGAGCACTTTCAAAATTTTCTACGAAAACTAATCTGCACAACCCTTTACAAAGCCTTAATGTTTATAATAGATAATAATAATAAAAAAAACAAACTCAGTGAAAAATTCGTCCGCTAAAATACTGGCCAAGCCCATAGAAAATCTGCTTAATTAAGTGATCAAGGCTTAATAAATACATGAATAACTTCGTGTTAACATAACTACATATGTATGTATGTACATATACAATACATATGTGTATCTACATACATACGTTAAAAATATCCGTGTAATGTAGTTAAGTAACAGCAATTCACTAAATGCTAATTTATATACTTGTACATACATATGTATACACACGCCACACACTTCAACTTCCGGCTAATAGAGCTTTTACATCGATTAATAGCCTACAATTGAATTTAAGCCTTTGAAAGCCTTTGAAACCAACCGGAATGAAGTGTAGTATACTATTTGCTCGTGGTAGAAGCCATGTTATTTGATTATTTCTGTCTGTAATTAATAGATGTCGAGGTTTTAATCAATACAAATGCACACGCGTGCTTAAATAAAAAGTTTGTGTCCGCTCCTTAGAAACAAAAAAAATCGCACAGAAATGAAACGTTTTTTTTTTTTTTTTCTTTTTACTGGCAAATCAAGTGCGTGCGTGCGAAAAATGGGCTGTCCTGCTTAATTATATTCAATCCGACAACTTAAAAACGCATGAGAAAAACGACGGCACAGTCAGTTGTCGGAGTCGAGATTGCCACGAGGCGATTACGGCAAAGACATACGCATAAATATACATACTTACACACATACATATGTACATATGCATATATGAAGATATATGTCTGTATGTATGTATTTACGATTGTAGAATTGTGACTTAAATGTAAATTAACTACTTACATTAGATCATTGGAATAGACCAAGCGGAAGCCGTGCACCATATATTATAGCCCTCCGATCCACTTCAATTTTTTATATGAAAACGCTGTAATGTGTTGAAATATTTGTGACCCCTTGTAGAATTGTCGGATTAAAGATTTTGTGGAATTTTGATGTTAATTTAGTGCATTTGTCACATTTTTTTTCCTAAGGTTCCTATAGCTGAAGTGGATCCAGCGGTGAAGCGATAATGAAGGTTTTTCGGACACTCTCCATTTCCGCACCATTGACGAGTCTTCATCTCTGAAAAGCATCAAAATCTAAAAATTCGGAACTGGAAAACATGAATGTCGGTCGGAAGGTCATATGCTGAGCCTAGAGTTTAATAAATACTGTAGTAGGTACTCACCTCCACAGTTGATTGAGGAACTTCACCAGATTATGTGTCTCATGTTCACGTAGCCGGCAATGATTATAGTTGGGCCATGGTTATTGCTAATCTCTGTAGCTCTGGGGAGGATCTTTCCTGTCATGAAGCATGTAGGATAACGAATACAGATCATTCCGCCACATCTCCCCCCTCCCCCCCCCCCCCCCCTTCAGCAGCTCAGTTTGACTTGTGAATTGAATGAAACTGATAACGTATGTACATCACCCGATGAAAATTCAGATTATTCTTCTTCTTAATTCGAGCGCAATCGTCTAGACAATTCTAGCCGAGTCCAATGCCAGTTTTTTCTGCTTCGTGCAACATGGCGCCACTTTGAAATGCAAAGCGGGGACGAGTCAGTCTACCCCTGATCTTCACAACGCAGAACAATGTCGATGTCTGTGTAAATCTCGTACAGCTCATCGTTAAATCTATGTCTATAGTCGCCCTCGCCAACGCGCAAAGGTTCCTGAATCCTCCGAAGAAGTTTTCTCCCGAATACTCCAAGTGCCACCTCCTCTGATTGTGACATCATTCATGCCTCTGTTCCGTACATGAGGACTGACTCGAAGGATGAGCGTCCTGTACGGCGTGATCTTTGGTCGTCGAGAGAGGACTTTTATTTTCTTTATTATTTGGTGATATTGGCTCCCATCGTGAATGTTGAGGCCATTTAGCAGTTATCCTGCGCTGTCATCGGGGCCATCTTCATAAGGAGATTTATCACCCAGGGAAACCTTCACTTCAATCTTATTATCTCGTTGTCCTATGCCCGGCAGTTATCGGAAATCCCAAAAAGAAACTTCCATCTAGAAAGAAATGCAACTAGGAATGCATATAAAAAGTTTCTCTAGGCACAATGTACATATATTATAAATATATCTATTATATAAATACATACATATCAGGGCCGTGCGCACTGGGGGGTTAAACCCCCCCCCCCCCTTGACCAAATCTAAGTTGCAATGATTTTGCAGAGATTTTCAAAATACAGTTTATAAATTTTGCATTGAATTTTGACTCATAATTTTTGACAATATTAGTTACAATAATTTTACGGAAGAATAATTGTTAAAAGTTGCAAAAAATAAGGTTGGCCAATACATAAGTTCGGCACTTTGAATTGCACTTGGAGCTTTCCGAAATTACAAAGTTGTGTAGCATATGTTCGTTTGGCATTTTTAAAAAAATTGTACTGATAACAAAAAATGTTCATTTTGTGAAAACAGTGAGCAGTTTCAATTAACAAGTACTGTAAACAGTACACGGAAAGAAATTTGTATACTTGAATCAAGAAAAATGCTTTCTTGAACTCAATTTAGAAAATTTTTAGGAAAATAAAAAAAATTGACTTAATTATTACTGGAAATAAGAAATTGAGTTTTCCAAAAATGAGACAATTATTTTCTTATTCAAGAACACTAACAAAATCTATAGAAAAAAAAATGTTGAAAAAAAATGTTTAAATAAATAAGAACATCTTTTCTTAAATTTACTTAAATGAAGAAAATCTTTTTGCTAATATCAAGAAGAATTTAAGAAAATTGTGTTTCGACGAATTGGAACAACAAAATACAGCGAAAAAAAATGTAAAATGAATAAGAAAACGTTTTCTTGAGCGAAGTAAAATTTTTCTTGCTGAATTTGCATTTCCAAAGTTACATGTATTTTTTTTCATTTGCCATCCGCTTTGCATATTTCTGAATATTTTTGCAATTCTCAGATTGTTAGTGAAGCATTTGTTATAAGGAGTTCACTATTTGTATCTTCATTTATATTAAATAAAATGTTGTCATTTCAATAAACAAGTCCTAGGAAAATACTAGTTGACTAATTATGGTTTTCTAATCCCTCATGATTAGTTTTCATTTTCCTTATTTTTTACGTTTTTAATATTTTTAGAAAATATTTGCTTAATTAAATATATATTATTTTCTTATGCCTCAGACACACATGTGGTATGAATATTAGAATATCAATATTATGATTTGGCTATGCTATGAAAATTTTCAATTAAACTACAATATGAGGGTGACACATATGTGGTATAGATCGAAATATTATTA
The DNA here is from genome assembly GCA_960531455.1 of Urophora cardui. Lineage (NCBI taxonomy): Eukaryota > Metazoa > Arthropoda > Insecta > Diptera > Tephritidae > Urophora > Urophora cardui. Next base: position 48,688,639 of record OY482673.1, read on the forward strand.
CTATACTACGATGTGTGTCTCCCGCATTACTTACTTAAGCTCGTATAAGAAAAGTTTTACTTGCAACAAAAAAATAATTTCTTAATTTATTTCAAAAAACAAGAAAAAAACTCTTACCCTAAGTAAATTATTTCTTATTTATTTAAAATTCAATTTTACTTGAAGCAAGAAAATGTTTTCTTATTTATTTAAAATCCAATTTCACTTGAAGCAAGAAAATTTTTACTTATTTATTTAAAATCCAATTTTCTTGGATTTTCTTGATATTAAGAAATTATTTTCTAAGTTCAAAATCAAGTCTAATTTTTCTTGTCTCGGCATTGATTCTAGTAAAAAATTCTTTCCGTGTACTATTCAGGACCTGGTTAACTAGGTTTTGATGAATCATAATGAGTTTCAGAAAAGTTAGAGAACATTTAAATTTATGGTGTATGGGTCTGGATATCTGTTTCAGCAAATATGTTTATCTTAGCGGAAAATGTATGCGAATGCAAACCAAAATTAAAAACCCCCCCAAGGCTAATTCCTGCGCACGGCCCTGATACATATATACATACATGCAAAAGTATGTACATTAGACCGTCTCGCCTTATATGGACCAAAAAGGATTCCACCGTACGCCCCCAATATGATTTCTCTTTCGAAAACATTTCTGAAAATTTTTTTTATTTTATTTTTGGACGCCGCTAGATGTCGCTAAAATTCATTTTTTTCATATCTTCGGTATTTATGGTCCGATCCCTAAGTTTGATACACCAATCTCTTTGGCTTGAGAGGAGGGTTTCTACTTTACAATTGTATTAACCCTATGTGCGCCATTGGGGTCACTTTCACCCAGTACTTAGTTTATACTACCTTAATCTAACTTTTTTTGCCGGCATGTTAAACGTCGTCAAAAAACATTAATCTTTTTTGAAAAATAGGTATTTCGATCGATGCAGTACAACCGGAAATGAAACACATTTAACATTTCGAGGAATATAAGTTTTTCGCTTCCTGTGGTCTTTTAGGTTCATTTTACAAAGATTTTTTCTGAAGAGACTCTTACTGAAATTTTATGGCGAATAATTTTCTAGAACATGTTAGCCCTCTAGCGACCTTAAAAATACTATTTCCTGACTATACTCTATTTCCTGACTGCATAAAAAGGGGTCAAAATAACCCTTTTGTAGGGGTGCTAGATTATTAAAATGTTCTAGAAAATTACTCGGCATAAAATTTCAGGAGGAGTCTCTTCAGAAAGGATCTTTGTAAAATGAACCTAAAAGACCACAGGAAGCGAAAAACTTATATTCCTCGGAATGTTAAATGTGTTTTATTTCCGTTTCTGCTGAATAGACTGCAACACTTTTTTCCAAAAGTTTAATGCTTTTTGACGGCGTTTAACAAAAAAAAAATAATATTAAGGTGGTATAAACTAAGTACTGGGTGGAAGTGGCCCTAATGGCGCATATAGGGTTAATACAATTATAAAGTAGAAACCCTCCTCTCAACCAAAAGAGATTGGTGTATCAAACTTAGGGATCGGACCATAAATACCGCAGATATGAAAAAAATGAATTTTAGCGACATCTAGCGGCGTTCAAAAAAAAATTTTTTTTCCAGAAATGCTTTCGAAAAAGAAAACATATGGAGGGGGGCGTACGGCGAATTTTTTTTTCGCGATACGCTCTAATGTACACATGCACTTGTTCGTTGTCTTTGAGGTGTGAAATGTCCGCTGACCCTCTAACGATTCCTATCTAACTAAACCAATCTTTCTCTGCACATTTTAATGGGCCCAAGCAACGAAGTAGAAATTAGTTTGGTAGCAACACTAAAATATATATAAGTATTAGCATACGCCTGAATTCACACTAGTGTGTGAGGTGTAAAATAAGGCACGCCCCTAACTCTAGAAAAAAAAAACACATAAGCAAATCGGCCAAATAAGAATAATGAGGCTACTAAAAATTCGAATATGTATGTTAGGGTGGGGCGATTTGTATGGAAGGAAATTAATCGATACCGCGCGATCGAAATTTGGATTCCTCTCATTTTTCTGAGTAGAAAACTCCTCCACGACATTTGCCTAAAATTAATTTTGATGTTCCGGAATTTTGTTTTTATGAACCAAGACGAATTTTTGAAAATAAAAGTTTGGCAAAAATCGACAAAAAAATAGCCAGGTCCATATGCACATCGAGTTGAAGCAGAATTTTATGCTGAATCCAGATATGAAATCGAAACTAAAATCGGATGATCCGTTTTCGAGATATGGCCTGATTTCCGGATATGGAGGCTGAATGCCGAAAATCGCATATTTTCGCGATTATCTCTTGCTGTGTACAATATATCTTAAATTTTTTTGCAAATTTCTTAAAGATAGGTCAATACAATATATGAGCAATATTTTAAAATATTAATTTATCTTCCTGTATAGGAAAACTAGAATGCACTCTTTTTTCCTTAGCCCAAAATCGCAGTATGGGATCTCCATGTTATAGTCATTTGATACCGATGATTTTCGCCGACAGCGCTTTGTGTACAATAAATGCTCTAAATACAAAATTTCAGAATTTTAGCTGCAAAAATTGAAGAGTTATTCCCTAAAACGTAGACTTATGCTTCTGAAATTTGTTTTTTGCTTCGAATAGTACGCTATGGCGTATGAGTAACCTTGAGTTTTTTTAGAGTTGACTAAAGTAAAAAAAACAAGTCCCAAACAGCATAAGTCTACGTTTTGGGTTTTAACTCCTCAATTTTTGCAGCTAAAATACTGAAATTTTGTATTTAGAGCATTTATTGTACACAAAGCGCTGTCGGCGAAAATTATCGGTATCGGATGACTATAATATGGAGATCCCATACTGCGATTTTGGGCTAAGGAAAAAAGAGTGCATTCTAGTTTTCCTATACAGGAAGATAAATTAATATTTTAAAATATTGCTCATATATTGTATTGACCTATCTTTAAGAAATTTGCAAAAAAATTTAAGATATATTGTACACAGCAAGAGATAATCGCGAAAATATGCGATTTTCGGCATTCAGCCTCCATAACCGGAAATCAGGCTATATCTCGAAAACGGATCATCCGATTTTAGTTTCGATTTCATATCTGGATTCAGCATAAAATTCTGCTTCAACTCGATGTGCATATTGACCTGGATATTTTTTTGTCGATTTTTGCCCAATTTTTATTTTCAAAAATTCGTCTTGGTTCATAAAAACAAAATTCCGGAACATCAAAATTAATTTTAGGCAAATGTCGTGGAGGAGTTTTCTACTCAGAAAAATGAGAGGAATCCAAATTTCGATCGCGCGATATAGGTTAGTAAATTGCCCCACCCTAATGTATGTAGTATCTTCTCTTAGCACAACGCACTGCACGCGAAGTAAAATGTAAAAACAAAAAAACATAAAAGCTAAAGGATAGCGCTTACGCAAGCGCGTAAAGTTTTTACCGGAAGGAAACCGGAACCAGAAGAGCATTCATCAACGCGCGCGCCGCGTTACAATCGTACAGCGCAAAAACATCAACAAAACACAACAACGCCATGTATTAAAATAGAAAAATGGTGGCTAACTTCTCTATGCACCCGCAGCGCTCACCTTCAACGCATTGAATTTGCGCCATAAAATGCCAAAATAGCGGTACATTTGAATATTCGCATTCATTGCCTAGTTATTTCAGATCGGATGCAGTTGGACGTCAGAGTAGGCGGATACTTTGTAGTGCCTATGCCCGGCTGTAATATGAAGCATAAATATGCACTTGCTGCCCAATAGATATGTATATACATGTATTGTTGTTGTTGTGTTTATATAAAGTGTAGCAAAATTAAATTACAAAGTACATGCTGATTGAGGTCGATTGCGATAAATTAAAATGGTTGCACAACGCCAAGCCTTTGCAAACCAATTCAATTTTGTGCGTATGGACGTACTAACATATGCACACATATACATATGTATGTATGTATATAGATACAGGTATAAGCACAGGTAGTTATCAACATGTGTAACAGGAAACTCGTATACATTTGTACATATGTATCTAAATACTTACGTATCAAAATGCGTTGACTGGACTTAAATGAGTTGGGGGTTGTGTCGGCATGCCGCCCGCAACTATGCGTACAAATTGTGCGTATCAAACGCAAATTTTATTGCTCACGCATACATGCATATATGTGTGTGTTTTGCTGCGTACAAATCCACATTCAACATTTCATTACATAGAGTTGAAGTATAAGAAAATCATTCAAAGTGATTGTTGTTGTAGGCTGGGGGTGATGCATTGCGCGACTGACCGACCAACCTTGTGCAACTAAGCAATTACGCAACATGCGTTAAAACGCAGCGCAGCCTTGCTTATTTCCGAAACATATGTATGTACCCAATAGACCAAAGGGCTTGAGAATAATATTATAACAAGCTTAAAAATATAAGCGTTAAGCTTGAGGAAAGCTTGTGTAAAGTATTGAAAAAGTCTTAAGAACAATTGTAGAAAAATCAAAACGGCACCCTTTTTATAAGCTTACAAATGTAATTGTAGAAAAATATTACTTGTGAAAGCTTGTTGTAAGCTTATAAATACAATTGTATGTATAAATAGTAGAAAAAAAGAAAAAAATAAATTTTTATTTGCATTTTTCTTTTCATTTTCTTTCCTTCTTCACCTTTAGTGCAATGTTCTTTATTTTATATTTTCTTCCTGTTTCGAACCATGACATCAACCTGAACGGTATCATATAGTAGGACATTCAACATTATATTGAATTTTATTGAGGCTTTTATACTTCCCTTTTCCGAAAGAGGAATAATGAATTATATGAATCATTGTAAAACCAAAATTTAAAAAAAATGTTACAGTAAGCTTATAACAATCTTATTATTAATAGTTTTTTAAGCTTTCATTGCAAGTGTAAAGTAAGCTTATTGTAATATTGCTTTCAAGCTTGTGTTCCTCAATTATTACAATCATGCTTGTGAATAAGCTTACAATTAAGCTTATAAAAACTGTATTGCAATAAGCTTACAATGGACAATTGTTATAAGCTTGTTCTCAAGTCCTATTATATTTCGCTTACTTCCTGGTCTGTTGGGTAACTAACATGCGTATGGGTTATCTATCTACAGATGTACATATGTATGTATATGCTTGTACCTGTACCTAGAAGAAATTAATTGCCTTTAAACTCGCTAAAGCCCGGAAATGGCTTGACCGATTTGAATATTTTCTTTTATTTTTTTTTTAGACTTTGCTGTAATGCTCGCAAGCTTTAAAAGTGAGGAATACAAATTGCAGAGTTGCCATCTATTTAAATATCACAATAACCAACGTTCTTAGAATATCGGAAATACGGTTCGAAATCGGTTTGAAAAAAAATATTATTAGATAAAGAAAAAAGAGAAAAAGTGTATTTTTTAAACAAAATTCCTCTCGCTTTCATTAAAATTTTGTTCGTTGGATTTTGAATTCATAATGAAGGGAAAATGTCTGAATTTTGTTTCCACACAAAACTTAAACGGCTATGTCAAATGACGTTGACTAACACCACCAGCTCCATCAGAATTGAGAAGAACCACTCCGAACCATTCGAGACTAAACGAGGTTTCAGGCGAGGTGACCCGCTTTTGTGTGATTTCTTCAACTTGATGCTGTAAAAGATAATCGAGCTGCAGAACTTAACTGCACAGGTAGTACCTTATATCACAGAAGTATGCAACTGTTGGCGTACGCGGATAACATCGACATCATTGGCACTAACTCTCGTCCTGCATATTTTGCCCTCTGCAAGCTGGATAAAGAGGCTAAGAAAATGGGCTTGATGGTCAACGAGGAAAAGAAGAAGTACCTCCTGTTATCACACTAAGAAACAGAACGTCTCGGCAGCCACGTCACTGTTGACAGTTACAAATTCGAAACTGATAAGGACTTTGTCTATTTGGGAACCAGCTTAACACCAAAAATAATGTTAGCACGAAAAACCAAGAGGGAAACACTCTTGTGCTACTTTGAACTAAGTAGGCAATGGCAAAATAAAGTCCTCTCTCGACGAACAAAAATCACACTCTACAAGACGCTCATCGTCGTTCCAGTACTCATGTACGGCGCAGAAGCATGGACAATGTCAGAATCAGATGAGTTGGTACTTGGAGTATTCGAGAGGAAGGTTTTTCGGAATACTTATGGACTTTTGCGAGTCAGCGAGAGCGAGTATCGAAGGAGATTCAATTATGAGCTGTGTGAGCTGTACGCAGACATCGACATTGTTCAGCAAATGAAAATCCAGCGACTGCATTGAATTTCGTGAGAATGGATGAAGCTGCTCCGGCCCAGAAAGAATTTCTATCGAAACTCGCTAAAGGCAGAAGAAAAGGCTGACCTACACTGCATTGAGAAGATCAGGTGAAGGCTGACTCGTCCTCCCTTGGTATTTCCAATATTGATTCCATGCATTACGAAAGAGAAAAAACTGTCGCGCTTTATTGGACTCGGCCAAAATCGTCTAGAGTCTAGGCGGTTACAAACCGATTAAGAAGTAGAAGAAGACGAAGAAGAAGGAGAAGAAGAAGGAGAAGAAGAAGAAGAAGAAGAAGAAGAAGAAGAAGAAGGAATGATGAAAACGCATTGGTTCCATTTAGCTAGAAATTGAGCTACCCAATAAACCAAAAGGCTTGAGAATAATATTATAACAAGCTTACAAATATAAGCGTTAAGCCTGAGAAACTATTGAAAAAGACTTAAGAACAATTGTAGAAAAATCAAAACGGCACCCTTTTTAGAAGCTTACAAATGTAATTGTAGAAAAATATTACTTGTGAAAGCTTGTTGTAAGCTTATAAAAAAATAAATTTTTATTTGCATTTTTCTTTTCATTTTCTTTCCTTCTTCACCTTTACTGCAATGTTCTTTATTTTATATTTTCTTCCTGTTTCGAACCATGAAATCAATTGAACGGTATCATATAGTGGGACATTCAACATTATATTGAATTTTATTGAGGCTTTTATACTTCCCTTTTCTGAAAAAGGAATAATGAATTATATGAATCAAAAACCAAAATTTAAAAAAATTTTACAGCAAGCTTAAAACAATGTTATTATTAATAGTTTTTCAAGCTTTCATTTCAAGTGTAAAGTAGGCTTATTGTAATATTGTTTCCAAGCTTTTTAACATAAGGAGTATTGAGAAAGGCTTACATAAAGTAAGTGTTCCTCAATTATTACAATCATGCTTGTGAATAAGCTTACAATTAAGCTTATAAAAACTGTATTGCAATAAGCTTACAATGGACAATTGTTATAAGCTTGTTCTCAAGTCCTATTACATTTCGCTTACTTCCTGGTCTGTTGGGTACATATCTAAAATTTCTAACTTTGTGCCTATTTTGAGAGTATGAACTGCTTCTAGAGTGTTGTATAGAACTGTCTCTTGGTGCACCCAGTCTATTATTCCTTTCCACAAAAGGTTACAATGGCGGAATTTTACGCAATACTCGCTAGTAGCTATCGAAGGTAATTTCCACAACAAGTATGATAGCGGAATGTTTGTCTGGTGTTAATTTGGCGTACGTTGGCGATAAAAAGGCACAATATAATATCCCAAAGAATATTTCACAAAACTTTGAAAAGATTGTTTTTTTGAGAATAAATTATTTGTTTATAAATGCATATTACGCTACTATATTGTGTAAATAGATTTCCAAAAAAACTGACGCATTTTCAGTGGTTTCCGATTGCATACAAATTAAAAATAATAAAATAAATAAAGCATTTTTAAATAGATATGCGTTCTCTTAATAACCACTATTTACTATCGGCTATACTTTGCCTTTGTCAAGATTTATTTATTTTTTATTTGATTAAAAAACACAGAAGAAAAAACTAAATAAATAAAAGCAAAGTATTTTTTCAAAATTAATTGGCTTAAAAGTGGACATTGAAAATAAAATAAAATCATTCCGCAGCAGTAAAGAAGTAAAAACGAAAGGAAAACAATATTAAAATGGCGGCGATTTGGCGTCAGTGGGATAAAACTGGCGCCGAAACAAAAAAAAAAAAAACAAAAAAAAAACAAAAAAAATAAAGAAAAACAAAAAGCCAACCACTGACGGATTTTAACCGACTCATTAATTAAACTTTGTTTTGCTCGCTTTTTTCACTTTTTCATTTTTTTACTTTTGCTTTTGTCCTTTTTCCCCTTTTTCTCATTCCTATTTATTTTTATTATTTTTCCATTTTTTTTTTTTAAGTTTTTGTGACAATAAGTGAAGCTTCAACATTGTTGCAAAGCCACCACAAAAAAGGGCTAAATTGATCGCAATTGTTTGTTATAGGAAAAAAAAAATTACCACAAACTGCAATGACAACATTTGAGGCGACGGCGGCAGGGGGCCACTTTGGTTTGATGAAGACAAAAGTTGGAAAAAATTGAAATACGGTTGGAGTTTTTTTTTATGAGTTACAACAAGAAAAACAGCAACAAAAAGGTATGTATGTTTGCAGTAGATATACAAAATAAATGCTCAAAGCAAGGGGTGGGACGTATAAGTGATGTAGATGGGTGAGAATGACGCTTTTTATAAGAAGCAGTGGAGGGTTAACTCAACGAATTCAGCACACAATACATATTGCATAACGAAATTAAATAAGAGATTTTCATTTATTAATTTCACATTTTTTCAGTAATAAAATTATGTAGTAACATTTTCAGAGGCATTGAAATAAATTTGTCGATGTTCAATAAGTAAAACCCCGTTTGGTCCACATACATAAAAACTAGCAGCACTCGAACTATTTATTAGCTTTGAGCTATCAGCTGTTGCATGACTTATTTTGTGGGACTACACTACTTACTAGAAACAAATCATGTAGTGATGTGCCGAGTACCACCTATCTCGAGTACTTACTCGAATACCTCAGAAGTATTCGAGTACTCGAGTAAGCAAAATACGGTATTCGGATACTTATAATCGAGTACTAATATCGAGTACTCGGATCCGAGTAAAGAATCATTCGTTCTCCCACGGTAACTTCTTCATTTTATATAGAAGCGAAACTGGTATCGAAATGCAATTCCTCCCTAGCACACAGTACTCCCTCCCTATTGGACAACATGAGTATGAAGGAATGTCAAACAACCCACATTCAGCTTAGCACCGCTGTTTCGCTTCTTTATGAAGTATTGTGTGGATAAGGCCTTAGTTTAGAATCTCAAATATTTTTTAAAATGGCAAATTTCAAAGACTGAAAATATATTATTTTTAACTCATAATCAGCCTTAACTTATTTTGTAATATCAGAATAGAAGTATATATTTATGTATTTATATTTATTTAAAGTTTGTACTATCAAAAATATGTGCAAACATATGTTCATATATACATACTAATTAACGCCACTGTGCTTTAAAATTCAGAATTTCGGTTTTCATGTCAATTAGTCAATATATGTATGTACATATGTGATATCTATTCGAGTACTAAACCAGTACTCGAGTAATGTACTCGAATACTTTTCTCGAGTACTTACTCGATTCTTTTTTTAACGAATACCAAAGTACTCGAATACCAAAAATTGGACATCACTAAAATCATGCCACTCGTACATACATAAATGTCTATTTATAGATATATTGATTTCATGTGTCTAGGAGGCACATGCATCTATGCATATTAAATTTAACCCACACGTGCGCCAGCTAATTTAATTAATAAAAATAAAAATCTCATCATCAGGAAAACATGTGATATCTACAGCATGCATACATACACACATATAACATACCCTGCAGTAAAAATCCGCAATGAATCCTTAATGAATCACTGATACAATTCATCTATGACGAGGAGGCATCAGTGAATACTTTCATATAAAGACTGATGAATTTTTCATATAAATGGTTTGCTTTCCTCAGAAAAAAAAAACAAAAAAATAAAAATTGTACTCAGTTATGACGACAGTGATGAATATTCAACAAGGAATCATCAATGATCATTCAGCAGTGAAACAAATTTACTGCAGGGTATGTACGAATATACCATTTACACTTACCTTCTGTCAAACAACCCCAAATCTCGCAACTCCTAAGACTTACTACGTTCAACTTAATGCTTAAAGGTTTTAATTTAATTTGGACAACACCACCCCCATTATTTGCACTAACTGTTGCATCAAAAAGTAAAGGGTTAGAATATGTCCTAAGTGAATTGAGAAGTTTGATGTGGGGGACACAGTGGAGGTTAGTAAATATCACCACCACTCTTTTATAATTTTATAAAAATCTATTTTTAACCATATTTCGTATTAGAAAGTTGACAGGTTTGTTGGTGTGGGAAACCCTCCCATTCTGGTTGGCACTGTGTTGGCAGGTGTGTGAGCAACAGCTTTACGTTAGTTACGTACATATGTATGTTTGTATGTACTCATGTACATCAACAGCTGTCGACCTCAATCATTCGCTTGACGCAAACGACAAGACATTGTTGCCATTTTTCACACAGTCACCATTAAGGTACGTACTCGTATCTATTTATGTACAACATGAGCTTGCAACTAAAAATGTTTTGTTCCTCTGCATGTCACACCTTCGTTCTTTGAACTTTAAATTTTAATCTCAATCAAAGTATTTTATGTCAGTGGTACATGTTTTTCTAGATAACAAGTTTTTACTACGTAGTTAATGTTTTAATAACACAAATTGGAATGTTGAGTAAATTTAACATTTAATGGGAAAACAGTTGAAATAGAACATGTGTGAATGATTACTCGCTATTCATATGATTCTTTGAACAAGATATTAAAAATATTTATTGGAAGTGAAGGCTTGAGTTGAGAATTTGTAGAACGCATAACTGTAAGAGAAAAAGTAAAGCTCAATGCTTAATGCTTGTAACTGAAATATCACAAGTTGAAGTCAACAGCACAAAGCACAAGCATCAAAGCACAAGACTTATATGCGAATAATCAAAAATCACAATTCTAAGTTTAACAGATTAAGTGTAAAAATGCAAGGTTTCAAAAGTTTAGGGCTCAAAACACTCAACGCTCCAGGGAAAAAATTCACAGCTTACTTAAAGCTGAAACACAAAGATTTGAACTTAGAGTCAAAATGTTTAAAGCCCGAAGCCCGAAGTCGTAAAGCTCAGAAATTCAAAGTTTAAAATTTAAATAATTATCTACTAGCTCAAGGCACACATAGTATAAACATATAAGGGTGGATATTTCTGGAACCTCCTAATTTATTTACTAAGTCATATCGCTCCGTGTAATACTCACCAGTTGCAAAATAGTCCTATCGTTATACTATCATCGCTAACAAGGCTCTTTTGTATGTATATAATAAAAAGGAATGTAGATGCATGACATCATCATAAAAATGGACATACGTACAGAGAAATTGCGAGATTTTTTAATACCGATAAGGCAACGCATGTATAGATAGTTAGTACCCAATAAACATTAGGAAAAAACGGAAATGATAACGATTGTGAAAAAGGTTGTTTTCGAGTCTATAACGAGGTCTTTCGCGCGCTAAACGGAAGCTTCGTGATATGATGTATTTTCCGTTCGAAATTCATAGTCGAAGGAAATTTTTAGTTGAGAGAGTAATTGTCTTAAATCAGTCACAAATATGTCACTTTGTCATATGGTTCGCATAGTTTTTCGAAACTATTACTACACCTTTTTCAGTTTAAATTCAGAAAGTTCCAATTGATATTCAGAAAATTACAATTGAAATTCAGAATTTCCATTTGAAATTCAGAAAATTACAATTGAAATTCAGAACTTCCATTTAAAATTCAGAAAATTGCATTTGAAATTCAGAAAATTACAATTGAAATTCGGAAAGTTACATTTGAAATTCAGAAAATTACATTTGAAATTCAGAAAGTTACATTTGAAATTAAGAAAATTACAATTGAAATTCAGAAAACTTCTTGAGTACTGTGAGGAGGTTTCTGAATTTCAAATGTAATTTTCCGAATTTCAAATGGAATTTTCTGAATTTCAAAATGTAATTTTCTGAATTTCAATTGTAATTTTCTGAATTTCAAATGCAATTTTCTGAAATTCAAATGGAATTTCTGAATTTCAATTGTAACTTTCTGAATTTCAAATGGAAATTCTGAATTTCAATTGTAATTTTCTGAATTTCAAATGGAAATTCTGAATATCAATTGGAACTTTCTGAATTTCAACTGAAAAAGGTGTATTGTACCTACTTCCATTATACTATGATCGCTTGAAAACTAAGTTTGGATATTTATAGGTTCGGTTAGGTTAGACTGAGGTGGCTGCATCCGCAATTCATGGAATCGAGGCAGAATTGGCCCATTGTGACAGCACACGGGATCCCTAGCTTCCTAGATCCCTTGAAAACCCTTTCCGGAAAATAAATTTAAAATAAGTTGAAGCTAAACCAGCGCGTTTGCTTGATGAAGCGCAGAAAATCTAGTATTTTTTTATTTTACAACTCCGTCAGAAACTCGAAGCAGTGTCTATGAAAGGAGCGACACCTGACCAACGACATTTGAGGACAGTTGCATAGATTGTACTCAACACTTTGGATTTATTCCACGTCTCTGCTGCTGCCTATAGAGGCCTTTACGATAGGCATGATGCCCATGAGACAATGGATTGTTAGAAGTCCCTCCAGCGGACATATGTAGAGCCAGTTCAGATGTAGCACCGACACAGATCTTCCCGCATCCAGCCTAGGCCAGATTTTTTTGGAAATTATACAAGTTGAATCCCTGGCCCATATAGCGTTAGCCTGTTCAATGGAGCGAAATCTCAACCAGTTCTTGGATGAGCATTCATACATAAGTTCATTCCTAGTTTTATATTCATATTCGATATCGAAATTTATTTTCGAACATTCACCACAGTGTTTACTGGGTATATTTACATCCATTTGTTTTATGGCGTAAGCAGAAAATGAAGTGATTTTATCGAATTAATGCCAATGCCGAAACAGCAAAGTAACAAGTTCGACCTTTCAAAATCTGCTGTAGGAGGATATATATATAAGGATGAAAGTTTGTTTGTTTGTATGTTTGTTTCCTATGGACGCCGAAACTACCGGGCCGATCACATTCAAATTTTGACACAATGATCACCTGGTATTAGATTGAAATTATGACCACATTTAATTCTGGTATCTCAACCCCTTCCCGAGATATAGGCCAAAATATGGACCCAGATTCCTCCGAAATATTTTTCTGCACTATTGGTATCAAATGAAAGGTATCAATCAGAGCTTCAATAGGAAGTTCATTCCATTCCAATTTTCCAGTCGGTTCTCTAGATAGAGACCAAAACGTGGACCCGGATGGCCCCAAATATTTTTTCGCAATATTGTTATCAAATTAAAGGCATCAATCAGAACTTAAATACTTAGGGAGTTCATTCCATTCCAATTTTCCAGTCGGTTCTCTAGATAGAGACCAAAACGTGGACCCGGATGACCCCAAATATTTTTTCGTAATATTGGTATCAAATTAAAGGTGCTGATCAGGGTAGCCATATATATTTTACACTATACGGATATCTCAATCGGTTCCCGGGATTGAGGCCGAAACATGGACCTAAATAGCCCCCGAAATATTTTTGGCCATTATTGGTATCAAATTAAAGGTATCAATCAGAGCTTCAATAGAGAGTTCATTCCATTCCAATTTTCCAGTTGGTGCTCCAAATAGAGACCAAAACGTGGACCCGGATGGCCCCAAATATTTTTTCGCAATATTGGTATCAAATTAAAGGTATCAATCAGAACTTAAATACTTAGGGAGTTCATTCCATTCCAATTTTCCAGTCGGTTCTCTAGATAGAGACCAAAACGTGGACCGGATGACCCCAAATATTTTTTTGTAATATTGGTATCAAATTAAAGGTGCTGATCAGGGTAGCCATATATATTTTACACTATACGGATATCTCAATCGGTTCCCGGGATTGAGGCCGAAACATGGACGTAAATAGCCCACGAAATATTTTTGGGCATTGTTGGTATCAAATTAAAGGTATCAATCAGAGCTTCAATAGAGAGTTCATTCCATTCCAATTTTCCAGTCGGTTCTCTAGATAGAGACCAAAACGTGGACCCGGATGACCCCAAATATTTTTTCGTAATATTGGTATCAAATTAAAGGTGCTGATCAGGGCAGCCATATATATTTTACACTATACGGATATCTCAATCGGTTCCCGGTATTGAGGGCGAAACATGGACGTAAATAGCCCCCAAATATTTTTGGGCATTGTTGGTACCAAATTAAAGGTATCAATCAGAGCTTCAATAGAGAGTTCATTCCATTCCAATTTTCCAGTCGGTTCTCTAGATAGAGACCAAAACGTGGACCCGGATGACCCCAAATATTTTTTCGTAATATTGGTATCAAATTAAAGGTGCTGATCAGGGTAGCCATATATATTTTACACTATACGGATATCTCAATCGGTTCCCGGGATTGAGGCCGAAACATGGACGTAAATAGCCCCCGAAATATTTTTGGGCATTGTTGGTATCAAATTAAAGGTATCAATCAGAGCTTCAATAGAGAGTTCATTCCATTCCAATTTTCCAGTCGGTTCTCTAGATAGAGACCAAAACGTGGACCCGGATGACCCCAAATATTTTTTCGTAATATTGGTATCAAATTAAAGGTGCTGATCAGGGCAGCCATATATATTTTACACTATACGGATATCTCTATCGGTTCCCGGGATTGAGGCCGAAACATGGACGTAAATAGCCCCCGAAATATTTTTGGGCATTGTTGGTACCAAATTAAAGGTATCAATCAGAGCTTCAATAGAGAGTTCATTCCATTCCAATTTTCCAGTCGGTTCTCTAGATAGAGACCAAAACGTGGACCCGGATGACCCCAAATATTTTTTCGTAATATTGATATCAAATTAAAGGTGCTGATCAGGGCAGCCATATATATTTTACACTATACGGATACCTCAATCGGTTCTCGGGATTGAGGCCGAAACATGGGCCTAAATAGCCCCCAAAATATTTTTGGGCATTGTTGGTATCTATTAAAGGTATCAATCAGAGCTTCAATAGAGATTTCTTTCCATTCAAATTTTCCAGTCGGTTATCCAAAATATATTAGTAATCATGATGTACACCGATATGTGCACCGGATGGCCATGGAAATTTGTTGATAAGGAACGTGAGACGGGGATAGAGAGAGAGAGAGTAGTATAAGAGGAGGAAGAGATAGGGGGAACGGGAAATGCTGACTGGTGGGGAGACCGATAGGGAAGGGAGTGGCATAGCGTGATTTGTCGCAGCGAAGTGGGACGGGTATTTGCTAGTAATAATATAATTCAATGGCGCTATTATAACTCTGACGAGTTTTATGGCCGAGCTTCTCTCCCAATTCGAGGTGTGCTCCTTTTGTTTTTCCTACTAATTGGGTGGACCTACAGTTTTATGCCGGCTCCGAACGGCGAATGCATTTTTTGTGAGAAGCTTTTTCATGGCAGAAATACACTCGGAGGGTATGCCGCCCACTGCCGAGAGGTGACCGCTACTCTTAAAAAAACCAATAATTGGATTTTTACTAATTAGAAAATTTTTTTTTGGTGTTTGCGCGGACTGGGGTATGAACTCGAGGCCTCTGGTATAGCAGGCGAGCACTCTACCCACTGCACCACAGCGGCCACAGGAGAATACAAAATATAAAAGATCGAATATCAATATATATACTAAAGAGAACTTAGCATCACATTTATGATTCTATCAAGCTTACAGTACAAATCAAACTCGGTATTCGTCAACAAGCTGATTGGACCTCTCAAGTGTGACACCAGTTTAGCATCGCACGTATGTCCACGAATCTTCAAGTTTGGGAATGTCATTTTCATGCAGCAAAGCTTATATTTCTATACTAAATATCATTGAACAAAACCAACGTCTTCGTAAGTTAATATGCGCGAAAGGTTTCAAGTCATCATGCGAGAGGCATTTCCCATTATGCGATTTATTTAAATGTCTACTGGGGACAATAGATGCTCATAACCATAATTTGGCAATTGAGAAGCTTATATCTCTATTCACCATTATATAATACAGTCAGCAAGACCTTTCTATAATACCTACCCGACAATGACGACATTCTATGAAACGGCATTTAGAGGATTTGTGGAACGTTACTTCAGCGAGCACAATACTATATACTGTAATGGTGACTCAAATCGATTCATGAAATGAAACAAATAAACTTGTTAAATATGACTTGCGATTTTTCCAACAGTTTTTATTAGGCTAAAATATTTATTGTTGCATTGTTGGTTTTATAAACCCCCACATCCTACCTCCCAACCACTATTACACCGCTTTAAATGTATCTATATAGCTTCTACTGCGTTCTACAAACACGATTATCTTTGATTTTTTTTTTGTTATTATTTTCAAACCAATTTTTTATGATTTCATTTAACAAATAGATAAGTTCATTAAGAAACTAAAAAAAATACCAAAATGGACTATTTGTTTACTCAATAAGCAACAAAAAATGCGTGCGGTTGCGTGGGTGCGCCGCCTTGGCTGAAAAACACTCAAAGATCCATCAAAAATGGCTAACCTCCAAATTACAAATTACAATTCGCCCTTTTAGCTTCGCGGGTCAGCAAATGGAGGAGAAAAAACAAAAAAAAAAAAAAGAAACGACGCAAAACACGCAGTAAAATGAGGACATGCAACACTTTATCATCGCAATAGCGCCTTAAAATGCCAAAAAGCAATACTCATCATCTTCAATTCAGTCGTTAGTACTTCCATCGCGCTGCTTGCTTGGCTTTCTCGCTAGTCACTGACGCATTATCATTTCCCATTGATTGTAGGGCTTTTTTTTTGCTATTTGAGGCACGGCTTTACTAATCGCCAACGCCACGCGGAGCGTAAGCAATGCGTGTTTGAATTCAATCAATTTGGCATCCGACAAGTTGGCAGAATTTTAACAAAGCAGAAAAAGCAAAAAAAAAAAACAACAAATTGCTTCTGTGGGCTTGTCCAAAATTATTTACCTGATAATGGCGCACTGATAAATCGAAAATGGCGTATTCAAATGCATTTTATTTCATTAGCGTAAAGTGAGGTAAAAGGTTTTATTTTTTTTTTCTGTTGTGTGTGTGTGTCAGGAAATTAAAAGCATACAATTCGCATACCAAAGTAGCCACAAGTGGTAATTTGTACTTCTGTGTACTGTGTAGGCGCATCTCTTAATGGCTTGAATTGACAAAAGGCTTGTGTGGTGTTATTTATCACGCCGCAGCGTGAATTTTGTGCGTGACGATTGTCATAATGGCATTAATGTTTCTATTTATTTATTTTTCGAATCACATATTCTGTGAAAAAGGGTTTTTTCGCTACAAAACTAATAAATATTTAGGTTGCAGTATGTTATACTCGTATCTATTAGTGTAATCTGTAAAACTATTTAGGCGTTGGTTACGACATTTTATCGGTAGTTGATGCATTCGATAGGAAATGGTCACATTTGAATGTTAAAAAATGCGTAGAAAGCCCCGGTATGGTTAGAATTTTTAATTTACAGTGTTCTAAGTAAGTCAAGAACCCATAGCAGTTATTTCTAAGATGGCTTTTTTAAGTCTTTTTGTAATTATTATGAACGAGCAGTTTGGTTTTACATAGGTTGAGGTAGATTAGGTTGTTGTTGTTGTTGTTGTTGTTGTTGTTGTTGTTGTTGTTGTTGTTGTTGTTGTTGTAGCCACCAAGACACTCCCCGAAGGTTTTGGGGAGTGTAGGGGATGTGACAGTCCTTTGCCGGATAAATCCGGTACGCCCGGGTACTAGTCCTTTATGACACTAGCCCGACTGTCGTGCGAACGATTTTTTTTTGGCCATAATCAACCTTCTAGGCCGGTGGATTTTAGTCGCCTCTTACGACAGGCATTCCTTACCACGGGTATATTCTAGGCCCCCTAACCCGCTGGGGTTAGGTAGATTAGGTTACAGTGGCTGCTAGTTCCTACATAGCACACTTAAGCCCCGGGCTACGTGGATCCAAAAAGCCCTCCTACGATCGAACCATCGTGTAGACTCCACAAATCTCAGAATTTTCTTGATTTCCAAAGACACTAGCTCTGCTAGATCCCTAAATTGGTAGGCCCCTAAAAACTCCAGTTGCCTCGTTGCTAGTATTGGGCAATTGAAGCAGGTGTTTGGCTTTGGGCACCTCTCCATTCTCACAGGTCCTACGGTATGAACTTCATACTATGAAGCATTTATCCTTTATGCATGCTTCCCAAGTATTATATGTTCTGTTGATAGCCCAGTCATTAGTCCTAGCTCGGACTCGGCCGAGTGCTAGTAGACTCTTGGTCCACCTGGCGTTCCAATTAGGCCAAAGGAGCCTAGTATGGTGGCAATTACTGAGACAATGTCAGATTTCCTCCGCTTCTTTGAAGTAGAACTAGTTCAGCATGAGCTTGCTGGTAGCGAGCGGCATACCTAGACCCTTCCTCGACAGTGAAAGTGGAGCGCGTGTGCCCCGCTAGCAAGTTCGTCTGCCGTCTCGTTTCGCGATAGTTTGCAGTTTCCAGACAGTCATACGTGGTAAACGGCAAACCGCTCAGCCATCACCGTTAGAGATCTGCAGCAATTTTAGACGGTTCTGAATTTACATTTGACACTTTCAAGCGCTGACTGTGCAGCCTGGTTTGGTCTGAGGAGTTTTAAATGTCTTTACATTCGATTTACTCAAAATTGATTATTTCCTGATTTTTATTTTGCCTCTATGAAAGGAAAATTCCGCTAGGGGACGTGACTATCGCGTTTAATAAGATTTATATATTCTGTTAATCCGAATTAAATAGCCAGGTGTCCGTGTACAGATTAGCTTGTCTAAAATTCTTCAACTAACTGCATACACCAACACGTTGGTGTATGCTTTTGTCAAGTGGGTCACGGTCATCAGATTAACGGATACTCGAAAAAGAGACAGTAATACATTACAACAATAATCTATTTATATTGAACGGTCTTTGAAACCAATTGTTTTCGTCATTCAGTTGAAACTGCTTACCATTTTCATAACTAACAGTGCAACAAAGACTCGCCCAAAAGTCTAGTAATTTCACAATATTTCCTCAAATGTTGTCTATTTTACTTACATGGCATTTAAAGCAAGGCTCCTTCTCTATTATTAGGCTAGAAGACGGTGAAATAAGTGAGTTCACTTTCATCATCGTGAGTGTTTCGTAATCGTTTACTAGGTAAGGTTTGCTATGAATATAAATAAGCAAACAGAGTCTGTTTTATAAAACGGTGTATTTTTTCAAAACTTGAAATATGCACAAACCTAAACAAAATTTTAAAACAAAAACTCTAAAAAACATCCAAATATTTTAATTTGTTAATTAAGGGATAAAACTTGATATGCAAGTGTACAACGACGGAATTTCCGCACATTATTTACCGGTTTATCCAACTCAAAATCTGATGATCTAATTCTGTGAGCACCTACATATACATACATATTTATTGGCAGCTAACCCAAACATCATTCAGAGCAAACCATGATAGCAACCGTCATCATTTTTGCACAAGTTAATTCATTAGAGACACGCGCTATCGTGACCGGAGAATGCGATGCAATTTGGTGGCATGGCAAGGCATGGTGCGCTGGTCGCTCAGGCAGAAGCACCCAAAATTTCACAGAGAAAACACCCTTTCCCTGCAAGCCAAACGTTTAATAGATAACACGTGTATGGAATGGGACGGAGGTGGAGTTGATGTAGCAACAGAAGAGACAATCAGCGAGACCGACAGACATTCAAAAGAGACAGACTTCAAAATACATACCTACATAAATGCGTGCGTAGCTACGTGGGCATGTGCCTCAAACGGGCGCAAATGTTCAGTGGCTCTCAGAGATGCTCTGGGACGCGCCAGTCCGACGCAGATAAGGCGTTAATTATGCCGCCATTGCGCCACAATGTGCCACATTTAACTGTCATAATTTTTACTTTTAATTCATCTAAATAAGCAAAAACAAAAAAAAAAACAACAAATACACAAAATAAAAATAAAACCAAATGACGACGATAATTTTTGCATGGCTATGAACTTGACGTGGACACAAAAGGCAGAACGCACTTCCATATTTATTTCAGTACATACATACACGTATTTAGTGTTGATAATGCGTTGTTATCGTTATGAAATGTGCCTACTCACACTATTTGGATACATATACAAATGTTTATATACATGTTGCTATACATAGCTATATACATTTGTTGAATCTATTCACCTGCCTCCTATCCTGTCTAGTCAGTTAGCCTTTTATCATTACATATTTGCTTGTTGTTGTTATTGTTTGTGTGCTTTTGTATTGTTTGTGCGCACTGAAGCAACAATAAAGAGTAAAGGATAGAAAAAAAACAAATAAATGACCGAAAATACAATAAAGTTGCAGCTTTTAAAGTATTCCATGAATATGCCTGTGTCTATATGTACATTAGACCGTATCGCAAAAACTAAAGTTAGCCGTACGCCCCCGAATATGATGTCTTTTTGGAAAACATTTCCGGAAAATTTTTAATTTTTTTTTTGGACGCCGCTAGATGTCGCTCAAATTTATTTTTCTCATATCTTCCGTATTTATAGTCCGACCTCTAAGTTTAATACACCAATGTCTTTGGCTTGAAAGGGCGGCTTATACTATGGAATATTATTAACCCTATGTGCGCCATTGGGGTCACTACCACCCAGTACTTATTTTATACCAAACTAATGTACCTGTTTTATGGCTGCATGTTAAACGTAGTGAAAAATCATTAATCTTTTGTAAAATAAGTATTTCGATAGCTTGAGCAGAACTCGAAATAAAACACGTTCAACTTTTGAGGAATATAGGTTTTTCGGTTCCTTTGGTCTTTTAGTTTAAATTTACAGAAAAATTTTCTGAGGAGACCCATAGTAGAATTTTATGCCAAATAATTTTCTAGAACATTTTAACCCTCTAGCGACCTTAAAAATACTATTTTTTCCTGATTTTCTAAAAAACACTGGTCAAAATAACCCTTTATTGGCAATGCTAGAGGGTTAAAATGTTCTAGAAAATTATTCGCCATTTCAGTAGGGGTCTCCTCAGAAGAAATCTTTGTAAAATGAACCTAAAGGACCAAAGGAAGCGAACAACATATATTCCACGGAATGTTGAACGTGTTTTATTTCGGGTTCTATTGAAGCTATCGAAATACTTCTTTTCCAAGAGATTAATGATTTTAGACTAATTTAACATGAAGGCATAAAAAATTGCATTAGGGTGGTATAAACTAAGTACTGGGTGGTAGTGACCTCAATGACGCACATAGGGTTAATAATATTCCATAGTATAAAGCGTCCTTTCAAGCCAAAGACATTGGTGTATTAAACTTAGAGATCGGACTATAAATACGGAAGATATGAGAAAAATAAATTTTAGCGACATCTAGCGGCATCCAAAAAAAAATAAAAAACTTCCGGAAAGGTTTTCCAAGAAGACATCATATGCGGGGGCGTACGGCGAACTTTATTTTTGCGTCCCTATAAGGCGAGACGGCCTAATGTACATATGTACATATGTATGTATGTATGTACTTACGCATGCACAGCGGGTCGCTTGGTGCTACAACAATGGCCGCAGCTTAAAAGGATATTCGCCCATAGATATTCATCGCTCACAAATGTGCCGCAAACGGCGTGCGCGTGGCCCCAAATGCCGCCGTTTTGGGCCACATACGTCTATGGTGGCTACAGCCTAGAGCCGTTGTTATCTGGATTTTCGTTGAGCACAAATCTGCAGTCACATTAATTTTGTAACTGTCGCTACCAACAAAAGCGGCAGGCAACCTTAACTCAGCTGAAAACAACAGCAAAAACAGCAACAACAAGAACAACAAACTTGAGCAACAACAACAACAAACTTGTACAACCATCGCGACATTCAACATAGACTTTCCAAGGCTTGCTGGCTTGCTTGCCATTGCCATTGGCGCGAAGGGATTTGTTGCAGGGAAAAGTAAAAGGATGTGTTGCAGGGCGAAAGCCCACTTTGGGGTAGGTTTTGATAAACGCAACAGAGTAACAGCAGAGCACAGCAACAGAAGCAATTCTTTCACTCCGTGCTTGCATGAACGTGAAGTGAAGGAAACAGTGGCAACAGCAAAGCTTACCCTTGCCCTTGCGCACAAAAAGCAGCAGTGCCCATTAAAAGTCATCGTCGTGTGGCATCAAATCCTATTAGAATTGTAGTGTGAGCATCTAGTAGTGGCAGTGGCAGCCAAAGAGCGCATGAAGAGCGTCTGCAAAAATGCTGGTTGCTTAGCAGGATGGCCGGCTGGTTGGTTGGTGTTGAACTGGTAGAGATTTCTAACTACCAGCGCACACACAGCATGGCACTAAACAAAACGGCTCAACAACCAGCAGAATATATGTACCTACTCGTACAATGTACAGGATGCCTGCCAACATTTTCGACGGATGAAAAAGTAGAAACGTTTGGTATTAATTAAGCGTTTTTGTATGCGCGCGGGCGCACGTTTTTTGCGCGTCGCTTGGAGAGCTGTTGCTTTTTGAGATTTTTCAATGAGATTGTGATACACGTTCAAGCAAAAAATAACTGTATATATTAAGTATATATGCGTAAATACGCATCTACATTGATAAAAGAAAAATGCGCATTTGCTTTATTTTCAGTAAAAGCCTTTTCTTGCTTAATGCACATTAATCCGCACGCAGATTTGATTTGAGTGGGGCAACTCTGGCAGAAGTATTTGAAACTCAAGACAGTTTTCGAGTTGAATTTATTTTTGCTTGTAATTGTCAATTTGGCTGCTCTTAATTAATTGATAAATCTATTACAAGCCTGAAGTTGGATTTAATAAATGTAACTTTAAAGCATTTTACGCAAACTTTGCTTAAAGTCTATAATGAAATTACTGCCAAAAAAATCTTCGCATCTATTTATTTCCATGAGCCCATCTATATATATAAAAATGATTTGGTGTTTAATTGTAACGCTAAAACTTGAAAACGACTGAACCAAATCAAATACTTCCTTAGGGGGGTTTGTTTGTTGTTACCCCGCGAAGGTTTAGTCGAAGAAAAAATTAAAAAAATATTAGGGGGGCGTGGCACCTCCCATACAATCTTAATTTTTAAAGTTGATTATCTCTAAAACAGTTTAAGGTAGTGAGCTGAAAATTGGTATAGAGGTAGGTGATATCAAAACCCTTCTCACGTAGAAAAGTGGGGGTTATTAGAAAAGAGGGCGTGGCACCACCCATACAAACTTAATTTTTCATGCTGAATATCTACAAAATTGTTGAAGGTAGAGACTTGGAAATTGGTGTGGAGATAAACGATAACAATTCCATATTAACGCAAAATAATAGGAGTTATACGAAAAGGGGGCGTGGCACCTCCCATACATACTTAGCGTTGGAAGCTGAATATATCAGAAAGAATAAATGGCAGGATCCAGAAAATTGCTATAGAGCTAAATGATATTAAAACCACTCTCACGCATAAAAGTGACGGTTATCGAAAAAGGGGGCGTGGCACCTCCCATACATACTTAATTTTTTAAGCTCAATATCTACAAAAGGATTTAAGGCAGGGACCTGGAAATTGATCAGGAGATTAACAATATCAATAGCATGCTTATGAAAAAAACAGTAGTCTCAGGAAAAGGGGGCGTGGCACCTCCAATGCGTTCTTAATTTTTAAGGCTAAATATCCCTAAAAGCGTTCATGGCATGTACATAGAAATCACTATGCAGATATACCATATCAATACCATGTTCACCCACAAAAAAAAAGATGTATCCAAAAATGGGGTATTGCACCTCCCATACGTACTAAACTTTTGAGGCTGAATATATCTAAAAGGGTTGAAGGAGGGGCCTGAAAACCATTTTGGAGGTATACTATATCAATTCTGTTACTTAGTTAAAATAGCCAATACTCAGTGAAAATAAATTCTAGCATAGTAGACGGTGATTCAATTCGTCAGCTTACAATATTATTTCTAATGTAATAATTGAAGCGGTAGCTTTTCGTGTTAAATAGTTTACATTTACGAAATAAACAGTTGTGAATGTGCGGATTATCAATATCTGAAGTTGTATACAGAATGAAGTAGTGAAAAATAGTTAATTTTCTATAAAAAATAATACTGGTGCATTGGCGCACAGGGGTAAAATTTGACAACACCATAAAAAAAAAAATAATTTTATAAAAGGTGGTACGTGCAAAAATATTTGTGTAGATACATGTTGTAAAATCTATGAATATTCGTGGATGTACATTGCCAATATTTGTCAACAACTACTGATTATGTTTATAAACAAGCAGTGTGGAGACATTTCCCTAAAAGTAAGCTGTGGATATTAGCTGAGGTTTGTTATACTCAGCTGTACTAGCACACAGAGTATTATAGCTTTAATCACATAACGGTGGATTGTAACAGAATGAAATAATCGAGATAGATATAGACTTATATATATCAAAATGATCACGGTGAAATCGATTGAGCCATGTCCGTCCGTCCGTCCGTCTGTAAACACTAACTCGCGCAAAAATTTAGATATTTTGATGAAAATTGGAATACAAGTTGGTATCGAGACTGGGACGGTTGGTATTGGAAATAGGCGAAATCGGACCATGACCACGTCCACTTTTCCTATATAGAAAAAATCGGGAAGTTAGTATCTCAGCCACTAATATAGCTAGAGCTATAAAATTTTACCCACGTATTGGTATCAGGCTCTTATGAAGAAATTTTATGAAATTTCGGAAAATAGGCGGGCCCACTTATTAATGGGCAAACATTGAAAGGTTTATAAGCCGTAATTCAGAAACCGTAGCGGATATATCGATGAATTTACTTACTTAGGAAAATGTTTGGACGAAAAATTGCCAAAATCGGTTGACGACCACACCCAAAATCATATATGAGAACTATTAAGGAGCCAAATAAAGACATTTTAAGCGATATCTTTGTCAATTATAAAGATATGTCATTGAAATTTTGTGTCATGAGTCCAACTATAGACATAAAACAAAAACTAGAAAAATTTTGGAAAATGGGCGTGGCACCGCCTCTTTTCAGACAAAGGAATCTACGAGATTTCCGAACCCATAACTCTACAAATAATTGAGATGTTATGATGAAAATCAGTTTGTACACTTTAATAACTTGTGGTAATACATGCTCAAAAATTTAGCGAAATCGGTTTATGACCACGCCTACTTTTTAATAAAGACATTTCTGGAAAACCCTTTGGGAATTTGTAACGTGACATCTTTATAATTAGAAGTCATAAAGGGTTGCAAATTTGCACTAACAATAATATTTATATGCTTAGTTGAATGATTGATAAAAATTTTGAAAATGGGCGTGGCTGCGTCCACTTTATGCGGCACTCGATTCATATAAAATACACCCTAATCGAACAAACTCAAACAAACAATGACAGCATACAGCTGAGTATCTAATGTTCGATTCCACTCGAACTTAGG
Source organism: Urophora cardui (assembly GCA_960531455.1). Lineage (NCBI taxonomy): Eukaryota > Metazoa > Arthropoda > Insecta > Diptera > Tephritidae > Urophora > Urophora cardui. The sequence continues at coordinate 48,714,182 of OY482673.1, forward strand.
TTTCCTTACTTGTTAGTTTTAGTTTAAATACAGAGAAAATGCAATGAATTGAGATTTAAAAGGTGACTTTGTTTAATGTGTGCATACGTAGGTCCACTCCCCAAACATAAATTTAAGTAAAAATTGTCTGGACGAGTTTTAAGTATTTTTTTTTAATTTTCCGTTGGATATTTAATGTAATATAGAACATTTTAAACAAATAGTACAGCACTATCGCAGAAAATACCCTGATCTTCTACAAACGTTGGCAAATGGTTCAAAATTACCTTCGATATTCATTCGCACACAACTGAGAACGAACACAAAATCTTAAATTAGAAACATATGCTACTATGGAATGGAATGGAATTGTGGTAGTCCGAGAAACACTTTGTCTTTCTCAAGCACTTAGGCATATTTAGCCATTGTAATTAAGATCTTTAGAAATGATAAGGATGTAGGGAAAAGGTGGGATAGTGGAATCAGAGTTCCTCTGCAAACATCCCAAACTTTTTATAAATCTGACAGATTTGCAGAGAAAATACTCTGGGCCATCTTCGTCCTCCTTCAGACGAGATAGGCATAATAAACTCTCTATGATGCCTATGGTGGTAATGTGCTATCCCCATCAATTATGTCCTGTAATCAACCCCACAAGAACCCGAAGCTCCCTCCGCCGCTACTTGAGGAGCAAGTTTTCTACATCCCTGTTAAGCTCTTTCAGAAAGCACTTAGTAATTTTATAGCAATCTGTAGAATTCCAGCGTCTACCGAGAGTTTCCCTTATAGGGTCCCTGATGTACTTCACATTGCCAGCTACACTTGGTCCTATTATTGGCTGCGGTCAAGTTGGTTGTTCTACTGATCCACAGAAAAAAAAAGTTTGAACTTAGATAGCAAAACGGTTTGGGAGTTTTACTTACGGATAGTGGTCTTTCGTTCTGTGTGGGAATTATTCCGCCCACAAAAATGCTGTTGCACAGTGTAATTAATCGTTTTAATGAATTATACAAATGCGTATTACTGAAATAAAATACAATTATAGACATTTGATATTCAATTTTGCGTGAACTTGAACTTTGTAAATTACTTTTGTATTAAAAGTTTATAACAAGCTCCAAGGGCGGGCAGATTTATTCGCTGCAACCGGCTGATTGTGATTCGTGGATAAATGCGTATGAACAACTGCTTGTGTATGCAGATACATATGTATCTATATACATATATCAATGATATTCAGCGCATTTTTTACGTCCATAATATATTACTGTTGTTGTTATCGTAGGTGTCCTTGTTGCACAAAATAAAGCTGCATGCGTAACTGCAATGTTTTTAGACACAATATACATATGTACAACCATATGTATGTCTGGAAATGTTGTGCTTGTAATTCTGTATTTTCAGTACTCATGTCAGGTGTATGTATGTAGATACATACTTAAAGCCCGTTTCCACATAACTTGATTCGCCAACGAAACATGTAGCTAAACATCTCGCGAAATAGCACGTCTCCACGTAGTGGATCGTTATTCAGACATTTCCCATTCTTGTTCTTCTTAAATGCTTGTAAGTCTGTTTGCTTATTTTTACGTGTTTGTTTTGGTCTGTGTGAGATTTCGAAAGATTTTCGATACAAAATTAGAGAAGGCATCGATATTATCGGGGTTGGCAAGAGGATTGAGGACGAATCAAGTGTTTCATTCTTCATTCGCTCTTAGAAATTTGCTGCGTTGCCATTCTAGCTTTTTTCAAGCTAGATTTAACCTTTTTTCTTATCTTTTAGCTGCAAAAATTCTGATTTAGCTTTGGCTTTTTTTTAGCTTTTTTATTTGCTATAACTCCCCAAAAATGAGCGCTGCTCACTGCTCATATTACATACATACAGTCATCATAGTTACCATTATTTGAATGTAAAACATTTTTTTAAACATTTCGTTATTATTTTTGACACTGAAGTACAAATTTAAATATACATACATACCTATATGAAAATAAATAACTTATGCAGGCTCCATTAAACAGGTCGGTCCTTCAGATCAGCTGACTTCTTGTTCTTCTTCGACAACTATCCAATTTGTTTACTTTTGCATATTCCATACATGCATTCGTGCTTACAATTCGTGAAATTCTTCAATAGATTTTTTTGACCCAGATAAACATCAGGATTAAAACATTGTTGTTGCAGTTGCTTGAAAATCACTGCCACGGGTAGTAGTCACCTATTAATAAAGCATTAAAACAGAGTAGGACTTGGAATCATCGTTTTATTAATCTGGTAGTACTTGTCAATAGATACTCTATTACTCCCTATATTTCGTGTTTAAGCATAGAATTTTGTATACTCGCTTTTAACATTGTATGTCCTAGGAAGGGAAATAATAAACACAAACAAAATAAAACAAAACTGAAAAATGTTGATATTGCTCGGAAAGAATATCAAATAGAGTACTCTTCTGCTCTTGCTTGGGGAGATTTCGCTCCATGTTCTACTGGGTAATTTCGTAATTTTTTAAGCCTCTTTTTCTAGCATTACATTTTTTTTTTTGATGTGTGAAACATTTTTTTTTAGCTTTTTTTTTTTGAGAATCTAGCTGAAACTCTGGAAAAGTTCTGGCAACACTGCTCTGGGCTGTCAATGGGATATATTTGAGATACTGTAAATACGGGTCTCGGAAGTGCGCAGGTCTAACCTACGCCACATTTAAGCTATATCATTGACCTTTAGTCTCTGTGTCTTGGCTTTGAAATCAACTGTAGATCAGTTTTTATTCTTTAACTTGAAGCTTTTCTTCACTAGAGAAGTTGAAGCTTATAAGATTTAAGCTCTGAACTTAAATGTGTAAGTCTAGAGTTTTATGCTTTATACCTTCCGGATTTCACTTTTGTCTTAAACTTTAGGCTTTTATTTTAAAGCTCTTTATACTTTCTGGATCCACTTTTGTCTTGAACTTTAAGCTCTAGGAAGGGAAATAATAAACACAAACAAAATAAAACAAAACTGAAAAAATGTTGATATAGCTCGGAAAGAATATCAAATAGAGTACTCTTCTGCTCTTGCTTGGGGAGATTTCGCTCCATGTTCTACTGGGTAATTTCGTAATTTTTTTAGCTTCTTTTTCTAGCATTAAATTTTTTTTTGATGTGTGAAACATTTTTTTTTTTTTTAGTTTTTTCTAGCGTTTTTTTTTTTTTTTGAGAATCTAGCTGGAACTCTGGAAATTTTCTGGCAACACTGGAAATTTGTATGGAAATTAGCGAGTTTCGGCACTGATTTCGAGTTCGAACGAAGATTGAGAGAGCGAATGCAGATAAAAAGAGCGAAACACGTTATGTGGAGACATAATATAACATAGTAGGTATTTCAATGTTTTTGGTTGTTGTTTTTTTTTTATTCATACATACATATTTTTATTTTCATTGCCTGTTGGCGCTGTGCGTGTAATTACGAATTCAAAACCAGTGAAAGGCGTGAATATGGCTGTCAGTAGCAGTAACAGTAAGAGTAACACGGAACAAAACGCGTTACATACATACATATGTACATACAATGAATGTACTACTGTAGCTCTTAGCTTAATTTACCCCAAGAGGAAATTTATAAACGAAAATCAAGTGCGAATATACAATGTATTAAACTTTTTAAATGTTAGCTTTTGCTGTTATAATAATAATAATAAAATGGCGCTTTATAACTCTGACGAGTTTTATAGCCGAGCTCCTCTCCCAATTCGAGGTGTGCTCCTTTTTGTTTTCCTACTAATTGGGTGGACCTACAGTTTTTGCTGTAGCTAATGTTTATTTTTAATGAGGCATATAAATCGGATTTCCTACATCATGTTTAAATCACACAAATCAATTCCTTAAGTGTCCTTTAAAATGTTTTATGGAAATATTCTTCATTTGCATCTTAAATAACCTCCTCAAGTAGTCAATATTTTGCTCTGAAATAGGCTGGAAATGAGTTTGAAATTATTCTAGAATTATCACAGCCACATTTTTGAATTGTTCCAAAAAGTAACCGAATTGGTCCAATACTTAGACACTCAAGACAGCAGAGAAAATACGCCGATTTGATAACAAAATTTACTCATATCTGTTGACATTTAAAAATAAAGCTTACTAAAACGCAGCGTGCCTAAAAGTATGCTATATGAAATCCTTTTTACTTAATTCTCAACTCTATACTACGTCGTACCATACGAAAACTAGCATAGGATTTTTTGTGTCTGACGAAACGTAACAAGTTCAATTTTTGGCCGACGAAAAGTAACAAAATCGAGTTTTGGCTGACGAAAAGTAACAATTTCGACTTTTGGCTGACGAAAACTATCAATTTTGTTTAAACAACAACAATTTTAATGTAAAAACAATACATAATTACTGGTACTTTTCGTCAGCCAAAAGTCGATTTTGTTACTCTTCGTCGGCCAAAAGTCAAATGTTCTACTTTTCGTACAGAATTTTTTTATCGATAGCTTTCGCCAGAAATTTTAAATATGTTAGCTTTCTTATGGTACGACGACTAGATCTTTTCCGCAACCCCTTTACCAGGTGACTTACTATGCAACTCCCTCTTGAAATATGCACATTCTCGAAATTCATCGTCAAGAGCTGCTGCAAAAAAAGTCCTGTTGGGTAAGTTGTTCAAATATACAACCAACACGAGTGTGTTTGTGGCATATAAAAGTAAATCATCGCCAACACTTGTCAAGCAGAGCATCATGTAACACACCTGTACAGGTGTGCCAGAGCTGTGCGCTACCCTGCAAAAAATGCGATCACTCCGGGATACATCCGGGACAACTCGCAAGGGAGCATGCGATTACTACCCATTTGTATCTCTTTATATGGGTTGAAGTGTTCTCTTTTGTTTGAGCATGTCCTATGAAGAGACTAATTGTACCCAGTTTGTACCCGAACGGGTAGCAAAAGCGCACAATTGTACCCGTTTTGTACCCGAACAGGTAGCAAATGCGACACATCCATTTGTGCGACTAATTGTACCCGTTTGATACCCTTTCGGGTACAATTCGTCTACAATTAGTATACATATGTACCCGTTCGGGTACAATTGGGAACAATTGTAGACTAATTGTACCCGAAAGAGAGCGCTCCCGGACAAATCTTTTTAGAGACTCGTCGCACACTTTTTTACAGGGTATCTACATACAGACGTACACACATACATACACAGATATGTAGTTGGTTGGTTAGGTGCAGGTAGAAGGAATAGGAAATGCACTTGAACAAGTAGAAGCCTTGTTAAAAATCTTCTTACAATGCAATGTCGGATGCATTTTTTTAAATACAAATTTTCTTTGCTAAAGAACACGTAGAAGAAACAGCAACAACAACAACGCCTCTAACAATGCATGTAAGCAACGCATCGTTCCTACACTCATTCACTCATCCATTCATTCATTTAGTCAGCGCTTTACATTTACTCATTCATTCATGCGTCTCACTCACTCCATTTGCGTATATATGTATGTACATAAATCGGAACCGAACCGAACCCACATTGCAATGAACTGTACAGCTTTGCGGGGGCAATAGATATGTACATAGATATATACAAACATTTGTGCATTCTTAGAGAAGTGTTGTAAGCTTCGTACCGAATTACAACACTTCAGACATGCGATGATGTTGCCGGCGAAGACTTTCAACATCCTCTTAGTAACGATTACATCCTGACCCCATTACATGAAACGTGTGACACTGATGTCCAAAATGCGCCTGAAGAAATATTTATGTATGTATGTGTGTTGTTTTTTGTATGGATCTAAGTGAAATTTGTGGTGTCGTAGTGAAGAGGGTGGCACAAAATGCTGTTGCAGACAACATGCAACACTACACAACTCAAATGTAGTATGTACCCTGCAAAAAATGCGATCACTCCGGGATACATCCGGGACAACTCGCAAGGGAGCATGCGATTACTACCCATTTGTATCTCTTTATATGGGTTGAAGTGTTCTCTTTTGTTTGAGCATGTCCTATGAAGAGACTAATTGTACCCAGTTTGTACCCGAACGGGTAGCAAACGCGCACAATTGTACCCGTTTTGTACCCGAACGGGTAGCAAATGCGACACATCCATTTGTGCGACTAATTGTACCCGTTTGATACCATTTCGGGTACAATTCGTCTACAATTAGTATACATATGTACCCGTTCGGGTACAATTGGGAACAATTGTAGACTAATTGTACCCGAAAGAGAGCGCTCCCGGACAAATCTTTTTGGAGACTCGTCGCACACTTTTTTGCAGGGTAGGTACCTGCAGCAACTCCTCCTAAATACAGCAGCAACAGCAGCAGCAGGAATACAGCACAGCAAGCGTCTTCCTTTTGAAGATGCTCGCCTAAAAGTAGACAATATTCATGACTGCATCAGTCACTCAAGCAGCCAGCACTCGCACATTCAAACACAAACAGCTACTCTAGTGATTCATTCATGCTTCCTTTCTTATATGTACCTACTTGTAAAAATTCTTCGTTGCACTTCATTCTGACAGACGCAAAAAAAAAAATAATATAAAAACGAAAGAAATATCTAAACGCGAACGAATTGCTTTGCTGGCAGCCTTGCAGGCGTGAGCCAATATGTTAAACGAACCGGAAACGTGTATGCTTTCTGTGCACTGCCATACAACCATTCATCCATCCATACATCCATTGTACCTCCACTACTCTAAATATCAGTATAGCAAGCGTGCAATAACCATAATAAGAACGTGATGATGGCAATGGGAAGAAGAAGAGGGAGAAGGAGGCAAAAAGCGAGACAAAAGCAAGAGACATGTGCAACAAATGGCATTTTTTTTAACAATTTTTTTGTATTTTTTTTTTGTATTTTTACTCCTGTGTGTGCTTCTCTAACATTGCACATGCATGTATGTTTGTTTATATGTGATGTGTGTTGATTACGAATAACATTTGAACGGACACTTAACATCACAAAGGAGGAGCGCATGAATGTACCGAAACCCCAATTGCTTGCAAGGGCTTAGAAAATAGCACATCCAAATGGAGATACATACATACATACATAGATATGCATATACATAGATATACAAAGATAGCGTATACATTGGTGCATGTACAGTGGTGGTCTTGCAAATAAGTATAACTTCAATATTAGTAGTGTCAAATCTATTGGAGCCTGCAAATGTTCATTACTGGAAGTATTTTTGAAGTAACAGAATATGTGCTAAGGAAGAGGAAAATTAATGGTATACAAAAATTCGATTTGATTTTTTCTTGTACGTGGAAACAAATAAAATAAAACTAACTACACCTTTTCCAGTTTAAGTTCAGAAAGTTACAATTGAAGTTCGGAAAATTACAATTGAAGTTCGGAATTTCCAATTGAAGTTCAGAAAATTACAATTGAAGTTCAGAATTTCCAATTGAAGTTCAGAAAGTTACAATTGAAGTTCAGAAAATTACAATTGAATTTCAGAAAATTACAATTGAAGTTCAGAAAATTACAATTGAAGTTCAGAAAAGTTACTCATACGCCCTGGTATCTCGATTGTAGGAAAGTTGTATGGATTTGTTTGAAGATTTAATAAAAATGTAAATTCTCTGATCTTTAACGCCCTTCGGCGTTGATGCATTTTTAATTCGATTAATCGCATATATGTTTTATAGGGCTTGAAACAAACGTGTATATATGCAGAAATTTTGACATTGGTTGCAAGAAAGTGCATCAAGCAATGGTTGTAAATCGAAACCGTATATGAAAAAAATGTTCGCGCATTCACATGGAATGAAACTGATGTTATTACTTTTCATGAACAATGAAGCTAAATATTTTCGGAATTGCATACATATAAGCAAATAAATTAATTATTTACATAAAATGCATTATTTCGGAATAAATACATATGTAAATAACAAGTATGTAAGAACGCGGCTGCCTTAGAGATACCATGCCGTAGTCTTTACACGTTTTATGATGCGAAATGAACATACAAATCATCTTTGTCTGAAAACACTATTATGCAATTGAAAAGTTTGAAAAATGCATCTACATATGTACAACGAAGGGCGCTAAAGACACAAGAATTTACATTTTTATTAAATCTTCAAACAAATCCATACAATTTTCCTGCAACCGAGACACTATGTACATAGGGCATATGAGTAATTTTTCTGAACTTCAATTGTAATTTTCTGAAATTCAATTGTAATTTTCTGAAATTCAATTGGAATTTTCTGAACTTCAATTGTAATTTTCTGAACTTCAATTGTAACTTTCTGAACTTCAATTGGAAATTCTGAACTTCAATTGTAATTTTCTGAACTTCAATTGTAACTTTCTGAACTTCAATTGGAAATTCTGAACTTCAATTGTAACTTTCTGAACTTCAATTGGAAATTCTGAACTTCAATTGTAATTTTCTGAACTTCAATTGAAACTTTCTGAACTTCAATTGGAAATTCTGAACTTCAATTGTAATTTTCTGAACTTCAATTGTAACTTTCTGAACTTCAATTGGAAATTCCGAACTTCAATTGTAATTTTCTGAACTTCAATTGTAACTTTCTGAACTTAAACTGGAAAAGGTGTAGTATCGCCCGTGGCCGAAAAATTCCACCGCTTATACTGTGCGACAATTTGAGAGTGGAAAGACCACAACTCATATGAATTGAAATTGAATTGAAATTAAAACCTCAAAACCAGTTTGCAACATTTGAAATGCATTTTTTTTTTTACTTTTTAAATTTAAAAAAATTCGTGTAAGAAATTTGACTCGGTTTTATCTGCCAATCTAATACAAATCGTCGCTCCGCAAGAAGAAAGACGCATGTCAGTAATTTGTCGACAAAAAAAGGCGCATTAAAAATATGTCGGGGAAGAAAGACGCTTTAGAAAACATTTTGACGAAGATAGACGCATTAAAAAATATTTTGACGAAGATAGACGCATTATAAAATATTTCGACGAAGACAGACGCATTAGCATTATTAACTGCGAAGAAAGACGCATTAGCATTAATATTGACAAAGAAAAATAAAAAGTCGAATACGTCTTTCTTTCCTAAAAAATATTTAAATGCGTCTTTCTTTATAGTAAAAAAAATAAAGCGTCATTCTTCGTTATAAAAAAATTAAAGAGTCTTTCTTTCGAAAAATATTTTTAATGCGTCTTTCTTTGAAAGAAACCAAGTTTGCGTCTTTCTTCCTCAACAAAACAGTTTGCGTCTTTTTTCTTCTATAGCGACGAAATACTTTATTGCTTGACTAAGAGACTTTCCTCAAAAATTTTAGAATAAAAATCGGCTTTAAGTCCATAGTTTCTTATTAATAATATATAAAATAAAACATATACATACATATGTACATACATATGTACTGGTTACTTTGTCCGAAGAAAGCCATAGTGAAATGTTATGCCGAATAATTTTCTAGAATATTTTAACCCTCCATCGACCTCCAAAATAAAATTTTTCATACTTCTCTTTCTCTTTCCAGTTTTCTTCCTCTCTCTCTCTTCCACTTTCCCTTTTATTTGCGGTTCCTTTTTTTCCTTTATCTTTTTTATTTTCCGTACACATTCTTCTTACCTTTTTCCCTTTCGTTTACTTTTCCTTTTTTTCTAATTAGTAAAAATCCAATTATTGGGTTTTTTAAGAGCAGCGGTCACCTCTTTTCCTTTCTCTTCCCTTCCTTACCGTCCCTTTTCTTCCTTTCCTTCCTCTCCCTACCTTCCCTTTCCTTTTATTTCGTTTTCCTTTCCTTTCCTTTCCTTTCATCTCCTTTCCTTTCCTTACTTCCACACAGTGAAAAAATGTCAACTAATTTTTTTAAATAGATGACAACCCTCTTTATAAAAATTTAATTTTATTATCCACCTACCCAACAAGCCCTTTCATATGACACTTCAAATCTAAAAATCAAACAAACTATACCGGAATATTAAATTTTTAAACATGTGGCAACCCTTTTTGTAAAAATTATAATAAACTAGATACTAATTTTCGGGCCAACTTTCTACTTAGGATACCTTTTGATAGCTTTCAGAAAATTCTGAATTCATAAGTGATCAGAAGCTTTCTTATAAAGATTGTCGGCAAGCATCATCGCCCAGAATAAAATCAATACCCGCAAAAATTTATGTATAATAAATTTCGAATATATTTATAATATTACAATTACAATATTGCTATTTCTGCGCACAGTTTCCATTTATAAAGCCACCACTGTATATAGCTGTAAATGTATCATATGCAGTATATTTCTAGGCGCTTAAAGTTGTCAGCAGAGGCATGAAATATGCTCAAACACGTACTAAGTATGTACTTATGCATGCATGTATGTATATATATTTATGTACGTAGTAGATATTTCACGCTGCTGATGCTTGAATGCAACAGTATCAAGAAAGAAAAAAAAACACCCCCTAACTACACAATAAAATGTGGAAATCAAGAACTGCGTTAGAACTCCCGTATCATCACATACACCCCTGCCAAAAGGAGCCCCTTTCCCCCTGCTCAGTCTATCGGAAATTGAGCTATAGAACTGATGAATAAATAGCGGCATAAAAAAAAATTGAATATCAACTCCCAAAGCCAACTTCCGACGCTGAACTAATAAGCGAGCGGGAGGGGAGTGACTCTTACAAATACATACATACATACATATGTACATGCAAACATACACAGCGACACGCGTTTTTATTTAGAAACAACTTAGCAAATTAGTAAAGTATACACTTGTCAGTCTTATGTACATACATATAGATTTGTATGTGTGTATGCAAGTCGAAATTTGAGCAACCGCTTATGCCCTGCGTTCTATGCGCTGTGCGGTGCGATGCACTTGAACATGTCCGATATGTTGCAGCCAGCCATTCGCACTGATGGCGGGCGGCGCAGTTGGTGTTGCCTTCGACACTTTGCACCTTCTATTTTTTCTGTTTTTCCTTTTTTTGATTTCAGTTGAAAGGAAATGCGGAAAGGAAGGAATTGCTAATACAATGCGCATAAAAACGTACACACATACGTATCTACACATTTCTTTCATTTCAGTTAAAGTACTCTTCGACGTGCTTAATTGCAGTTCAGCTTTTTAGTAACATTGTAATATGATTGAGTGATGCATAAGAGTATGAGACTACATAGCCACTTGAGATAAGGATATGCAAATTCACACAAACAATAGCAACATAAGAGAAAAATAACCACCAAAGGAGAATAAAAACGAGTTGGTAACAATTTATATTCGTTCAGGTGAAACACCAGTGATATTACCTGCTCTGCACTTAGCACATGCTCAATCAAAAGGAAACAGTTGATTTCATATAAAGCAGATTAAAAGTGATATTAGTTACATGCTGATTTGCTAGTAATTCCAGAGTAGTAAGCTTTTGTATTACCCAACTTAATCTCTTTACATACATTCATTTTGTCTACTTCTGTATGTATACACATACGCATGTAAAACACGTTTTGACCTTTGAGGTTAAGTCTCAAGAGTGTACTGAAAAATCAATCTTTTGTAATATTGTTGGACATACATAATATTATTACATATGTACGAAAAATGAAACCGGCCGGGAGTTAGTATCAATAGATATCAATGTTAGTAGACATTTTTACATAGACAAGACTTTATATAGCAAAAAGAAGAGAAAACCTGCATAGAAAACTGAAATGTTGCAGACGGAGCAAAACTGGATGGGAGTCAGGCTCACTTTCTCAGTCAAAAATATCGAAAAATTCATGAGGCTTCGCGGTCACAGTAAAATCTTTTCGAAGCTTTACATAAATTTTGTAGAGAAAAATTGCATAATATGATATTATCTCGGACATGAATTATACTTACGCTGCGTTTGCCTTGAAACGTTGCCAGAAATAAGTATCGTCAAATGAGAATAAACGGAAGTGGAGGGTAAATTTTCAAGAAGCCTCCAGATTTACCAGGCATATGTGGTTTGAACACTTTGACGCGAATTTAATATATTCTCATAAATCTCTGATTTACTTGGAATGGAATGGAATGGAATGAAATGGATAGAATGGAATGGAATGGAATGGAATGGATGGAATGGAATGGAAGAGAATGGAACTGAATTGTGGTAGGCCGGGAAAACTATGTCTTTCCCAAGCATTCAGACATATTTGTCCATTGTACTTAAGGCCTTTAGAACAACGCCTTGTGTCGCAGCTGCAGTCTTCCTGGGACGAAGGAGACGCTATGCGAGCGTCCTTTGCACTGCCAAGGCAGAATGAAGTTCCTCGGTAAACCCTTCGGAACTCAAGGACATTAGGCCTGAGGAGCTGATCATACGGGGCTGTGCATCCGCCATTCTCAATACATCTGAGCCGAAAATCTTAGTCTACAGAAAGCCGGACAGATGCAGAGAAAATTACCCGTGCAGTCGTCCAAATAAGATAGGCATAATAAGCTCTACATGATACCTAAGGTAGCCACGTGCTGTCTTCATGCATTGTGTACTGTAATGAATACTACAAGGCCCCCAAGCTCCTTCCTTCTCTGCTTGAGCAGGAAATTTGCTACTTCTCTGTTAGGCTTTTTTCAGAAAGCACTTTGTAATTTTACAGGAATCTGCAGAGTTTCAGCGTCTCCCGCGAGTTTGCTTCATGAAGTCTCTGATGTACTTCATATTACCCGCTAAATCCTATTATTGGTTGCAGTCCAGTTGAGAGCTCTGCTGATCCGCAATTTGCCAATTCATCGGCCAGTTCGCTACCTTGAATATCGCAGTGTCCGGGTACGCACATATGTATGTAAGTTGAATTTTATTTAATTTTTCTACAGAGACAAGCTTCAGCTTATATTCGTGAACAATTTTTGAAGAGGTTCGCGCAATTTCCCGTGCCTTCAGTGCAGTCTGGCTAGCACTGCAGATAAAAATTTGGTGTCCACGCCACCTTTCACCAATTACCCATTCTGCTGCTTTTAGTGCGGCATAAATCTCCGATTGAAGAACCGTCGCCATTGCACCTAAAGCATAATGGCACCTGAAGTCGGCCTCCAGGTGCCAGCCGGATAAAGTACAATAAACTGTTTTTGATCCGTCTGTGTAGATGATTTTCTTCGATCCTCCCAGTAGAGTTTCTGCATCTTTCCATTGATCTCTTGTGGAAAAACCGACAGTGTATCTCGGGGTACCAGCTTGTCATTTGGGAAAAGAAATAAAGGGTATATGTATATCTGATAGCCTGCTAAAAACTCCTCGTGCTCCGGAATCCAGTCGGCGTGCCACAACCTGAACGAGTGTAGTCCATACATCGCTTTTATAGTCTCCTCTTGGATCGCCAATTCTATTTAGTCCAACTGGTTGGTGAGACCGAAAAGTTTGTTTAGCACGGAATCTCGACTAACTTAAATCGTGACTAAAGTATGGTTGGTGTAACCGGGCCTATGGTTTATTCAGCTCTGTTCTCAATATACATAGTCTATGAAATGTGACTTTAACGCTGTTGGAAGGCAAACGTTGGTAGTTTCTGAGTACAAATTCGGTCTTAATTTTATTACTACAAATCCAATGCACCAAAATGATTTCTATTAACTACTAAGTACCTCATATGCGGATATATGTAGTATGAATGCCACTATTATCAAGTTTCAATTTCCTGTAAGAGCCAATGTCATCAACATACCTACTAGAATATTAAAATGCTACAAATGGCGGCGAGGTAAAAACGAGAAAATTTGCTATTAACAATAATTGACAATAAAGACATAAACAGCAAATAAACGTCACACAAAACCTGACTAGAGAAATACATAATAGATACATATGTATGTATATACACTTGATTCATATAATCTCGTAATCATTGCAATTGTATAGAGCGAAAAAGCGCGACGCTGAAACTTCTGGGGATTATCACACGTTCGACTATGTAGAAACTTAGTTTGCAAATTATGATTGTGTTTTTACAGACAATGCTGCATTCCAACGTTGCTAAGCGTTTGCTCAAGTAACTTCAGCTTTGTCTCCATGAAACTACACTGGACATATGTATGTACATTAGAGTGGCCCTTACGCCTATAGAAAAATTTTTTTTCCACTTTTTTGAGACGTTACCCCCTGAAATGGTTCCATGTACGTAGAAAATATTCCCTGTTTAATATTTGCGCGATTGGGCAACGTTAACCCGTGTCACAATGTGTTGAAATAATGAACCAAGGCTTATATGGTTCTGTGGACGTTTATATTGGACGAATTCTCTTATATTTTGAGTTTTAATAGATTACAATGTTGTTATTTATTAGGCTCCACAAATAAATGATTTATGAATAAAAAATATGTACTGATATTCTATATATTGAAGTAATAAAAAGTCATGGATCCTTATTTACTCATATATACAAACAATTTAAGAAAATTGAAATTTTTAATATATATTTTTCATGTACTCGTACATACATATTTATATAGGAAATTTTAAAAATAAGTGCCCTCTATTAGTGTGATGGTACATTGTTTTTCATGCATACGTACACAAATAAGAAATTCAGATTCAATTCAGAACTTTAATTCTCTTGAAAGTCCATTGAAAGCGCTTGCGGAGCAGTGTAATAACTCCCACATAAAAGGAATTAAATAACTCCTAAAGAAGGAAAACAAATAAGTCCCAACACACTGCGGGTTATTTCATTTGTCCATAACAATTTGCAACAGCACTTTTGAGCAGGCTAATTCTCACACAGAATGAAAGAAATATCCACAGTGTAAAACCCTCAAACAATTGCAATAGCTGTAACTTTGTATACTACTTTAACCATCTAACTCTCCGACGATCACGTCGCTTTTACTCCTTTTTTAGAAAGTCCGCAAAAGTTCGAAGGTCGTTAGAGGGTTAAATAGTTATAGAAAATTGTTCGCCATAGAATTTCACTAGGTATGCACCGACAAAAGTACCTAAATACCACAGTCCAGGGAACTTATGAGGTGATTTTTGTGACAAAATTTTATTTTGAAACTTTTCTTATTTTTATATCAGAATTCAATTAAAATGGTGTGCAAATGTAGAAAATTGGAAACTTTTAATATTCTAGTAGTTACGCTGACTACGCGTAAAGTGACCATGTTACGGACACAAACTTTCCCAATGCCGACAGAAACTCACTTTGTGCTAAAAAGGTACCTGTGCGCAGCATGTCCTTCAGTTAACTGACTTCACCAGTTGCACATTTTAAAATTATTGTGTTTTAAGAAAATAATATGGACTATGATTTTAAATTAATATACAATTCTTAAGTGAAATGTTTGATTTTTTTGTTTTAATACTATGTTGCTTTATACGTGAGAAACAAAATTTAATGTCATCTACATACGTACATACATCTTCTACGATTCTTGCTACTCAAGCAATTGCGGTAAAATAATAAAAGTATTTTGATTAATTTTATGCAAATTTAAACTTGTAAACATCTCAGAGTTAGGTTTTCGCACATACATATATTTATCGCGGCATAACCAAAAGCAGCGCTTACTAAAAGTGATGTTGATAATTTTTCAACTTCAACTCGTTGTGGAATGGGTTAGAGTTGTTCAATCGGGCCAAAATTTTCAGGGTATTATTGTTTTATTAAACAAAAACATATCAGGGGGTAACACATGCAAATTTCCGACTTTCGAAAATAAGGGCCACTCTAATGTACATACATAAAAAGTTATGTATACATGTGCATGTAATTGCGCTGTTAGTGAGACGTCATGCCAATTACAATCAGACTTTATTGGCAATTTTGGTTCTCTCAATTGTTTAGTAATTAATATGCGGCAAGCGTCTCTCCATCGTCATTTGACTCATTCCATTTGTTTTAAATTGAGTTCGCTTTATTGTTACCTGCGTCTTGTTTTAAATATTACAATCCTTACCACACAATCGAACAATAAACGTAGTCGTAAGCACATATTTTAAGATTTCCATAACTGTTAAGCGTGTAAGTAAATTGATAAATCGAATTTAATTGAAAAGTTTTAATTACAAAGTTGAAACGTGTATTTCAATTAGATGAAATTGTAAACTTAGAAATCATTCAGTTTAAATGGCGGTTGCGTGCCTTATATCTGCAAAGGAAGTACATGCTTACTTATATGTATGTATGTAGTTTTCGTAATAATTTTTTTATTTATTGTTTTGTAATGTAATTTTTGATTGCTTTCAATTAAGATCGATCCTGATTTTAACACAAGCCGTTTTTTTTAATCTACAATTATGATTGAACAGATTTGATCTTGTGTATTAACCGAAACGAGTATTCGTGGACTACTGCCCATAATGGAACACCTCTTAATGCTACTCCAATTCGCACCTGGTAACCATAAAAGGTCCTATATACACTGGACACTGAGCAACATCTATCGCTGGGACTCAAATGACTAAAAAATTATATCTTCCTTAATTTGTTGGAAATGATAGTGGTAATTGTAATTGTAACGGAAATGCTATGGTAATTATAATGGCAATGGTAATGGTAATTGTAATGATAATGGTAATAGTAATAGTAATAGTAATAGTAATGGTAATGGTAATAGTAATGGTAATGGTAATGGTAATGGTAATGGTAATGGTAATGGCAATGGTAATGGTAATTGTAATGGTAATGGTAATGGCAATGGTAATGGTAATTGTAATGGTAATGGTAATGGTAAAGGAATGGTAATGGTAATAGTAATGGTAATGGTGTAGTAATGGTAATGGTAATGGTAATGGTAATGGTAATGGTAATGGTAATGGTGATGGTAATGGTAATGGTAATGGTAATGGTAATGGTAATGGTAATGGTAATGGTAATGGTAATGGTAGTAGTAATGGTAAGGGTAATGGTAATGGTAGGGGTAATGGTAATGGTAATTGTAATGTAGGTGTAATGGTAATGGTAATTGTAATGCAGGGGTAATGGCAATAGAAAACATGATGGTAATGGTAAGTGTAATGGTAATGGTAATGGCAATGGAAAACATAATGGTAATATGTATTTGCATGAATCATTGGTAATAGCCTACATTAAAAAAGCTTAGAACTTTAAATTTGTGGCTTTCATAAGCGGAAGATATTCAGAAATTCTTCCTGGGCCCTTGAAGATAGTGAATAAGGGAAAGTGTTTGAAAAAAGCAACGAATACATTAGGAATTAGCATGAAGTTTAGCTGTAAATACATATCGTCGATGCCTTTGCAAAACCGCCTATTAACTAATCCCAAATTTTGCAGGAGAGCGAAAATATATGGTTGATTTACCATAGAGCTGGTGGGATAGTTGGTATTACATTAACCGTTATTTTAGAAACCTGTTACTGAAATAATGTCTGTGATTTGTATGTATTGCCATCGAAGTCTGGAACTCAGGGTTTCCAAATCTTACGTTTGCGACAAATGTCAAATAGGCGGTTTTGCAAAGACATCGACGATATGTTCATATGTATATTGTATGTCCTACTTCCTTAGGATCTATAGAGACGAGAAGCTACCGGAAACCCTACAAAAGACATTGCGAAAATATTCCGCACTTTTTGAGGTCTCCATTTTCGACGACTAAGCACCATTATTGGACCTAGAAAAATCCAAAGATTCGCTAATTCAGCTTAATGTTTTCAGTAGCGGTTGAGATCCTCGTGGAATCGCAATGTAACCTTTTAAGCATAGGTGTGTTAGTGCATGTAACAGCAGCCACTGTAACCTATTCTTATCTAACCTAACTTTCCAATCCAACGGGTAACTAACGTAACTTTTTAATATCTAAATGCCATTAAAAATTTACTTTTTTGTTGATTTACTAAAAAATGCTAAATTCATAATTTTCAAAATTTATATTGCTGTTAGCAGGGATGGAAAATAATTGTTATTTTTGAAATTTCAACTCAAAAAGTCAAAGGGAAAATGTTAATATTTTTAACATTTATATATACCATTGTGATGCTCGTGGGCCACAGATGGTCAATCCGATGTGATTTTTATTTTTTTGACTTTTATCGAAAAAATCAAAAAATAACTATTAAACTTTGACTTTTATTTTTTACGTCAGAAAATAACGATTAAATTTTGATTTTTATTTTTTACGTCAAAAATAAAAATCAAAATGGCGTAGATCAATGAATATTGGTATCTGGGTCATATTTGGTATATAGGTCGATGCGTATACCAATACAGAAGCGAATGCGAATACCGAATATCGAATACGAATACCGAGTACCGAGAACCGAATATGCATACGAATATGCATATGAATATGTATGAATATGAGTATGAAAAGTGTGTGAAGGGGAATACGGATACCAGTATGAACACGTACATATACCGAATACCGACTACGAATACTGCATATCGAAACGAATACGTATAGCGAATTCGAGTCCCGAATTCAAATACCGACTAGTACCGAATATTAATCTGAAAAGTAGGTGAATGCAAATACATATTCATATGTATCATGACATCACATTATGACATCACATCATCACATAATCACATCACATCATCACATCACATCATGACATCACATCATGACATCACATCACATCATGACATCACATGACATAATGACATCACATCACATCATGACATCACATCACATCATGACATCAAATCATGACATCACATCATGACATCACATCGTATTCGCATCCTCCTAATTTTCATATTAATATTCGGTACTCGGTGTTCGATATTTGAATTCGGGACTCGAATTCGCTGTACGTATTCGTTTCGATATGCAGTATTCATGGTCGGTATTCGGTATACGTACGTGTTCATACTGTCATCCGTATTCCCCTTCACACACTTTTCATACTCATATTCATACATATTCATATGCATATTCGTATGCATATTCGGTTCTCAGTACTCGGTATTCGTATTCGATATTCGGTATTCGCATTCGCTTCTGTATTGGTATACGCATCGACCTATATACCAAATATGGCCCAGATGCCAATATTCATTGATCTACGCCATTTTGATTTTTATTTTTGACGTAAAAAATAAAAATCAAAGTTTAATCGTTATTTTCTGACGTAAAAAATAAAAATCAAAGTTTAATCGTTATTTTCTGACGTAAAAAATAAAAGTCAAAATTTAATAGTTATTTTTTGACGTTTTCGATAAAAGTCGTAATCGTTACGATCCCTGGCTGTTAGAGCTTTATTCTTTATGTTATGTTATGTAATATACATCTCATATTTCATGTCTTAACCAACTGAATTATAGAATGTTTATCCTTTGGAAATTAATATGAAGTAAAAAAGAAAATAATAATATTAAAATTGTGATAAACAAGGCCTTTCGGTTTGAAGGGTTTTTCATGAAGAAAATAACGCAGTAAGTTTTCCATTATTTAGTGAATCATCTCACACCAAATTCGAATTCCTCACTTGTTTACCATAACTTACTTACATCATTGCTTGTTTTCTCATTCTGCGCACAAACCTATCGAAACGCAATTGCTACCACAATTTTGGCAATACAAAAGAATCCTTAGTTATTTGAACATATGTATGTATGTATGTATGTACATATGTATGTATGTATGTATGTTTGCATGCACGAACATTTCTAATCAAACTGGCAAGTAAAAGCCAAGGATCATCATTCATGATTCAGTTACCTTCAGGAAATAACCCTTCTGATGGGATAAATGTTGTATTTTAGCTTAGCTTACATGTTACGCATACACATATTAGTATGAGTATGTATGTATGTTTATGTATGTATGTTTGTGGGTGTGTACATAAAGACCTTAAAACTTCACCAATTACCGTTATGCATATTTACTTAAATGTGGCCGCAAATTTAATTTGGAGTTGAAGAGCTTTATTGTTCAATTTGTGTACGCAATTAAGAGTTGATTGGTTAATGGGTAGGTTGTAACCCATGTGCAGCCATATGTACATAAATAAACATATGTATATGTATACGCACAAGTATATACACACTTGTACATGTTATTTGCGCATATTTTATGCACACTTTTTGGCGAAAGTAAAGCATTTTAACGATAGAGAATGTTTGTACATACATATGTACATATATGTATGTGGGTGGCATGGGAACGATTGTTATTCAATTCACATAAAATAACGTTACACCGCACAACAATAATAACAACGGCGTAACCAGCGCGCTCCAGCAGCAAAAATCAAAGCAACATTTATTAATTGCAAAAATTGAAAAGGACTGCAAAATAACAATGTCTGACATATATGTATGTACATTGTACATAGCCAAATATGTAGCATCCCACCCCACCCTAAAAACCAACAAATATATGTACATATACACTACGTCTGTAAATTTGTATGTTGCAGCTGTGTATGGAAAAAAGTTGGGAAAAATAAGTTTGTGGTAAATAATTTTTTATGTCAAAACCACAGCAAACATCCGACTATCTCGTTATATGCATACATATGTACATGTGGCCGCTGTGGTGCAGTGGGTAGAGTGCTCGCCTGCTATGCCAGAGGTCTCGGGTTCAAACCACGGTCCGAGCAAAACACCAAAAAATTTTTCTAATTAGTAAAAATCCAATTATTGGGTTTTTTAAGAGGCTGCTCTCGGCAGTGGGCGGCATACCCTCCGAGTGTATTTCTGCCATGAAAAAGCTTCTCACAAAAAATGCATTCGCCGTTCGGAGCCGGCATAAAACTGTAGGTCCACCCAATTAGTAGGAAAAACAAAAAGGAGCACACCTGGAATTGGGAGAGAAGCTCGGCCATAAAACTCGTCAGAGTTATAATAGCGCCATTGTATTATATTATATATTATTATGTACATATATACAATGTACATATGTGTATATATGTATATACATATATATATAGGACGATTCCAGTCGCGCAAATACAGCAATTAAAGCTGCATATATGTATATAAAGTTATAAACGATAAAATGACAAAAAATTAAATAAAATAATATAAAATTAAATTAAATAATATTTTTATGCAATTCATTTTAATGCAATTAAACGAATAAAATATTTTAATAATGACGATAATGACTCAAAGTTAATGTGATCAGCGAAAATCAAACCAATAGATGCTTAAAACTTTAACTAATCCTTTTTGGTTGCTTGTTTTTCCGACAGGGTAGGAATATGATGTATTGTGGAACGATTAAGGGATGACGGAAGATCGTTCCACAATACATCTTTAACTAATCCTTTGTTCTCACTTTTTATAACAGCCATGAGTATTACAGATTTGCTCTTAAACATAATAATTGAAAGTAATACAAGGAAATAGCATATAACTATCAAAATAAGTACATATCGTCGCTATAGAAGAAAAAATACGCAAACTGTTTTGTTGAGGAAGAAAGACGCAAACTTTTTTTCTTTCAAAGAAAGACGCATTAAAAATATTTTTCGAAAGAAAGACTTTATTTTTTTTTGATAACGAAGAAAGACGCTTTCTTTTTTTTTTACTATAAAGAAAGGCGCATTTAAATATTTTTTAGGAAAGAAAGACGTATTCGATTTTTTTATTTTAAAAATATTTTTCGAAAGAAAGACTTTATTTTTTTTTTGATAACGAAGAAAGACGCTTTATTTTTTTTTTTTTACTATAAAGAAAGGCGCATTTAAATATTTTTTAGGAAAGAAAGACGTATTCGATTTTTTTATTTTTGTTTGTCAATATTAATACTAATGCGCCTTTCTTCGCAGTTAATAATGCTAATGCGTTTTTCTTCGTCGAAATATTTTTTAATGCGTCTCTTTTCGTGGAAATATTTTTTAATGCGTCTATCTTCGTCGACATGTTTTGTAAAGCGTCTTTCTTCCCCGACATATTTTTAATGCGCCTTTTTTCGTCGACAAATTACTGGCATGCGTCTTTCTTCTTCCGGAGCGACGATATGTGTAATCAGAATCGCGAGCTGAGTCGATTGAACACAATTCAATGTTTCAGTTTTTAAGTTAAATTGTACTCATGTTGACCTAAAGAATGTTACCAAAAATGTTCAAGATTGGATCAGTGTAACAACCAGTTGTTCAGATACATACATACCTACACTTCGAGGTTTAAATTCTCATTTCAGATATGACATAGAATATAATATATGTCATGCAAATATGGAAGATATGGCAGATTAAATGAAAAACAACTTAGCAAGTTTTTATTTTTTCTTATGGTTTTATATAAATCGTACCCTAACTTAGATGGTATCGAGTTTTGGTATTGATCTTTCAATTCGAATAGAAGTTACAAGCGAAGATATACTTAGCATACAACTGAAGTTTCATATCCAACCCAGAAAAAATTCGGAGTCATAAAAGAATCAGAAAGGAATCCTAAACTGGAGTGTTCACACTCATTATGAGCTCATTTTGGAGTCCGAAATGTATGTATTTCTGTTCCTAAGGTGGTCGTCCGATATGAGCCTGATTCCATACATCATATAAGCCTGAATAAGAGTCATAAAAGACTCCTATTGGGCTTATATTTATGACTCTTTTTTTTCCTTCTTCTATGATTAGAAAAACCAAAAATAATTTTTTCCAATGCATTTTCCTTTTCCTTACTCAGTTTTCTTCAAACGCTTGTTAACCTCTTTTACAGGCCTTCTTCGCCTGCACTGCTTGCTTTATCGTGTTGCCTATTTTGTATTATCCTCCTGATTCCAACCTGACATCAACCTGAAATTCAACCCATGCCATCATATACTGGGACATTCAACATTATATTGAACTTCAGTGATATTTATACTTCCCCTTTTTCGAAACAGCATCTATGAATTCAATTTTCATTTTAAAAAACACAAAAAAAGAAAACGTAAAAAATTTTTAAGGTTATATTTCACATAATTCGGATTCATATCGGACTCCAAATTATGAGGCTCCTGTTTCAAACATATTTCGGTGTAATATATGATTTCAAAAGTTTAAGACTCATAGTTATTATACACATATTTGGGCTCATAATGTGCTCCAATTTATGAGTGCTTCGAGAATGTTGGCTGGGAATTGAAACTTTGAGAGCTTCCTCTGCAAAATACAGTTTTCAGATTTAGTACAGTATTGTTTGGAAGTATCGATAAATATCTAGAGTTGTTTTTAGCAGAATCGCCCTGTATATACGGATGAAGTGAACACCGTTTACAAGAGTAAAGTTTATGGAGTTTTACCAGACATGTCCCATAACGAACAAAGATTTAAGCCCAAACAATGTTTATAAGAACAAAGTCAAATTTCAATTGCTTTCAGTGACAGGTCTTCTATAGAGAAAATATCCATACAAGGTTTTCCATGGCAGAACCCTATGCTGTTGAAACTCTTGAACATCTTCTCTGTCTATGTCCAGCTTTTGGCAGACTCCGCCTTAAATGCCTTGGTTCTGCACACTTCTTGTTCCTAGAAGGCATTGCGCATGAGGAAATACACAAAATACTAAAACTTGCGAAGTCTTGCATTCCAAGTATAATATAACGGCTACAATACGCTGTGGGCAACACTATGTGAAGGATAACTGTATCCTGGCCAACCTAACCTAATCTAAACTACCCTTATTAGGTGTTACATAACAGCTTCCAAGCATCTCGTGTTTCTTTCTCTACAAGCGATTTGGAAAGGTTAAGTCAACAAAATCCATTCAAGTGAAAAGTGAAATGGTAACGGCGTATTAACGAAATCATCCAGTATGATCTTTTTACTGCTTCCATTTTCTACGGGGTATATAAGCGTAAATAAGTGTGTAAATATTCACTTAAAGGCCTAAAAAAGAAGAAGAAAAAAAAACATGAACCATTATTTGACGTAACTTGGCGTAATAATTGCTGCGCCATGTCCACATGCAATAGTCAACAAACCAAAGTAAAAAAGCAACAGTTCAACAGCAGTGCCATGAGGAAATTCGAGATAAAGAACTAAATTTTGGATTCTAGATACAAGGAGTTAAATTAAAAGTAGTTTCACGGCATTCGCTTAATTATATATTTATTGTGATTCTACAAATACGACTTTGCCTTTGAAATCATTACAGAGATCTCGAAAGAGCCCGAATATTCATGCAGCCTAGCATTGCCACTCTAACCAGTGGTGCCAGATTGAGGGAAATTACCCTTTTTGAGGGATATTTCACTGCAAAATTTTTAACGAGGGAAAAAAGGGACATTTTGTTGTCGTCCATATAAAAAAAGGGATTTTTTGGTTGTAGAACTGTTTACATACCTACATACATACATATGTATAATTTATAGTATAACTTAAAATAAGCACATCTCACACTGAAAAACTCCTAAGAGTAAATATTTCGGCGTAGAAGCAAACAAAATTCTTAAACCTGAAAGAACACGTTAGCTTTCTTTACATCTTTGTATCGAAAGAATTTTGGAGAATTGGGAGCCACTTAGAAGCTATTTTCACCTCGCCTCATTTGAAGATAAGCGTTAAAAAGCAGAAACTATTTATGAAGAATTGCAAAGAATTCAAAACAAGGCTTATTTTAGATTTTTTAAGTACGTTCTTAACATTTTCAATGAATTTCACGCATTGTTCCAAAGCCGAAATGTACTTATACACCGACTAGGTCAAGAAGCTAAGACACTTATGTTGAAAATTGCAAGAAATTTCTTAAAACCCGACTTTTTTACAATTCCGTGGAAATTACAGCTAAAAGTTTTGGAACTTTCAATTTAATATTTACTTTACGTGCATAACGTTTACGTTGGTTACGAATGCGAAGATATTTTGTCAAATTTAAATTTGGAGGAACAGATTGTGTTAAAAAAAGTGTTTTCGCTGTTATAAAGCTTCAACTTTTCAGAAAATATAACGTTTTCTATTTGACGGTATTTTCGAAGAACTGCAGTTTTTAGATCCCGATATTGTTTTTGATTTCTCTAAAAACAATCGTGTATCACTTCTTGCTCTAACTAAAAAATTAAATCTTAATCCTGATCTCGCAGAATCGGAATACAAAAGTATTTGTATGGTTTTAACCGAAACACAAAAAGACGATTTAAAAAAGTTACTTGTTGATGTAATGTGGAGTAAAATAATAAACTTTAAAAACCTATAATGACAATTTTTTGTTTCATAATCTTAAGCAATTGGTTGAAATTGTACTTACTTCAAACTCTGAATCAGAAAGAACATTTTCAATTGTAACGGATGTTAAATGTAAAGAGCGAAACAAACTATCTAGTGATATGTTAAATAGTATAAGTAAAGTATCCAAAAATATCAATGGCTCCAACCTTAAAATCAACAATAATCATATTCACTCGCACAATGCAAATAATTTATACAATTAATGCTTTTAGCTATTAAAAAAATTTTATTCGCATGTTGTATATTCTTATATTACTGAAATAAATGCTTTAAATTAGGTGGACATTTTGAGGGATTTTTTTTATTTAAAATGTGGGAAATTAGTGATTTTTTCCAATTTCTGTGGGAATTTTAGCGGAGATTATCTGGCATCACTGACTCTAACTAAAACACCTCAAAATTCCTTGGGAGTACCTTGCCTTACAGAGCCATTTCAAACACAAGAAAATGAAA
The DNA here is from genome assembly GCA_960531455.1 of Urophora cardui. NCBI lineage: Eukaryota > Metazoa > Arthropoda > Insecta > Diptera > Tephritidae > Urophora > Urophora cardui. The sequence goes on from OY482673.1 coordinate 48,739,653, forward strand.
TGAAAAACATGTACAAAGATCTGTATGTAACTCAGAGAATAACTCAACTGTTGTTGGATCATAGCGCGTAATTTAAAGCGTCCGATTGTTATGACCACGTTGGTGGAGGGGGTCGCTCATGGTGAAAGGCTGGTTACAGCTATGTCGCGACGGTCAGTTTTGAATGTGAACAATGAAAAACTGAAAAGTTATAAATATACTACATACATACATACATGCATACATACATATAATTTTACGATTTTTTTTGTGCCCTCTTTTTTCTCTCTTTCATTTACAAGCAAACACGCGTTAATTTCTTTTTTTTTGCGTAGGCTTCCTGTTGCTGAAATAAAGACAATGAATATAAATGTCGCCGTTTGGTATCGGATGCTGGCAATGCATGCCGTCATCCATGTAGACGCGCAGACACAGAACACTGCTTTGCCGGGACGATGGATGAATACGTGGGAGAACCGGAGGAGAGTGGGTTCAAGTACAAGCTCAGCAATGCCGTTTGTTTAATAATAATGCAAAGTTACGCGGATAAATATGCACAGAGGTCAGAGAAAGGAGGAAACAGGCGCTTTAGGGCAGAGCTGACCACATCGGAGACTGTGTTTAAGCATGTAGCTGATTTTACGGCTGTCGGCCAGCCTATAAATATTTTTTGACTTTGTTGGCATTGAGCCACTGTGTCATTGTAGTTAAGCGAATAACGAACAGTCAGACTATGTGTGTGAGTAAGTGGACATGATGCTTTTTTGGCCTACGGAAGCTGAAATGGCCGAAACGAGCGCGCACACACACACACACAGGGGAAAGTGGCGAAAAGCCGCCAAGTGGCGATTTTGCGGGTCGCGTTGTAGCGCCGGCCTTGTTGGTCACACCGATAATAAAAACAACAACAAAAGCAAAAACAGCAGCAACAGCAAAAGAAAAGAACTGCCATGCAAACAAAATGTCAACAACAAAAATTCGTTAAATTTCAACAATGAAAATTATGCAAAAGAAAAAAACTAAAATAATTTACATCCATGAAAAAACATGCTCGCAAACACGACGACACAAACACACGCACAAATACGCAGCAGCCGCCAAAATATATACACACACAGTCACACTGTTGCTAAACTGAACAATTGTGTCCACAGTAATGAAAAATATTTGTTCAAAAATTACTGCACACGCCAAACCAATCTATGTATAAATAACAAAAAAAAAAACATTAACAACAACAACTATGTATGTACATACCTGGCTGGCGTACACAATGAAGCAACAACGACAACTAAATTAAAAAAAAAAAAATATTGGCAGCAGACAAGGAAACGCGTCACGGGGCGCCCAATACCTTTTGGAACACGGAAAGCTAGTCTAGCGGAAGTTTTGTGCGGAAGACTACAACATTTTGTAAACCACCAATCAACCACCAAAACGATGACATGATTTTTTTTTTTGTTGGTGCACACTCAGTGTAGGGTTAAAGGACAGCACAACCCTTTGCTTGTTGCTGGTGTATCAAGTGTATGCATAACCGATGTAAAATGTTGAAAACTTTTGCAAAGTACAAGTAAATACATAAAACGCCTATTGACATCTAATTTAATTTAAGCAAAACTTACGTTAGTTTGGAGAAGGCAGATTTTACGGCGCGGTGGTTTGTGCCAATGATGGGTGATTATTCGAAATAACTGCTTCAGCATCTGCATTCAGAGAGTTGTCTCACAATATTAATCAAACATTCGTGCTATTGGTACCCTTTTTCACACTATTATATAACTGGTAGCGTAATAAACCAATAAACACAACGGATTCGAAAATTTGTTAATTCTGGGATTGTTGGCGATTCAAAAATTCATTAGCGATTCGAGATTTTTTTTGTAAATGGCATTTCGAAAAATTAACAATTCAGAGTTTGGTTTTCTGGCAATGGGTTAAATCCGTATAAAATAAAATACAAAGCACTTAAAATATTTTTATAAAGAAAATTTAACTTTCATGAAATAACAAAAGCTTTTCAAATAAATTTAAGCAGTGAATAAAGTCGCCTTATTTAAAAATTTTGAATTGGTTTTTCTACATACCTACTCGTGTCTATTTGATTATATACTTTCTACTTTCGCGAACTCGCCTAGAATTTGCCACGATACCATCTGCGGAACTGTGATATTCGAGTTCAGGTTATAAATGTAAAATTTCAGAACTATAATGATTTTTTAGTGCAAAACAAATTAAAAAAAAAAAATATAGAAAAATGATAGCGCAAAAATAAATAAATCAAAATCCTTTCGCCGAGATATCTCCTCGCGTCTGTGTTTATTAGGAATTTCAACTCAATATGAAAGACCTTAACTCATATCTGTATAACAGGGATGGGCATTATTCAAAATTTGAATAATTCAATAACGAAAAAATAAAAATAAATTTTTATTCTTCATTCTCATACCCTTGAATAAAAATTTATTCTTCATTCTGAATCCCTTGAACCGCCTGTTCGAACTCGGGAAAGTATTCGGTTTCGGGTTTGGGAAAATATTCGGTTCGGATTCGGGAAAGTATTTGGTAAAATATTCGGTTCGGATTCAGAAAAATATTCGGTTGAGTATTTGGGTTCGGATTCGGGAAAGTATTCGGAAAAATAAAATTTCAGAACTATAATGATTTTTTAGTGCAAAACAAATTTAAAAAAAAATATAGAAAAATGATAGCGCAAAAATAAATAAATCAAAATCCTTTCGCCGAGATATCTCCTCGCGTCTGTGTTTATTGGGAATTTCAACTCAATATGAAAGACCTTAACTCATATCTGTATAACAGGGATGGCCATTATTCAAAATTTGAATAACTCAATAACGAAAAAATAAAAATAAATTTTTATTCTTCATTCTCATACCCTTGAATAAAAATTTATTCTTCATTCTGATACCCTTGAACCGCCTGTTCGAACTCGGGAAAGTATTCGGTTTCGGGTTTGGGAAAATATTCGGTTCGGATTCGGGAAAGTATTTGGTAAAATATTCGGTTCGGATTCAGAAAAATATTCGGTTGGGTATTTGGGTTTGGATTCGGGAAAGTATTCGGGAAAATATTCGGTTGGGACTCGGGAAAATACTTGGTTCGTATTCAGAAAAATATTCGCAAAATCATTTACTTGTGTGACCTGCAAGAATAATTTGAATAACGTGAATAAAAAATTATTCTTTATTCAAAATTATTTGAATGAAAAATAAAATTTTATTTTTTATTCAACCAATTTTGGATGAAGAATAAAAAATTATTCTTTATTCAAGGGCATCAGAATGAAGAATAAAAATTTATTTTTTATTCAAGGGTATCAGAATGAAGAATAAATTTTTATTTCTTATTCGAGGGTATCAAAATGAAGAATAAAAAATTATTCTTTATTTAAGGGCACCAGAATGAAGAATAAAAATTTATTTTTTATTCTAGGGTATGAGAATGAAGAATAAATTTTTATTCTTTATTCAAGGGTATCAAAATGAAGAATAAAAATTCATTTTTTATTTGAATAAAAATTTATTCAAAACCGCCCATCCCTGCTGTATAAACATAAATACACATTCTGGCAATCATACGAAAATTATTTTCGATATCCAACGTACATAAATATTTACTTATAACCGCCTTCAGTTTTCCAACGTTCATAAAATATTGAAAATACCCTCGCAGCACAAAAATTTCTACTACCCACATATTTCATGTTTCTCTCGAGGACAGCTAGATGACTTAACAGGCATACGGTAACAGTAACGTTATATTTTGAAGATATAATGTTTTTTTTTTTATACGAGGAGAAAGCATCAAAATCCTTTACCTCGTCAGTTTGGGACTATAAGCTACACTAAACCTCCTATTGTCAGCGTACCGAATCCCCCGTCACTACCGTCAAGCTACTGTCGGGATGTGGATTGAGCAACAGGCTCTGCGCCCGTCGTGGTCTCGTTGTTACCCTTAGTCTGAACCCCTGTTATTCATTGAACGTCATTCACCGGGAAATAACCAGACATATCGTGCCGGATGCAGTAGGCTGAACTCCTGTACGTATCCGTTGAACTTAAAGTGGTTCATGATAAGTGGTCTGCGGAAGCTTAAGTATTTCTGTAGGTACCTATTCGTAACGGATGAAGGACGCTGAACTCCTGTACATATCCACTCCCCTCAAAGCACCCATATTTAGAAGATTAGAATAACAAATTGGCCCGTCTAGTGGTATTTTTAGTCGACGCTGGTTCGCCGTAGCCTCTCTGGACTCTTCAGTGTTTTCATCGTGTCTGCTATTATCTATGTCACTCGCTGCAATCCTGAACTGCTTTATGTTTTTCGAGCGACACAGGTGAATGGTAACTTCCAAATATTTTATCGGGCTTGTTTCTAGATTCATAGAATATTGGACACTAAATGAAGACGTGGTACACACCCTCAACTACTTGCCCTCCGCACTGGTCACACGTTTGATTTATCTTCCGTTTAAAAGGATAGATGTAAGCTTTGAAACAGCCGTGCCGGTTAGGAACTGAGTTAGTTAAAAAACGACTTCTCCATGAGCTCTTTGCAGCCAGAATCTCAAGTCTGATATACGTTATGTGTACAGCGTGCCTTTGTGGTGTTACTCCATTTGAACTGCAGGCCTTATCGCGCATCGGCCTCTCGCACATCTGAGCGTACGGCTCCGGTTTATGCGATCATTGCAGCTTCCTTTGCCAGTATGTTTATGGGATAAAGCCTAGAAATAACCAGCGCGGCCTCGTGCGAAGCGGTTTTAAATGCACAGCAGATTATGCATATATGTATGTATGCGCTCTAGGCGCTCGTAATATCCTTAGACCTTTCTTATAAACCAAATGCCTATATAATAGACTAGCGAAATCTGTAATAACAACGCCGTCCGTAACTCTTTGTATTGACTTCATATTTATACACACTTTTGTAAGAAATATTATACCATGTCTCCACATAACGTGTTTCGCTCTTTTTATCTGCATTCGCTCCCTCAATCTTCGTTCGACCTCGAAACCTGTGCCGAAACTCGCTAATTTCCATACAAACTTCTGAGAGCTAATCAAGAATGAAACACTTGATTCGTTCTCAATCCTCTTGCCAACTCCGAAAATATAGATGTCTTCTCTAATTTTGTATCGAAAATCTATTGAAATCTCACACAGGCCAAAACAAAAATGCCAAAATAAGCAAACATGCAAACATTTAAGAAGAACAAGAATGAGAAATGTCAAACTGAATAACGATCAGCTACGTGGAGACGGGTTATTTCGCTAGCTGTTTCGCTACATGCTTAGTTGGCGAATCAAGTTATGTAGAGACGGGCTTTTATACAATACATTTCAGTTCGATTCCAGCAGAAGGAGCTTTAGCCTTTATTTCTTTTGTCCTTTTTATTTTCATTCTCACTCTTTCATTCTCTTCATATTCATATAAATATATGTACATATATACATACATAAGTATGGTCGTATGTTAGGTAGTCCCTGAATTTTAATTAATTAAACCAAAAAAACGAAAAACACGATTACAATGTCGATAACACGTAGCGAAAATATTGCTTAACTGTTCGACGCCGACCATCAATGTGGCCGCAGACTGCGTGTGGCCGGGCGTGACAATTGACGCGGTGACCAAACGACAGAGAGAGAGAGAGAAAGCAAAAAAGAAAATAATGAAATTTAATTGATTATCACAAGGCGCAAGCACAGGATGATGCTGAGAACAACACACGGATGTTGGCATTGCTGACGGTTATAGTTCAGTTAGTCGAGAACGTAAACCCGTGTACCGTGTCAGCTGATCCAACCTATTCAATGGGATTTGTATGTAAACGATTATTCAACGACGGACGACGCAGATGCCCGTACCGCAGAAATCAAAATCATTTTGATTTTTTACGTAAAAACGTGTCAGCTGATCGTAAAAATATGTAAAAATTTTGAGATATTGAACACTCCTAATAAATGTAGATATTACTGAAAATTAAAGCAAAAATTGTATTTAACCACATATGGTGGCTGTATTTTCTTAATTAATAACTCTTGGTGGTCTTCTTGTGCAACTTTTCTACTTTAAAAAGTCATAAATTGCCACAATAGATCTAAGTTTCTGTAACAAAACCGGGGAAAGTGTCAATTAAAGTGATGTCACACTAATACACACTTTGTCACCACCTATTTATACTAGAAAAGATATGAGGTACAGAAACTCAGTACCAAGGTGTGGTGGAAATAAATGGGGAATCAACAAAATTACAAGAAAAATGTGTGTTTAATTACCAACTAAGCAGTAAAAAAGTAACTAAATTAATAAAAAAAAAAAAGTCGTCAACGACAGCTTTCAAAACGGTTAAATTAATATTTTCTTGCTATTTGGCAAATAATGCACAGTTGTGTATTGAAAAGTAATCCGGATAACACTTTGAAGATTAGTAAAAATCTTGTTTGTTCAAAAATAACTAAATGGCAACCCTGCCAAAATGTAAACAAATTATATATATATATATATATATATGTAAATATGTGTGAGTAAAGCAGCTGATTGCTCCGTTGCCCTACGGGCTCAAAAATCCTAAAAATTGCATACGGGCGTTTGCGTCAGCGGGCGGACCACACGTTCTCGACTAACTGGACTATTGGTCAAAGTGGCAAAATGGGATTCAGTACGTAAATTAGATTAAAAAATATGAAAAAGGGAAATAATTTGATTTTAAGCAAAGCAGAAAATTTGGTAATTATGGAAAATGGTGTATTTAATTTGCATAAACATGCATGCACATTTGTTGAAGACTAGATACATAATACATTATAAGCAACATTTATTTATAGGAAAAAAACAATAACAAGTAAGGAAGCCTAAGTTCGAGTGGAATCGAACATTAGATACTCAGCTGTATGCATTCATTGTTTGTTTGCGTTTGATGGAAACACGGTGTAATTTATATAAAGCGAGTGCTGCATAAAGTGGGCGTAGCCACGCCCATTTTCTAAATTTTTATCAGTCATCCAACTAAGCTTATGAATATTATTCTTTGTGCAAAATTTCATCCCTTTATGAGTTACAAAGATGTCACGTTACAAATTCCCAAAGGGTGTTCCAGAAATATCTTTGTTAAAAAGTAGGCGTGGTCATAAACCGATTTCAATAAATTTTTGCGTGTCTATTAACACAAGTTATAAAAGTGTATACACCAAGTTTCGTCATAATATATCGATTATTTGTCGAGTTATGGGCTCAGAAATCACGTATATTCCTGCTTCTAAAAGGAGGCGGTGCCACGCCCATTTTCCAAAATTTTTGTATTTTTTATTTTATGTCCATAGTTGGACACCTTCCATAAAATTTCAATGATATATCTTTATATTTGACAGAGATATCGCTTAAAATGTTTTTATTAGGTCACTTTATAATACCCATATATAAAAGTGGGCGTGGCCGTCAACCGATTTTGATAATTTTTCGTCCAAGCATTTGCCTAAGTAAGTATATCACGCCTACCAAATTTCATCGATATGTCTTCAACGGTTTCTGAGTTATGACTCATAAAACTTTCAATGTTTGCCCCTTAATAAGTGGGCGTGGCACCGCCCATTTTCCAAAATTGCACCATATTTCTTCATAAGGGCCTGAGCTCAATACGTGTGTGAAATTTTATCACTCTAGCTCTATTAGTGACTGAGATACAAAATTTCCGATTTTTACTATATAGGGGAAGTGGGCGTGGTCATGGTCCGATTTCGCCCATTTTCAATACCATCCGTTCCAGTCTCGATACCAACTTGCATTCCAAATTTCATCAAAATATCTCAAGTTTTGCGCGAGTTAGAGTGTTTACAGACGGACGGACGGACGGACAGACGGAGGGACGGACGGACGGACGGACGGACATGGCTCAATCGATTTCTCTTTTCACCCTGATCATTTTGATATATATAAGTCTATATCTATCTCGATTATTTCATTCTGTTACAATCCACCGTTAGGAAATCAAAACTATAATACTCTGTGTACTAGTACAGCTGAGTATAAAAAAAAATTACAGAGTCACAAAAACCAAAACACCCTCAATATCCCTCACACACTCAAAAAAAAAATTTCTCTCGATCAAAGATATAATTTTCCTTACTTTGAACACGCGTCCCAATACAAAATTTTCTTTGTTTTGTGTAAATTTTCTCAAAAATGTGGAAAAACATAAAAAAAAAATTCAAACAAATTCGTTGCCATGGGGATTTGTATGGGAATTTAATTTCTCAAAATTAAAGAAATCAAGTCTTCAAAACAAGGAAAGTTGGGAATGGAATGGCGCTTAAAAAATTTTTCATTATTTTAATGTATGAATTTTTTCAAAACAAGTATATGAAAGCATGGTAACGCATGTAACAACAATATTTTATAAACCTTTTAACATGTTTTAAGGAAAATTTACTCAAAACAAAGAAAGCAGTGTTCAAAATAGGTAAACAATTTCTTTGACCCCTCCATATATTTTTTTTCTCTCAGTGCACCCAAAGCCATAACCTCCTTTACCAATTCACGCAAATAATCGCAACCAATTCGCTGTAAAAGAGGTAAACGCATTCGTGCGTATTTTTTTAGAGAGTCGAGTGCCATCGCCAAGCGGGTTTCGCCAATAAATTATCAAGGCCTTTTTTGTTTGTCAACATTTTTAGTTGCATTCATGCTAAAAGACGCGCCAAAAAGCCGATAGAAAAACATGCATACAAAAAAGACAAGCAGTACAATAACAAAAAAAGGAAATAATTGAAATTAAAATTTCAACACGAATTAAGCGTGTCTTAAGTGAATTTATTTTCAAATGAAGAAATGTTGCAATAACAAAAACAACACAGTTGCAAGGTAGTACTACCTACTCTTGTTCAACCACACTTTAGTGTTACATAATTGTTTAGCTATAAAATAAACTCTTTAATTTGCTTATCCTGCATAAGTAAATAAGTAAAAGTTTTGTTTTCTGTGCGTTTTTTCGGTTGTTTTGTGAAGGAAATTAAGTTAGAATAAAGCGAGCGAAGGAAATGAGTGGCTCTCGTAGTCATTGCCAAATTCAAGTAGAATGTTTTAACAAATTAAATATGTTTTTAAAACAGGCGACACTTAAATGCGGTTCTAATCAGCTTAATCCTTTAAATGGCGTTTTAAATTTAAAATGTGGTTATAGTTACTTGTTTAAAAATGCACATGAAAATGAGATTTAAATTTGTCGAAAGTCGTCGACTACTCAAACTCGGAGAGATCCATATTAGGCTCCAGGACACGGCGCGCCGCGGCGAGAGCCCTTCAATCCGAAGTCTTCGCCATAAAGGAGGTCTGCAAGGCTCTACTTGCAACGGAAAGTGCCGATGTCAGAAACAGGAGAGGAAGTCAGACGGCTCTGGGGTCTGCAATGGTGTCATCAAGCCCGTTCGAACAGTGCAGTGAGTTGGGCATGGCCTTGGCAAGTCGACATAGCAACCACGGCAACGAAATGGCTAATGAGCTGACCAGTCAGGGCTCGGCAATTGATATCGCAGATGGTTTCATCAAAGGCCCAAATTCTCGGTACTGGTTCGAGTAGGCAAAAACTAGATGGAAACCCTGCAGGTATGCAGAAGTCTATGGTCTTAATATAATGAGATGCGATTCTCAGCCATTCTAAAGATGGACAATAGCGACATTTCCCGCTTAGCTGCAGTTTTCACAGTGCGCTGGACCTTGTGTCGCAGCTGCAGCCTTCCTGGTGTGGAGGAGACAGTGGAGCACCTGCTATGCGAGTGTTCTTCACTCTTCCAAGTCAGAATAGAGTTCCTTGGCAAACGTTTCTTCTACAGCCTCTCGGAACTCAAATACATCTGGCCTAAATGGCTGTTCAAATACCTAAATTCAATTCTCTTCTACTTTTACTTTATCGCTGGTTAACCCTTTGTTTTCAATTTCTTTACCCGTGGAGGAAAAAAATCGATTGGCACATATTTCATTCATTTAGTCCTAAATAAGCATAATTTGTAAGAAAATTAAAAAAAAATTAATTAGTTTAGGTTTTACAGCCCTTTGAAATTTGTACGATATATCGTACAAAGTTCGTGAAATGAGCCAAAATCTTGCAAATTTTGCTTTTATAATTTGTTTAGACTTTTTTAAACAAACATTTTTTAAAGCAACGAAATAAAGATATTTTTAATATTAAGCTTAAAAATTGTGACTTCTATCCAGATTTAATAAAATTCATACTTAAATACATAATTATTATATATAAAAAATACATATATACATTAAAAAAAATTTAGTAAAGACAAAATAAAAAAATATAATTTTAAACTTAAAAGCTGTAACCTCAATTCAAAATTCATTGCGACACATATTTTTAAATTGTAATTTAAGTTAAGGATATAAAAATATGTATGCACTGAGAGAAAAAACGTTATATTTAGCGTTCAAAGGAATTACTTCCCTGTATTGAACACTTTCTTTGTTTTGAGCAAATTTTCCTTAAAACATGTTAAAAGGATTATGAAAAAAAGTTACTTACATGGTTTCATATACTTGTTTTAAAGAAATTCATACATCAAAATAAGGAAAAATTTCTTAAGCGTCATTCCATTCCCAACTTGTCACCATTGCAACGAATATGTTTGAATATTTTTAAGATAATTTACTGAAAACAAAGAAAAATAATGTATTGGAACGCGTAATAATAAAAAAAAATATATCTTAAATCGCGAGAAGTTTTTTTAGTGTATGCATATGCATGTATTTATTCGATAGGAAAGAAAAAAGATTTTATTTCTAGTGTTTTTTTTAAATACATAAGTGAATATTGAACGCTTTTGTACTGATTCGACTAACGGACGAACTTTATAGTCACGGACGAACTATTTGTCAATAAAATGTACACTGAAAAAAAAAATTACTCAGATTGTGGAAAAGTGGGAATGATTCGGCGCTAAAGAAAATTTTCATTGTTTTGATGTACAATTTTCTTTAAAACGATGGTTTTATTCCTTGATTTGAAGAAAATTGTACATCAAAACAATGAAAATTCCTAATTGTTGGGGTAAGTGGAAAAAAATTCAACAACTATTTACAGCGAAGGTTGAGTGTATAGCTATTTCACGAAAAACCATTTTCGATCATCAGCACTCTTTTCGGAAGTGGAAGAGGATTCACCGGGGATTGAACCCGAGTCCATTCCATCTTCAGCCGCAATGACCCAATGCTTAACACACTCGGCCATTGAGACTCTGTGCAAGCTGTTGGATTTTCACCACTTTTGCCTTTTTCATTTTCAACATTTAACGTTAGTGTGTATATGCTTTTGCATATATTCTACCCAAACGTGCTGAATTTTTTGTTGGCAGTTCGCAATGAACATTTGTTGTTGGTATGTATTTTTTATATACCAACAACGTTAACAATTTTACTTGAAAGAGTTTTTAGTGCTTAGCACGAAAAATTTTTATTTTAATTCAATTTTTAATTGTTGGGGTAAGTGGAAAAAAATTCAACAACTATTTACAGCGAAGGTTGAGTGTATAGCTATTTCACGAAAAACCATTTTCGATCATCAGCACTCTTTTCGGAAGTGGAAGAGGATTCACCGGGGATTGAACCCGAGTCCATTCCATCTTCAGCCGCAATGACCCAATGCTTAACACACTCGGCCATTGAGACTCTGTGCAAGCTGTTGGATTTTCACCACTTTTGCCTTTTTCATTTTCAACATTTAACGTTAGTGTGTATATGCTTTTGCATATATTCTACCCAAACGTGCTGAATTTTTTGTTGGCAGTTCGCAATGAACATTTGTTGTTGGTATGTATTTTTTATATACCAACAACGTTAACAATTTTACTTGAAAGAGTTTTTAGTGCTTAGCACGAAAAATTTTTTATTTTAATTCAATTTTTAATTGTTGGGGTAAGTGGAAAAAAAAATTCCCACTTTTACACAATCTGAGTAATTTTTTTTTTTTGAGTGTAGATTCTGTCGTAACAGTATGAAGCTTTTTACTGACATCGTATCCTTAAAAATCTGTATTGAAATCGTAGGATACCAAAATGTTGTCATTCTACCACGTCGCATGCAACCTATGGCTATTTGTAATTCAATTAACATTTTAGTTTAAAAATTTTGAGTTTGTTCAAATTCTGAAACTTCATTTTGCGCTGTGTATAACTATCTAAAGCAGCTACGTGCCACGCAACGTCGAAAAATTTGCGTTTGAATTTAACGTAACAACCAGCACTGAGCAGCAACTTTCGCGGATTTTGTACGATATATCGACCAAATTAATTATGTACGATATATCGTACATTTGAGTTACCTAATTTTGTACGATAAATCGTACACTTTTTTTGCGCAGGTCTCAAATTAATTTTTACGTATATTTATTTTATTTAATATTTTTATTATATTCGGTAGGGCATTGTAAACACAAAACTTCATAAATTTTGGGCACCTTTGCTTTTATTAAATTTATAAAAATCGATTTTTATGGTGACTCCTAGAACAATTGCATTCCTGAAAGGGAGCATGTGAAGAATATGTTTTTTTCTGAGAAACTTTTTACAAAAATTATATAATTTCTGGCTGTATTAGATAGGGAAGAGTTCAAATTAATATAATATTGCTTTCTTTGGCAAAAATAGTGCTTAGTTTTAACAAAAACATCATGTAAAGGGACACGAAAAATTTGGTCGATATATCGTACAAAATTAAGCAAAGGGTTAAGTCACGAGTTGTGGTATCAAAACGGCGCATCGGCACTAATTGGATTTAGTGCTACTCGCCACTCAAACAAACCAGTTCGACGCGTTTTTGCTTTGCGAAAGCTGACAAAATACGGCGAAGACATTCTCAACCTTATCTCTAGAACATTCGCGAGGCTTCTCCCTAGTTCAGCTCCCATTGATTAGTGCTCATAGAGCTGACCCGGGCAAAATTATGAGAGAGATCATGTGGGAGAGCGCTAATTCAAAATGCCGGGGTCTGTGATAGAAATATATACAACCAAAAAGAAATATATACATTCCAAACTGGACATCCCTATTCATTAGCACAACTACTATGTTCATAGTTTTCGTAAGGCTCATCGTTATTTCATAAATCTTCCGAAGAACTTTTCTATCGAGTCGGTCCTCTTAGGGCCATCACATCAAATGGTGATATCATCCACAAAGAGCTTGTAAAGCTACAAATTTTCAAGAAATACTTCGGAAATTTTATGAAATGGTTTCGGAAGTACAAATGACTATTCTGAAGTTAAATTAACACTTTCCGAAGTACTTGTTGAAAAGATGCAGACTTTAGAGAGGCCTTTACTTTGGCAAAGGACATTTTTCCTGGATAGTACTGGTACTTAAATGGACAAAGTCCTTCTTTTTTTTCGAATTTGTCGTTGCCAGCCGCGATGAAAATGCGCTGGCTATTTGTGTAATGATATGAAATATCGTTTCGTCCTCGTTGACATCAAAGCCTATTCTCTTACTCTCAATATCAATAGTGAATATCATTGGCATACGCCATAAATTAGAAGCTCTTGCAGTATTGGGTTACTGAGGCATTAAGTTCTGCTGCACGAATTATCTTCTCCAGCATCAAACTAAGTAATTCGCACCATAGGCAGTCACCTTGCCCTATTATAACTTTATACTTAAGTTACCTAAAATTGAACTCATTTAAAAAACCGAAGTAAAGCGAATTAACCGAAAATTTGAATCATGTAATTCATGGCTGTCATCCCCACTAGTCAGAACCATGGTCAGGACATTGACCTTAAAACGACAATTTATCGCAAAATACGCAATTACTGATTTTCTATTGGAAATTCACTTACCAAGTTTGGCTGTCGTAAAGCTGTTAAGTTGACATATCCGGCTGTTTTTATATAAAGCAAGTGACATAGTGAAAGTAAGTACATAATTGAATAATTTTACCGATGATGACAGCGATATTATCATTTAAAATGACGCCGATACATTTTTCTCCAGGCGGAAAATTAACTAACAAATTTACGTAAAAAAGCAAACCAAGCATGATGATGTTAATGGTAAAGCAGAGCTTTTGTTACAATACAAAAAAGCCAAGTACAATAAAAAAAGAAGTAAGTTTTGGCGCCGACAAAAGGAAACGACAATTAAGTTCTAAAAAGGAGCGGAAACAGCACAGCTCATAATGCCGCAGTAAATGCTTAGACATACAAAAACTAACTCAGGTTGGTCATATACATAGAGCGATTGTATGAGAAAATGCTGTTTTATCAGGTGTAATAAATAGTACAATATGATTGTGATGAAGCGAAAATCAGCGAAGAATCAACACAATGGAAGCATGAATAACTATATTTATTTCTTCTTTTTTAACCAAAACGATTCGAATGAGGGAGCTCAGTAACGGTATAATAAAATAATTATTGGTTTATAAGGTTTGAAATAAAATATTAATAGACAGTGAAATAAAGTGTGAGATGACAGAGAAGTCCCAAATAATTAAAATACCAATAACACAAAAACGCAAGCGCTTTATGTGGATACTAGCTGGACCCAGTGATGCCAGATAATCTCCGCTAAAATTCCCACAGAAATTGGAAAAAATTCCTAATTTCCCACATTTTAAATTAAAAAAATCCCACAAAATTCCCACCGAATTTAAAGCATTTATTTTAGTAATATAGCACAGGTAAATACAGTCTTTTTTAATAGCTAAAAGTATCAGTTGTACAAATTATTTACATTGTGCAAGAAGATATGATTTTTGTTGATTTTAAAGTTGAAGCAATTGATATTTTTGGATCGAACGGCAACTCTTACTTTACTAAGTAATACTATTTAACATATCACTAGATAGTTTGTTTCGTTTTTTACATTTAACATCCGTTACAATTGAAAATATTCTTTCTGATTCAACGTTCGAATGGGGTAAGTAGGTAGGTAGGTTATACTGGCTGACCACTGATGGCCTCACATAGACTAGATAAGTCCGTAGTGTTACCAGAAAGTTCATTGAACATGAACACCTCTAGTTAGAAGCCCGGACTCAAACTGAAAAACATTCCTGTCCCTTTGGCAAATGCCAAGAGTTTCTTTACCTCTACTGTGGATACATGTTTAATATCATTGAAGAAGGCTTTCCCTAGTAGCCGAAGTCTTAGCCTAGAAAACGCAGGACAGGAGCATAGAACGTGCTCCACTGTCTCCTCCTGCAGTCCGCATCCTCTGCATTCACTTTCATCAACCAGTCCCATTTTGAACGCATGTGATGCTAAAAGGCAGTGTCCTGTGAGGACCCCGATTATAAGTCTGCATTCTTCCCTTTTCAGGGAAAGCAACCATTTCGTTAACTTCGGATCGAACGATTTACACATAATTTTGGACACTCTACAGCCATGCGATTGTTTCCATGCCTTATCGGCCTGGTCCATCATATACTTATAGTACCTATGTTTGATTTCACTGAGTGGAATCGGGACGTCCAAAGAGTGTTCCGCTCCGAGACCTGCCCCCTGCTTTGCTAGCTCATCGGCCTTCTCATTGCCGTCTATCCCCCTGTGGCCTGGGATCCAGTACAGATGGACATTATTATCCCTACACATCGCCCTTAAGGCCTCTTTACAGTCCTCTACACACCTAGATGAGGTGCTATGCGACAGTAACGACTTAATAGCCGCCTGACTATCTATATATAAGTTGATACGTCCTCTTCGTAAGGGATTACAGACTAACATCTCCGCTGCCCTCTTTACCGCCTGAAAGACACTACAGTGATCTGGTAGCCTAATACTGGTACTGATATTCAGTTCACTGCAGTAGACCGCAGCTCCTACTCCTTCTGATGTCTTAAACCCATCTGTATACACATGTATAGCGTTTTCCTTCATATCTACACCCCTACGCCAGCCTTCTGCCTCTATTGTGGACTCAAGAAACTTATCGAAGCGCAGGCACGGAACAATGTAGTCAGTCTGCTCGCCTAACGGCGGCGCTATACTACTGTGTCCCCTCTGCCGGCACTCAAGCTGCCCCGTGGCCATAAGTCTCGTTGCAGTTGTTAACGCTATGTTCCTGGCCGCTAGATGTACAGGTGGCAGGTGTAAAATAGCACCTAGTGCAGCAGTTGGAGTGGTTCTTAAGGCCCCCGTTATGCCTATCATGGATAGCCTACACACTCTCTCCAGCACCCTTACATAAGTTGATTTCTGAGTGGCTGTCCACCATACAAGAATTCCGTAGAATAGGATCGGCTTAACAACTGCCGTGAAAATCCAATGCGTCAGGGAGGGGGAGAGACCCCATTTGCAGCCCAGCATCCTTTTACATGCATATAGAGCGGCAGAGGCTTTTCTGGCCCTCTCCTCCACATTGAGCCTCCACATCAGTTTGCTGTCCAGTATGACACCTAGGTACTTTGTACTACCTTTGGGTTGCAGTGTCTCCCCACCTAACCTGGGCTTAACCCAATCTGGTATCTTATAGCGTCTGGTGAATAAAACCAAGTCCATTTTTCCCGCATTAACAGTTAGCCCGACCTCATTGGCCCAGGTATTTATTCTCGCGAGCGTCTGACTCATAAGACTACTAATTGTTGTCAGGCATCTGCCTCTTATTATTACTGAGACATCGTCCGCATATGCCGTAAGCTTTGCCGGTCCCTCCTCAAGCTGCCTGAGAAGTTTGTTGATGACTAGCGTCCACAGCAATGGCGATAAAACACCCCCCTGCGGCGTGCCCCTATTTACCGTTATTGTGGCCTCATGTAGACCCCATTGGGACTTAACTTCCCTATAGCTTAACATACAGTTTATCCAGGACAAAAGCACAGGGTTTGTCCCAATAAGCTGAAGACCGCCTAATATGGCATGTTTTGAGACGTTGTTAAATGCCCCTGTAATGTCCAAGAAGACACCTAAAGCAAATTCTCTGCACTCGAGACTCTTTTCGATATTTGTTACCACCCTATGCAAAGCAGTATCTACCGATCTACCTCTGGTGTATGCGTGTTGATTTTTGGACATGCAACTGCCGTCCATATTTTCTCTGATAAAGGTGTCAATCAACCTCTCAAATGTTTTTAGCAGAAACGATGTTAGGCTTATTGGTCTATAATCCTTCGCATACATATGGCTAACCTTGCCCGCTTTAGGTATAAATACCACGCGAGCGGTCCTCCATGACCTAGGCACATAGTTCAGCCTAATGCATCCCTCAAAAATAGGGCCAAGCCAGTCCACCACTTTGTCCCCTGCTAGCTGAAGCATCGCAGGGATTATACCATCGGTTCCGGGCGATTTCGAATGGGATAACGTGAGTACAATTTCAACCAATTGATTAAGATTATGAAACAAAAAATTGTCATTATAGTTTTTAAAGTTTGTTATTTTATTCCACATTGCAACAACAGGTAATTTTTTTAAATCGTCTTTTTGTGTTTCGGTTAAAACTATACAAATACTTTTTTATTCCAATTCTGTGAGATCAGTATTAAGATTTAATTTTTTAGTTAGAGCAAGAAGTGATACACGATTTTTTTTAGAGAAATCAAAAACAATATCGGGATCTAAAAACTGCAATTCTTCAAAAACGCCGTCAAATGGAAAACGTGATATTATCTGAAAAATAGAAGCTCCATAAAGGCGCAAACACTTTTTTTTAATACAATCTTTTCGTCCAAATTTAAATTTGACAAAATATCTTCGCACTCATAACCAACGTAAACGTTATGCACGTCAAGTAAATATCGACGGCTGAGTATAAGATCACCCTATTTCAAAAATTGTTTCAAAAACGCCTTATTTCAAAATTTTTTCAATAACGTCCTATTTCAGATTTTGCTTCAAAAACGCGCTATAAGTTATTTATACGCAGTGTAGTTCATTGTATGTTTACATGTACGCGTGTATGTAACCGACTCCTTTTTGCATTGCATAAGTTAACGCGAAAGCGTGTGTATTCATGCACTGAATGGGAGTCTTTCAGTGTGAGATGTGGTTATTTTAAGTAATACTATAAATTATACATATCTAGGTATTTAAACAGTTCTGCAACCAAAAAATCCCTTTTTTATATGGACGTCAACAAAATGTCCCTTTTTTCCCTCTTTAAAAATTTTGCAGTGAAATATCCCTCAAAAAGGGAAATATCTCTCAATCTGGCACCACTGGCTGGACCCGTGCGCATCTTGCGCAAAAAATAATAAAACATACGTGGCGCCAGTCGATATAGTTTGTGCTGTCACGCCCATTTTGAAAAACATATTTATTTGGTTTTATGTCTACAGTGGAACTTATCCAACTTTCAATGAATTTTTTTTCAATCATTTTTTTCATCCTGATCGTTTTGATATATGTATATATGTAAGTCCATATCTATCTCAATTATTTTATGGTCTTTTGATCAAAAGTATATGTACATGCATATACATACATATATTTTACTACGTACAGCACATCATATACTGAAAAGCCCCCATTCAGCGTAGGTATGATTACACACTTGTTCCCCTAAAATGATGTAATGTTTACATACAAACATACAGCTGAAGCTTATAAATAGACTGCGGATCCTTATGCAATTGCATATTTTTAAGGAAAATTGATAGCTATATGGTTCCAAAGAGAAAAATGAAAGTTATTAACAAAATATTCTAAATTTTCATATTTATTTCTGCATATTTTGCATATTGCATATAATTTGCATATTGCATATCGTCCCCTCAATATAACAATAGCGTATAATTTTTTTTTGGGTTTTGGGAAAATCGAGTTTAAAGTTTTTGTCAAATCAGATATCTATTAAATTTTTGAACAAGAAATTATACACCATTTTTTCCAATGACATTTTGACCCACTTTGTGGAAGTAGAATTTGACGAAATTTTGACCAGACATAGAATCAATGATGGAGATTCTAAATATGCAATAAAAAAATAATGGCGTATGAGCACATACGCTATTGTTATATTGAGGGGACGATATAACTTGCATATTTGCATATAACTTGCATATTTGCATAATAATTGAGGTTTAGCAGTTTTAATCCGCAAGTTAGAGTCTCGCGGAGTTCCCCTAATGGCTTCAATGGCCCTAATAACAGAAGCTTTTGAAGGACTTGACGCTACGTCAGGATCATGTGGGCAAATAGTTTTGGTCAAAATTGAAGCTATTTCAAAAAATAACCTGCATTTGAAGTCATATTAGCAGTAGCCAAAATACTTTCAGGTGACAACAAAATATTAGAAACTGGAATACAGATTCCCAGTATGCTCCGGTTACATCTTGTGATGTTGAGCGTTCATTTTCAGCATATAAACGGATCTTAACCGATAAGCGTCACAATGTTTCCATTGAAAATTTGGAGAAAACACTTGTAGTATATTGTGGTCTTAACTACAACTAAAATTACCTCTTTACATTAAAAATTATTATAATAAAAATTAGTTCCCATTTGCAGTTTGTTTTTGGGTGTTAATGGGTTTTATATTTGCATAGAACAAAAGATTCAGCATAGAACATATGATTTTTGCATTCAACTATACTTTACTTTTTGTGTATATCACTTAAAATTCCATATCTGATGTAAAAAAGGTGTAGTTTTAATTTGCATATAACTTGCATATAACCTGCATATAAGTTGCATATATTTTGCATATCCAAAACAGAGCAAGAAAATTCACTTTGGAATGTGAATATATAGTTTTGAATCAATATATCTCTTAATAAATCATTTTAAATTTTCTGCATAAAGATCCGCAGTCTACTTATAAAAGTGTTTTAAAATATACACGACTGTTATTTGAGGTTTGAATTGGTGAGGTTTGAATAAAGTAATTCTGAAGGCATAGTTTTAGGCGCAAATCTTTTAGTTGAAATTTAAACATTTTATTTTTGCAAAATACTATTAAAAAAAAAGTACCACGCCCAATTTAAAACGATGCCTTACTTATTAATTTTGGTCAATTATGTGAGCAGAAAAAGGGATTGCAAAAAACACCAATTAGAAATAATATATATGATATGATAAAGAATATATGAATATGAGAACTGCGGAAAAAGGAATGTAATCTAAATGAAAATGGAAGAGTATCCGGAAGAGTGAGGTAAAATCAAGTAAGACCGCGACTGTCTTCCTCCATACCGAAAAGTTTGTACTACCAATTCCTGTATCTGCACAAATATTTATTAGACAAAATAGCTGCATGTTCTGGCCGTTTAAATGCCTTTGACACACGTGCAATTACGTCCATATATACATACAAACGTGCATATGTATGTAAATAACTATTTATTTACGAATAACATTTTATTTGAATTGACAAAAAGTTAAGCAGATTGCTTACAGCGATTTGTTGACTACAATACTATGACCTCAGAAAGAGCAGGGCGCCGCTTCGTTTTCCTTCGAGAACTGTGTTGCCCAATGGGCATAACATATTCGGGATACTCAGATTAAGTGAAAGTGGTTCGTCAATAAATCTTTACGTAAATAGCAGTAAATAAGTTTTTATTTGTGCATGGGTTTTTGGTGAACATTTTAACTTCGCATGGAATACGTTCGTAACTCAAACAACACCAGTGAAGGCCTGTATGCGATGTCAAAGTCGAAAAGTATAAAGAATTGTTAGAAAGCTAATCTTTTCGTAGGAAAGGAGGGCTTCCCCGAGCAACTCTAAAATATATGAAGTCTCAGGCAAGGTTACTTCTTTACGGCTCACGAACTACCTTCCACAATAGCTTGCATATGGACATTATTGGTCTTGTCTCCTCAAAGCTGGCTAAAATAGCTAAGCAAATCGGTTTGGTGGTCTCTGCGGATAAAAAAAAAAACTCTTTCTGTCATCAACTAAAAAGTCAATGCAATTGCGCTTAGCAAACACCTCACGGTTGAGAGTTATAAACAGTTTGAAGCTTTGAAGCATTTTGTCTATTTCGGAACCGGATTTAACAGCGAAAATAGTGGCATCTAACGAACAATCACACTTGTCAACAAAAGTTACTTTGAACTAATGGTGGGCAAGGTTGTGAGAGATAGATTTTGTGGGAGAGCGCAGAGTGCTTTTCGCTACATTGGTTCCCATCAATGTGTTAATCAACTGCGCACAAAACTTCTACGGCCTGCCTATTAGCGCTTTAAACTACATAAGTAGATAATAGAATGGAAAATTCCTCTCTCGGTGATTAGAAATCACGTTCTAGAAGTCGCTTAGGCCCAGTGTACGCTATGATCAAAATGACCATGGTCAAATACAATCTTTTTCTCGTTTTTCGATTTTTATTCTCTGTGAGAGATTGGTTGTACCCTGATTTGGTGTCAGCGCCAGTGTTGCCGCTCAATAATTTCAAAAGGTGGCTAAAACACATTTTTATATATTTTTGTGGTTTATTTAATGCTTAAAGAAAATGGAATTTAAAATATTCTCTACACTAACGCAGCGGTAATATGATCGTTCGTTGAGCAGACGGAATAACCCGAGAAAGGCAAGTAATTAAAATAAAAACTGTTATAGCGTTCGTTGAGCCGTAGGAAAGTGCAAGAACCGTAGGAATTTTACCAAAAAAGAGCGAATATGGGTGCAAAGATTGTAAATTGTGGTAAAATTCCTACGTTTCATGCACTCTCCTACGGATCAACGAACGCTATATGTGTTTGTATGTGTCTGGGCTGCTCCGTGCGTTTTCATTATCTTAACGAACAGGCCAAATTTCAAAGTATACAAGGGTAGTGTTGGCAAAAAAATTAAATAAAGAACTTTTTGAAACGGAGAGTTGCCGATGCAAAGTAAAATAGTAACAAAGAGGTTTTTTGTTCTTATATTTAAAAAAAAATAAAAAATATTTAATAATTATACTTTTTAAAGTAAGAAAGGATCAAAAGTGGTCCGAATTTTTAAAAAGATTCAAATATTGCATATTTTCAAAAAGTTGGGTTCAGGTGGCCTGGCTTTAAAAAAGGTTCAAATTGCCACTTTAGTGGCCCAAACGGCTACGCTGGTCAGCGCCGAATTACGGTCAAAATTGAGAGTGTGCTGTCGCGCTCTCTCTCTCTTTCATTTTTCGCTTTAATGAAAAAGCAATAGCATAAATTTAACTGTAGTCGTTTTGATATTGGCGTAAACTGGGCCTTATCGTATATGTCGTGATATATTGCGAAGAAGCATGGGCGATATCAATATCAAATTTACGGGCCCTGGAGTCTTCTAGAGAAAAGTTCTTAGGAAAATGTATGGACCTTTGCCCGTGGGCGACGGTAAATAAAAATCCAACAACTCGCAGACTAGGTCTCTTTATGCGAATGAATGAACTCGATCCAGGCCAGATGCTATTCTAGCAGAGGAAGAGAGAGGAATGTGTGGAAAAATTAAGCAGAAAAAGACTTGATCATGGATTAGATTTTTATTATCCATTTAATAACTACAAGAAGTCCCATTGAATGTTAGTTTAATTTAATATAATTTTTCCAAGGATATTTCTATACAATAATAATATACATACAATAATGTTTATGTTAAAGTGTTTTACTCAGGGACTGTAACGGTTATGAGTTATATCCAAAAAGTTAATTTTTAATCATTATTTGCTGAGTTTTATTTTCTGCTCACAAAATAAAAGTTATTTCTTGAGTTTTATTTTTCCATCAGAAAATAAAAGTTATTTTTTGAGTTTTATTTTTCCATCAGAAAATAAAAGTTATTTCCTGAGTTTTATTTTTCCCTCAGAAAATAAAAGTTATTTCTTGAGTTTTATTTTTCCATCAGAAAATAAAAGTTATTTTTTGAGTTTTATTTTTCCCTCAAAAAAAAAAAGTTATTTTTGAGTTTTATTTTTCGATCAGAAACTAAAAGTTATTTTTTGAGTTTTATTTTGCGATCAGAAAATAAAAGTTATTTTTTGAGTTTTATTTTTCGATCAGAAAATAAAAGTTATTTTTTGAGTTTTATTTTGCGATCAGAAAATAAAAGCTATTTTTTGAGTTTTATTTTTCCCTCATAAAATAAAAGTTATTTTTTGAGTTTTATTTTTCCCTCAAAAAATAAAAGTTATTTTTTGAATTTTATTTTTCGATCAGAAAATAAAAGTTATTTTTTGAGTTTTATTTTGCGATCAGAAAATAAAAGTTATTTTTTGAGTTTTATTTTTCCCTCATAAAATAAAAGTTTTTTTTTGAGTTTTATTTTTCGATCAGAAAATAAAATAAAAGTTATTTTCTGAGTTTTATTTTTTTTTTGCTCAGGGAATAAAAGTTTTTCAGTTTAATTTTGGCTGCAATTGTAGATTTTGCCATATAAATAGGTAAAGTAGATAAATAAATTTTTAATTTTTTTTATTTATAAACTTTACATACGTGTTAATGTGGCAAAATCGACATCTGCAGCTAAATTAAACTGAAGAAACTTTTAGTCTCTGAGCAAAAAGATAAAACTCAGAAAATAACTTTTATTTTCTGATCGAAAAGTAAAACTCAAGAAATAACTTTTATTTTCTGAGCAGAAAATAAAACTCAGAAAATAATGATTAAAAATCAATTTTTTATAAAAATCGAAAAAATAAAAGTTAATGCGCCTAGAGATAGTCTGCGTTACGGTGATTACATCTGTGTACTTCTTTTGCTTTTAGCATTTTTTCTTCAGTATGATTTTTTTGGTCAAAATTTAAAAAATAACGATTATTTGCAATCCCCGGTTTTACTACTTTAACAACCTTCAAAAAGGTTAACAGTTTTTCTCAAACTTTCCCAACTTTGTAATATTTAGTTTATGCGTAAAAGTAAGTTTCTCATACCCTCCTCCACCAGCCTCATTTTAAGCTCCTTTATTTTGAGAATCGCAATTGTGTATCTTATACTAAATATTTATTCCTTATTCCTTTTCACCTGAACTTACACTTTCTTACTTACTTGTTTTTATTTATCTTTTTGACGCTTGTGGCTTTTAAGTTCATCAAGTGCCACTTACAAGGATTAAAAATACTTGCCGCTGCCGTTGCTGCTTTACAAATATTAGTGAAGGATGTTTTTTGAGGGCGGCGGCGGCGTGGTGAGCAGTTCATATTAAAGCACTTATGTACATACATATTTACAAAGTTATATCGCACTTACGTAAATACATACAAACAAACATGCATAAGTTTGCTTGTTTTTGTTTTTCGCTTGTGGGCATAGTTGTGTTGATTTTTTGGCCATCACTTGCCTGCTGTGCATGGCCTGCTGTATGACTGTAACTGACAATGGGTGGCAACGCTTTCTCATTCACCAATGCCATTTTCAAGTACACAAAACGCCTCTTTGCTGTTCGCGCTCGTAATTAACACGAAATTTCCATAGCAGCAGGCGGAATATCAGCAAGCTCATAAACGAGTTGTCTTGTTCTTTCGTTCTTGTTCACGTTCTCGTCCGCGTTCTGCTACTTCTTCCTTCGCTTGTTCTGTTCTTTTTCTTATTGCTTAATTTTTGTTGTTCCCTTTTTTGTGAGTCTGCATTTGCATTTCCACTTTTGGTTATGCAACGCTAATTACACAAAACTCTGACCGCCACAAATCAACGAAAGCCACTTAAGCAACTTAAAGTTGTTGAACTATTAAACTCTCTCTCTGTGTAGCAGCTAAAATAGCTGTTGGTTGTTGTTGGTCTTCGTGCATTTAATCACGCCGAAAAGGAAAAAAAAAGATACCAAAAGTGCAAGAAGGTACACAAGTTAAATTCAACACCCTGGCCATGGCCAGCAAGCATAATTAAGAAATTCCAAGTTAATTTGCGGTTATGGTATTACCAAATAAACAAACAAACAAACTAAGGAGTAAGAAAAACGCCTACGCTAAGGATCGCCGCCAAAAACTAAGACAGCACAAACGCCTACTCCGTGGATACCAAAATGGTATTAAAACTCTTTCGTACGTACGACATACATAGTATGAACATACTCACGGCCAACTGCTCTTATTTAAGTATCCTCCGTTTTGCATATTAATTTGGTAGCACGCTAACCCTTATTGTTGCTGTAGCCGCCAAGAACGTATAGTACAGCAGACACCGACCGCCTCGTGCCATCGATTTAGTGGAGCATACATTTTTCAATTCTCAAGCTTACTAATGAAATGACGATAATCTGCAGGCAATTGACTTTCCACCACAAATGAAAGAGTTTTATTGGCCATTTCATTAAGTCGCCTTTTTACGCTTAATAATAAATTTACATACCTACTCGTATAAAAAATAAAACTTTAGCTTTCGAAGTGTAGATTATTTATATTAAACTATCTGTACCCGGCCAAGCATTGCTTTGGCCCACTTCTTATTATAGGCATTAGAAGCGAAAAACGGCGCACTTTAAAATAAGATAGTGGTATCTAGAAAACAAACATTTCTCGGGGTGCCGACCTCAGCAAAAGTCAGATAAGTTTAAAAAAAAGTGAAGCAAAAAATGTACTTATCCCTTTTTCCTTCGTATTGGTCTCCCACTCCATTTCCCTCTACTATTCCCTTTCATTTCATTTCCGCTTCCGTTTTCTTTTTCTTCTCACGTCACATCTCCACTTCCTTTCCCTTTCTCTACCGCTCTCAATTACCTCTCCTTTTCTGTCTGTCCTATACTATTCCCTTTCATTTCATTTCCACTTCCCTTTTCATTTTCCTTTTCCGTCACATTTCCGCTTACTTTCCCTTTCTCTACCGCTCTCCCTTACCTCTCCTTTTCTGTCTGTCTCCCTTTCATTCCCCCTCTTATTCCTTCCCTCATTCCCTGTCTTGCTGTTTCTCTTCCCATCCTTTTCATTCCATTTTCATTATATTCTCCCACTCTTTTTCCATTCCTTTGGCTTTGCCTTTTCCATTCTCATTTTCATTACTCTTCTCCTTTCCCTTTCCCTTGGGAACCGGGTTTAGCATAACATATCCCTGCATTCCGTTTCTCATTTAATACCATCGTTGCTGAAAAACACTCCGTGGCATCCGGGTCCACTTTTTTACTCATAACTGAGTACCCGGCCTAAGAATCACTATGAAAAGACCTCTATGTAGTAGCCCTGGCCAACACCCTTTATTTAATATCAGTATTGCTCAGTAGCATTCCGGGGTCATCCGAGTCTACGTATTGACACACATCTGTGGACCCAACCTAGGAATAATGAGTCCACACCTATGTAAAATCCCAGCCCAACACTCCTTCATTTCATAGCGAAATCGCTGAGATATATTCCGTGGTCATTCGTCCACTTTTTGACCCATATCTGGAGACTTGACCTAGAAATCACAATGGGTGCGGCTCTATATAAAAGTCCTGCTCAACTCTCCTTCATTTTATACCAATATCAGTGAAAAATATCCCGGTGTCATCCGGGTCCACGCTTTGATCCAAATCTGCGGACCGGGCCTATGCATCACAATTACAATAGACCTTTCATCTATGTAAGATTCATTTGGTGAATAGGTCTTAGCTCAATGATGATGTTGCTGCATCACAAGAGGCAGTGGAGGCAGTCAAAAGACTGACGGATTATCAGGCTACACTGAAATTGCTTAGGATTTCGTTATGTGACTCGTTAGCCGAAAGCTTATTCTGAAAAATATCTTCCTAAAAGGGATAGGTTTTCCATGGAAAAATCTCAGAGCTCACACTCGCTCAAGGCTAGTATGTTTTTGGTAGAAAGAAGCTCTCATTTTAAAAAAACCAAAAGAAAAACTATGTAAAAGTTACCCATAATGACGAGTGATAAGGAGGAGTCGGGAACCGTAAGACTGTAAGATTTTCTTATGACTCCCTATATGTGTACACATGTTGATATGCTCCTTTTTCAAACAGGGCTATGTGCATTTTTTTTTTGATTTTGAGTTTTTGGTGGATTGTGTGCCAGTATTTAAAGGTGTATAATGATCATTAAAGATTTATTGCAAAATCCTTGCGTATTCTGAAAAAATAGCATTTAATATGAATACCAGAGTGGTCCCCAAATGTATGGAGACAAATTGTATATCATATTTCGTGAACCTCATCTCCTACTTCGATGCTAGTATAGTCGAAGATACCACATATAAGTGTTTGTGCTGTTACCGATCAAGGGGGTGAAACCGACAAAAAATCGCTAATTTGATTTTTTAAGGACCACCCTAATGAATACACTTTTAAAATTACCTACTTATCTGAAAAAGTTACTCATACGCCTAGGCACACATTGGTGTAATTATTATGCGTTTCAATTTCAAAACTACAAAATACTGTCTCAAAACCAAGGCTGCTCAACGAAATGAACAAAATAATTTTGTTTCAAAAAATATCAATAAAAATTATCCAAAAATTATTTTGTTTTGTTGCTTATCAAAAAAAAAAATTTCCTTTCAAAAATTACCAATATACTTTTAATCAATATGAATTTTGTTTCGTTGATATCAAAAAAATTAACAAAATTGTATTTGTTTTTATTCATGTACGTATATACATAGTATGTCAAATTTTTTTACTTCACAGAAAATGAAATTATTGAAATTTAATTTTTTCGTTTAAATTTGAAACAATGTTTTTTTTAAATAGTTCACGCCAGTGAACGAGCGTCTAGCCACGATCCGCATCAAAGCGAGATTTTTCAACATATCTCTCATCTGCGCCCACGCCCCGACGGAAGAGAAGGACGATGCGATCAAAGACACTTTTTATGAGCAGTTAGAGCATGCCTACGACCGCTGCCCCCGTCACGACATTAAGATTGTGCT
This sequence comes from Urophora cardui, assembly GCA_960531455.1. Taxonomy (NCBI): domain Eukaryota; kingdom Metazoa; phylum Arthropoda; class Insecta; order Diptera; family Tephritidae; genus Urophora; species Urophora cardui. The sequence goes on from OY482673.1 coordinate 48,767,338, forward strand.
TGGCGATTTTAATGCCAGGGTGGGTAAGGAAGGTATCTTTGGCAGCACAGTCGGAAAATTCAGTCTCCACGACGTAACCAGTCCCAATGGGACGAGGCTGATCGACTTCGCCGGGTCACGAAACATGGTCATTAGCAGTACCAGATTCCAGCACAAAAAAATACACCAAGCCACATGGCTGTCCCCTGATCGAAAAACGCGAAATCAAATTGATCACGTCATGATCGATGGCAGACACAGCTCCAGCATCCTAGATGTGCGCACAATCCGTGGTCCCAATGTCGACTCCGATCACTATCTTGTAGCAGCCAAGGTACGCACCCGCCTCTGTGCAGCAAAGAATGCGCCAACAGGACAGCAAGGAAAGTTTGAAGTCGAAAGGCTGCACATGACGCAGACAGCCAATGAATACACCACTCTGCTCTCACTCCTGCTCTCTGAGAGCAATCCTTCACCAAACGATGTATCTGAGGAATGGGAACACATCGCTCGTTCACTTCGTATCGCCGCTGAGGAATCTATAGGATACAAGCGAGCTCGCAAAAACACCTGGTACGACAAGGAATGTCGCGATGCCTCGGAAAGAAAGAACGCCGCCTACAGGGCTACATTGTGTGCGGGCGCAACGCGAAGCGTATGGGCGCGTTATCGAACGGCGAGGAAGGAAGAGAGGCGCCTTTTTCGAAAGAAGAAAAGGCAGGCTGAAAGGCGCGAGTGTGAAGAGCTTGAGATGCTGGCGGGTAGGAACGATGCTCGAAAATTCTATAAAAAAATCAGGCGGATGACTGAAGGTTTCAAAACCGGGGCAAATTCCTGCCGGAATGATAACGGCGATCTGGTAACTGATGTCCAGAGCATACTTAAGTTGTGGAGGGATCACTTCTCCTCCTTGCTAGATAATGGCAACAGTGAAAGTGCGGAAGGAGAAGATGTACGACCCGAATCCCCAATAGCAGATGATGGTAGGCATGTTCCACCACCTGATCATGACGAAGTGCGAATAGCAGTATGTAGGCTTAAGAATAACAAGGCCCCGGGCGCTGACGGCTTGCCAGCCGAGCTATTCAAACATGGTGGCGAAGAGTTGATAAGGAGCATGCATCAACTCCTATGCAGAATATGGTCGGACGAGCGCATGCCCGACGATTGGAACTTAAGTGTGCTCTGCCCAATCCACAAAAAAGGAGACTCCACAGTACGCGCCAATTATCGTGGGATAAGCCTCCTGAATATCGCATATAAGGTCTTAGCAAGTGTATTGTGCGAAAGACTGAAGCTCACCGTCAACAATCTGATTGGACCTTATCAGTGTGGCTTCAGACCTGGTAAATCTACCATCGACCAGATCTTCACAATACGCCAAATACTGGAAAAAACCCATGAAAAAGGAACCGACACACACCATCTCTTTGTCGACTTTAAAGCCGCTTTTGATAGCACGAATAGGAATTGCCTATATGCCGCAATGTCTGAATTTGGTTTCCCTGCAAAACTTATACGGCTATGCCAAATGGCGCTGACTAACACCACCAGCTCCGTCAGAATTGGGAAGGACCTCTCCGAACCGTTCGAGACCAAACGAGGTTTCAGACAAGGTGACTCCCTTTCGTGTGACTTCTTCAATTTGATGCTGGAAAAGATAATACGAGCTGCAGAACTTAACCATACAGGAAGCATTCTATACCACAAGAGTGTACAACTGCTGACGAACGCCGATGATATCGACATCATTGGCACTAACACTCGCGCCGTATGTTCTGCCTTCTCCAAGCTGGATAAAGAGGCTAAGAAAATGGGTTTGGCGGTTAACGAGGACAAGACGAAGTACCTCCTGTCATCACACAAAGAAACAGCACGCCTTGGCAGCCACGTCAATGTTGATAGCTACAAATTCGAAACTGTTAAGGACTTCGTCTATTTGGGAACCAGCATTAACACCAAGAATGATGTCAGCACGGAGATCCGACGAAGAATCACGCTTGCCAATAAATGCTACTTCGGACTAAGTAGGCAACTGAAAAGTAAAGTCCTCTCTCGACAAACAAAAATCACACTCTACAGGACGCTCATCGTTCCAGTCCTCATGTACGGCGCAGAAGCATGGACAATTTCAAAATCAGATGAGATGGCACTTGGAGTATTCGAGAGAAAAGTTCTTCGTAAGATTTATGGACCTTTGCGCGTTGGCGTGGGCGAGTATCGGCGGAGATTTAACGATGAGCTGTACGAGCTTTACACAGACATCGACATTGTTCAGCGAATAAAGATCCAGCGGCTGCGTTGGGCAGGTCATGTCGTGAGAATGGACGAAGGCGCTCCGGCCAAGAAAGCATTTCTATCGAACCCGCTGAACGCGAAAGAAAAGGGAGACCTCCACTGCGTTGGGAAAATCAGGTGGACAGCGATGCTGCCTCCCTAGGTGTTCCCAAGTGGCGCCATGCTGCACGAAACAGAAGCAATTGGCGCGCTCTGTTGGACTCGGCCAGAATCGTCTAGACGGTTAAGCGCCAATCAAGAAGAAGAGAAGATTTTGATAATTATCAAAACAAAAACATTTTGATATTTTTTTTTTTGATAATAGTTGAAACGAAATGGATTTCGTTATGCTTTTTACGTTTATAAAATCGAAAATTTCAACAGACACAAAATTTTTTTTGTTTATTGTTAAAAATAATGTTATTTTGCAGCCTTGCTCAAAACTTGCTATATGAAATATTTAACATTGAATTTGCAAAAATTTAAAATATTTTGCTTTAGCTTTTTATATCGTCAAATTCCTTATAGGCTAAGCGTTCAGCTAATCACACAAAATATTCAAATAAAATAGAGCTTGAAGCCGTAGTGGGCTTTTTCTTTTTAATTTATGGCTTAATATGAAAAATTCACATAGCATTATTTGAAAGTGGACTACCCATACACATATTCCTACTTTAAAATCAACTTAATCAATAATATTTATTATTTAAACTCAAAAAACTTTAAAGCAACTTTTCTATTTAACATTTAGCTTCTTTCCATCTATTAACGGTCTTCATGCACACAACGTAAAAAGAACAAAGAAAAAAGCACAAAAAATCGAATGCCAATCAAACGCTCGAACTATTTCGATTAAGAGTCTGGCTTCATAGAAATTAAGTAATTTAGAAGCGGAAAAGTAGCCGCGACCAAACAGCGGCAGTAAAATCAATAGTCATTATCTGCAATTTAACTTGCGCACATGCATTCAAACACACTCGCACACACACACACACACACGCACACATACACACACACACACACACACACACTCAAAACACCTTAAGCCAAACGAGAATGGTATTCTTGGTAAGTATCTAGGGATGAGCGGAAAGATGATTGTAGGCAACCGTCTTAAGCTGGCTGGAATTATTTGGTGTGTGTGTGTACGTAGGATAAGAAAATGGAAAATGCCGCCGCGCTTTCAAATGATATTAGAGAGACTTTAAAACAAAAGCGTTTCACGTTAGCGAAAGTTTTCTGAAAATCTTTCGCATTTTAACACTAAGAGACACAATTTGGCTTGCGAGGAATTGCCGTACAATGGTGCTTACAGACAAGCGAATATATGTATGTTGGTACAAGCAAACGCATAAAGCACTTAATTTATAAATCTTAAAATTTAACTAATTTACAGGTGGTTGTTAATGGGCGGAGGCGAGTTTTGAAACACCTTTTCTGTCATTTGTATATGTATATGTATATGTATGTGTGTTTGTGTTTATGTTTGTATAGGGATATTTTCGACAAAAACTTTTCATATTTTCTCATGCGAAGGCGTTGTCGTAAAGCTTAAACTTAAGCGCTCGTTTCTCCTACACTTTTTGGTACTTCTTCTACTTTCGCCGCGATGTTTGTTGCGCTTACCGAAATTTCAACGCACTTATGTATGTACTTATGTACAACATACTTACATACTCGTACATACACAGCCAACTCACCCCTGCAGGGAACTCAATAACTAGTGAGCAAAATTTCTAGATCCGAACTAGCGAAAAGGTGTCAAAAGGGAACTAGATCAATTGTAGTTAGACTCTCGCCAGTTCAGGAGTAGTGAATTGAGTGACCATTATAAGACACACTTTGATTTGTATGCAATTTCGAAGTGACAAAAATTCTATGAAAATTTTTCGTTCGTTCAATTTCCGTCAGCTTTGTATATTTCTGCAATTCTCAGATGTTTAGTGAAGCGTTTCATATAAAGAGTTTTCTATTTGCATCTTAACTTGTATGAAATGAAATGTTCCCCTAATTATGCTATTCCGATCCCTCAGGCTTATTTTTAATTTTTTTTTTATTTTACAACTTTTTAAATATTATTGTAAATTTTTATTAAATAAATAAATAAAAAAATATTAGTTAAAAAAAAATAAAAAAAAAAATTATCATCCACCTTGACACCGACAGGATTCGAACCCGCGCCCCTCAGATTGAAAGGCACATGCGTTAGCCAGTCAGCCATCGCGTCACTTACATGAAGTGTGTCAAAGGCTGCTCTTAAGGGGCAGATGTAAAACTCTAGAATTTGTAGGTACTTGTAGCTAGTTCAGAACTATCGAAATTGTGCCAATAATCGAACTAGTGTAAACTGTAGAATTTAGTACTAGATCGGAACTATCGAAAATGTAGTGCAGAGGGTGACAACTGACACCGCCTAGGACATCGCCGTGTTAAATTCGCCAGTTGATAACATGCAAAAGAGATTTAGCTCGCACTAGTAGTGTCGAAAAATGCACTAGAAGCGACCTAGTTCGGAACTAGAGATTTTCCCTACAGGGACCTTCTTCCGCATTTTGCCATCGCAAACCGTTGGATGAGTTGCAGCCGAAGATGTTGATGACGATAATAAAAGCAATTTAAGAACTCTTTCAGCACAAGTATGTTTGTATGTAGATACATATTTACTTGGCGCGAGCCATTGCCATAACTGTCTTTCACCAAGTGTACATACATACATACATACATATATATGTACATTACACAAGCAAAAACAACAAAAATGAAGGAAAATAAGCAAAAAATTACAAGAAAATAATTTCGCTAGAGGCCGAGCACTGAAGTAACGTTGGTGGGTGGGATAAACTTTTAAAATTTTCCAAAACTCATTTACAACTTGTGCGGCACGGCGTGGCGCTATGCGAAGCGTTTCGTGGTTTGTGTTGGTTTGGCTTGCCTTGGTGTGTGTTTTGGTGTGGCTTGCAGGTTGTGATGGTGTTGTTGCGATATTGTTGCGTTCATGCAACCAATTATGTCCTATCGTTGTTGTTGTTGTTATGGTTGCTTATGTTGTGCATTTCGCATTCGTGCCAACAAAAAATTCCAATCCAACAATCATGTGTGAAATATCTTTAGCAACGAAAAATGCATTCATCTCTTTATCCTATAGCCATTCGATTGTTCACATTATGGGAATTTATATAATAACTGCATATGTGTATGTACATATATATGTATACTAAGGTGATCCTTAAAATAAAAGTGGCGACTTTCTTCGGTCTCACTCCCTAGATCGGCAAGAGCACCGTTAAAAATATCACATATAAATTTTGGTTCCGATCAGGGATGATTAAAAGGTGTCGCACAGGAGTCGACCTAGAGGGTAAGTTTCATGAAATATTATATACAATTTGTCTTCGTACATTTGTGTACCACTCTGCCAGATTAATAATATACATAGTAATATCTATATATATAAAAGGAAGTGGCGTTAGTACAAACGCGTATAACTCAAGAACGCCTGCACCGATTTGGATGATTGAGACAAATTCAGATTGTTCTCTGGCCAGAATAGGAGAATATCCAATAAAATTCCCGAAAAATGCAAAAAAAAAAAAATATTTTCCCATACATTTTGAGATAGGGATAGGAATGGGGATAGGGATAGAGATAGAGATAGAGAAAGAGATAGAGACAGAGATAGAGATAGAGATAGAGATAGAGATAGAGATAGAGATAGAGATAGAGATAGAGATAGAGATAGAGATAGAGATAGAGATAGAGATAGAGATAGAGATAGAGATAGAGATAGAGATAGAGATAGAGATAGAGATAGAGATAGAGATAGAGATAGAGATAGAGATAGAGATAGAGATAGAGATAGAGATAGAGATAGAGATAGAGATAGAGATAGAGATAGAGATAGAGATAGAGATAGAGATAGAGATAGAGATAGAGATAGAGATAGAGATAGAGATAGAGATAGAGATAGAGATAGAGATAGTGATAGAGATAGAGATAGAGATAGAGATAGAGATAGAGATAGAGATAGAGATAGAGATAGAGATAGAGATAGAGATAGAGATAGAGATAGAGATAGAGATAGAGATAGAGATAGAGACAGAGATAGAGATAGAGATAGAGATAGAGATAGAGATAGAGATAGAGATAGAGATAGTGATAGAGATAGAGATAGAGATAGAGATAGAGATAGAGATAGAGATAGAGATAGAGATAGAGATAGAGATAGAGATAGAGATAGAGATAGAGATAGAGATAGAGATAGAGATAGAGATAGAGATAGAGATAGAGACAGAGATAGAGATAGATATAGGGATAGGGGAAATTAGGTTTGTCGCGGCGAATATATGTATACCTCTTTTGTTCAGAGAATTGACAGTTTTATAACTTTATAGGATTAAATTTTAGGCAGAACAACGTCTGCCGGGCCAGCTAGTATTAAAATAAATATAACTCTAATAAGTTTAAGGCCCAGTTTCGCTTTCAATTCATGACGTGTTTCATACATTTTGTTGAACAAATTTCTGGAGCCCTTAAATTTATGCTGACCCCGGCCTGAGATGAATTATTGTGTGCAGCCATTTTCGGGGCAGAAATACACTCTAAGCTTATATGGACCACCCTAATGTACAAACATGTAGGCATGTTTATGCTTTGTGTACGGGTGTATTTTGGCATACACAGTCGTGCAAAATTTAATTAATTTTTAATTTGAAATTACAAAATCTGAACTCATTCGCGCTAACACACACTACGTAAACATACAATATGTATAATTTTATATTGAAAATATCACAAAACCCAATTATGACTGATAAATTTCTGTGATTTGAAAACTACATCCATATAAATGTATGTAGTTAAAAATAAATGCCACGTGCTTATTACCGCATCAATTCAGATAGGGTATTTCTCTGGAAACATATTTAATTTATAAAAAGTTGGAGCCCACAACTCGTCTTAATACAGAAAATTTAATGTGGTGAATATTACCAAATACAATGTACGCGGCAGAAACATGGACGGTGTCAAAAGCAGATGGGTATTCGAGTGAAAAGAAAAAGCGAGTATCGAAGGATATTGAATTATGAGCTCTGCATGGGCTTTAAAGAGATATCGACTTAGTTCAGCGAATAAAAATCTTCAGCGGCTGCGTTGGGCAGGTCATGCCGTGAGAATAGATGAAGATAGGTACTCCGGACAAGAAAGTATTTCTAACGAAATCCGCTAACGGCTGCAGAGGAAAAAGGAGACATCCACTGCCGTGGGAAGATAAAGGGTGACTTAGCCTCTTTTGGTGTTTCCAATTGGCGCCAGGAAGCACGAAAACAGAAACGAGTGGCGCGCTTTATTGGACGCAGGCAAAATCGTCTAGGAGAAGTTGATGAAGAAGAAGGAAAAGAGGAAGAAGAAGAAGAAGAAGAATAAAAAGAAGATGATGAAGAAGAAGAAGAAGAAGAAGATGATGAAGAAGAAGAAGAAGAAGAAGAAGAAGAAGAAGAAGAAGAAGAAGAAGAAGAAGAAGAAGAAGAAGAAGAAAAAGAAGAAGAGGAAGGAGAAGAAGAATAAGAAGGATTAGAAGGATTAGAATATAATCAATATATTTTGTGATTAAACAGTCCCTCAGCCCTATAATAATATAATACAATGGCGCTATTATAACTCTGACTAGTTTTTATGGCCGAGCTTCTCTCCCAATTCCAGGTGTGCTCCTTTTTGTTTTTCGTACTAATTGGGTGGACCTACAGTTTTATGCCGGCCTCGAACGGCGAATGCAATTTTTGTGAGAAGCTTTTTCATGGCAGAAATACACTCGGAGGGTATGCCGCCCACTGCCGAGAGGTGAGCGCTGCTCTTAAAAAACCCAATAATTGGATTTTTACTAGTTAGAAAAATTGTTTTGGTGTTTGGCTCGGACCGTGGTTTGAACCCGAGACCTCTTGCATAGCAGGCGAGCACTCTACCCACTGCACCACAGCGGCCCTATACACCCCCTCAAGGTACACATATTTTGTATCCACCATTTCACTTAGGCGCATTGCATATAAAACAGATTTTTGGGAAGAATGAAGCTTACACGATTTTAAAGTAGGACTAAATAAGCTACACAACTGTGTACTCAAAAAATTTGTAAAAATTTTTGATAAAATGCAGTAATGTCTTATTTTACAAACTTAGGCGAAAAAACTGCATTCGAAAAAAAAAAGATTGTCAAAAATTAACAGTATTTTCTGGAAAGATAAAAGTTGCACTTTGTAGGGTTAGAATTTAATAAGTTACAACACTGCGTATTCAGAATGTTTGTAAAAATTTTAAATAAAATATATGAAGATATGTTTTGCTTTACCATACAAAAAGTGAAAAAATAGAAAAAACCCGGTTTTTATAGAACTGGTGACCGTTAGAGAAAAACCGATTTCATTTCTGAATTCAGCGTGATGTAATCCTTTAGGTAGTGAAGTTTCCAGAATTTCTGCCCACTCCCATTTTGTCCATCGTTTGTATGGGATCGAAGCACTGTGCGCCATGGCGTATACGTAACATTTGAAATTGGCAAATAAGCTAAACTGCTTATTCAGCATGCAAGTTTTCTTAGATTTTGATGTAGAGAAAGTTATAGTAATTAACTTAGGCACCATTATGGTTGAGCAGCCCGTTTTGATGCGAAAAGTTGGGCCTCTGCAGCCTTTTCACATACCAATTTCGTGGTTCTAGATTAGGTTACGTTGCCCAATATACTGTGATCCCTCACATATACCACATATGGGCCTTAGTGTTGCCAACAGCGTTATATTAATCTTGAAATGCAGATCTTTACAAGATTTTAATATTTTGTATATTTTCTGATAAGCAATGCCTTCCAGGGACGAGGAATGTGCAGAACCGAGGCAGCTGAGGCGGTGTCCGCCAAAAGCTGGATATTGACAGAGAAGGTGTTCCAGAATGCCAACAGTATCGGGTTCGTTGCATGCCTTTGAGTGTATGATGTGTGAGATGGTTTGAGACAGTGCCCTGTTAGTTTACCGACTGCCAATCTGCAGTCTGCTCTAGCAAGTGTCAGTAGGAAGTTTGCGCATTTTGTGTTGTATGGCCGAAGCATACCGCTGTGGTGTATTGGCCGCAGTGGTGTCGAGGGTAGAGTGATTGTCTGCTATACCGGAGGTATCGGGTTCAAACCCCACTCCGGGCCAGCACCAAAAAAAAATTTTAGTTAATTTAAAATGCAATTATTGGGTTTAAAAACGTTCACCCCTCGGCAGTGGCCGAGAAATAGCTAAATCTGGCTGCAAAGTAACTAAAATGGCGACACTGCTTACGATAGCTACACGGAAAGAAATTTGCATACTTGAATCAAGAAAAATGCTTTCTTGAACTCAGTTTAGAAAATTTTTAGGGAAATAAGAAAAATTGACTTAATTATTACTGGAATTAAGAATTTGAGTTTTCCAAAAATGAGACAATTATTTTCTAATTCAAGAACACTAACAAAATCTATAAAAAAAAAGTGTTGAAAAAAAATTTTTTTAAAGAAATAAGAAAATCTTTTCTTAAATTTACTTACATGAAGAAAATCCTTTTGCTAATATCAAGAAGAATTTAAGAAAATTGTGTTTCGATGAATTGGAGCAACAAACTACAGCAAAAAAAAAATTTAAAATAAATAAGAAAACGTTTTCTTGAGCGAAGCAAAATATTTCTTGCTCAATTGGAACGCCAAATTGCTTTGAGCATATCTGCAAACTACAGCAAAAAAAATTTAAAATAAATGAGAAAACGTCTTATTGAGCGAAGTAAAAGATTTCTTGCTGAATTTGCATTTCCAAAATAACATGTACTTTTTTTTTATTTGTTATCCGCTTTGCATATTTCTGAATATTTTTGCAATTCTCAGATTGTTAGTGAAGCATTTGGTATAAGGATTTCACTATTTGCATCTTCATTTACATATATTAATTGAAATGTTGTCATTTCAGTGGACAAGTCCTAGGAAAATAAGTACTAGTTGACTAATTATGGTTTTCTAATCCCTCATGATTAGTTTTCATTTTCCTTATTTTTTACGTTTTTAATATTTTTAGAAAATTTTTACTTGATTTAATATTTAATATTTTCTTGTTTACTTAAGCTCGTATAAGAAAAGTTTTACTTGCAACAAAAAATTATTTCTTAATTATTTATTTCTAAAAACAAGAAAAAAACACTTACCGTAAGTAAATTATTTCTTATTTATTTAAAATCCTATTTTGCTTGAAGTGAGAAAACTTTTTGTTATTTATTTAAAATCCAATTTCACTTGAAGCAAGAAAATGTTTACTTATTTATTTAAAATCCAATTTTCTTGGATTTACTTGATATTAAGAAATACTTTTCTAAGTTCAAAATCAAGTCTAATTTTTCTTGTCTCGGCATTGATTCTAGTAAAAAATTCTTTCCGTGTACTGTCGCAATTGGCCTATCTACTTTAAAGCCAATTAATTTCTCACCAAATCATACGATATTGTAATTAACTTAAACTTTTAATATATTTTGCCTACTTAATTTCAAAAATTGTCTGCAAATATAAATATTTTTTATTAAGCCTTTTGGGTCAATACTAAAATTAGTAAAGCAAATCTAGCAAAAAAAAATGTGAAAGTGCACAAACTCTAACAAGAACCCATGTAAAGCAAATTTATAGCACCACCACCAATTGGTTTGTGTACAAAATTCTTTCATTTGTAAGCAAAAACATTAGCTAATATTGAATTTCGCTTAAAGCGACAAGCGACAAGCTTTTCCTAACGTGCCAAGGTTTTCTTTTTAAATAGTCCTTCAGTGCTTACTTATTTGTATGCATCTGCTGGCGAACTTCATACTAAGCACCACATCGATAAGAGAAGTTAAGCCGTTGGCCATTAAAAGCAATCAAGCGAAATTGTTTTGCCACTTCTTTCAAGCTTTCATTCTATTTTTTCGCCATTTTGTTTCATTTAAGCGAATATTTTCGGTAAAGAAAGTATGCACATAGTTGTATGTATGTGTGTATTTATGTAAATTACATTGTATATAAGTAGCAGAAACGTTAGCCGTTGGATGTACCAATTTTACTTGAATCGCGCTTTCTTACAAATTTGCATCGTCAATGATTCGATTTAAAGCACTGCAGTAAACGCGCTGCTTCTTTTTTTTATTTTTTTTATGAGATCCCTTTACCTATTCTTTCTTGGATTTTTCTCCCCTCTGCTTAATACAAAAAGTTGTGACAACGCTGCTGAAGATGACCACACACAAAAAAAAAAAAAAACAAAAACAAAAAAGGGATAAGTGCGTAGCAGCGGCAACTTAATATCACAAGGCGATACAATTTAAGGATAGAAAAGATGTTGTTTAATAAAGAAAAAAAATTGTATAGAAAAACCTTCTTAAATGGCAGTAGAACAAAAGAAATTATTATGTACAGAACCCCCAATTAATTCGTTGCAATTAGCTGATTTTGTCTGAGCGATAAGATAAGAAGAAGGCCAAGTAGGAGTTTTTGTATGCTTTTGTTTTTGTTTATACATTGTACAACAACAATAGATTCTGGATGGATGGGCGAGTGCCACGCATCTTTAAAGCGAGCACCAAAGCTTTTATCCTGCCAAAGAAAGGCTTAAGGCATAAAAAATGGTGCGAAATGTTATGTTCACTTGAACGCCCAAACATAAAAGCAACAAACACAAAATTATTGGCAACAAACCGGGTGTGATGCCAAAAAAAAAAATGATTTTATACAAAATATAAAATAAAAGCACGCGTAGCATTAGCGAGCACTTAATTTGTAAAATAAAGAACAAAACTTGGGCAAAGTGTGGTTTAATATTTTGTAGGAGTTTATTCTGAGAATGGAATATAAAACATGAATTCCTATATAAAATTCAAAATTTGAATCATTTAGGACAGCAGTGGGTCCATGGTTGATGTGAAAATTTGGGACTAAATTTCTTTTTGCACTTACTTAATCCTAGTCCCAAATTAATCAACTACATTAATTTAGCGCCAAGATACTAAAGTGACTAAACCATTGAATGAAGGCAAAGAATCATACGACTGTCCTATATATTCAGCGGTGATGTTACCTGAAAGCCAACAGCAAAGAACTGCACTTTTGCTAGGCCCCCATAGCACATTTTGGGCAAATATCACCCTAACCCATAGACTGCCAAAAGTGCCCCGCACGGGCAGATGAGAAACATCACACACATTTTAACCAATGTATCTCAAATCGGTTTGTGTTCTCTAACACAAATTCTCTCAGAATTTTGCCCTACACTGGGAAAAGAATCAACCAAAAATTGGTTAACACTTATCCTGTATAAGTGGGTCAAAATTGCCCAAACGACTTTGAAAGTTGCATATCTTTTTATAGGATTCATATAATCTGGTGAAACTTTTTGACTTTTATTATTTAGTAAAATTCCACTTAAATAAATAATAGCTTAAAAAACTAAAAAACACGCTTTAATCTTAAAAATCGTACTAAAAATTGAGAAATAATTTAATTAGAAACAAAATGATGAACGAAAATATAAGTATTTAAGGAAAAGCGTGGGGTGCTCAGTATGTCAAAAAATATTTAAAATCGGTGTTTTTTTACTAATAATTTTATTTTGACTTTTTTGAGATTTCATATATCGTACTCTTTAATTTCGCAACTAGGTATATTTTTGTACTAGTTGTACGAATCGAATATTTTCATGTTCAAATATTATTGAGCACCCCCACGCTTTTCCTTAAATACTTATATTTTCGTTCATCATTTTGTTTCTAATTAAATTATTTCTCAATTTTTAGTACGATTTTTAAGATTAAAGCGTGTTTTTTAGTTTTTTAAGCTATTATTTATTTTTGACTTTTTAGTGAAATTTTTCATTAAAGATGTTTTATGCGGACGCAAGAATAAAAGTAAAAAGAAGTCTGATGGGATGTGGTGTTCTCCGAAATAGATCTACATACATATGTATTTATAACTTCTACCAAAAATCCCAATATGCAGTGAAGTAAACTAGCTTATTTTGCAATATTTTCCAAACCCTTTTATTCAAGGTTTTCCAAACTAGTTTGGAAATACAAAATTTCCCAAACGTTTTGTTATATTTTACAATCAGAAAGTGAAGAGAAGTTGAGGTGAAGCATTTGAAAAGAACAAAAAAAAAAAGAAACCTGATTGAATAAATTCGAATTTAGACAATAAAGCTCCGAATACGTTTGTAGCGTAATGGTGAGGTATGCTGCCTACGGACCAAGGAGCTCAGGTTCGAGTCCCGAGTGGCGCATTTTTTTTTTTTTTTTGTTTTTTATTTTTTATTTTTAGAGAAATTTTTTTCACCTCACGTTTACAAAACATTGTATAAAAATGTAATTAGGGTTCCTTTTCGTTGATTCAGCACTTACTATTAAATGAATTACAAACAAAACCAGTTCTTGCATACATATGTATGTACATGCGATTGTTTTTATTGCAAACACAACAACGACAAAACAGAAAGCTTGTTACACAAAACACAAAACCAGTTCTTGCCCTGCATACGTATGTATGTACATTGTACAAGCGGTTGATTTCATTGCAAATACAACAAACCCAAAACAGAAAGCTTCAAGCTTTATTTTTGAGTGAATTTATGCATTGAGTTTATCGCCATCGCTATGAGCGATCGCTGGCTGTTGTGCGTTAGTTAGCTCGCTATTTGAGTGGTTATACGTTTTTCTTTGAACATATGTTTGTGATTTGAGAAGAATGTATTTTTGAGCGTACCTGCAAGCTTGTTACTTATTGGCTTGTATACGGGGTGAATTGAAATTCATAGAGGCTATTTTGAAGAAAGGTAACATAAAAGCCACAATGAAGCATAAAATATAATGTTGAATGTCCTACTATATGATGCCGTTGGGCTGTTGATGTCATGTTTCGAATCCGGAGGAGAATAGAAATAATAGAGAGAAGACAAAAAAGTGAATGTTTGAAAGATATAATAATTTAGTTAAATGTTGCAACTTTTAGGATGGGATGAAGTTACATACATACATACATACATACATACAGGTGAAGCTAATAAAAGCGTGTTAAAAAGGTTTTTGTTTAAATTTATCATTCACTGGATGGGCTGGACAAAAATAGTTACGTATGTTGTATAAGTGGGTCAAAATTGCCCAATAGAAAAAGAAGTAAATAATTTATGAAATTAGGAGAATATCAATGGAACACGCGGTTGCTTTATGTGTTTTTTTATTAGTACGAGAATCATCGAAACCTACTCCCGCCCGAAGCCGATTCCATGGAATCACTGCCCAAGTAATACATCGTATGACATGGAGTTTTCTCAGTATCTCACTTGGGCTAATATCGGCGCTGGGGACTTATTGTTGTTGTTATAGCCACTAAGACATTCCACGAAGGAGTACAGAAAATGTAGGGCAAGTAACAGTCCTTTTCCGGATGTATTCGGATCGCTCAGCTATTGGTTCTTTCTGAGGCTAGCCCGACTCTCATGCGAACGATTTTTTGGCCATTATCAACCTTGTAAGTCAGTGTACATTAGTCACCCTTACGACAGAACACAGCTGATAAGCGGGGGAAAAGACGTGTTCAACGATTACTATAGCGTAGCAACACAAAGAACAAGAAGGGCTTCAATCCATAAAGCTAGGCCCCAAAACACCATGCCGGCTAAGGAACTGAATAAGGTGGATATTGAGCTCACACTGCTCTCTATCTGCCTAACTGCTCATATTGGTAATCAATCTATAAGTCCACTAGTATCACCAAAGAATGTCCAAAATGCACTTGTCGGTCTTAGAATGGCCATGAATTGTGAAGTTTGTTGCCCTGACTAGCGGACTTCGACGAGCTGACCGCACACAACCTTTATTGGTAATCATATTTTCATGATCGCCACATGTTTTTTTACGCCTTTTCGATAGCTTGTATCAAGTTGCACAGCCTCTGATCAGTACCACACCAAGATATTTTATTGATGGCTACGAAGTTTACTCGCACCACCCAACCGAGATTCACATATTTTCACACACTTTTCTTGCGCTCACTAGCATTACCTCTGTTCGTTCCGCGAGCTACAGGGCCAGGGTTACCTGAGCTTTTCTATGTGATTTTCGACTCCTCCTATTATGAGGTCATCTGCGTAGGCTAGAAGCTCTACATATTTAGGATATTCCAGCTCTCGGACCCCATTGTACATAACATTCCACAAGATAGGGACTAGAACGGATCCTTGCGAAACTCGACTGGCTATCGCATAGATCTCGACGCCCTCATCGGAGTTGTAGACTAGTACTCTCTCTCAAAGTAACTTATAATTATATTTGTAAGGTATTGGGGATCTCGAACAAATGCGTTAGCTGCGAAAAATTCATTTGCAAAGCTTATTCTGAGACATTGCACGGAAGTACTATTGGCTTAAAATAAACCTAAGAACACTTTTTTCTTTACTCCCATAAAGGAATTTAATATTTATTAACTAAAAGAATAGTTAAAAACTGGAATTATAACAAAAATTACATATTTCGTCTATTGGGCAAAATTGACCCACTTATGTCACGTACGTAACTTTTTTTTGAATACAGGATGAGGGTTAATAGTACTATTTTTATATTAAAAATGAAATCATTGTTGGTTAAAACAAAATATCTGATTTTATGCAATATTTCGTTTTAGAAACAAGAAAATAACACAAAATTGGTTCATATGGAATAAGTTTGAGTTCAGTTAAATATTACATAGTTCATTGATTTTAATATAAAAAAAATCAGCATTGTAATATTTACCAAAAATCTGGTTGATTCTTTTTACATGTGAAAATAGTACTTTTTTTCTCTGTGTAGACAATATATCCTTGTATTAATCTGTATAGAATGGAATGGAATTGTGATAGGCACGAAAAACTCTGCCTTTCCCAAGCACTCAGGCATATTTGCCCATTGTACTTAAGGTCTTTAGAAAGGATCAGGATATAGTGAAAAGGTGGGTTAGTGAAATCAGAGCGTCTCTTCAAATTTCCCAGATTCTTTTATAAATCTTAGAAGCCTGTTGGGTGGTAGAAAATGTGCATCCGCAGTACATCTGACCCAACAATGCGCAATTTTAGTCTAGCGAAAGCCGGACAGGAGCAGAGAAAATTCTCTGCGTCATCGTCATACTCCTCCAGACAGACAGATTGTCATAATGAGCTCTCGTTGATGCCTATGGTGGCCACGTGCGATGGTCCCCATGAATTGTGTCCCACAACGGCACGAAGCTCTCTCCTTCTCTGCTTGGGAATTAGGTTTGCTACCTGCCCATTAGGTTTTTTCATAAATAACTTTGTAATTTTACAGAAATCTGTAGAGTTTCAATGTCTCCCGTTTGTTTTCCTCGTGAAGTATATGATGTACTTTACAGTATCCGCTTTACTGGGTCCTATTATTGGCTGCGCTCCAGTTGGTTGTTCCGTGGATCCGAAATTTGCCAATTCATCGGCCAATTCGTTACCTTGAATATCGCAGTGTCCGGGTTCGCATACAAGTTGAAGTTTATTCCATTTTACTTTTGTACCTAAAGCACAATGGCACCTGAAGTCGACCACGAGGTGCCAGCCGCATCCAGTACACTCAAAATAATATTTCGTAAATATTACGAAATCTTTCGTACATATTACGAAATTCTTTCGTAAAATTGAGCAACGAATGGTTTCGTAAATAGTACGAAAGCTATTTCGTACTATTTACGAAATACTTTCGTAGTATTTACGAAGGCTTTCGTACTATTTACGAAATACTTTCGTAGTATTTACGAAATACTTTCGTAGTATTTACGAAATACTTTCGTAGTATTTACGAAATACTTTCGTAGTATTTATGAAATACTTTCGTATATTTATGAAGGCTTTCGTACTATTTACGAAATGCTTTCGTAGTATTTACGCAAGGTTTCGTACTATTTACGAAATACTTTCGTAGTTTTGAGCAACGAAAGATTTCGTAAATATTACGAAACCGCTTTCGTACATTTACGAAGGCTGTTTGAGCTGTCAAATTGTTGTACAATTGACCAAATTATTTTTTAGCTTAACGTTAAAAAAACCATAATTATTACATAATTATATATATGTACATATGATGTATATTTCAACGACATTTGAAAACTTTTTAGAAATATGTATATCAATAAAATAATGCTAAGAGAAAGATGTTTTATACTATATGCATAAGAAATAAGTTTAGATAATTTCATTTTAGTTTTAAATATCTACTAAAATTAATTTATTCAATTAATTTAAAAGTTTTTTATTTATTTTAATATATTACATTTATATTAATATTAATTTTAGTAACTAATAAAATAAGAGATACTTATTGCTTATACGTGTTCTGACAAACATAGGAAACTTTGGAAATCGCAATTTGCAAATGTGGACGTCGTTCCGATCCACATAAATAGATAACCCTGTGAAAAAGAAAGAAAAAAAGAAAAAGAAAAATAAAAAGAAAAATAAAAAGAAAAAAAGAAAAAAAGAAAAAGAAAAAAAAGAAAAATAAAAATAAAAAATTAAGACTAAGAAAAAGAAAAAAAATTTGACTAAGATAAAGATAGAGAAAGATAGAGATAAAGATAAAGGGAAACTACTTAAAACCTTAAAATTCAAGCAGCTACACTCGGAGAAAAAAATAAAAAAAAATTTATTTTTATAATGCACGTATTAAACCAGATCGTTTTTATTTTAAAAATGAAAATTTGTAAATTTAAAATGAAACTTTTGAAATAAAATTGTATTTTGCATTAAGTAGAATCATTTTTAAATTAAAAATTAAAATGAAGGGAATAAAAGCGCAAGTTTTAGGTTAAAAATCTCATAGGGCTTGAATAAACCTTTTTAAATTTAAATGTTTTTCCTTAATTTTACAATTTTACAACGAACCGTTTTAAAATAAATATGGTCGTATCTACATGACTTTTAAATACGTTTTTGCTCATTTTAAGTACGTTTTCATATGTTTTTAAAATGTTTTTAAAATGTTTTTATCTGAGTGTAGAAATATCTCTTTATATTATTTTATTAAGTATTTATTTATCAAAAATAGATAAGACCGAAAAAAAGTAAAGTAAATGCAACTAATGTACTCACCCTTAAGTTTAATCAAATTGGAAAATATGACAGTTTATTTTATATATCAATATCGTCTTTTTATATACAATGCATTATTCTTTTTCATTACGCACTTACTACTTAAAGTAATTTTTTTATATTATTGCACCGACTCAACACTTTACAATGAAAGAAGACTTGTACGGTAAAATATTGTTGTACGAAAGTATTTCGTAAATCTTTTAATCCTTTGATAATGTTACGAAAACTTTCGTACAATACACGAAATTATTCGTAAAGATAATTTTAAGAAAATTTACGAAAGTGTTTCGTAATATTTACGAAATATTTCGTAATATATACGAAAAAAATATTAGAAAATGGTTTACGAAAGCCCTTTCGTAATATTTACGAAAGATTCGTAAAATTAGATTTTGTTGAGAAAAATGCTTTCGTAATGTATACGAAACTTTCGTACATTTTACGAAACTCTAGACTACGAAAGTCTTTCGTAGTTTTTTTTACGAAATTTTATTTTTAGTGTATACCATATTATGTTTTTGATTCGTCTGTGCAGATGATTTTCTTCGATCTTCCCAGTATAGTTTCTGGATCTCTCTATATTTACAGAATAAACTCCACATTTATTTTAACCGCAGATATGGTCCATTACTATGGGCCCATCAAACCCGATATCTGTATCTATTGTTTTAGTTTAGTAATTTTTCTATGGTGTTTCCTAATTCAAGCAAATACATGCAGGTTAATCTCTCCACTCTGATCAAACCCATACATACATATGTATATCCCTATACGAGTTAAAATCACCTCGAATAACTTATACATAACTCTTTGTCGTTTTTTGGATAAATTGCTGTGCGTCCCTTTTGCGAGTTTTGTGCAAAAACATAACACGAAAACGCAACAATCCTGTGTGTATTCTTATGCTTCAAGCGAATGCTTCAAAATCATCCAAAACTACGTACAATATGCATACATATGTAAATAGCTACAGTTAGGCAGCTTTGGCATCACTTAATTTAATTGACCTAATTTAGCAAACAAAGAAAATTGAGCATGTTTTATAGCGACGACGCGTAACAGCAACAACTACAAACTACTTCATTTTGCTGCTCATTTTCCAAAACGAACCCCAAAAAATGCGACGCAGAGTCGCCAAACAATGTTCAATTGCCTGCCTATTCTACTTGACTTGAGTTGTACGAGTATGTGTGCTTGTTTTCTAATCTTTTAGTTATTTCTTTTTATTTCCAACTTTATTTATACGGTATATTCTCACTTGTTTCGCTTAGATTTCTTACATTTTTCTTCTACTTTTCACACTTTTTGGGCCTTTTCTGTTACAGCCCACAGCATCGTTACGCCTTTAAACCAAATCAAAAAACAGAAAAGGAAAAGGAAAATGCTAGCGATTTAAGCACGCAGATTACTGTAGAGCTCATAGCTACTTTTTGTAGCCCCAAATGACTTCATTCGTTCGGCCATTTAATTTCAAGCGTAGTAGAAGCTAACGAAATGTGACTGTATACTATAGATATGTACATATGTACTTAAATAAATAAATCCGTCGGATTATCTAGCTTTAAGCTATCTATGTATATGTACATAAATAGACGAAAATCAATTTGTTAATACCGTTAAAAATGGGGATTTAGAGTAAATGGCATCGCTTCCTTCCGGTTCATTTGTTTTGTTATAATTAAGTGCAATTAAATTAGTAAGTTTTTGTCAAACTTTTATCAGAGTAAGCAAGAAAAAATTAGTTTTTTAATGCGTAATTTTTCAATACTACCCAGCCAGCACGGTTCCGTACATTTTACGAACATTGCGATTTACGAGCTATTCTCGAATAAGAAAACAATAACAAAAGAAGCTTTTTTCTATCATGTCAAAAAAAACAAAAAGAAAACGAAAAATTTCAAACTCAATATTTTAAAAGTAAGTATGTATGTTTGTAAAATTTCTTCATTTACGATAAAAAACGGACCTAAAAAGATTCATATACGAGTACTTTTTCGATACATTTACGACACTCGTAGGCAATGAACGTTTTAAAGCGAAACAGTATTCGTAGGCGAATCGTAAACGGATTTCGTAAACGATATTTTATTAGAGTTTTCTTCGAGAAAACATCAGTTTACGAGCTCGTTTACGATGATTTTGCTGGCTGGGTATACACATATACATATATATTTATGCCTCTTTCTAATAGTTTACAAAATTACTTTCGGTGGCTTCTTCACCTAATGGATCGATTTCTTGCTACTAAATGAGTTATTAATGACTGACTAATTTAAATAACGACGCAAATCGTGTATGTTCACGGCAATAAATCGAAAAGTCACCAGTTTGTAACTTCTAGCCAATGTTTGGTTAGATTATTTTATTTTGTATTAATGTACATATGTATTTATGTATGTATGTATGTATATCAATGTAGATGTATGCATGTACATATGTATGTCCAAAGAAAACTCAAATCTAATGCAACATGTGTTGCTTCGGCTGGTAAAACTTTAAGCAACAAGTTTGGCATATAGAAAAGTACACTCAGAAAAAAAATCATCAACACGATTCATGTAAAATTAACACGATCGATCTTTACACATAGAACAGCAACAATTTTTTTCAAATTACACGATGTTTGAAACATGATTTTGGCTTTGTAACTGTCATCTGAAAATTTGGTAAATTCAACCAAATTTTATTGTTGATACAACATGAAGAAATTTTAAAATATACAAGATGATTCAAATATAAAATTTTATTCCTAAAGGTCATTTGGAATTTGGTTTATTTAACATGATGATAGTGTCAATATAAACTAAAAAAATGTTAGAAAAATGACGTCCCAATTTTAGTGTTAATACAACATGAAAACAAATGTGAAAACAACAAGAACCACAATTAACAATAAAATTTGGTTGATATAACACCAACCAATGTTCAAATATAAACGTCATTTGTAATTTTGGTTTATTCAACACGATCATAGTGTCAATGTAATCTGAAAAAAAGTGTTAAAAAAGAACGTCAAAACTATTTTGAAACATACATAATTTTTTTGATCATTTGAAGTCTGATTTTCGTGCAAAACGCAAATTTTTTTTTTTTAAAAAAAAGGAAAATTTTTTGCCGTGGCAGTGATGCGAGTTTAGCATCATTGCCAGTTCGCGATAGTGGGTTTTCGATTTATATTTTCAGTTTGCAGGTGAGTTAAAAGAGGACTACATTTTTGTTTCTAAAAGTATTTAATGTTCAATGTTTTATTTTTCCTCTTCATAGGTTGCAATATCACGAGGAGGTTTTTTAGCGAATGGGGGTTTGCGTGCAGCATGCGGTTGTTGCATTAGCGGCCAAACATTACTCGGTGCAAGTGATAGTACTATCGCCCATGTATAAACTATCGCCGGTACATTTGTGTTCGCATGAGAAGGACGCCTTCAATTTGGTCAGTTGTGCGGGTGATGTACGAATGTGCTGAATTGAAGTGATGATTATATATTTTATGTTTTATATGTTTTTTTATTTAAAAAAATAAATTGTACAATCAACAAAACTTTCTAGTTAATTTAACAATAAATTTAATGTAAAATCAAAAAGATGTTATTGTTAATTCAACAGGACCATTTCGTGTTAATTTAACCAGCTTTTATTGTAACATTAACTAGTTAAAATTGTAAAATCAACAGGAAGACACTTGACAGTAGTGTTAAATTTACACGATTACATGATGGCATACATTAAGCATCGTGTTGAAAAAATTAACCACAAAATTTGTTGATTTTTGGTTGATTTCACACTATTTTTTTTCTGGGTGTATATCCTTTCCATCGCTGTTTAATAAAAAAAAAAGTTTTTTATGTACAGTATACATATGGGTGTATATATTCTTAACTCTACATATACATGTATTCTTAAAATGCCATTTCACCCGCATATCCTGTTGCATATGTACCTTCTTGTGCTCTAACTTTTTCTTTATGCGATTTGGTATGGCTGCCTTACGGCTAACACCGCATTTAAAGCACAAATTCGTAAACTCTTTGAATTACATCGCCTTGGTGAGCTGGAAAGCAGTGTTTGGTATATTCGTAGTCACACGAAAACTTACTTATTTGTTACAAATATGTTTGTATGTATACATGTATACATAAGTACATATATGGTTATATGCATGCGCACGTTAGGCTGTATGTACATATGTGCAACCTTTTCTAACTTTCTTCGGCAATCGCATTATTTCCTTAGAAATAAATAACAAATTACCAAATTTTAAATACATATGTACATATTAATTAAGTATATATCGACGGCTGAGAATAAGATCGCCCTATTTCAAAAATTGTTTCAAAAACGCCCTATTTGAAAAATTGTTTCAATATCGTCCCATTTCAGATTTTGCTTCAAAAACGCCCTATTTGAAAAATTGTTTCAATAAAGTCCTATTTCACATTCTGCTTCAAAAACGCCCTATTTCAGAGAAAATTCCATATATATTTCTCTGAAATAGGACGTTTTTGAATAATTGTCTGAAATAGGACGTTATTGAAACAATTTTTCAAATAGGGCGATCTTATTCTCAGCCGTCGATATATAATATAATATAATACAATGGCGCTATTATAACTCTGACGAGTTTTATGGCCGAGCTTCTCTCCCAATTCGAGGTGTGCTCCTTTTTGTTTTTCCTACTAATTGGGTGGACCTACAGTTTTATGCCGGCTCCGAACGGCGAGTGCATTTTTTTTGTGAGAAGCTTTTTCATGGCAGAAATACTCTCGGAGGGTATGCCGCCCACTGCCGAGAGGTGACCGCTGCTCTTAAAAAACCCAATAATTGGATTTTTACTAATTAGAAAAATTTGTTTGGCTCGGACCGTGGTTTGAACCCGAGACCTCTGGCATAGCAGGCGAGCACTCTACCCACTGCACCACAGCGGCCACAGCCGTCGATATATTCATATATAATCTAAAATCTGACAGTCTATCATCATATAGAAAACATATAAAGAGAATCAGCAGACACGACTTTTTTGTCCATATCAAAAATGTGAAATCAGAACTATGAAATTTTATGGAAAATATTCGAATTGGGGCGTAACTTCTAACCAACATTCATACTATACTGTAAATACAATCGCAATGGGTTTGATAATAAATGAGAACCACATGTATATGTGACAGCGCACAGAGAAAGGGGCATGGCATCGGTCTCATTCGATGCTCAGGATTTTGTCCACATAAAAAAAATAAAGTTTTTACCCTTAGGTCCCTTTCTCTATGCGCTGTCATATAAACATAACTGTAGTAACAAGAGAAAAATCAGCATATTTTAATTTCGCCACTCTCTCACTAAAATTTCCCTTCAAGAATATAGAGCCCATTCGAAATCGCAATGCAGGGAAAGTTCATCGGATGACGAAGGATTCATCTTGCTGGAATATACATACTTGCTAGAAAATAGATTCGTTTTTCAATCATTTTCGAATTGTAAAACCAGCGTAATATTACTTGGTACTTCTGGAAGAAGAAACGCTAGTCAGTGTTATTAATATTATTATTTTATTTTTTCTTTTGTATTGTATTTTTTTTTTTCGTCTCCGCAACGGAATTGTGACTAACATTACGTTCGACTTCTTTGTATGAAACGTTTTGCTCCCAAATTAGTAGCTTGTGTCCGGAAAGGAAAATGGGATAAACCATATTTAAAGGCTATAAGCAATCGCACAAATTCTGGAATATATATGTATATACACATAGTACATAATATTATGTATATGAGAGACAGTCGCCTCTTGGCACTCGTAAACAAAATGATGTAATGCGATAAGAACATTTTTGTAAGTGCAAAACACATACTTGTACATACATATGTTCTTCCTTACGCATGTGAGATGCTCAAATGAACATGCATTTCTATGCATATATGAACTTTAGGGTGGTCCAAAATGGTATGAAGAAAATATCACGAAATCCGCGAAACAACCCGTACTACGTGAATCTATACCAAAAAATTTTGCTTTAATATTTTAAAGTTTAGACGTTACGCAAATGGCTCCGAATTTCGCTCTCCTTTTACAAAAGTGAAAGTCCTTAATGCGGAAGAAAGACAATATCAATATCATTAAAAAGCGAAAGCATATTGTTTTGGGTATAATAGCACAAAAATAGCATTGTTACACAATGATTTGTTGGGTTTTAATTTATTTTGGAACACCGTAAAGTACATACATACATACAAATGTGTTTACTATGCTACGTTTAAGGACTTTCGAAAATGAGTTTACGCACATTTCTTTGAATTCATTTCGCACGCAAAGCAAGCAATTTATGGTATATGAGATTTTCTGTTTTACTCTTCGTTTTTTTTTTATTTTAAACGAAGTTTCCGATGAGCTAACTTTTGTAGCGGCAACACTAATGTGCGTACTGCTATAATTTTATATTCTTCCAGGGTATTGTGTACATATAAAACTAATAAGGAAACGTAGTGCACTTGAAAATTGATGTTTATGCACTTGCCTTGAATTTAAGTATACCCAGAAGAAAAGCTTGTTCCACTGCTTTGTTGCTTATTAGAGCATAATAAAATGGATACATTATAACGTTGCGCTTTCGCATATATAAATAAAGAAAATTTAAAAGTCTAAATAGGAGAAAGGATCATAAACCTAAATAAATTCATATCTAAAGTAGCCATTTTCTCTCAGTTCGAAAATTGTAGTTGGCTTTCAGATCGACTTAATAAGTTGTATTGACTTAACATTTTTTAATGAATATTTTATTTTTTTTTATGACCACAATCAATATCTACGTCATAATAATTATAAAAAAACATTTGCGGTTTATTCATACATATATAAGCTGAGACATACACGGAAAGAATTTTTTACTAGAATCAATGCCGAGTCAATAAAAATTAGACTTGATTTTGAACTTAGAAAATAATTTCTTAATATCAAGAAAATCCAAGAAAATTGGATTTTAAATAAATAAGTAAACATTTTCTTGCTTCAAGTGAAATTGGATTTTAAATAAATAAGAAAAAGTTGTCTCACTTCAAACAAAAATGGATTTTGAATAAATAAGAAATAATTTACTTACGGTAAGTGTTTTTTTCTTGTGTTTAGAAATAAATAATTAGGAAATTATTTTTTTTTGCAAGTAAAACTTTTCCTATACGAGCTTAAGTAAATAAGAAAATATTAAATATTAAATCAAGTAAAAATTTTCTAAAAATATTAAAAACGTAAGAAATAAGGAGAATGAAAACTAATCATGAGGGATTAGAAAACCATAATTAGTCAACTAGTACTTATTTACCTAGGACTTGTTCACTGAAATGACAACATTTCAATTAATATAAATGAAGATGCAAATAGTGAACTCCTTATACCAAATGCTTCACTAACAATCTGAAAATTGCAAAAATATTCAGAAATATGCAAAGCGGATGGCAAGTGAAAAAAAAAATACATGTTATTTTGGAAATGCAAATTCAGCAAGAAATCTTTTACTTCGCTCAATAAGACGTTTTCTCATTTATTTTCAATTTTTTTTTCGCTTTAGTTTGTTGTTCCAATTCGTCGAAACACAATTTTCTTAATTCTTCTTGATATTAGCAAAAAGATTTTCTTCATTTAAGTAAATTTAAGAAAAGATGTTCTTATTTATTTAAACATTTATTTTCAACATTTTTTTTCGATAGATTTTGTTAGTGTTCTTGAATAAGAAAATAATTGTCTCATTTTTGGAAAACTCAATTTCTTATTTCCAGTAATAATTAAGTAAATTTTTCTTATTTCCCTAAAAATTTTCTAAATTGAGTTCAAGAAAGCATTTTTCTTGATTCAAGTATACAAATTTTTTTCCGTGTATGATTTCTTTCATAAAAGTATACAACTTTCAATTTCATTGTTGTCTGCTAAGTAATGCATCCTCCTGTCTATTTAATTATACATACGTGATTGACTTCTTTCAGACATTTAGTGCTAATAACACTTTATATCCAACTTCGTCTGCCTCTTGCTACTTCCAATCATGAAGTTTTTATTCGAAATCAATTTGTTTTATTAAACGATAAAGTTCTCTGTTCACATTCAATTATTTAGCCATATTAGTAATACCTGATCAATTAATGTTATTTGGCCGTCACACAGCAAATAAATACATACATATGTAAGTACTTATATGGGTATATATGTACACATATCCACTGCCAAACTGTTGCTGTCATTACCCTCACGGAAAAAAAAGTTAGTTGCAAAAATAAATATATTAAAAAGTGATTTATATTCAACTAATTTTAAAGTAGCTTTAAACAAATGCAGCGCGGGACAGTTTCTTGTATATATACATATATATATATGTACATATTTATATGTAAACACATGTTTTCAGATCTAAGTATGCCAAGATTGTTTTTTCCTTTTTTTTGCTTACCGTTTTTCAGCTTCACTTCCCATTAAACACTGAAAACGAAATTCTCAAACGGAGAAAATATTGTTTCATATTTATCATTTGAAAATTAAGATAAATTCAATTGTTTCTCAAATATTGTTTATCAACTTGAGAACAATTTGCGAAATTTGAGGAAAATTTGCTTCGCATTTTTACCATTTCTTGAATTTCGACATCAAATGCAGGATTAAGTTATTTATATTAAACTACAAGTAAAGTAGTTGAAAAGAAACTCAAGATAAAGTTATTTATTTTAAACTACTAGTAAAGTAGTTGAAAACAAATGCAGGATAGGGCAATTGACTGCTTGCTATGACATCGCCGTGTTAAAAAAGTCAGTTCATTGCAAAGGAAAAAGTCACATTTTCAATTAGTTGTTATTGAAAATAAAGTAGTTTATAAAGTGATTTAAAATTAATTAAATTTCCTACAGGGTAAATAATGCGCTTGAAATGCTTATGGACATATGAATGTGTAGTGTGTGAGCAAATTCATGTACATATATTTATTGCTGAACAAACAATTGAGAAACTCTGTCGGGAAAGAGATTAAATAACATACATACATATGTACATATGTATATTTGCACCTACACAAATGGGCATATTTGAATTTTTCATTAAAGTAAAATGTATATATCGCACGTTTTATGCAATAGTGATTTAACTCGAAATTTTCGATTTCTGGGATTTTACCATATATTTCAATAACTGGGTCATGCCTTTGAGTCTAGTCTTATAAAATACCAAAAAAGATAAAACCGGCGGAAATAAAAGTGATTTTGTAGTTAGCCGTAGAAGGAAACTATTTGAAATTATAAAAGTTTGTTTGCGTTTTCCCAAAAAAAAAATTTTTTTTTAGTTAAATCCCTATTGAATAAAACGTGCGATATATACATACATACGTCCTATCACACAATATATATACTATACATGTACATAAATCAATATAAGTCATCCATTTGCTTCACCTGGAGGATTTTATTCAATCCTCATATTGATAAAATTGTGCGATAGTATCAAATTCCAGGGTTTCCAATAAAATATCTACACCCATATAGGAGAACCTGAAAATCCCTTTACAATCTCATGTACAACCTTTATTTTCTGTTGCAATTTTTGTTAAGTGTTTATTAGAATTAATGGGTTACAATCAGGGACCCATAATAATAATCATTATTCGTTATATTTTCAGTGAAAAAAATCAAATACTTGCAAACATCGTAGAAGAGTATTGAGTTTGTGTATGTACATGTCTGAAAGAGCACTATCCGAATCCACAATGATCGAAAAATTTTAAGCGATATCCATAAAAATCAAAAATAATCATAATTTTTTGAGTTTTATTTTTTTGATCAAAAATAAAACTTATTCCTTGAGTGATATATTTATCGCTCAGAAATAATCATTATTTTTTGAGTTTTATTTTTTTTAATCAAAAATAACACTTATTCCTTGAGTGATATATTTATCGCTCAGAAATAATCATTATTCTTTGAGTTTTATTTTTTTTTCTTAGGTCGATAAACTCAAATCGTCTCTAAAGTGCTCTGGAACATAATTACTAAAAATCCCATTGATATAACTTCATAAATGAGTGATATTTGTGATCAAAAAAAATTAAACTCAAATAATGATTATTTTTGATTAAATATAAAAAAAACTCAACATATAATGATTAAATGGCGATTTTTATTATAAAACTCATAATGATTACGGTCCCTGGTTAAAATTCCAGTCCGAACTAAGGGGATAATTATAGGATGTTTCATTTTGTAGAATATTCTAAAAGCCTATTCAGATTGCATATGAAATTACGTTGATTAGCCGAAATTACTTTTCGAAATCACGCGCGTTCGCACACGTTTTTGAGTAATTTCATTTAGTCGTGTTTCAGTTACGCTGATCCGGCGCCGAATAAAAATTTTTACATGGTCAACTTAAATGAAAATATCATTAATAAAATACTCCCACCAAATTAAATCCTTTATAATTAAAGAATCGCTAATGCAATACACAATGAGAATATACAGCGAACAGATTTAATAGGTGTGTTTTTATTTTGGCGCAGCTAATGTGAAATATTGGCGATTGGTAAAGATGTTTTCGATTATAATCGATAAGCTTTAGAGAAGAGACCGATTCCAGAGTAATTTCGTGAGTTATTTAACCGAAATGCGCATTTCAAGGGTAATTTCAGCTGGCATTTTTGTATGGCGAAACAATGTTATTTAAGGGTAATTAAAGCCGAAACAACGATTTTTGCCTAAATAACCCTTAAATCATGTCAATCTGAATAGGCTTTAATCGAAAGGAGCTAATCATGTGGGACCCCATACTCCCTTTTTGGGAGTGCGGTTGAAATAGCATTTGGGAGGTCACTACAGGGTTAAAATGTTCTGGAAAATTGTTCACCAGAAAATTTTATAGGGTTATGGTTAGACTAAATTTTCAAACAATGACCGTAAAAGATCACACAAAATATAAAACTATTACGACACCTTGTAATATGAAATATTTTGTTTTGCTTTTCTTATATTTTTGACTTAGAGATTAGCAACTCTATCCGCATGTATCTTGGTATATTTTAGTCGCATAATTGCCTGGTACAGTTTTCTAAGGCGCCGCCGAAAGCATTTCAGTCTCGGCTTCCGTATGTGATCTGTAGTTACTTTCTGTATTGTTTTTTTTTCTATTTTCTACGAAGTTTTTGTCTTTAACTTTAATATAAAAATGAGTCGATTTCTACTAAATAAAACTTTCACCACCTATCATTAACATACATACACACTTAAGCATAAATGATTCCAAAAAAAAATTGAAAGTTATCCATGTGTAGAAAACGTTTGAAGCACATACTGCTTGGCACAATAGATATCTATTAACTAGTTTCTTAGCAATCAAAATCAAAAAGAAAATTGAAATAGATTAATTGGCGTTAGTCAAGTTTAATTTTTGTTTGGCTTATTTGTCAAGTTGCAGCTGTGCACAACTTTCTATTTCCGTATTATATACCATATATACTGCATATGATTTCTTACATATATACATATGTATGTAGAAGTATTTGGTTGTGATTGCGTGTCGCAACTAACGGCATTCATACACTGTTAACAGAGTGCCAGGAGATTAATGTGGTTATATTAATATTTATTTTGCGTGTAAGCATAACAAATTAGCCAGCGGGCTTTGATGGTGGTATTCATCCCTTTTCGGCTTCGTTTCATAACAGCAGTCATCATCGTCAGCTTTCTATATTTATATGGCTCCATCCTACCACCTGTCAGATTTTATTCTATTCATTGCAACTGTTTCGTAACTTGTTCTATTTTGATTTAATATACGTACATACATACATAGCATATGTATATATATTAGGGCGGGTCGATTTAAAAATCCCTCATTGCTCTGTGAAAATCGTATTCTAGGGATCAAAATAAGAAACTTTGCCGAAGGAACCATACCTGTAAAACGAATTCTGATGTCCCCCAATTTGGGTCGAACTTTTGGGTAGGAAATTTGGTATCTCAGTCACTAATACAGCTGGAGCGATGAAATGTTACCCACGTGTTGAGCTCAGGCCCCTAGGAAGAAATTTGATGAAATTTTGGAAAATGGGCGGTAGCACGCCCACTTATTAAGGGTCAAACCTTGAAAGTTTTATATGTCATAACTCAGAAACCATTGAAGATATATCGATGAAATTTGCTATGCGTGCTTTACTTACTTAGGCAAACGTTTGGACGGAAAATAGTTAAAATCGGTTCACGAGATATCGCTTAAAATGTTTTTATTAGGTCACTTTATAATACACATATATAAAAGTGGGCGTGGCCGTGAACCGATTTTAACTATTTTCCGTCCAAACGTTTACCTAAATAAGTAAATCACGCGTACCAAATTTCATCGATATATCTTTAATGGTTTCTGAGTTATGACATATAAAACTTTCAATGTTTGGCCCTTAATAAGTGGGCGTGGCACCGCCCATTTTCCAAAATTTTATCAAATTTCTTCTTAGGGGCCTGAGCTCAACACGTGGGTAAAATTTCATCGCTCCAGCTATATTAGTGACTGAGATACCAAATTTCCTACCCAAAAGTTCGACCCAAATTGGGGGACATCAGGATTCGTTTTAGAGGTATGGTTCCTTCGGCAAAGTTTCTTATTTTGATCCCTAGAATATGCTTTTCACAGAGCCATGGGCGATTTTTTTGCCTCCCTACAATGAAATTATCACAAAATCTTTTGCATTCTCAAGCGAAAATTTTAGACTGAGCGCTTTTTATTAAAAAAATAAAAAGGGTTTAAAATTCAACTCGGATTTAAATACAATGTTCAGGTGAAAATTTTTTGGGGAATTACGTTCTTAAGTATTCTGATCTAAGTATATTCTTCACCAGCAGGGTCATTTTTTTTTTTGTATAAAACAGCAATTGAGAGGTCACTAGAGAGTTAAATATTAAAATATTCTATTCTAAATTATTTGCCGGAAAATTTCACGGGATCTATCATACTAAAGTTTTATACAAAAATCTTAAAGATACAGGAAACATATCGATAAGTTCATTATAAGAGGATAAGACTCCTTGAAGTAGGCAACGATTTTTGGCACTAATCGCTATCAAATCTTCAGTGTATTCACTGCCATAATTTTCTTAAAAATATTTGCAAAACTAGCAAATTTCTGCAACAGCTGCAAAATTCGTTGTGCTTTTAAATTTAGTTCCCGCTAAATCTGTCAGTTGTAGAGAAGATTTCTCAGAAGTCTGCTAAACTTAACAAGATTTTCCGAAAAGGTTAAAAAACCTATCAGTGACATCAGAAGAGTGAGGAATGTGGTCTCCATGTAATGAAATGAAATTGCTTTATTTGGTTTTCTTTTTCTTGTTATTGTTTGGAAATCCCTTCAGCAAATTATTAGCCGTAGAAATTTCGGCAAGCACAACTCATTTACATAGTCGTACGTATGACAAATAATCTCTATTTGTCAAAAGTGTCATATTGAAGCAAGCCTGCTAGTCATACATATAGTAAATGTGCCTATGTATGTATGTATGTTTATACTCTGAAAAAAATACCCGTAGTTAAACCAACAACTCTCGGCTGTTGAATCTCCGTCTTTGATTCAATAGCAAAAGTATTTGTTTTTACGGCAAAGTTTTTGATCCAACAATTTATTCAAAAACGGGCGTTGTTGATTCAAAAACTTGCTTGCCTTTAAAAAAATTTTTGTGAGAAAATATTTTTTTGTGAGAAAACCAACAAAAAAAATAATGATGAAGAGAAAATGAAGACAAAAATCCAAAAAAAAGTTTATTTTTAGCAACAATTTTCTCCCCGTTATTGATTTAAAGGCAAAAGTATTTGACCCAACAGTTTCCGTTGTAAACAAAACTAATGAGAACAAATTTTTTTAAATTTTGTTTTTACAATGATTCAAATAATTCATGGATTCCTTTTTAGGAAATGGAAGTATAAATAGGTTACTACAATTCAATATAATGTTGAATGTTCCACTATGTGATGATTGGATAGAATTTCAGGTTGATATCATGGTTCGAATCCGGAGGAGAATATAAAATAAAGAAGAAAAATCAGAATAAGAAATAAAGATAGCAACCAGTGAATGATAAGAAGGAGAGAAGAATAGGAGAACAAGCGGAGGCTACTTATTTGCAGTTGGGACCCAGGCGGAGAGAAGATGAAGAGTAAAATGCAAACAAAAATTTATTTTTAGGTGAAAATTTTTTCCAACAATCTCCGTTATTGACTTAAATCAACAACGCTCGCACCTTTGAAACAACAACGGAGCGTTGTTGGGCACATTTCAACTGCGGAAAGTAGTTGATTTAACAGCGAAATTCTTTAGATTTACAGCGTTTTTTTTTCAGAGTACACTAGCAAAATATGCCCAGTAGGCACAAAGATCTAAAAACCATCAATACTTTCCTCATTACATTTCCTTTAGGGAAGATAACAACTTCCATGACTATGCCCCATGACAATCGCACGGCGATGGCCGCCTTCGCGTGAATAACTTTGTATAGTAAAAAAAAGCAATGAAGCGAAAGCTTCGGGGTTTCATTCCAAACCGCATGCTTTTTTCATACGGTCGTTATTATATTCTTGTTGGGTGTTCAGCATGAATTGCAGCAGTATTGCAGTGCTGAATATACAGCTGCCTATCGCCTGACTTTGTTATGTACTTCATTCCTTCATTCGTAGACATTTTTGTGTTTCGGCTTACTCTTCTTAACTCTTACTTTAGTCAGTCAAGAAATAATATGTGCTCAATTCGTACGTGCCGCTGAACATACTTTACGGTTACCTGCCGTAAATCTAACAAAAGTAAGTGTCCTGGCATGAAAGAAAAATCGCATCACCTCAGAAATGGGCCTAGTGGGTATCTACAAATGCTGTCCGTGTGCGCTCCCCACATAAAATACATACCAAAAGCTTGTTTGTTTTGATTACGCCACCCGATTTGCTTGGGATTCATAGTGAAATCAAATCAACTATATACATATGTACATTAGGGTGAGGCGATTTGTAAGGAGGGAAATTATTCGATACCGCGCCATCGAAATTCAGATGCCTCTCATTTTTCTGAGTAGAAAACTCCTCCACGACATTTGTTTAATTTAATTTTGATGTTCCGGAATTTGGTTTTTATGGACCAAGCCGGATTTTTGGAAATAAAAATTGGGAAAAAATCGCAAAAAAAATATCCAGGCCAAAGTGCACATCGAATTGATGAAGAATTTTATTATCCTTTTTCGAGATATAGCCTGATTTCCGGTTTTGGAGGCTGAATGCCCAAAATCGCAAAAATTGAAGAGTTATACCCCAAAACGTAGACGTACTCGTATGTTATTTGGCACTTGTTTTTTTTTTCCTTACTCAACTCTAAAAAAAACTCAAGGTTACTCATACGCCATGGGATACTACTGGAAGCAAAAAACAAATTTCAGAAGCATAAGTCTACGTTTTGGGGTATAACTCTTCAATTCTTGCAGCTAAAATTCTGAAATTTTTGATTTGGAGCATTTATTATACAAAAATTGCTGTCGGCGAAAATCATTGGTATCGGATGACTATAACATAGAGAACCCATACCGCGATTTTGGGCCAAGGAAAAAGAGTGCATTCTAGTTTATACTGTTCATATATTGTATTGACTTATCTTTACGAGATTCGCAAAAAAATTAAAGATATATTGTACACAGCAAGAGATAATCGCGAAAGTATGCGATTTTGGGCATTCAGCCTCGATAACCGGAAATCAGGCTATATCTCGAAAACGGATTATCCGAGTTTAATTCTGATTTCTTACCAGGATTCAGCATAAAATTCTGCTTCAATTTGATGTACATACTGGCCTGGATATTTTTTTTCGATTTTTGCCCAATTTTTATTTTCAAAAATTCGTCTTGGTTCAAAAAAAAAAAAAACAAATTCCGGAACATCAAACTTGATTTTAGGCAAATGTCGTGGAGGAGTTTTCTACTCAGAAAAAGGAGAGGAATCCGACTTTCGATGGCGCGATATAGGTTAGTAAATCCCCCCACTCTAATGTACATTTGTGCATATGCACGAATGTAGAATGTGTCAAAACTTTGTGTGTTTTTTTTTTTTGCATAAATTTTAATTTTATTGCATTTTCCGGTATAATGCCTATCCACCGAAAGCATATAGTCGTGCGGTGGTAGGATGAGGGGGCAATAAACTCGTACATACATTTGGCTATGGTAGTGTTTCAGGGCTTCAATTTGTAGCCTACAACTAACCAAATGAAGATTTCTATGGAGTTTAAAGAACACCATCGAAAATTGACCCAACCTCTAATTAGATTTTAATTTTTATCTCGATTTCAGTAATCCGATCCATTGGGCAACTTATACGACCCAAACTGCATACATGACACACATTAAGTTCAATTTTTTATCATTACACACATTTTCCTTATTCCACGAACTGGTGTAATGACAAAAATAGATTAGTAGTCCATTTTCAAACATTGCTATGATAAATTTTTTCGATTTTCAGTTTTTAATGGATTGTATACCAGTATTTAAAGGTAAGTAATGCCCATTAAAAATTTATTGCAAAATCCTTCCGTGTTCTGAAAAAATAGCATTAAATACGATTACAATTTCAAAAATATTTATCTGAAAAAAGTTACTCATACGCCTGGGCACACATTTGTATAATTACACTGTGCACGAGACAAAAATAAACAGAGATGAGACATACCTAGTGAAGATAATTCAGGCACGCTGATTACGATGGTGCTATTATTTTTTCTATGTGAGCTTCCGTTTATGGGATATTTGACTTTGAAGTTTTGTTCAGTACATATAGTTCGTCGGTTTAAATGCAAACTATTCCCTCAATTTGTGAGATATCAATTTGAAACTTGGTATACGAGTATATTATTATGTTCAATTGATCGTTTGTCGGAATCGGCCGAATCGGACCACTATAACTTATAGCTCCCATACCACCGATTGTTCAGATATAGACACTTCAGGGTAGTGCTGGAAAACCATCGATTGAACTATCGATACTATCGATGGGGCCGATGCCATAGCGATTATCGATGGTTTTTTTTAACCATCGATAGTATTTTACTTGGTACATAACTCCAACGTCTTTTAAAAAAATTAATCAAAAAACTGAGATTTATAATTTTCAAGGTACTTGATTGGAATATATGCGCTGTGAATATGTAAATAAAAAATTAGTGAATAATTTTATGAAAAAACTTGCAAATAAAACTTTTTTTTATTGAGAATTGAGCAATTTAGGTTTTGATTTCGGCTCTTCTCCTATTTTGTGGACAACTGTACATGTACAAATGTGTGTAAGTATGTAGTAGTCTTACTTTGATTTATTTTTTGTATTGAACTTTTTACATAAACTTTGGTTTTTAATTAATTTTATAATGTTTCTAATAAAAGTTTATATTTTTCTTTTAAATATGGGAACGTAAGTACATACATGCATGCATATGTATTTGTATGTGCATTAAATATTTGAGTACCACATTTCCCTTTAACGGGCCAATTACGTGCATATATAAAACCATCGATACTATCGATGGTTGTCTTTAAACCTATCGATGGTCAATCGATGGGACCACTATCGATGGTTTTCCAGCACTATTTCAGGGTATAACTTCTCCATTTAGAGCGCTAAGGACATGAAACTTTGTAGTATTTGTACTCATATTGACCTAAATGATTTTACCGAAAGTTGTCAAGTTCAGACCAATATAACATATAGCTGCCATACAACCGATTGTTCAGATATAGACATTTGAGGTATAGCTTCTCCTTACTTCTGGTAATAGCAAAAAATATTCAAATAAAATAGAGCTTGAGGCCGTAGTGGTTTCTTCTGTGGCTTAATATGAAAAATACACATAGCCCTAGTTGAAAGTGCACTACTCAAATGTTCGTTCTCTTTTCGTTATTCATATAATGACGATCATTCTCCAAGGTTCGCCAATATGTGTGTTGTGAAGTGAAGGGTTGGATTGACATGACTAAATCGATTTCTTTTTCGTTGCTGCTCATTTTGATACTTGAAATTCCTCTGTATCTCAATTCGTTATATGGTGTTATGTAAAACCATTTTGTGGCCAAAGTTAGCGCTCGCACACACTGGCAATTTGAAAACAAAAACTAACTTACAAGTTATTGGTGTTTATCGAAGATCGTACACATATGTGTCTATGTAGTATGTGCATATTCATGTACAAATATATATACATATTTACAAGTGTTTAGATTTCTTCACACATCTTTGCTTTGTTGTTAATTTCAACTTTAAAACTTCAAAAAGATACTTGGACGTTGGTTTATATTTATTCATATGTGTATAAATGCGCAAAGCCATACATACATATACATATGTATATACACACAAACACTTGTAAAAATATAGCTTTGCTTCCTTTTCCCGCAAAAACTTTTCCAACTTTCGACGCAAAGCATTTTGAATCGAATTGTTTTTTAAAGTTGAAGCAAGAAAAAAAAGATAAAAAAAACACAAAAAAAATAACAAAAAGTATTTTTGCAGCTTTGCAGTTTTGTGCAACGAACTTTCGCTCTTTTTGAAACTCTTGCCGCTTTGTATAGCCGCCTGCCGCTGTGCTGCGCTGTTGCAACACAATGGCCTAAGTTTTCAAAGCCCCAGAGTTTGGTGCCGCCGCCGCTGCCGCCGCGTTTGCAGCTTTTAAGTTTTCTGCTTGAGTGCATTGCACAAACTACGAGTATATTCATTTGTTCGTTTGTTCGTTTGTCCGTTTGTTTGTTTGTCTGTCTGTGTCTTCTGGCGCGTTCACAATTCACATAAAGCTTTGCACTGCAATTTCAATTTTTTGTTGTTGGCATTTTTATTTTTACTAAGTTGCACTCATTATTGCAATTGTTAATGTTGTTGGCGTTGTTGTTGTTTGTTCTTCTTCTTCCTCTTCTACTGCTACTGCTGTTGCTCTTGAATCGAGACCGTACGAGACACGAGCTGAATTTTTTATTACGGCACGTTTCAGTTGGAAAGTTTTGCATGCAATTCGCTACGCTGCAGCGTTTACTCTATGCGACCGTATTTATTTATATGTATGTTATTGTGCATATATGTATAAGTATGTGTGTTCATGTGTCTCAAACAAACAACAACGTTAATCTCTCCTTTCCGTCCGTTCCGTTCTTTCCGCCTTTTTCGGTTTCTCTTTTTTTTTTATTCTGCCTTTTTCAACTTTTTCCTACGTTTATGCGTATTTACTTTTGGCTATACATATATGCGTGCAACCACATGCTCCTCAACTCCATTTCGGTCGCATTAAGCTGCAATTGTTACTGGCTTCTTTTTGCGCTTTTCATTTACTGTTGTTGTTGGTGTTGCTTTTCGTTAACGTTTGACTGAAATATTTATTGCCTTGCAACAGACACATACACACAAACACATTACAATTGTAATCCCATTGCCACTACAACCAAACCATCACCACGATTTGGCGCGTCGCGTCATCGTCTCCACCGCAATGCCCTGCTGTTTTGTTGGTTTCCTGTTGCTGCTGCTGCTGGTTATGGGGCAACTATGGTGGTGGCGGCGGCGGCTCTTACGCGTGAAGAAACATCTAACTGCAATTGCGAAACAATTGCTGTTCTTGGCCAACCACACAGATAGCACACACACACCCATACATATACCCTGCAAAAAAGTGTGCGACGAATCTCTAAAAAGAGATGTCCGGGAGCGCTCTCTTTCGGGTACAATTAGTCTACAATTGTTCCCAATTGTACCCGAACGGGTACATATGTATACTAATTGTAGACGAATTGTACCCGAAAGGGTATCAAACGGGTACAATTAGTCGCACAAATGGATGTGTCGCATTTGCTACCCGTTCGGGTACAAAACGGGTACAATTGTGCGCTTTTGCTACCCGTTCGGGTACAAACTGGGTACAATTAGTCTCTTCATAGGACATGCTCAAACAAAAGAGAACACTTCAACCCATATAAAGAGATACAAATGGGTAGTAATCGCATGCTCCCTTGCGAGTTGTCCCGGATGTATCCCGGAGTGATCGCATTTTTTGCAGGGTGTATGCACATGAATACATACACTTACATAGCGAAGTTGACTTTTCGTAATTTTCTGTCGCTGTTGTTTTATTGTTGCCGTTTTCATTTTGCTGCTTATATAAAGTTTAGTCACAGCATGCCTCTAGCGCAAAATCTATACGCTCGGGTAAAGTTAAGTCTAGCTGGGCCCAGCGTTACACTAACGTACCAAGTGGCACGTGATTTACATATTTTTAAGTAGAAGTGCAACAAATAATGAAAATCAAAAACCATAAAGACACGCAATTTACTAAATATTTATACAAGTAATTTTTCATTTTATGACATTTCAATGTTAAGCATGCACATTTTATGTATGTATGTATGTACATATGTATATAAAACAATGATGCCCAAACACATCTTACGGGCGAGCAATGTCATAATTTAAAGAAAAAAAATTTTTTTTTCTATATGTTTGTTTTTGTAGTTTTTTACAACTTCATTGACATCTCGATAACCCAGTAGAAAAATTAGGACACAAACCAGACTGATGATCGAAATTAACTAAAAATCCAACTTTGTATTTATGTTATGCAAACAAAGCTATCGAATATGCATTGGAATATATATATACATTTTTAATTAATAAAATTAATATTAATATTTATAAATAAATAATTAATTAATATTGAAAAGTGGATTGGTTTTAGAAAGCTTAAAAAACATCTTTAATACGAGATTTATGGACTTTGGCTACAATTACTGAATTTATTAATTAATTTTCAATGCCCTCTAAATTTTTCAAAATATATAAATAAATAATTAATTAATTATTAGTGTGACAAAATTATTATATATATTTTCGTCAATGTTTTTAGTACATATAATTGCGAAAGTGTATTTTCAAAATTAAAAATTGTAAAATCAAAACACAGAAACCGGATGTCAGACAAACACCTCGAGTCGCTTTTGCAACTATCAACCACAAATGTTGAAATAGACATGGATAACATTATCGAAAATATGAACGAATCAAATTAGTATATATATGTCGTCCCCTCAATATAACAATAGCGTATAATTTTTTTTGGGTTTTGAGAAAATCGAGTTTAAAGTTTTTGTCAAATCAAATATCTATTAAATTTTTGAACAAGAAATTATACACCATTTTTTCCAATGACATTTTGACCCACTTTGTGGAAGTAGAATTTGACGAAATTTTGACCAGACATAGAATCAATGATGGAGATTCTAAATATGCAATAAAAAAATAATGGCGTATGAGCACATACGCTATTGTTATATTGAGGGGACGATGTATATATCTACGGCTGAGAATAAGATCGCCCTGTTTCAAAATTTGTTTCAAAAACGCCCTATTCCAAAAATTGTTTGAATAACGTCCTATTACAAATTTTGCTTCAAAAATGCCCTATTTCAGACAATTATTCAAAAACGCCCTATTTCAGAGAAACATATATGGAATTTTCTCTGAAATAGGGCGTTTTTGAAGCAAAATCTGAAATAGGACGTTATTCAAACAATTTTTGGAATAGAGCGTTTTTGAAACAATTTTTGAAATAGGGCGATCTTATTCTCAGCCGTCTATATGTACATACATGCATATATGTATGTCCCACATTTCATTCTTTTCATTGCTGGGTTGTATCTGTTCGAATCAAAATAAAAAATTGTTTTTTTATTTCCATAGAAACGTTTCGGGAGTATACAAATTTTTTTCCTATGCTCGCCTATGCTCGCCATATACACAAATTTCTTATGGAAGTGTATAGGCGAGTAAAATCCTATACTTACGAGCATTACAAAAACAAAATGTGTATGCGAGCATAGGGCTTGGGCATCTATGATATAAAACAATTTTTTAGTAAATAAGTGCGGCACTATGTGAATTCAGTTCTGGAAACTTTACAGCTCTCTTTGCTGAAAGAGTGTCTATTACTCCCTTTTTTATGGTGTCCGAGAAAAATAGTATTTAGTATGTCGCTAATAGCATTGACTGAAGGCAGCGATAAACCGGATTATCTTTCTAATTCGGATATAACTTGATAATTAACTGGCGGTAATGCGCAATATCTTTTGAGTTATTTCTCAAAATTTTAGCGAATTAGGCCATTTTGTAATGGCAACGCTGTCGAAAACTCTCTATTGTGAATGGAAAGTGAAGAAAAATAATAACCAAAAGTAAACAAAGCAGTGGGAATTCAAGTGCGAAAATTAATAAGAATTTTGAAATTATTAAATATTATAATATAATTATTAAAATATTATTTTTGTATATAAAGAAAAAATATGACAAAATTGCCTTTGGATATTTTAGATGTCAATTCCTAAAAAAGGGGTCAATGTGGATGACACCGGACGAGCGAATGCTGATAGAAAAATGGACAGATCATTTGTAATCCGGTTTATGTTGCCGTCTGTGAGGGTAAAATTTTAATCGAATTAAGTGATGCGGTAATCCGGTTTATCGCTGTCGGAGTTAGAATGTTTTGATACTTTTTATACATATTTTTTTTTTTGTTATAAATCCATTTTTAGCGCTTTTCAAGGCTGATGGCCGGAGGAATGATTTTAAAGTATCACAACGATCGCTAAAGTCGCTTATTTTTATACAGCTGTACTAGTACACAGAGTATTATAGTTTTAATCACATAACGGTGGATTGTAACAGAATGAAATAATCGAGATAGATATAGACTTATATATATCAAAATGATCAGGCTGAAAAGAGAAATCGATTGAGCCATGTCCGTCCGTCCGTCCGTCCGTCCGTCCGCCTGTCCGTCCGTCCGTCCGTCTGTAAACACTCTAACTCGCGCAAAAATTGAGATATTTCGATGAAATTTGAAATGCAATCTGGTATCGACACTGGGATGGTTGGTATTGAAAATGGGCGAAATCGGACCATGACCACGCCCACTTTTCATATATAGAAAAAATCGGAAATTTGGTATCTCAGCCACTAATATAGCTAGAGTGATGAAATTTTACCCACGTGTTGAGCTCAAGCCCCTAAGAAGAAATTTGTTGGAATTTTGGAAAATGGGCAGTGCCACGCCCACTTATTAAGGAGCAAACATTGAGAGCTTTATGAGTCATAACTCAGAAACTGTTGAAGATATATGGATGAAATTTGGTACGCGTGATATACTTATTTAGGCAAATGTTTGTCAAAATCGGTAGACGGCCATGCCCACTTTTATATATGTATATTATAAAGTGGCCTAATAAAAACATTTTAAGCGATATCTTTGTCATATATAAAGATAATTCATTGAAATTTTGTGGCAAGAGTTCCACAATAGACCGGAAACAAAAAATAGACAAATTTTGGAAAATGGGCGTGGCACCGCCTCCTTTTAGACAAAGGAATCTACGAGATTTCGGAGCCCAAAACTCGACAAATAATGAAGATATTATGACGAAACTTGGTTTATACACTTTTATAACTTGTGTTAATAGACACGCAAAAATTTATTGATATCGGTTTATGACCACGCCTACTTTTTAACAAAGATATATCTGGAACACCCTTTGGGAACTTGTAACGTGACATCTTTGTAACTAGAAGTCATAAAGGAATGAAATTTTGTGCAAAGAATAATATTCATATGCTTAGTTGGATTTTGAAAATGGGCGCGGCTACGCCCACTTTATGCAGCACATGCTTTATATAAAGTACCTACACCGTGTTTCCATCAAACGCAAACAAACAATGAAAGCATACTCGAACTTAGGCTTCCTTGTTACAACTGGGAATATGTAAATTAAAAAAATTGGGTTTAGATACATATATACCGAGGAAAAAGCTGTGTGTGTCTAGGATTTGGTATATTATTTTTAATTTATGCATATTTAGTAAATACAAACATGATTCACGCTGATTTTGTACAATTTTATTGTTGTCTTCATGTTTTTGTCATACAAGTTCGTTGTGTCCCTGGCTACCTTTATGTGCATATTTCAGTGGCGGCTCTAGCATAAATTGGCTGGTCAAACCTATATATGAAGCATAGCCATTAGTCATTTATGTAATATTCTTTACTGTATTATCTGAAATCGAATTACGGTTACATCTTTGAATTTGATTAAATTTGATTTGCATATCTGGTTTGTTGTTTATATTCATAATGTTTGAAACTGAATGTATTGCAATAAAACGAGAAAATGAAGATGATGAGGAATAATTAAATTTTGATATACAATCGATAATATGAAGATATATATTATTATATATGACTTTTGGATTTTTAGCTGTACTCACTTTTGGCCAGCAAATTGATAAGCCTGGCTCAGTCGAAAGTAAATTCATGTTCTTCAACATCAGAACGCGTATTATATGGAAAAGCAGAGGAGAAGTTATTATAAGAATAATTTGGGAAGAACTAAACTGAATTGATTGCTGACGCCAAACATATTGAGAAGTCTCTGAATATCACACGAAAACGCAGAGGTATTTTTAGTTTCCTTATACCAACCGCAATTTCAGCAATAGAAAGTGGAGTTGCTTATTATAAAATAACCAGATTTTAAAGAAATTCCTAAAATGAATGAATCATCTAGGCATGTCGGGCTTTTCGGCTTGTATGAAGCGT
The DNA here is from genome assembly GCA_960531455.1 of Urophora cardui. Classification (NCBI taxonomy): domain Eukaryota; kingdom Metazoa; phylum Arthropoda; class Insecta; order Diptera; family Tephritidae; genus Urophora; species Urophora cardui. The sequence continues at coordinate 48,810,365 of OY482673.1, forward strand.
CCGCCACTGGAGTATTTACGTACATATCGAGCCGTATGCGCCGAAAAGATGTAAAGGCCATGATTTCCGATTTTCACTTCTTTGTAGAAATCGCTTAATTGTCATCACCCACACCTTCTCCAGAAATTTTATGTCTGAAAAAGGTACCGTTATGAAAAGCAATTTTGATGTAAGTACATAAGTTCAGTTTGTTTACTTTTTTTGTGAGTACGAAGTGGCTTTTACATCTTTTTTGCTTTTCAAATTATTGAAGACTAGTGACAAATAAACAAATTTAACGGGGTTTTGTTGGAATTTAGCCAAGGGTTTTATCACTTTGAAGACTTCTACTTTATACTTTATTACATATCGATGACCAATATGGTTTTCTTGTGCGGCATATTGCATTTTATTATTGCTCCATAATTTTGGAATAAAGTTCTAACGATTTCACGACAGTTAGGGTCCCTTTTGTTACTGCTTAGAGCAGTTTTAAACAAACTGGTTGTGTATTTCTAAAATTTCTCCAAAATTAATTTCATGAATCTCGATAATTTCCCTCCAAACGTATGTAGATGCTGAAAGGGATGAACATGGTGAGAGATTTCATCAGAACTTAATAGTTTTTGAAAGGCGATATCAAGGATCTTGGAACAAGGATATGATGGGAGACAAAACCAGAAAATTATAAAAGAATTGCCAAAAGTACTTACATCCCTCATTATTTATCCTCTTCTTAAAATCGCGAAATGCATTAATTTTTTTATTCAATTAATTCTATTCATCGCTGTTTTGAGAGACATTGTGCACTTCAAAACTCATAATAAATGGAAAGAAATGATGTTAAATGTTACTCCTTAACAAAGTTTTATAAAGAAACGGAAAATGCTAGGTTAAGAACTCTCAATAAAAATAGGTAAATATAAATACTGATACATCCCATTATTGCAAAAGTAGTCTCAAGATGTTCTCATTTAAATTCTTTATGGGATAGATAGGAGTCGAATCTGAAATTCCTTTTACAAACTTAGATTTTTTCATTCTTTTTGCCATTGTAACCAAACTACTTGACCAATTTTTAAGTACAAGGGCAAAAAATGTTTGTTGGGATTCTCTTTACCAGTTTTTATTAGATGCCAAATCGCTACGGTGGCTAATACAATTTTTTTATGCACTTATGTATTTTATGCAATGTCTTTTATATACGGTTTTTTCTACATTTTTACCGATATCTCAAAGACAGGGTCTGCCACAAAAAATGGATATGCCATTCGTTTTAGAAAAGTATAGTTTTATATTTTTGGTGGTTAAAGTTGATTAAAAATTGTCGAAAAGCAAAGAAAAAAAAAAGAAATCAAAATAAAGGAATGAAAGTAAAAAAAAAATTTAAAAAACCTTCTCCTGAACATTTTTGAATTTGGCTTTTACAACTTTCCGGCGCATATGGCTCGATATGTACATATTAACAATAAAATATTATTTTCAAAAATACAATTGAATTATTTGCGATTAATTAATTTCCGGCACAAAAATGAGAACGTCAGACATAATAAAATGCAAACATGCACAGCCAAAAATAATGTACAAGCGTACATAGTACATAGTACATACATATGTATCTATATGTCTATGGATATGTATGTGTTATAACTGCCAACCTTTTGTATGTACGCGAGCAACGGCAAGCGACCACCACATGCTGTTTGACAGGTGCAACAAGCAATTGTTTTTAAGGCTTTTTTGTATTTTTCATGTCCTTGTTTTTTTTATTTATTTATTTTAATTTTTTTTTTTTTTTGACGATTTATCGCATTTTTCTTTATTGTTTTTGTTGCTGCTCTTTCAACAGATACCTTTTGTATGTTTAATTGAAATAAATAAGCGTTGAAAAAGTATGCAAAAGGGCCATGGTGAAATAACAAAATTAAAAAAAGCTGAAATACTTTTTGCTGGATTTTAACTGTCGTGTACTCCTCGTATTAAGGGTTGGTTGCCAAGTGTTAAACAATAAAAAAATATACCTACATAAATTTTTTCACACATACTCGTACTACATTGTACACAAAATCAAATGCACATACATAAAAGCATGTTCACTCACACGCCTTTCACTCGCCAAGCATCATTCAAGCCTGCGGCATTTTTGGCGCAATTTACGCGCCGGCCGTATTATTATTGGGTAATTTGTGGCGTATATAGCGTAATTTTAAATAATATCAACAATGCCTGTGCGCATTTTGGCTTTACATTTCTGCTCTTTTCCAATCAAAATAAATTAATTTATTTATGTATGTATTTACTCTTCGATCGGCTTTATTGCCCATAATTTCACCAGAAGTCCATTTTCATGGCAAGCGCGCATACATACATGCATACCTATTTATGTTAATTGGATGACAGTCATTGTATTTTTATTTCATATCTCTGCGAACACTTTGTATTTATGCATTTAGCTTTAATTTTAATGATTACCATCGACGAGTGATTTGAGTTAAACACTCATGTATGTATGTGACTGGAGCCATGCAAACATTTGTTAGGCTGCCATGGCGTATGAGCAACAATTACACAGGCCTGCAATGGATTTTTTCCTTTTAGTTTTGATGATTGATTTTAATGGATATTGGGGCGCTGATTACGAAATTTGTATTGAAAATCAATCATCAAACCTTGAAGAAGGATTTCGTTGCCGACCAGTGCTTTTAATACACTGTCTGCTATCTATGTATGTAATCTAAATAAGTAAACCGAATCGACCTGAGTGGGCATGCTGTTGAAGTATGTACATAAATATATTAGATTAATTAAATTTAATTTAAGTTGTTCCGCGTAATACATTTTGCGATCAAAGATCCTTTCTGTTATGCCACCAGGTTTAAAGGCTGCTTGAAAATACTAGCTAATAATAATGATAAGCAAAATTTGTTGCATATCTTAAGGCGTCAGATTTCTTGTTTTTAGTTTCGGCAACCTTATACGTTCTTTGTTTAAACATGTAGTCAGAGAATACCCCTCGTGAAATTTCTTTGCGAACAATTTTCTAAAATATTTTAAACCTCTACCAACCTCCCAAATGTTATTTATTTACATACTACATAATATATATTATATTCACCCAAAATTGATCAGAATTACTTCAGCGGAACAACTTAAATAGATTTAATTTTTTTAATAAATGCTAAATTGATTGATTTGCGACGGAAATAACTACTTTCGATTTTATTGCAACACTCGAATATACGATTTTTAATGATACTACCATAAAAAATTTAGTATTAACGGTAACGGCCAATCAAACAGCATGACCACCAGCAGGCAAATTAGCAAGGGGAGTGAAAAAAATGTGTTTTTTTCTGTGCATGTATGTGTATTGCTTCTATATACATATATTTTTATATACATACCTAAAAACAGGATATGTGTATTTATGTGTATGCGCTGCTTATGCTTTTTATCTATTGCTTACAGCTACGCATTATGTATATTGCGGCATAAGGCATAAGGCAGCAGAGGTTTGTACACTTGTTGGAAATGTATTAAATGAAGCTGTAAAATTTGTAAGGCATTTATTTAAGTCCTTTTTATGGTTTTTTTTTTTATTTATTTTCTTAAAAGACTTATGAATGTATTTTAGTAGAACCTTTCGGACAACTTCATTTTTTTTTTCTTTTTGTGTTTGTAAATTTTGATGGCATGGCTTCTTTTTCTTATGCGCATATAATTTTTCTATGGAGTGGCTTCATACCTTTATTCAACTTCATTTGAAAAACGTAAAGCTTCGTGAGTCTCCAATGTGAGCATCAAATAAATGAAAATTGATTCGCTCCATTTTGAAGTCATGAATGCTGAACGAAAATCGAAAGCTGTTTTATATTTTTAGGCACATTTTAGGTATCACTTATAACCTCCTTTTAGGATACGTTACTTATTACAACAGGGTTTTTAAGTGCTGAGTGATTCCAACTCAGTATGAAAGACTTACATATCGTCGACATCCATCTAGTAAAACCCCCAAATATTTGTGGATTCTTAGGTCAGTTTAAAGAAATGGAAAAAGGCTTCAAATAAGACTATATTATCAAACAAAGAACGTAAAAGACCAAAGGAAGCAAACATTACTCCTTAAAAAATATGCAACATATTTTATTTACAAATCATTTAACTGTAGGTACTTGTCATCATTTTACTTTAAAAATAGTACAAAGAACTATGTATTTACAAGCACGACACATCAAACATCGTGCATTTCAGTATATACAAAAAAGGTTATCACTCTTTTAAATCCTCAAATTAATTAGATAGAATGTTTAGCAACATTTTTTTGACTGCAGATTACAAAGACGACCCCCAGATGACCCACAAAATCATAGCGTATTATTTTGTAGATGTAGATACACTTTAATAAGTATGTATGTAGTATGTATGTATCTATCTATGTATCTTTGCATGTCTTTATGTACGATAAGTAATCTTTTTCTCAAACAATTTTAAAATATGTTACGGGTTGCTGTTACAAAATTGCTACTGCTACTGCTGCTGCTTCAACATCTAATTAATTGCCCTGTTAAAAGCAGAAAAGCAGAATGCAATACAGAGAAACCTCCCCTAACGGACACCTCTCATAGGCGGACACCTCCCTTGAGCGGACATTTTTTCATGCACCAAGGTTTAGGTCCAATTTTTAGAACAAATTGCCCTCTCTTAGGCGGACACTCTCTTGGCCGGACGCGGACAGTTATTTACTATTGAAATGAACTAAAAACCTCTATTAAGCGGACACGAACCTCTCGTCAACGGACACTTTGATTTTTTTTCATAACAAATCACATAAAAACCTTTGTTCGGCGGACACGAACTACTCTTATGCGGACAAAATATAAGTATGTGTAGCAATATAAAAAAAGTTCGCTGAATGTTCGTTAGGTAAAAAGCGCTACGTTGAAAGGGGAATCACTAACTAAAATAAATGTCCGCATGACTTTATTGGAAGATATAACAACATTCACGGATTTCCAGTTAGATGTTCTAACTGACGAAAACATCGAAACCATTGAAGATGATAGTACCAATACTAACTACCGCTGAAAGTAGGTAATGCAATCTCCTCGAACGAAATGGCTTTGACTGCAGTTTCAAATTTGGAAAGATTTTGCACGGAAGACCTTATTGCATTTGAATTGTTGCAGAAATTTGAAAGCCATCTGCAAAACAATTTTATTTTAAATAACCGAAAAACCCCTCGTCAACCGACAATTTCACAATTTTTTAAATAATATAAAAGATAACCCAACATTTCTAGTTCTCAGCAACTTACTAATTGTAATTTAATATGTATGTTAATACTTTATGTATATACATACATACATATGTACATATGTATATGAACATATTTATGTATTTAAGTGAAATTTTGAAGACATAAGAATCCTTGTTTTTTTTTAGTGCAAAATGAATAAATAAATCCATTAAAATCCGAAAAATTTCTAAAATAGGAACCCACTCCCTTAAGCGGACACCTCTCTTGGGCGGACAAAATTTGCCCGACGGTGAGTGTGCGCCCAAGGGAGGTTTCACTGTATTTCATAGCGACCAACAGGCGATAACCGAGATTTTGTTGCAGCCCAATATGCATACATATGTATATACATAAATACATACACATACATACATACTCATACATATATACTCATACATACATACATCCATTAAAACAGAGCAGAGAATTTGAAGCTTTCCAGAACAACCACAATTAAGCAACAGACAGCAGCACTACAATTTTTAAGATACGGTAATAAACAACAATTCCATTTGTGCGGCTGGCCCTATCCCCTCACTTACATAAAGCAACAAAACGTGACTGTGAAAATGGGAAAACGGATGGACAGTCAAAATAAACGGAAATGCCAAATAGCGTTTTACTATTTTCAACAGCGACAATGATGCGTTGTTTGCTGGGTTGTTATAAAATATGTTTTTTTGAGAAATTTGGTTGTTTTTTTGTTTTTTTGTTGTTGTTGTTTTAAATGTTTTATAAAACGATTAAAATAAGTATGTTTGTTCTTTGTCCGGTTAATATAACTTTTTATTAATTAAACAACATGACTTTGTAGTTTTTCGTATTTAATGAATGAAATGTAGTTTTAAACACCTACAAAACTTTTCTACTCAGCTCTTGACCTTAGCAAAGCGAATACTTATGTTGTTTAAAAAATATTTCAACTAGCAACTCTGTCGATCAACATCGAATCATAAACCCTCAATGGTAAGGATGCTCTCAAACCAAATATTACCTTGATGTCCCAATCTGGAAACCATGCCAACACGCAGACAGAGAGACATAGCTACTCATACTATATCAAATATATGTACATTATGCGCTTATGTCGCTGCAAAAAATGCGACTAATCCGGGATACATCCGGGATCACTCGCAAAGGAGCATGCGACTACTCCCTTTTTGTATCTGTTTATATGGAATGAAGTGTTCCTTTTTGTTTGAGCATGTCCTATGGAGAGACTAATTGTAGCCTTTTATACCTGAACGTGTACGAATGTAGAGAAAGCAAGCCCTTTTATAGTGTATGTACATACATATACTTAATTGCAAAAAAACATGCAATTACAAAAGCATATTTCAAAATTCGTTTATAACTTTTTGAGTAAAATTGTCAACAATTACTCTAAATTTTTACCGTTCCGGGTACAATTGGGAGTAATTGTAGCCAAGTGTACCCGAAAGAGAGTTGTCCGGGACAAATCTTTTTCGAGACCAATCGCACAATTTTTTGCAGGGATACAACTTACTTATGTATGTATGCATGTATATAATCTTTGATATCTATCAGATGGCACCAGTGGCGCATCAGCTTAATCCTGTATGCTTAGCATCAAAGTTGTATCTCAGTCATCAATATTGCGGTTTTTACTCAATTTCTGTTGCTTTGTTGGTGTTTTTATTTTTGTATGTATTTATTATTTGGCTTTGTGTTTTTATTTTTATTTTTATTTTCCCTATTTTGCTTTAATTTTGGCATCTGTGTGCAATATTTTATTGACTTTTTGTCTTCTGCTGCAGCACCATCAGCACAATTGAGTGATTTCCTTGGCTGATGTCTAACTTCTTGCTCCGCCTTCTTCGCTTTTTAACTTCTACTACTTCTGCAGCATTTTAAGATAAGTTGCTCCTTTTCATTCTTTCTTTTTATAATCTACTAGCAGATACCCGTCCCGCTTCGCAGCGACGAAAAAATTTGTATGTTATAATGAGGGTTTCCCTCTACATTTCCCTTTCTCTTTCTTTTTCCTTTAGTTTTACCTTTACCTTTACCTTTACCTTTACCTTTACCTTTACCTTTACCTTTACCTTTACCTTTACTTTTACCCTTACCTTTACCTTTACCTTTACCTTTGCATTTACATTTACATTTACATTTACCTTTACCTTTACCTTTACCTTTACCTTTACCTTTACCTTTACCTTTACCTTTACCTTTACCTTTACCTTTACCTTTACCTTTACCTTTACCTTTACCTTTACCTTTACCTTTACCTTTACCTTTACCTTTACCTTTACCTTTACCTTTACCTTTACCTTTACCTTTACCTTTACCTTTACCTTTACCTTTACCTTTACCTTTACCTTTACCTTTACCTTTACCTTTACCTTTACCTTTACCTTTACCTTTACCTTTACCTTTACCTTTACCTTTATCTTTACATTACCGAGACCATCCATCTCCATCTGTGTCCACTATTTGACCATTTCTGGGAAAGCTGTAGGTTGAAGCCCTGCTCAACGCCTTTCATTTGCTACTAATATCGCTCGGAAGCATTCAGGGGTCATCCCGGTCCATGCTTTGACCCATATCTTGGAAAGCATCCTAGGTATAACTATTTAAAGAGCTTTTTGTTGAAGTCCTCCTCAACAGCTTTCCTTTGCTACCAATATCGCTCGGAAATATTCAGGGGTCATCCGGGTCCACGTTTTGACCCATATCCCGGGACCCGGCCTAGGCATCGCAATGAAAATAACTCTATGTTGAAGGCCTGCTCAGCACCTTTCATTTCATATTAATGGCGGCTGAATACAGGCTGGACTACTTTCACTGTCCGATTGGTCATCAGAACTTCTCTTTGAAGAAGGAAAGGGCTTTGCCTCGGTACAGAGTGTAAACGAGTATCTTGCCTGTTGCTGTCATCGAGTACATTTTTTATAGACCGCACATTAAGACAAAGGCAGCCTGTCCAACGTGCTTAAAGACAGACTCACCATAATCATCAAGCCTTTTTGCACAACTTCTTCCAAACAAATTTTTAAAAGTAAAACGCAGAATCAATACATGCAAATTCACAATCCTACCTATTTATCGCATTATTGTGGATCAGTGTTCTGCTTCGAGTAAGGTTTTCGGCTCATCGATCTGACACAGTGCAATGCAACTCATACACATGATGTTTACCCGAATAAGCGATACGAGTAAAGCTTTTGTACGTTCGATGTCAAACGAACAAATGTTTGGTTGGAAAGAAATGTACAAACCAATGATTTGTACATAAGTAGAAATTATCGTTTGATCGATCGGTGTATGATTTGTACTTAAACAGAAATGATCGTTTGATCGATCGGTGTACGATCATGTACATTTTTAATATGTGTGACGTATAAATATATGTATGTACATTAGGGTGCTTTTAATTTGTATGAAAAATTTAAAAGTTCATAAAAAGACTGTATCGCCCCCTCAATCTGTAGTAACATGGTCAAAGATATCACACATAAATTTTGGTCCCGATTGGTGGCGGTTAAGGCGTGGCACATTGAGGTCAAGGTTCAGAAAACTCTATGAAGGGTCAAAAAATCAAAATATTTTTTTTAATTATCTAATACCCAAAATTAATACTTCTATACCCAAGGATAACAAATATAAATTTTGGTCCCGATTGATGACGGTTTACTGGTGTTTTAAGGGGGTCAAAGTTCAGATTACCATATAAGACACTAAAAATTTAAGTCTTCTATGGCAATCTGAACATTGACCACCTTAAAACACCACTAAACCGTCACCAATCGGAACCAAAATTTATATTTGTTATCATTGGGTATAGAAGTATTAATTTTGGGTATTAGATAATTAAAAAAAATATTTTGATTTTTTGACCCTTCATAGAGTTTTCTGAAATTTGACCACAATGCGCCACGCCTTAACCGCCACCAATCGGGACCAAAATTTATGTGTGATATCTTTGACCATGTTACTACAGATTGATGGGGCGATACAGTAAAATATCGTTAATTTAAATTTTAAACGCACTCTAATGTACATACATATATATGTATGTATGTATGCTGGATTTAGTTTTAAAGCCGTTTTTCTTGCATTTTCAATTCTTTATTTTCTGTAATCTTTGTATGAGTGCGGATCAGCCGCTTTATTTTACATATCAAAAATTTAAATAAACGATTAAAAACTTTTCAAAGCGATAAAATGAAAAATCAATTTGTTTTTATTTTCATTAGTAGATACTTTTTTATTTCATTTTTAATATAAAATTAGAAAAGCTATTATATAAAAGGAAAAAATTCGTGCATACAAATTAGGCATTATTTCATTTATTTATTCTTGTTTTCATCAATACTGTTTTATTTCATTTTTAATAGAAAATTAGAAGTTATTATATAAAAGGAAAAAATTCGTGCATACAAACTAGGAATTATTTCATTTCTTTATTCTTGTTTTCATTAATACTTTTTTATTTAATTTTTAATATTAAATTAGAACAATTAATATATAAAAGGAGAAACTTCGTGCTTACGTATTATGTAAAATATTTTCATTTCTTAAAACTGAATTTAAAAAAAGCATATTGTCTATAAGCGCAGGAGCTAGGCGGTTGCGCTTTTCAACTATTAGATTACCAGCAAGTGAAAATGTGCGCTCACTTGCTGCACTGCTAGCTGGAATGGATAATATTTTAAGGGCAAAATTATAAAGAGTTGGAAACTCATTTTTTGATTTTCCCACCACTGCATGGCATGAAAATTATTTTCGAAGGCTGTTTGCCAATCGGTAACATTTTTCTCTATGGCAAAATGAGGTAGAAAATTTTTTCCATGTTGAAAAAAAAAACCTATTTTGCTGTGCCAAACGGAAGAGGAAATTTTGACAGTTACAAAGATACACATATGGGCGAAAACGGGCAACGATACAATTTTAAACCGTAAAATGCATATAATTGTTGATGGCAGTATTAATGGAACAGAAGAAATGTATTCATGTAACGATTTGATGTTATTTTGTATTTAAATATTTGTGTTACTTATATGTGTATGTATTTAGCCCAATGGGCTAGGTAAAATTATGACGTTCAAATCCACCACGAATACTGTCAAAATTTTACTCCCTTATGTCAAAATTTCATTTTTTCTACCGATTGGCACACGGCCGAATTGTACAAATTCATTAATTTGACACCCATTTTCGTCTTCAATTTCACAAAAAACTTCCCACACTTCACTGCGGCCCTTTCTTTTATTAGATTTTTTGTAAACACCACTTTTAAGTTTTTCGTACAGTCGAATGATCGTATAAACATGCAATGATCGCGATCGATCAACTGATCGATCGGTTCGTTATAGTATGTACATATGTATACTCGTGCGATCATACAGCGGTCGTATCGTTCAACCTGTACATATGTTTGTTTCAAACCAAACCGTTCGATCGCTGTGTTGTTTAGTATGAAAGCATACAAACGAGCTGTAGCTCGTACGTTTACGGTTTGCCGGGTATCAAACGTACGTACACAATCAGTTGTATGCTATTCCCGAACTTCAAACTGATCGAAGCAGAACTCTGTTGTGGATTCAACAAAAACTCGTATTGCTCCAAAACATTAACATTTCAATGTACTACGAGTACATTTTATATACACACATACAAGTACTTGTGTACTTTCAAAAACTTAAACAAATTTTATTGTTGTGGCATTCTTGCTGCATTATTGTGGTTTCTACAGCTTTTATTCAGCTTCCATGCTTACGGACTTAACAGCATTTCAGAGTCTTGCTACGAATATAATCAACAAACCTACCCAACAAATGCATTGAAATAATTTTTGCTGTGATGTTGACTTCTAACAGCAACAAAAACAAAAAAAACAAGTAAGGAAGCCTAAGTTCGAGTGGAATCGAACATTAGATACTCAGCTGTATGCTTTCATTGTTTGTTTTCGTTTGAAGGAAACACGGTATATAAAGAGAGTGCTGTATAAAGTGGGCGTAGCCACGCCCATTTTCAACATTTTTATCAGTTATTCAACTAAGCATATGAATATTATTCTTTGTGCAAAATTTCATTCCTTTATGACTTCTAGTTACAAAGATGTCACATTACAAATTCCCAAAGGGTAATCCAGAAATATCTTTGTTAAAAAGTAGGCGTGGTCATAAACCGATTTCAATACATTTTTGCGTGTCTATTAAAACAGGTTATAAAAGTGTATAAACCAAGTTTCGTCATAATATCTCAATTATTTGTCGAGTTATGGGCTCAGAAATCTCGTATATTCCTTTGTCTAAAAAGAGGCGGTGCGACGCCCATTTTCCAAAATTTTTCTATTTTTTGTTTCCGGTCTATTGTGGAACTCATGCCACAAAATTTCAATGAATTATCTTTATATTTGACAAAGATATCGCTTAAAAAGTTTTTATTAGGCCACTTTATAATACCCATATATAAAAGTGGGCGTGGTCGTCAACCGATTTCGCTAAAATTTTGAACATGTATTACCACAAGTAATAGAAGTGTACACACCAAGTTTCGTCATAATATCTCACTTATTTGTCGAGTTATGGGCTCAGAAATCTCGTATATTCCTGCTTCTAAAAAGAGGCGGTGCCACGCCCATTTTCCAAAATTTTTGTGTTTTTAGTTTTATGTCCGCAGTTGGACTCCTGCCATAAAATTTCAATGATATATCTCTATATTTGACAGAGATATAGCTTAAAATGTTTTTATTGGGCCACTTTATTATACCCATATAAAAAAGTGGGCGTGGTCGTCAACCGATTTTGGCAATTTTTAGTCCAAATATTTGCCTAAGTAAGTATATCACGCGTACCAAATTTCATCGATATATCTTCAATGGTTTCTGAGTTATGACTCGTAAAACTTTCAATGTTTGCCCCTTAATAAGTGGGCGTGGCACCGCCCATTTTCCAAAATTTTTATGTTTTTTGTTTTGTGTCCATAGTTGGACTGCTGCCATAAAATTTCAATGATATATCTTTATATTTGACAGAGATATCGCTTAAAATGTTTTTATTAGGTCACTTTATAATACACATATATAAAAGTGGGCGTGGCCGTGAACCGATTTTAACAATTTTTCATCAAAATGTTTGCCTAAGTAAGTAAATCACGCATACCAAATTTCATCGATATATCTTCAATGGTTTCTGAGTTATGACATATAAAACTTTCAATGTTTGACCCTTAATAAGTGGGCGTGGCACCGCCCATTTTCCAAAATTTCATCAGATTTCTTCATAGGGGCCTGAGCTCAACACGTGGGTAAAATTTCATCGCTCCAGCTCTATTAGTGACTGAGATACCAAATTTCCAATTTTTTCTATATAGGAAAAGTGGGCGTGGTCATGGTCCGATTTCGCCCATTTTCAATACCAACCGTCCCAGTCTCGATACCAACTCGCATTCCAAATTTCATCAAAATATCTCAATTTTTGCGCGAGTTATCGTGCGTACGGACGGACGGACGGACGGACGGACGGACGGACGGACATGGCTCAATCGATTTCTCTTTTCACCCTGATCATTTTGATATATATAAGTCTATATCTATCTCGATTATTTCATTCTGTTACAATCCACCGTTATGAAATCAAAACTATAATACTCTGTGTACTAGTACAGCTGAGTATAAAAACACAAGAAAAAAACTTTGCCTACACAAGTCACTCATCAGAGTCATGAACTTGACTTGGACTTGGTAATCCGCCTTCTGCTCTTTACCCCTTTATTTACACCCTACACCCCTTTTAAGCCATTAGTGCAAGTGTATACTCTTGAGTTTTTGTATAAATATTGACTTAAGGGCAGTTGGTTGTTGATGCTGTTGTTATTGCTATCGTCAATGGCTGTCTGTAATTCCTATTGGTGTGTACGAACAGCTGTGGCTACTTTGTATTACCGCAATATTGGTTGCAGAAATGGTTTCAAGCTTGTTGCGTAGATATACCACGAGTACGAGTATGCACTCTGAATGAAATGCTTTCGAGCTAGCAAGTTGCAAATTACATGGCTATGAACGTAGCGCGTATAAGTCTGTGCATTGACATATGTATGTATATTTACATACGTATGTATGGATATATGTCCATATATATGTATGTATGTATGTATGTTTTTCGTCGAATTTGTCGTTCCCAAAATTGTGTCATGAAGTGTTAGGTTTGCGTTATGAAATTTGTGTTTCATATTTTGTACATCAAACATTACTTTAATGCTAAAATTACTAACTTTCTTTATAATAATGATATTTTTGTTTTTATATATGAACATATCGATCCGTATGCGCCGGAAAGACGTAAAGGCCATGATTTCCGATTTTCACTTTTTTGTAGAAATGGATTACTTGTCATCAGCCACACCTTCTCCAGAAATTTTATGCCTGAAAAATGTACCGTTATGAAAAGCAATTTTGATGCAAGTACATAACTTCAGTTTGTTTACTTTTTTATGAGTACGAAGTGGCTTTTACGTCTTTTTTTTCCTTTTCATATTATTGAAGACTAGTGACTAATAAACAAATTTAACGGGTTTTTGTTGGAATTTAAACAAGGGATTTATCACTTTGAAGACTTCTACTTTGTATTTTATTACATATCGATGACCAGAGTAGGGTTTTCTTGTGCGGCATATTGCATTTTATTGCTCCATAATTTTGGAATAAAGTTCTAACGATTTCGCGACAGTTAGGGTCCCTTTTGTTACTGCTTAGAGCAGTTTTAAACAAACTTGTTGTGGATTTCTAAAATTTCCCCAAAATTAATTTCTTTAGTTCTCATCTCTATAATTTCCCTGCAAACTTGGATGCTGAACATGGTGAGAGATCAGAACTTAATAGTTTTTGAAAGGCAATATCAAGGATCTAGGAACGAGGATATGATGGGAGGCAAATCCAGAAAATTACAAAAGAATATTCAAAAGTACTTACATCCCTCATTATTTATCCTCTCCTTAATATCGCGAATTGCATTAATTTTTTTATTCACCACTGCACCACAGCGGCCCCAACGTGAATGGGTTTTTTATAAATTGCAATTTAAAAACTTGCATAGATCTTAACTTAATCCGAATAAACTTTGTTTACAGTTTTTTTTTTTTTTTTTTTTTTTCTCGGATATAGTTTTTATTGTATCATTCTTAAAGAATATGACAATTTTTATAAAATCTTAACCTAGTATACAATGACGTTATTCGTTGCCACTGCTTCAAATAACATTTGGATGAAAAGCAATTTTATTTGACATAAAAGAAATACTTATGAATTCATTTATTATGTGTATCGGAATATTTTTTTTTTTTTGTTAGAATATGTTCATATGTAGTATGTATGTATGTAATTTTATTTCATATTCGTTCATTATGTTATTCATTTTCATTATTTATGTATTTTTGCCGTCGGAATGGAATGGAATTCCAAGCAGCTGATTGTATAGTATTAAAAGTTCGTACGGCCTGACAGGACAGGCTTATCGATTACACAATCGTATGTTGCATTAATAAGTGCTGTTGCAGCTTTCGGAATGGAAGGAATTCCAATAAGCTGCGTGTATGAACTTAGGATTTTTACGTCCTAATGGGATAGGCTCGTCCGGAACACAATCATACATATGTTATACATGGGTATTAGTAAATGCTGTTGTAGCTTTCTGAATGGAAGGAATTTCAGTAAGCTGCTTTTTATAATTTATTATTAATATTATTATTATTATTATTATTATTATTCAGCGACGTTCATCATTTTTTAAAGTTACTCTCGAGATATTGGTCTAACAGAATATGACCTTATGCACAATTGAGTTTTACATCCTTTCTCTTTAACCGCCTAGGATAGCTTTGCTTTAGGAGACTTTTTGCTAATGAATTAGGATGGTTGGCTAATCTTTTCGCATAATTTGCTTGCATTTTCTCTATCTCTTCGGCCACCGTATTTATCTTTAGGTTACTATGTATAATTGTATTTTTTACATACCAAGGCGCTTTGCATATTGTTCTTAATATCTTGGACTGTAGCCTTTGAATTCTTTCTACGCTAGATTTCGATGCTGAGCCCCATAGTTGAATTCCATACATCCAAATTGGTTTTAAAACCATATTAAATATTAATATCTTATTATCTAAGCCCAGCCTAGAACTTGGACCAATTAACCATTGCAGCTGGCTTATTTTCAACTTGGATTGCATAATCTTTTTGTCAATGTGATTTTTCCAAGTCATTCTTCTATCCAGTGTGACTCCAAGGTACGTAACGAAGTCTTTCTGAGTTATTATTTTCCCATTTATTGAGACTGGTGGGCATGTGTCTTTTTTCAGGCTAAAGGTTACTTGTACACATTTAGATTCGTTGACCTTAATTCTCCACGTAGTAAGCCATTCTTCTAAAGTTTTTATATGTCTCTGCAATTGGATAGTAGCAGTTATGGGATTTGCGTGCACACTCAGTATAGCCGTATCATCTGCGAAGGTAGACGTGACAAGGCTCGCGTTGGTTGGCAGATCGCTTGTGTAAATTAAGTATAGTACAGGCCCTAGAACGCTACCTTGTGGAACTCCAGCAGAAAGTGGATGACTTTCGGTTGTAAAACTTTTGTGCCTTACTCGAAATTTTCTACCTGTTAAAAAGCTTTCTAGGATCCCGCAGAGATTATAAGGAAGTGTTTGTTTTATTTTATGCAATAGCCCTTCTAGCCATACTCTATCGAAAGCTTGTGCCACATCTAGGAATAGGGCAGTGCAATATCGTCTGGTTTCAAAAGTTGACTTTATTTCTGAAACAATTCTATGCACTTGTTCTATCGTACCGTGCTGCTCTCTAAATCCGAACTGGTGGCTTGGTATGGTTTCGTGCAGTTCTAAGATGGGCTGAATCTTTCTCAGCAATAATTTTTCGAATAGTTTGGAAAAGATAGAGATTAAGCTTATTGGTCTGTAGGAGCTTACTGTTGTCGGGTCTTTGCCTGGTTTTGGGATCATAATAATTTCAGATAGTTTCCATGGATTAGGAAAGTGACATAATCGGAGGATACTATTGAAGATGTATAGTAGTTGCTTAATAGCTACTATGGGAAGCGCTTTTAACATTTCACCCGTTATTCTGTCATACCCTTGTGCTTTCTTATTCTCAATGTCTTTGGATATAGTTTTATTCAAGTCGTCTAGTTTAAAACCAAGTGGTATTGCTGGTAATTGTGGAGTATTTTCTTGGAGAATATTTTGGCCTTCATTTGGAGTAAATACATTTGAAAGATGGGTTGCAAATGCTACTCCTTTTTCGTGGTCACTTCGAGCAAATTCACCATTTTGCATTCGTATTGGAGGATCCTGCTGAACCGGCCGTTTTAGATATTTGAGAGAGCGCCACAAAGAATAATCTGTACAGGATGTGGCCGTGAGGGACTTAATTCTATTTTGAAATTTTGTTTCCCTTTTCTCCTCTAGGAGCATTTGGAGCTCTTTCGTACATTTTTTTAGCTCGTTTTTCAGGGTTGGAGATCGCAACCTTTGCCAGTCTCTCCTAAGTTGCCTTTTCTTGGAAACTAGCTCAATGATATCGTTTTCATTGAAAGGACTAAAGCTTTGCTGCCACTTGCAGTAAGTTTGTGAAGTCAATTATCGCATATTCCACTTCGGCGGCTGTTTTAAGGCTCACATTTGGATTAATATGCGAACTTATAAATTTTCTGTACTTCAGCCAATTCGTAAATCTATTAGTTAAGCTTGGGTTCAGTTCGTTTAAAGTTGGAAGGGTTTTAATATATATGACGCAAGGAGAGTGATCAGACGATAGGTCAAAAAGAGATTCTATCTGAAGTATATCCCGATCGAGGCCGCGAGTTACCCCAAAATCTATGAGGTCGGGAGTTTTGCTCCTATCAGTGGGCCAATATGTTGGCTGCCCTGTTGATATAATATCAAGACCATTGCTTTGGATTGCTTTGAACAGGTTTCTTCCCTTTGGTGTTATTAACCTAGATCCCCAAAAAGTATGTTTAGCATTGTAATCACCTGCTGCCAAATATCTCGTGCCTAACTTGGAAAAGAATTCAGTAAATTGGTACTCTGTTATATTAAAACGGGCTTTTCGATTGGAATATTTTGAGATTCAGCGAGCACACTGAATCTGTTATCGCCCAATGTTATTTTCGGTGCCTCTTTTGTTGCCTCTGCTGGCAGGTCACCTTTGATTAATTTGGAGGGATTCGATTTCCCATTCTTTTCTGGCGTTCGCTTTCTTTTTATACGGATATAGCGATCCAAGCCAGTTTGCACTTGTATTTTCTTGGCGTTTTTATCTGCCATTTTTATGGTATCACCAGCTTTATTTTGAGCTCCAGCTGCGGAAGTACTTGCTAGAGGCTCTGTGAATTGAGGGCAAGTAATTTGGACACTCGGGGAACAGGACCGTGCCCTTTGTTCAATCGCCGTGTTTCCTTTTCCGGCTATTGTAGGTTTTTCATTTATATCAAATGCTTTTATTGTGAAATATGCATTTCGCAAGCGCTCGTTTGACTGAGAGCCATAGGTACTCATATATGTATGCACTTTATTTTGCTTTGTTTCATTTATTTATTTTTATTTTTATTATTTTTTTATTTTATTATTATTATTATTTTTTGTTTTTTTTTTTTTTTTTTTTTTTTTTAAATTTATTTTTTGTTTTATTTTATTTTTATTTTATTTTAATTTTATTTTATATAATAATTATATCTATTTATATAAACGTAACTAGAGCAGTGCAGTGCTCTAACTGTCGGCAATAGCAGTGCAGTGCTCTAACTGCCGGCAGTGCAGTTCGCCGGAAATGTAACAACAGCTGATCCCACCTTCGTTGACAGCGCCACCTGTCGGTACAGCGCATCAAAAGCAACTCTGCACGGGATAAAAAAGTTGCTTAGTACGTATGTATTTATATTTATATATGTATGTATGTTTATATATTGAAAAGTATTTGTTAAAACTAAATACTTATCTTTTGGACTTTTCTTTTTTTTTTGTCACAATCCCGTCGGAGGGAAATCGCTTCCCAAGTCTCTCGGCACGGATTTTACCAAAAACCCGATTAAAAAAACTAGTAGAAACGTAAATATACGATAAAAACACGGATCGATATAAATTGGCCTATGTAGCTGCCAGTGTTACCACTTTAATATAGAAAAAAGATAGAAAAAAGTTTACGTAATAGCTCTTTAGGGAGATAAGTATAAGTTTAGTACACTAAGTGAGCCAGTTGCATAAATTTGGCGCAATACTGTACATAAATATGCTTCAATTTATGGGTTTAGTTATGTATGTACATTGTACATAATACAATAATAATACAATGGCGCTATTATAACTCTGACGAGTTTTATGGCCAAGCTTCTCTCCCAATTCGAGGTGTGCTCCTTTTTGTTTTTCCTGCTAATTGGGTGGACCTACAGTTTTATGCCGGCTCCGAACGGCGAAATGCATTTTTTTTTGAGAAACTTTTTCATGGCAGAAATACACTCGGAGGGTATGCCGCCCACTGCCGAGAGGTGGCCGCTGCTATTAAAAAACCCAATAATTGGATTTATACTAATTAGAAAAATTGTTTTGGTGTTTTGCTCGGACCGTGGTTTGAACCCGAGACCTCTGGCATAGCAGGCGAGCACTCTACCCACTGCACCACAGCGGCCACATTGTACATACGTACAAATAAAAGCGAAAACTGAGCTCTGACCAAATTGAGAGTTTCAATGTGCAAAGCACTTAACAAATACAAATAGTGCGTAGACAAATAAAGCACATTTACTTGATTTGTACATACATATGTATGTCCTAATACATACATAAATGTATCACATTGGTAAATCATAGAGAAAAAATATAACCGAACTTTAATGATTTTCGCCTAACAAAAGCCATTGTGATTTACCTAAATCTACTTACAAAAGCCTCCTCGTTCAAACCAAAAAATATCAAATTTCAAAGTTTGCACAAAAATAGAAAATTCAAAAAGTAAGTAAAAGCTATAAATGAGTCAAATAAATGGAAAAAATAAAGATACATATAACAATGCTGCTGTACGTACTTACACTGAGAGAAAAAAAATATATGGAGGGGTCAAAGAAATTGTTTACCTATTTTGAACACTACTTTCTTTGTTTTGAGTAAATTTTCCTTAAAACATGTTAAAAGGTTTATAAAATATTGTTGTTACATGCGTTACCATGGTTACTTGTTTTGAAAAAATTCATACATTAAAATAATGAAAAATTCTTTAAGCGCCATTCCATTCCCAACTTTCCTTGTTTTGAAGACTTGATTTCTTTAATTTTGAGAAATTAAATTCCCATACAAATCCCCATGGCAACGAATTTGTTTGAATGTTTTTTTATGTTTTTTCCACATTTTTGAGAAAATTTACACAAAACAAAGAAAATTTTGTATTGGGACGCGTGTTCAAAATAAGGAAAATTATGTCTTTGATCGAGAGAAATTTTTTTTTTCAGTGTACATACATATAAGCTATGTACATATGATCCCTCAGCACTTAACAAATAACAACGTTGCAATTAACTTTGGCTTGTGGCCTTCTCTATTTCGCTTTATTTTTCATTTTTTCACACATGTTAACGTAATCGTATAGGGCTTGGACAATTGCTTTTTCATTCGAAAGTAACCCCCAAGCCTAAGAACATTTTTATGGCTATTAATTCCCATTGTATATTATATACTTTTTATTTTGGAGATGGATACATATATATGGATGTAGGTATGTTCAGAACAACCATTAGACCATGCTAGATTTTTTATCTCTAATTTAATTTTGACTTGATTAACACTCGGGGTCATATTGAATAAACTTAAAACTCTTCATATAGAGTGTTCTGAGGATACTTTTAGGGCAGCATGTAGATCTTTAGCATAAATCCTTTGACTTAAAAGCTTTAATTAAGACTTCACCAAGGAATGTACTTTTAAATAGCGCATGGTACAGAGGACTTCCTAAGGAGATTTTAGTGAATTTCCATCGACAACTTTCCTTTGCTATCGTGAATGCGCAAACCCCCAAACTGGCTTAAGCTACTTTTCCAGTACGGTATAATGTGCCAGATACAAGCATACTTACGTTTTTTACGAAATAGGCGTATAAATTTCACTGGAAAGGATAACATGTACATATGTACATAAATACATACATATCAATTGCGCTTCGAGAAGGCTGTCAATCGTGTTCAATCCAAATGGGAATACATTTCGAAAATAAAGGAAAGTAAAGAGATAAGTGGACAAGAGTCTAGTATGTTACAACAAATGAAAATACTATGCTTTATCTCTTTGGGCTTTTACATTGAGGTGTATTTGTTAAGATTCGTAGGTAGGGTTCCCAGTTATAGGTGAAAAAGTGGACCCGGATGCCCTGGAATGTTTTAAGCAAATTAGTATCAAATGAAAAGAGGTAATCAGAGCCACAATTCCTGCTCAACACCTTTCATTTGATACCAATATCGTCCAGAAATATTGACAAATAAATATGCTTGATTTTTATAGCTGACCAAAAACAATAAAAATCTGACGGTTATTCAAGCCCAAAACAGTTTTTTGGTTGTTATAATGGTTATTAATGACCAAAAAAAAAATTTTCTCATGACAATGGTTAAAAATTCCCAAAAGAAGATAAGGGTTATTTTTGCGTAACCTTTTCACCACCCAAAAACAAAATAACCGTTATTTACGGTCCCTGACCCCAAGTGATTTTGTGTATCGACAGAGCAATTGATAATAAATAAGCTGCTAAGCGATAATGGAAAATATTGTAAATTTGATAACCTGCTAAAATGATGGGTTTTCTAAAGAGGGGACAGGTGAATATTACTGGAATTAGAGGATTGCACCTTACTGCTTGCAATTCCGTTTTGTAGTTTGAAGCTAAAATCAGATGCGGTACTTTGATTAAGTGGAAGCGAAATGTATTTGTATTGAAGAAAAGAATGGGCTGCAGCGAGATTCCAGTAACCGCTCTCTCTCTCTAAAATGTTCTCGCCAAAAGTATCTGAAAGCGTTCCTATGCGCATGCAATTTTTAATTACATATGTATATCATATCACACTGATAGAATCTATCAGCTAATTCTGACAGTATTATACTTAGATACATTATTAGACTGCGGATCTTTATGCAATTGCATATTTTTAAGGAAAAGAGATAGCGATATGGTTCCAAAGAGAAAAATGAAAGTTATTAACAAAATATTCTAAATTTTCATATTTATTTCTGCATATTTTGCATATTGCATATAACTTGCATATTGCATATAACTGGCATATTTGCATATAACTTGCATATTTGCATAATAATTGAGGTTTAGCAGTTTTAATCCGCAAGTTAGAGTCTCGCGGAGTTCCCCTAATGGCTTCAATGGCCCTAATAACAGAAGCTTTTGAAGGACTTGACGCTACGTCAGGATCATGTGGGCAAATAGTTTTGGTCAAAATTGAAGCTATTTCAAAAAAGAACCTGCTTTTGAAGTCATATTAGTAGTAGCCAAAATACTTTCAGGTGACAACAAAATATTAGAAACTGGAATAAAGATTCCCAGTCAATTTTGGAGCGAATTTAAGTATGCTCCGGTTACATCTTGTGATGTTGAGCGTTCATTTTCAGCATATAAACGGATCTTAACCGATAAGCGTCACAATGTTTCCATTGAAAATGTGGAGAAAACACTTGTAGTATATTGTGGTCTTAACTACAACTAAAATTACCTCTTTACATTAAAAATTATTATAATAAAAATTAGTTCCCATTTGCAGTTTGTTTTTGGGTGTTAATGGGTTTTATATTTGCATAGAACAAAAAAATTCAGCATAGAACATATGATTTTTGCATTCAACTATACTTTACTTATTGTGTATATCACTTAAAATTACATATCTGATGTAAAAAGGTGTAGTTTTAATTTGCATATAACTTGCATATAACCTGCATATAACCTGCATATATTTTGCATATCCAAAACAGAGCAAGGAAATTCGCTTTGGAATGTGAATATATAGTTTTGAATCAATATAACTCTTAATAAATCACTTTAAATTTTTTGCATAAAGATCCGCAGTCTATACATTATATAGAAACATGTATTAAATAGTTTTAGGGTCACTTGATACGTATTTAAAGACTTTTAGCGATGGAGCTTTAGCGATAGTGATTGTTCTAACTAGAGATGGCTGATCCCGTGATCTTTGAGAGGAACGGCGTGATTCGTGACTTTGACTTTCCAGTCATTCTGTTTCTTTCAGTGAACTTTTAGCGTTCATGCCAGGAACCGGTACTTTTATTCATCTATATATATAAAAGGAAGTGGCGTTAGTACAAACGCCTATAACTCAAGAACTCCTGCACCGATTTGGATGATTCATGCAAATTCAGATTGTTCTCTGGCCAATAGGAGAATATCCAATAAAATTCCCGAAAAATTCACAAAAAAAAATTATTTTCCTATACATTTTGAGATAGGGATAGGGATAGCGATAGAGATAGAGATAGACATAGACATAGAGATAGAGATATAGATATAGATAGAGATAGAGATAGAGATAGAGATAGAGATAGAGATAGAGATAGAGATAGAGATAGAGATAGAGATAGAGATAGAGATAGAGATAGAGATAGAGATAGAGATAGAGATAGAGATAGAGATAGAGATAGAGATAGAGATAGAGATAGAGATAGAGATAGAGATAGAGATAGAGATAGAGATAGGGATAGAGATAGAGATAGAGATAGAGATAGAGATAGAGATAGAGATAGAGATAGAGATAGAGATAGAGATAGAGATAGAGATAGAGATAGAGATAGAGATAGAGATAGAGATAGAGATAGAGATAGAGATAGAGATAGAGATAGAGATAGAGATAGAGATAGAGATAGAGATAGAGATAGAGATAGAGATAGAGATAGAGATAGAGATAGAGATAGAGATAGAGATAGAGATAGAGATAGAGATAGAGATAGAGATAGAGATAGAGATAGAGATAGAGATAGAGATAGAGATAGAGATAGAGATAGAGATAGAGATAGAGATAGAGATAGAGATAGAGATAGAGATAGAGATAGAGATAGAGATAGAGATAGAGATAGAGATAGAGATAGAGATAGAGATAGAGATAGAGATAGAGATAGAGATAGAGATAGAGATAGAGATAGAGATAGAGATAGAGATAGAGATAGAGATAGAGATAGAGATAGAGATAGAGATAGAGATAGAGATAGAGATAGAGATAGAGACAGAGATAGGGATAGGAGAAATTAGGTTTGTCGCGGTGAATATATGTATATCTCTTTTGTTCAGAGAATTGACAGTTTTATAGCTTTATAT
Source organism: Urophora cardui (assembly GCA_960531455.1). Classification (NCBI taxonomy): domain Eukaryota; kingdom Metazoa; phylum Arthropoda; class Insecta; order Diptera; family Tephritidae; genus Urophora; species Urophora cardui. The sequence continues at coordinate 48,833,989 of OY482673.1, forward strand.
GAACAAATTTTAGGCAGAACAATGTCTGCCGGGCCAGCTAGTTTTTTAATAAAAGTAAAAAATGTGTTCTATCAGATTGTTGTTTTTTTTCAGTAATAATAACTAAACTTGTCAAGATACTTTTTTAGTCTGACATAGAAGTAATTTTGTTATTTGAAAGGAGTGATTTGAAGGAAACATTTTGTCATTTGATATTAGCCGTGTTTTTATTCAAGCGCATATACATCTGCGCTTGAATAAAAACACGGCCATTTTTTGCGTTCCAGTGACTGAGTGATTCAAAAGTTCAGGATACAGTTGACTGTACCTTTGCAATTTACTCCGATATTGAAATTATAATTTTCTAGCAGTGATCGTCATCTTGGAAGCACTGGAATACTCAGATTCGTTTTCACAATCTCTGGTTCTCTGGTTAATTCTACCGCTGGTTATATTAACATAAATCCTATGGTGAGCTGTCAAAGAAACTGCTTAACCTTACAAATATCTCTGGTTAAGCGCTTAAACGAATGTTGTGAAAACGGACCTTAACCAAATTAAATAAGTAGTATTTGTGCCTCACTCGTCATTATGATGGAAAACAACTTTTGAAGAAGAATAAATTGTAAACTTACAATACTTACTCAGTAAACTTTATAACTCTCATGAAAGCACGCATGAGTAATAATTTCAATAACTACTTTAATGTAACGAGTTGCATATTCAGTATGAAAAACACCCTGAAACTGAGTTCAAAAATCATTGCCTGAAGAAATAACAGAACACGCAGTGAAGTTCTCCCTGCGTATACAGGCCCTTTTTCATACAGAAACTCTCCCTTCTTGTTCGTTCAAAGTTCAGATTTTAGAATTACATACATCTCTACTGAATATTCAGTAGGAAATATGTTCTGTTTTCCAGCTGATTAATACTGCTGGGTACTTATAAGCAAAAAAAAAACAACTTCTAAATTGAAATATTTATACAAAATCGTTTAGTTCTATTAGGGGTTTAAGCCACATATCAGCAATGCAACAGTCAAAACAGTGAAAAGCGCCCGTCGACTTATTCAACTCGCCGACGAAATGTTGTATCCTTTTTTTGACCAAAATGTAAAACTACAAATTGCGCTTTGCAATACTCGTACATAAACCAAACACACAAATCGAACAATGCTAATCCCTTTAAAATGACATAAATTCTTTTCAATTGACAAGCTTATAAAGCTACATACAAACATACATATGTACGTATCTATGTATGTATATATATACTTATATGCATTCAAGCATTTTTTTAGCAGGACTCGAGTATGCGGATAATTGAATTGTACTCAAGGGAAAGGAATTTCTAATGGCATTGCAGCGCATGCCTTACATAGATTATGCAAATTGACGCTGTCGTCTTTGCTATTGTTGTTTTTGTTGTGATTGTTATTTTTGTTTTGAGGTTTCATTACATATTACACACGCATATCGCTTTTCCTTTGCTTTTACAGAAAGTTTAGATTTTTTCTTTATTGTTGGGAATGTAATTTATGCGCGTTCACAGATACATACATACATATATAATGTATAACTTAGTGGATATATAGTTAATAGAATACGATATTCACAGCCCTAAAGTCCTGTGTTCGATTTATGGCAGAGTTGTAAACGTTTAGCACAAAACTTGAGCTTAAAGGCTTTTCGATTTTGAAGCTTAACTCCGCAAAAGAAAAGTATTTGTAATTTTTACTACTTTAGAACTGGTTGCCGATAGCGTACAAATGGAAGCTTAAGTATAACATTCAATCTAACACATTTTGTCTAGATTATATTATGTCAGTTTCATTGTAATCACAAGTTAAGGTCTTACGTGACTCTTAAGCAGACAAATGTCACATGCTAGAAAATAAGACATGTAATATTTTGAATGAGCAACACCAACTACCAACCACCAACCCGTGCTACAAATTTATGTACATAACTAATCCACAAACGATGGACTTTCACTTAAGTCCAATTAATTTTATTACTTATTACACATGTCAATCGCGATAACTCGCACAGATTTTAGTATTTGCTTAGTTGCTGGTGGCCGAGTCGTTGTTGGTGGAATTAACTTATACTACAACTGTAATCATTAAAATGAACAATAGTTAAAGCTACTTGTTAAAACTAATTTGTGGAAATTGTGTTATACTTACATATGTACGTACATTTGAGAAGAAGTTAATGTACACCCAGAAAAAAAATAGTGTGAAATCAACCAAAAATCAACAAATTTTGTGGTTAATTTTTTTCAACACGATGCTTAATGTATGCCATAATGTAATCGTGTAAATTTAACACTGCTGTCAAGTGTTAGTTTAATAGGATGACAACTGTAGAATTAACACTAAAAAGTATTGAGTCTTCCTGTTGATTTTACAATTTTAACTAGTTAATGTTACAATAAAAGCTGGTTAAATTAACACGAAATGGTCCTGTTGAATTAACAATAACATCTTTTTGATTTTACATTAAATTTATTGTTAAATTAACTAGAAAGTCTTGTTGATTGTACAATTTATTTTTTTAAATAAAAAAACATATAAAACATAAAATATATGTATAATCATCATTTCAATCAAGCACATTCGTACATCACCCGCACAACTGACCAAATTGAAGGCGTCCTTCTCATACGAACACAAATGTACCGGCGATAGTTTATACATGGGCGATAGTACTATCACTTGCACCGAGTAATGTTTGGCCGCTAATGCAACAACCGCATGTTGCACGCAAACCCCCATTCGCTAAAAAACCTCCTCGTGATATTGCAACCTATGAGGAGGAAAAATAAAACATTGAACATTAAATACTTTTAGAAACAAAAATGTAATCCTCTTTTAACTCACCTGCAAACTGAAAATATAAATCGAAAACCCACTATCGCGAACTGGCAATGATGCTAAACTCGTATCACTGCCACAGCACAAAATTTTCCTTTTTTTTTTAAAAAATAATTTGCGAAAATCAGACTTCAAATGATCAAAAAAATTATGTATGTTTCAAAATAGTTTTGACGTTCTTTCTTAACACTTTTTTAGCTTATATTGACACTATCATCGTGTTGAATAAACCAAAATTACAAATGACGTTTATGTTTGAACATTGTTTCGTGTTATATCAACCAAATTTTATTGTTAATTGTGGTTCTTGTTGTTTTCACATTTGTTTTCATGTTGTATTAACACTAAAATTGGGACGTAATTTTTCTAACATTTTTTTTAGTTTATATTGACACTATCATCATGTTAAATAAACCAAATTCCAAGTGACATTTAGGAATAAAATTTTATATTTGAATCATCTTGTATATTTTAAAATGTCTTCATGTTGTATCAACAACAAAATTTGGTTGAATTTACCAAATTTTCAGATGACAGTTACAAAGCCAAAATCATGTTTCAAACATCGTGTAATTTGAAAAAAATTGTTGCTGTTCTATGTGTAAAGATCGATCGTGTTAATTTTACATGAATCGTGTTGATGATTTTTTTTCTGAGTGTATGTATGTGACCCATACTTGCATAAATGTTGTAGAAGCATGTGGCGAATCCCTGTTAAACCCTGCAAAAATCATTGGATTATATGATCCATTTTGTGGTAGGTTGGAATACTTTCAAAGTGTTCATAACCATAGACCCAAGCGAGCGACTCGTTTATCTGCATCGGCTCGTAGTTAGCGAACATTGCTACGAAAACCGAATCTATATCGCGATAACGACGAAGCAAGTGCGTACATATGTATGTATGTGTGTACAATATATAGGGTTGGTCCCCATACGAAAAAAAAAAAGTTGTAAAAATCCGCCCCTAAATTTGAAGCTTATGTTGAGAGGGTTAAGGGACACAAAAAAAAATTTTTTTGACCCCGCGAAATACCGCCGAAATCGTTTTTATACCTTTCATGAGAATGAAATGGTATTATAACTTTGTGCCGAAAATCAAATCTTGAAAGTACTAGAAGGAGGCGTGACAGACCCATCAATATATATACCGATATAATCAGAATCATGAGCTGAGTCGTTTAAGCCATGTCCGTCTGTCCGTGCGTCCGTCCGCCCGTCCGTCTGTGTGAACGCAAACTAGTCCTAGTCAGTTTTTGAGATATTTGATTGAAATTTGGAACACGGGTGAGTTTTGATGCTCAATCGATCATTTGTCATAATTGGCCGAATCGGACCACTATAACATATAGCTCCCATACAACCGATTGTTCAGATATACACATTTTGGGGTATAACTTCTCCCTTTTTACAGCTAAGGACACGAAACTTTGGGATATTTGTACATATTGACCCAAAGAAGGTTACCGAAAATTATCAAGATCGGACCACTATAACATATAGCTCCCATACAACCGATTGTTCAGATATGCACATTTTGTCGTATAACTCCTCCATTTAAATAGCCCAGACACCATTTTTTCTAATAAATCGTTCCATAAATAACCCACAAAATTGAAATTATAAATTATACTAAATCAGGCTATGTACAACATATATAGGTAGCTTTTCCTTTCCCCACTCATGAAAGGTATGAAGTCTTCGGTACGGCCGAAGACAACCGCGCTCTTACTTGTTTTATTGTAACTTTGTTATTTTTGATCCGATTTTTAAAATTGATACGTCATTATTTTCGTATTTTGCAGCTCTACACTTCCTTCTAATTCTCATTTGAGCTCTGAAGTCGTTTTCACATAGTTGGGTCAGCTAACTTATTTCTATGTTCATAAATTATCCTCTTTGTTTTGCCAAATGAAAGTGCTTCAAAATTCATTACAATGTTGCCTTTAAAGCGTTTTACTAAATTAATAAACAAAGAAGTTACGTCACTATGAATATTTAATGTAGCTATTATTTAACTAATTTCTTTTAGCCAATTCAGGATATGTAAAGTTGTAAAAGTCCGACCCTAAATTTCAAGCTTATATTGAGAGGATTAAGGGACAAAAAAAATATTTTTTCTGATCCCGCGAAATTCCGCCGAAATGTTTTTTTTCTTGTAACTTTGTTATTTAACATCCGATTTTTAAAATTGATACGTCATCGTATTTCGAAGCTCTATATTTTCTTCTAATGTCCTTTTGCACTCTGAAGTCAAATAATGACGTATCAATTTTAAAAATCGGATGATAAATAACAAAGTTACAAGAAAAAAACAATTTCGGCGGTATTTCGCGGGGTCAAAAAAAAAAATTTTTTTTGTTTCCCTTAACCCTCTCAACCAGGGCCGTGCTCACGAGGGGTTTTGGGGGTTAAACCCCTCCCCCCATGACCAAATCTAAGTTGCAATGATTTTGCAAAAATTTTCAAAACACAGTTTATAAATTTTGCATTGAATCTTGACTCATAATTTTTGACAAAATTAGTACAATAATTCATAAAAGTGCGAATAATATGCCACCATATCAGAAATTCTCTATCAAATACAGAAAAATGTTTACAACCAAAAAAATTTCTTGGGTATAATTTAAGCATCAGAGTATGCAGTTTCAGAAAAGTTAGAGAACATTTAAATTTATGATGTATGGGTCTGGATATCTGTTTCAGCAAATAAGTTTATCTTAGCAAAAAATGTATGCGAATGCAAACCAAAATTAAACCCTCCCCCCCCAAGGCTAATTCCTGCGCACGGCCCTGCTCTCAACATAAGCTTCAAATTTAGGGGCGGACTTTTACAACATTTTTTTTCGACCCTATCTAATGTATGTACATATGCATGCAGTGATGCCGAAATTGGACCTTTCGGACCAAATCTGGTCCCATAAATTTACTTTGGGCTGTTGGGCGGCTAAAATCAATTTTGGTCCGATTTGTAATATAAATATTTTTAGTGGACACAATTTCTCTGACGCTTAACATTTTTTCTTTCCTGTGTAAAGTTCTTTTATTGTTAGTGAAATTCGCATAAATTCGCTTGGAACTCGTCTCGCATGCTAAGTTTAATGAAACGTCAAAATCAGACAATCTGACATTTATTTTGCAAATCAAATGCTGAAATTTGAGATAAATTATGTTTCACTTGAAAAGCGCCAGCGAACATACGGGCTATTCCACGAATAGGTTAGGTTGGAGTGGTTGCCATAGAGTCGCACTTAGGCCAGTGCAGAGGCCCGTTGCGATACCACAAGAAGAAAGCGGGTTACTCCTCCTTTTTGAACCGATTTGAAAGCCTAATGCAGTTCACCAGGGCCCTCACTCTGTAGTTCTATTTGAAAGAGAAATTCGATTCGAAATGACATTTTTATTGTATAGAATATATGGAATATATCTCGAAATCGAACGAATTTTCTTTTGAATTAAACTGCAGAGTGAGGGCGCAGGGCGCAATTAACTTTGCAAATAAAAAAAGGAGAAATCAGCTGACGAGATGAGCCCACTTTATGGGTAAGCCATGGTATGTAATTTGGGAACATGAACTAGTTCGTTCACTCACTTGGATGAACTAGTTCAACGAATGTTATTTTTGAATATAACTTTTTGAAGTAATGCAATTTTTTACAACGCGAAAAACTATATGATGGGTACATTGATCTCATATAATTCATATGTACATATTTTGTTTCTTTTTAGAAATGTGTGAATTGTTAAGAAATAAATTTTGATTTGATTCTTAAGAGTTATTTGCGAATATAATTTTTGAACCAATGTGAGTTTTTATAACGCGATTGATCTCCTATATGAACATATGTCTGTTTACATAGTATATACATACTTACGCATATTAAAATGGATATTACTTAGTATGTACATAGTATGTATTTAAAAATAAAAATGTAATCCCATTTTAAGTTGACTTCTAATTTTTGCCCTTTTTTTGGCGGACTTGGGCGGTAATTTGGTCGGTAAAAATTTTTTTTTCATTGGCAACACTGTATGCTTGCTCATTTGAACGTGCAGGATTTAGTAATAAAGAGACATTGAAACGCGACACAATATGTTGGTGGTTGCGCTAGGAAAATTGTATTATTTTTTTATTAAAGAAAATCATATATAATGCTAATAATCAAATTGAATTGGCAGTCGCTCAAATATTTTCAGAGATTATTAAATTTCATTAATTTTAGTACCTACTCCATTAATTAATCCAATGTGTGTAGGTGCTCCTTAAATTACTCGGGTGTCATACGGAAATCGGAGTATGTGATGCCTGCCTAGGACAACGCCATGTTAAATGGACCATATTTTTTATATGAAATGTGGCAAGTTATGGAGTACACGGTTGGTCAACAGCGAGTACTCTATACACGCGAGCATGGAGTACTCGGATTTTTTGCAGGGATAAGTATGTATGTAACCCACACTTGCATAAATATTGTAGAAGCATGTGGCGAAAATGGCAAAAAGTAGTTTTGTTTCCATACATATGTACATACATTTGTATAATTCAATTAAATACCAACGAATGCGTACAACAAATATTATTGCTGGCAATTAATTAAATATGGCTTTAGCAATTGATAACGAAAAGTAAAAGATAAACTTAAGTCACTAAAGTTTGGTCTGAAACATGACTTGCTTAATGTTATATACATACATGAGTATGTATGTACATACTTATGAATATACAAATAGCTAGGGACATATCGTCGGACTCCTGCCAGAAACACGAATGTGAAAATTTTTTAAGTGCGATGTCTGCTCTTTATCGGGTATATATTGATATAATAGCAATTAATATTTGTATATATGCTTATGTATATACAAGTACATATTATGTATGTATGTTTACACAAGAATTTATACAAATATAAATTGTAATTACATCAATATATACCCGATAAATAGCAGACATCGTGCTTAAAAAAATTTTCACATTCTTGTTTCTGGCAGGAGACCGACGATATGTATTACTTAATGTTTCTGGAGGATGAAAAGTCTACATATGTGGTCTAACAAATTGAGCGGTGTTGCATTAGTTCTAAGAAAAATCTGGAAAGCTTTTATTTTGATATAAATGCATTAGCATTACATGAAATGGTGAGGTGATAGCACAACCCATCTTCGTCCCCTTGTAGGTATGTCCGCGTATCTGTCTATTTGAATGAAACGAACATGTTCGAAAGTTCTTATTCGAAAGTCTGCGTTCATTCCGCCAGTGGCATTAAGCGTTTTCATGAGGCTCAACTTACAACCACAAGAATCTAACCCAGGGACTGCAAATAATCGTTATTTTTTAAATTTTGACTAAAAAAATCATACTGAAGGAGAAATGCTAAACGCAAAAGAAGTACACAGATGTAATCACCGTAACGCAGACTACCTCTAGGTGCATTAACTTTTTTTTCGATTTTTATTAAAAAAAATGATTTTTAATCATTATTTTCTGAGTTTTGTTTTCTGCTCAGAAAATAAAAGTTATTTCTTGAGTTTTATTTTTCCATCAGAAAATAAAAGTTATTTTTTGAGTTTTATTTTTCGATCAGAAAATAAAAGTTATTTTTTGAGTTTTATTTTTCGATCAGAAAATAAAAGTTATTTTCTGAGTTTTATTTTTCCCTCAGAAAATAAAAGTTATTTTTTGAGTTTTATTTTTCGATCGGAAAATAAAAGTTATTTTCTGAGTTTAACTCTTTGCTCAGAGAATAAAAGTTTCTTTAGTTTATTTTTAGCTGCAGCTGTCGATTTTGCCATATTAACACGTAGATAAAGTGTATAAGTAAAAAAAATTAAAAATTTATTTATCTAATTTACTTATTTATATGGCAAAATCTCCTCAGAAAAAAGCTGTGTAATAGGAACATAAAAGGCCATAAGAAGCGAAAAACATATATTTCTAGGAATGTTGAATGGGTTTTACTAAAGCGATTGAAATACTTCTTTTGCAAAAGATTAATTATTGTTGGCGGCGTTTAACATGCAGGCATACAAGTTTACTTTAGGGTGGTATAAACTATGTATTGGGTGGTAGTGACCCCAAATGGCGCACATAGGGTTAATACGATTATATAGTCGAAACCTTCCTTTTAAGCCAACGAATTTGGTGTACTAAACTTAGAGATCGGATTATAAATACCGAAGATATGCAAAATGTGCGTTTGGCGACATCTAGCGGAGTCCAAAAATAAAATAAAAATGTTTTCCAAAGAGACATCATATGGGGAGCAGGGATGCCACTAAGAAAATTTTTTTCCTACCAAAAAACTACCAAAATGGCTTCGAGCCTACCAATTTTTTTTTTTATGTGAGATTTAACCATATTTAACAAATTCATTTATGGTGACTGTGCCAGTAACCGACCACCCTGCAGTAACCGGACACCGCTTAAAATAAAAAAAAACTTTATTTTATTTATTTTATTTTTTGAAAACTTTAGTATTAAATTTAATATTATTTGTACAATTTCAATTAATTTTAGAATGAGTGATAAAAATGTGAAGGAAAAGATGCGAAAGCAGCAGTTTCCAGATAAACAAAAACTTGAGTTGGCGTTAAATGATATCGGACAAGGTTGGATTGGGTATTAGTGGCTGCCACCGCTCGTCCAGTGCGGAGGAAATCAGGATTTATATTTTGTGGAATAACAATTGAGGAATTATGAGGGAAAGCAACTGATCCTGAAGGAAACGTAAGAAGATTTGTCGAGGGAAATAGCGGACATTGTTTCCACTTGGTACAGCAAACACATTTACTACCTAGGTAGGCCTGATGGTCTGTTGTGATACCACATGGAGCTCTTTATTACACACCATGTAGACGAGCAACCTTGTTTGCCTCATATAGCGTAAAATGTCAGATGCCTTTCTGTTTTCAATCTCCTCCAGTTGTGTCTGTGGGGCAAGTGTACTTGAAGCTCAAAGAAAACGTTTCTATTCAGCAGAGTTTTGTGAAAACCCTACTGAGAAGAAACGTTTTCTCAATAGTGTTGTGGCAAAGTGACCAAATGTACCAAATCCGTGATGTTAGTTGAACGAAGGTAAAAACCTACCAAAATTCAAATCTTCCTACCAACCTACCAAAAGAAATAAAACCTACCAGTTTTGGTAGGAAAAGCCCAAAAGTGGCATCCCTGATGGGGAGGCGTACGGCGAACTTTATTTTTTGCTCCCTATTAGGCGAGACGGCCTAATGTATATACATACATATAACACGCAAATATTAAAAGACCAACTTTCCTTGCTGTGAACTCGCTTTATCTTACATACATATATAAATATGTATATCGACATGGTCAACTTCGTGCGACATAGGTACTACGTTCATAAAATTTTCTCAAACAACTTAATTCATTTCAACGCCATTCATTCCATAATTTCATTTAATTAGTTCACTTAAGCGAATGACAAAAAAACAACACACACACAAAAATGCCCAACATCGAAGTTTAGTTTTGAAGAACAACTTTTTGATTTTTGTGTGAATAACAGGAATTTAAGAAGAAATTCGCACATTAAGCATAACTTCACTTAGCGTTGTTGGAGTATTTACTTAACTAAGCCAAAGCTACTAGATTGGACTGGTGCGCACTACTCATTTAATCATCAAAAAGTTGGTACATTAACTCTCACAACTTGGATTGTATTATTGAATCAAAAACAAGTAAGAGCGCGGCTGTCTTCGGCCGTACCGATGACTTCATACATTTCATGAGTGGGGAAATGAAAAGCTACCTATGTATGTTGTACATAGCCTGATTTAGTATAATTTTTAATTTCAATTTTGTAGGTTATTTATGGAGCGATTTATTAGAAAAAATGGTGTCTGGGTCTGATCTTGACAATTTTCGGTAACCTTCTTAGGGTCAATATGGGTACAAATACCCCAAAGTTTCGTGTCCTTAGCTGTAAAAAGGGAGAAGTTATACCCCAAAATGTGTATATCTGAACAATCGGTTGTATGGGAGCTATATGTTATAGTGGTCTGATCTTGACAATTTTCGGTAACCTTGTTTAAGCCAACACGTGTACAAATATTTCAAAATTTCATGTCCTTAGCTGTTTAAATGGGGAAGTTATACACCAAAATGTGTATATCTGAACAATCGGTTGTATGGCAGCTATATGTTATAGTGGTCCGATCTTGATAATTTTCGGTAACCTTCTTTGGGTCAATATGGGTACAAATACCCCAAAGTTATCTGTCCTTAACTGTAAAAAGGGAGAAGTTATACCCCAAAATGTGTATATCTGAACAATCGGTTGTATGGCAGCTATATGTTATAGTGGTCCGATCTTGACAATTTTCGGTAACCTTGTTTAGGCCAAGATGTGTAAAAATACTTCAAAATTTCATGTCCTTAGCTGTTTAAATGGGGAAGTTATACACCAAAATGTGTATATCTGAACAATCGGTTGTATGGCAGCTATATGTTATAGTGGTCCGATCTTGATAATTTTCGGTAACCTTCTTTGGGTTAATATGGGTACAAATACTCCAAAGTTTCGTGTCCTTAGCTGTAAAAAGGGCGAAGTTATACCCCAAAATATGTATATCTGAACAATCGGTTGTATGGGAGCTATATGTTATAGTGGTCCGATTCGGCCAATTCCGACAAATGATCGATTGAGCACCAAAAGTCACCCGTGTTCCAAATTTCAATCAAATATCTCAAAAACTGAGGGACTAGTTTGCGTTCACACAGACGGACGGACGGACGGACTGACGGACAGACGGACATGGCTTAAACGACTCAGCTCATGATTCTGATTATATCGGTATATATATTGATGGGTCTGTCACGCCTCCTTCTAGTACTTTCAAGATTTTATTTTCGGCACAAAGTTATAATACCATTTCATTCTCATGAAAGGTATAAAAAAAATAAAAATAAAAATCCAACTTCAGCCATCAACTGAAGCAAATTAAGTGAATTTAATATTAAATAAGATTAAAGTTGAATTTGGTTGAAAACAGCAGGATGCTAAAAGAAGTTGGTTGAGTATCTATTACAGTACAGCAAAACATTACGCTCTATACTTTAAGTGATTCTGTTGTACCAGACTTAATGCGCAGTTACGTAAACATCATCCATCACATTCAGAGTTGTGCATTAACGTACATACATACATATATGTTTGTACGTATGTATTATAGCGTACTTATCTCTGAGAAGTTTTAGGCCGAGTTTCTACTCAAATTTGTCCTAAGTATATTTTACCGACAAGAAGTCCATCGGTTGGACCTTGTTTCTTTAAAAATTGATGCAGAGCGATGTATCGTGGTATTTTACAAAAAATCCCGGTTACATTCTAGGTGAAGAATTTTCTTTAACCTAACCTTATCTGCAAAAAAAAAGCGACTAGTCCGGGACACTCGCAAGGGAGCATACGACTAATACAACTTGTGGTGTCTTAATATGGAGTGAAGTGTTCGCTTTTGTTTGAACATATCCTATTAGGAGGCTAATTGTACCCTTTTGTACTTGAACGAGTACGAAGGTAGACTACTCCACTTTGATGCCAATCGGATATAGAATGGAAGTTATACCGTTTTACACCTGAACAAAAGCATATTTCGAAGTTTGTTTATAACCTTTAGATCACAATTGTCAGCATTTTTTCTACATTTTCACCTTTCCGGGTACAATTGAGGAGTAATTGTAGCCAATTTTACCCGAAAGAGATGAATCTGGGAGAAATCTCTTTCGAGAATAATGGCACCGTTTTCTAGAGGGTGGTATTTGTTGGGTATGTATGTATGTGTATATGAAATTTGTTAGAGCTTATTGTAAAGCTCTCGAAAAGCAAATAGCGTCTTGAAGATTAAGGAAAATTATCGCGCACGATAGCCAAAATGCAAATTTCATATAAAAATGTATGGGCATAATTAAAATCAAAATGCAAATCATTACGTAATCCTTGCACCTCTGAGGAATTCTCTATCCACGTAAAGATGCATACATATATGTATGTACATACCCTGCAGGCAAAACAACTAGTTGCATACTACAATTTTACCAGTTTGAAAATGTCGGCATCTAGTTGCCCAACTATCCATTTTACTTGAAAGCAACTGGTAGTTTTAACGTCGCGATGGCCTACGAGATGGCAATTGTCTTCCCTTGCATAAGCTTCATACTAGAAAAATTCCACTCAGTTTCATACCAGTAGACAACACATCAGCTTCATACTAGAAAAATACCAGTTAAGGGTATACTAGAAGAATACCAGTCAGAATAATACTAGAAAAATGCCAGTTCATCTAGGTGAAAAAATAGCATTTTAGTTCATTTATTAAAGCATAATACATAATAAAGCTTACTTTAATTAGCTTAGTATTTTTAAAGTTACATTTAGTACATATTACATACAGTACACGCAAAGATGTATAGTAAGGTAGAATAATGGCTTCGTGTTACTGCGGTAGTTGGATAATAAAATCTCCGGTTTGGATGAAACCAAATCAATTAACTAAACTCTCTTAAACTCTTCTTGCCACCTGCTGCAAATATATATGTATGTATGTAATTGTTCTTGTATACCCTTGCACAAAAATAAATGAAAAGCCTTAAAAATATTTCTTTTGTGAGAAATGGTTGTTTCTTTTTGGAAAATTGGTAATAACTATTCTGAATGATAGCGTAAATTTACTTCAAAGTCGCCAATAAAGCTTAGTTTATGATAGAATTGCACAAACTGCTATATTCAGTTAATAAATAAATTGGTATATTACTAGTAGAATACCAACTAGTATGATTTTGTCTTTTTAAAAGCGGTTGATCAACTAGGAGATAGCTGCTAACTAGTATAATTTTGTCCGATTCATACCAGTTGATCAAGTAGTAGAAAACCAACTAGTTGAATTTTTTCCTTTACATACCAGTTGATCAACTAGTTTATTTTCACACTAGTTTAAATTTGCCTGCAGGGTATGTATAGTATACTCCTGCATACATATAGACATACATACATAGTACATATCGCACACTAAATCAAAAAGCGTCACAACTCAAAATTTTTCGAAATCGGGTTTCTTCCATAAATTGGTACACAGAATATATCTCTAGCGGCTGCCAAAAAATCTCTTCCATCAGAGTCTTTTTTAACTGAGAAATAACTATTATACGTAGCCTTTTCCCATATCATTGCCTATAAAAATTAAAAAGTTTTTTGCCTCTCCTGAAAATTTTTGAATTTTGAGTTGTAACGCTTTTTGATTTAGTGTGCGATATGTACATATTATAAATACATAAACTACTTTTTAGCTTCATCACGGCTATTTGCCTTTTTGGCAGCACCCATTTACTTCAATTATCTGCACGAATATTTGTATTATTTATTGCACGTTAAATAATTCAGTATGTATTATGTGATGGAATATATAATTTACACTTAAAGGCGATGATTTAATAAATTTCTTATCGCCGAAAATTTGCATGTTATAATTTTTGCACTTATTTAATGATGACTGATAGATATCGATAGTGAATTGTGTCAGGGTGGACTTTAATATTTTTACAAGCGCGATATTCATTTATTTTGTCACAAATTTACATAGGTTTATTTCAAAAGGTGAATTAATGAAAGCACAATTAAATATTTACCCACTCTAAGGGCCGGGTTCACCATCTCCGGTTAAGCACTTAACCAGAGATTTTTGCCCGGTTAAGCAAGCCATACGATTGACGTCAAACTAACCAGCGATTAAATTAACCGGAGATGGTGAAACCGGCCCTAAGTGCTTAACTGGAGGATTTCTCAGGGATGCCACTAAGAAAATGTTTTTCCTACCAAAAACCTACCAAAATGGCTTCGAGCCTACCAATTTTTTTTTTTAATGCGAGATTTAACCATATTCAACAAATTCATTTAAGGTAACTGTGCCAGTAACCGACCACCCTGCAGTAATGGCCTGGTTATGCTTACAATGCTGCTTACCAATCAAAATCGGAAATATTTCGTGATTGGTGAGAGTGGAGAGTGGTTATGCTTACATTGATGATTGGAGCGCACATACACAACATAACACATTATTACCCCGAAACCTCGCCTGCTGGCTGCCTGTTTCTTCACACAGCAAATTTGTTGGATGTGAGAGTCCGAAAATTCTCTCACCGTCGGAGTGCACAACAACAATTACACGGTGCTCGACCAGCAGCATTGGTACCATAACCACGCCGTAAGCGGATACCTTTGTTTTTTTACCGCTTAAAATAAAAAAAAATGTTTATTTTTTTTGTTTGATTTTGAAAACTAGTATTTAATTTAATATTATTTGTACAAATTTCAATAAATTTTAGAATGAGTGATAAAAATGTGAAGGATAAGAGAAGGAAGCAGCAGTTTCCAGATAAACAAAAACTTTAGTTGGTGTTAAATGATATTCGGGCAAGGTTGGATTGGGTATTAGTGGCTGCCACCGCTCGTCCAGTGCGGAGCAAATCAGGATTTACATTTTGTGGAATAACAATTGAGGAATAATGAGAGCAAGCAACTGATCAGGAAGGAAACGTAAGGAGATTTGTCGACGGAAATAGCGGACATTGTTTCCACTTGGTATCGCCAGCACATTTACTACCTAGGTAGGCCTGATGGTCTGTTGTGATACCACATGGAGCTCTTTAATACACACCATGTAGACGAACAACCTTGTTTGCTTCATATAGCGTAAAATGTTAGATGCCTTTCTGTTTTCAATCTCCTCCAGTTGTGTCTGTGGGGGCAAGTGTACATGAAGCTCAAAGAAAACGTTTCTATTTAGCAGAGTTTTGTGACAAAACTCTACCGAGAAGACACGTTTTCTCAACAGTGTTGTGGCAAAGTGACCAAATGTACCAAATCGGTGATGTTAGTTGAACCAAGGCAAAAACCTACCAAAATTCAAATCGTCCTACCAACCTACCAAAAGGAATAGAACCTACCAGTTTTGGTAGGAAAATCCCAAAAGTGGCATCCCTGGGATTTCTCCCGGTAATTGAGTTGTGTAATTGAGTTGTTCGTTGTTTCTTCGAAATAAAATTGACTGACCAACGTAGGTAAGTGTGCTTTAGGGCGAGGCCACGCAATAAGCGGCAAAGCGGCGAGTTTGAGCGGCAAGCGGCTTATTACTGAGCGTCATTTCTGAGCGGTTAGTGCGGTTAGTTGTTAAAATGGTTATATTTTTATTTTTAAAATTTGGTAATCTTTTTTGTCACAATAGCGATCGGCCTTGTACAGATGAAATTATAAGCTCCACATTCACTTTTGCCATATTTACACATACTTACTTCGCCGCTCAGAAATCAACTAAAAATTAGAACAAGTTCTATTTGTGAGCGGCGCCGCTTAGCCGCTCAGAAATGCCGCTCATGGCCACTTTACTTCAATAGTATTCCATGTTTTAATTTTTTTGCCCCTCACCGCTTTGACATAAAATACTCTTGGACAGTGTAATTATGTGAACTGATTTTATTTATTTTACTTTATTTTTAAAAGCATTGAAGCAAAAAATTGTAAATCTGAAAATTGCGAATAAGTATCTAGTACGAGTATCGTCCATATTGATTCACAATCTAGCGGCGAATGTTTTCAATTCTTCGTGTATTGACGGTGGTGCGAACACAGGCTTGCCATCGTTGTCTAAATATTGTTCATATTTTATAATATTTACACAATCCATTTTTAAACGCTCACATAACTTTGCTGAATAGTAACTAGAGCAGTCTAATGTGAGTAGCGGATAATTAAGGCTTCGACCAAATTGTATCAATGCCTTCATTAGTCTTAAACCAATCGAACGACCACGCATTCTTGCGTCCACGCCTATCACATGGACATGCAGTGCTTTCGCAACATTGTATCGCTCAAAAACGTTGCTGTCACGTTCTGCATGTGCCAAAATGCCAAGAATTTTACCCCATTTAGTGTGCTTCAAACGTGCCGCTTCCTCGAACAAATGCTCAGCCTCGTTACTGCTCTTTGGCCCTGACAACAAAACGCCAATTATGCGCTCTTGTTCCGAGTTGTTGGTTTCATCATTTTCGACGATCTTCTGCACCGCCATTAGTGAAGTGCCATTTCCGATCTGTGACATATTGAATTTCTCATCTTCAGGATCTTGTTGCTTTGGTGTATTTCCTATGGTCAATGGTTCTTCGTGATAATAGTGTTGACGAAGAAAGTTTAGAATTGCATCGTGTTCGTTCAATTGGATTGTACGAATTTCTATGTTGTCATGTGAGGGTGATGTTTTTATTGGCTTGGGTGTTAGTGGTGTCTCTTCACCGCCAATCATTCTCAACTGATTGTTTAGTCTTCTCTAAAAATAAATAATAAGAAACAAGTACATATCATATATATTATTTCTAATTGGTGTTTTATAAATATCCCTTTTTCTGCTCACATAATTTACCAAAATTAATAAGTTAGGCATCGTTTTAAAGGTATTAATTAGCTATGCATGCGAAACGGTGTTTTATTGGGCGTGTCACTTTTTTAAATAGTATTTTGCAAAAAATAAAATGTTTAAATTTAAACTAAAAGATTTGCGCCTAAAACTACGCCTTCAGAATTATTTTATTCTAACAAGAGTGCAGAGTTAAATACATATTTCAAATGTAGATGTCGCTCCAGTTGAAAAGTCGTGTATATTGTAAAACACTTTTATAAGCTTTAGCTGTATGTTTGTATGTAAACATCACATTTAGGTGATTCACAAAGTGTCATAAAGTCATATGTCATATTAAAATATTGTACGGAAATAGTTATAAAAGACTTTTTCGAAGCCCTGTGAAGAAGTAAACAAAAACAGCTGATCAAATACGACGACCCAAAAACATATCGTGCAGAGTTGTATTTATTTAGTACACATATAGCCTAGATTGCAACAACAAAATATTATGACTTATGACGATATGACGCAATATGACAGGTTGTAAATCCCCTAATTATTTTTGGCGAACACGTGTGTATTCATACTTACGCTGAATGGGGGTTTTTCAGCATGGGATGTGCTTATTTATACACACCTGCACGTAGTACAATATATGTATATGTATTTATACTTTTGATCAAATAACGGTTGTACGTAATACCATAAAATAATTGAGATAGATATGGACTTACATAAATCAAAGCGATCAGGATGAAAAAAAATTGATTGAACGGCCGGCCGTACATAATCTAACTGGCGCAAAAATAGAAATATTTTAATGAAATTTGGTACACAGATTCTAATGGGAACAGAGAAGGTTGCGGTTGAAAATAAGGCATATGTCGCACCCTAAATCATAAAGGGGCA
This sequence comes from Urophora cardui, assembly GCA_960531455.1. Lineage (NCBI taxonomy): Eukaryota > Metazoa > Arthropoda > Insecta > Diptera > Tephritidae > Urophora > Urophora cardui. Next base: position 48,852,158 of record OY482673.1, read on the forward strand.
CAACTCAAAATTTTTCGAAATCGAGTTTTTTTCATAAACGGGTATACGGAACATATCTCTGGAGATTGCCAAAAAAAACTTTTGAATAATTATCTCTTTCGACCGAAAAATAACCATTATACCTGGCCCATTGCCATACGATTGCTTGTAATGAAAAAAGTTTTTTGGCTCTCCTGAAAATTTTTGAATTTTGAGTTGTGCCCCTTTATGATTTAGGGTGCGATGTATGTATTTCGAAAAACACGTAAAACATGATAATTAAGTCACTAATAAAGCCCGACTGATGGAATTTCATCCATGCAATGACCTTATGCCGTTATGAGGAAATATGCTGAAATTTAAAAAAATGGGCCAAGAGGGTCAAATTTTGAAAGAATTGTAGCAGATAAATCTATTAAGCTTCGGCCACTGATTTGCTTGCCAAGGCAAACGTGTGGAAAAAAAAGTTACCCAAGTCGGCAGGGTCCGTACATATATGCACATACCTATATACATAGGTATAATAAAAACATTTTATGCGTTATCTTTGTCAAACATATACGTAATTCATTGAAAGTTCCATAAGTTCCACCAAACCAAATAAATAATAAGTTTTTTAAAATGGGCGTGACAGCACAAACCATACCAACTGGCGTCACGTATGTTTTGTTATTTTTTGCGCAAAGATGCGCACGGGTCCGGCTAGTCTACATTATTTATTTTTTAATTAGTAATCTGATACACAAAATATACTTACAGACTACTTAATGATAGATTAGATATTAAAAAATTATTATACATTAGGGTGGTCCTTAAAATTTGCACAGCGGTCACATATGGTAACATGAGCGAACGGCGTACTCGGAACTTTTGCAGAGCCATGGATTATGGAGTAGTGATAGTAAATACATTCATACATATCTAAGTAGGTATGTAGGTATATAGAAGTGTTCAATAACTGTGGACACAGGCGACGCATTCGAATTTTGTTAGTTATCCGAAAGGACACAAAATGCGATGATACGGCAGTATGAATGGTACTTTAAAAGCTATGAACTGCCAACAACGTGCAAAGAGACTGCATGCTGCTGCTCATTGCCAACATTGCAAACTTTTCCAGCTGTGCGCAGTGATGCTGAAGAACAAGGAAGAGCAAAGCAATGGCGTCAATATGAAATGCAAGTAGTTGTATGTAGCTTAACAGTAAGTCAGTAAGCGAACTTTTGCTTCTGCTAAAGATTTATAGCTACTTTGCCATTTAAATAAATACATATGTATCTACATACATATGTACATACATACATATGTATGTAAATAACTTCGCACCATGAAAAAGTTTCCCACAAAAAATGCATTCGCCATTCGGAGCCGACCTAAAACTCTAGGTCCACCCAATTAATAGGAAAAAAATTAGGAGAAATATAATAATAAAAATAGTTGTTGAATGTTTTTCCACTTACCCCAACAATTAGAAATTGAATTAAAATAAAAATTTCGTGCTAAGCACTAAAAACTCTTTCAAGTAAAATTGTTAACGTTGTTTGGTATATACATAAAAATAAATACCAACAACAATGTTCATTGCGAACTGCCTACAACAAAAAATTCAACACGTTTGTGGAGAATATATGCAAAAGCATATACACACTAACGTTAATGTTGAAAATGAAAAAGGCAAAAGTGGGGAAAATCCAACAGCTTGCACAGAGTCTCAATGGCCGAGTGTGTTTATGCGTTGGGTCATTGCGGCTGAAGATGGAATGGACGGGGTTCAATCCCCGGTGCATCCACTTCCGAAAAGAGTGCTGATGATCGAAAATAGTTTTTCGTGAAATAGCTATACACTCAACCTTCGCTGTAAATAGTTGTTGAATTTTTTTCCACTTACCCCAACAATTAAAAATTGAATTAAAATAAAAATTTCGTGCTAAGCACTAAAAACTCTTTCAAGTAAAACTAGTTAAATTTACATATGTATATCCGCACCATTGTATTATATACATACACACATACATATGTACCTATGTATGTATAATATAGACTGTTTTGAAGGAAAAATGCATGTTTTTAAGGAAAAGAGATATGGTTCCAAATAGAAAAATTAAAGTTATTAACTATATATTCTAAATTTTCATATATATTTCTGCATATTTTGCATGTTGCACGTTGGCTTTGTTCAAACTCAGTTTGAAGCGCAACCTGCTTTTGTAGTACAAGCAAAGCGTTCATAAACTTAAATTTTGCATGAAGCGTCGCTCATCACAATCATCAAAAAAATAATTACAGCCGCTGTTGCGTTTCATGCTGCATTTCTGAACATACCCATAACTTGCATATTTGCATACTTGCGTAATAATTGCGGTTTTACAGTTTTAATCCGCAAGTCACAGTCTCTCGGAGTTCCCCTAACGCCTTGAATGGCCTGATCTAGGCGGTGAGACCGAAGAAAATCGCCAATTTGATTTTAAGGACCACCCTATTTTGTATGTATGTACGACAAACACACCACACAGTGGGCGATTTGCCTTTGCAAGCGGCGAAAAACTAATAAATCCCATAATAAAAACATCAAGGAATTAATTTTTTTTTTTATTTATTTTTGTTTTTTCTTTTGTATTTGTTTTTTTTTTTTTGTTTTATTAACCAAATTTTGTCATATAAAAATTTCTTACAAAAAACAAAAAAAAAATATATTTGAATGAGAACGGATAATTATTCGGAACTATTCCATTTTTCGTTATCCTCCCAAATACATACATAGTTCCCCATAACGAGCAAATCCTTTCCGGGTACTTCTTTGTCGTGCCATACTAAATAAAGTTGGCATTTTGCTGCTGACATGCCTAACTAAAAGTGCAATAAAATGAAGGACAACGGGTAGCAGCGGCTGAAATTAGTCATTTTGGACTCACTTCTATAAAATGTTATACTCGTCATGAAATTCATAAAGTTCTATTCCAAGAAAGACAGGTGTACGCTACCAAGGGTACGTTGTTAATGCACTCAACTTCAACTACGTTTATTAAGCAACAAATATATGTAGATATAAGCAGATCACCGAAGCATGTTTTATACATAATAGGTACATACCTTGATGTTAATAAAATAAAAACTACACTTCTATTTAAATATATGTATGTATTCAAATTGTCTTTTTTACAGCGAAAGTAAATTACGTGCTTATTGCAGGGCAAATATCGTAAAACACATGGCTAAAAATATGTATGCTGTGTTTGGCAGCGAACAGCTGCTCGTATGTACATACATATGTATTTAGGAATGGTTATTAAAAATCGATTATAATATAACACTGCTCTACAGCCAAAAAATACTCTGAACGCAACCATCCTTTCTATATGTAAAATCGGTCGCTGAATCCGAAAATCGGGTTCATTTTTAATTCTATGGGAAGGTTTTTGAGATATCGGCAATTTACCGTTATTTGGCCAATGTGTCCACTTAATCCTGTATATCTCTTTAACACAGTGAGTTATATTCCTTAGGGTGACACCAAACGAAATAAAATTAAATTTCCTTTTCACGGCTCCTATAACATTTTTCTCTAACTCTTATAGTTTCTGAAATATTGACGATTAAATTTAAATTTTTTCGATTTTTTACGATTTTTTGAAGAAAAAATTGACTTTGTCAGACAATATCTTTAAAACCAATGTCTTCACCTTCGGTTTTAATCTTTTACGTGAAGCTCCATTCCATTAGCAAAAAAATAAGCTATCAACGAAGAAAATCCATGGTAAAATGGAAAAGTTATAGGCGATCAAGTAAATACAGCCAGGTCGCGCAATGCCTCTGCACGCGTACATTCTATGCATATTGTACCAATACCTACACATCTGCAGTAGCAGCACATTGACAGCGCGGTAGATACAAGCCCATTTACGGGTATAACATGCATAAAATATACCCGTGTAGAGGCATTGTGCGACTTGGCTGTATTTACTTGATCGCCTATAACTTTTCCATTTTACCATGGATTTTCTTCGTTGATAGCTTATTTTTTTGCTAATGGAATGGAGCTTCACGTAAAAGATTAAAACCGAAGGTGAAGACATTGGTTTTAAAGATATTGTCTGACAAAGTCAATTTTTTCTTCAAAAAATCGTAAAAAATCGAAAAAATTTAAATTTAATCGTCAATATTTCAGAAACTATAAGAGTTAGAGAAAAATGTTATAGGAGCCGTGAAAAGGAAATTTAATTTTCTTTCGTATGGTGTCACCCCAAAGAAGATAACTCACTGTATTAAAGAGCTATACTGGATTAAGTGTACCCATTGGCCAAATAACGGTAAATTGCCGATATCTCAAAAACCTTCCCATAGAATTAAAAATGAACCCGATTTTCGGAATCAGCGACCGATTTTACATATAGATAGGATAGTCACGTCCAAAGTACAGACAAAAAATTTCATTTTGTGATCCAGTGTAATTAAAGTATATATCTGTAATCGATAGAAAACAAAATAAATTTCGCTTTATCCAACTTAAAATTTGAGTTTTGCGCCACAAGCAAGGCAGATATATAAAGGTAGGCCCGGTGGCGAATTCAGTAACTACTTTTTTTTATATACAAAGCAAGGCAGATCTAGCAAGGTAGGCCCGGTGGCGAATTCAGAAATTTCCCATGTATTTTGTTATTGTAATTGGTAGAGTGTAATGTCAAAATGATATTTCGCCGTGGTTAAAATCTGAATTCGCTTGGGGCTCGTCCATTCCTATTGGCCATGATGTGAATTCGCTTGGATTTTGACTTTACACTCTACCTTAGAAGTTGGCAGCGATTCAAGGCAGCGGCAGCGAATTTAGAATTTGGGCTAAACGGAGCGGTGCTGCCAGCTGCCTCTACTGTATTATGTGCCGCTTCATTGCAAACCGTAGTTTCTAAAAATCAGCTGATTTCGAAGAACGATCGCTGCTACTGCCACATCGCTATTGTAATTCCGGGTTGAGTTCCCGTGGCATTGATCCAGATCCGGATACAAATTTTGCAAGCAAATGCGACAACAATTTTGTGATCCTGGTAGTTATCTGGATCAAAACAACCTATTACAATCTATACGGATCCGAAATTGATACAGATAAACGCCAGGATCACAGAATTCTTGTTGCATTTGCATGCAAACTTCTTATCCGGATCTGGATCACTGCCACGGGAACTCGCCTTCAATAATTACATACATATATGTATATTTATTGTAGATATGTATGAAAAATCTAGTGAAATCCTTTACTAAATGAGCAATGCTTATACATATATACATATATATTTGAAATGGAATGAATGTAAAGAATACGTGTGTATATATAAAAATATATGATATGAAATGGAAACAAATTCTTTAAAACTTTTAACCAAGGGAATTTTTGGTACGCCAAATATCCACATCCGTCTGCAAACATTTACGAAAATCATAATCACATAAGCCAAGGCTATAGAGGGGATTTGTAGCCTTAAAATAATGTAATCCACGACCAATTTTTATGATATAACCATTGCTGAGGCTGTAAATAAGATTTAGATATGTGAGTGCGCATGTAAATATACATATATGTATGTAAATTTTAATTTAGGCCAAAGCGATTTTTATTTTACTTTTGTTAACTAATTTTTTTTTACTTACACTATTTTGCGATCGTGCAAAGTGTCTTCGAATTTTGTGTTAAAAGTTATATTACGTTTCGCCAAGTCTGTCTTAATCTGCTCCAGCACAGTTTGCTGATTGTCCGGCCCTTTGTTAATACTTTTAGTGACCAATCGCACATATTTCAGGTTTTTGCAGTTCTTCACAAGTAGCTCCAGAAAAGCTATGAGATTATGGAACTAGAAAGAAACGTATGCAGAACTGGAGCTCCAGTGAATCCAAATATGCGTTAAGTATATGAACTCACTTGATATTTTTCGTAGAGGTATGGTTCCTCAATTAGAACCTCCTTTACTTCAATAGATAGATATTTTGCGAAGAGCGTTTGATAACTGTGGCCTACCGAGTTTTCGTTAATAGGAATATTTGTTACCAGCTCCCCACGTATTACATGCTTTTGCACACGTTCTTTTATTTGCTCGGCGCGGTCAATATATTCTTTGATTCTCTCGTAAAAAACTTTTTTCTTCGCCACATCACTTTCATCTGTCAAAAAACACAAATAAATTGGAAATGTAAAAACTAAGTAGCTCATCCACAAATTGAAGGTTATTGTTGTAGTATCTATAATGGCAAATACACTTCCTAGAGTCCAGCCAAATAAAATCAATCTCTTGTCTGCTTACCCGCCACCACATTCATTAGTATTTGTATGCCATCTTGGTAGAGATTTTGTGCCTCCAATATTCGCCCCGCCTGGTCACATTGCACAGCACGTATTAGAATATCCTTAGCATTCATTCTGCCCAGACACATATATATTTTTTTATTTACTTTGTTTTGGGCAAACACGATTGCGTATATGTTTAGTACACAATATTTTTTTTAATACAATGCTGTGCCTTTGATTTTTTTTTACTAATTTTTTATCACACACAAGCGCACGGACTCTGAATTTAAGTAACATAAATTAATTTAAGTAACTAACACTAACAAAATTTTGCAAAACAAAAAGAAAATAAACCTTTATAAAACGCTTTTATAACCAAACAATAATTTTTGGGACAAATTTCGTAAACAAAAACTTTTCTCCAAAAGAGCCAGCTGTCAAAGTTGAAATCACTGTAGAAGGGAACAGTGGAACAGATGATTTGGTCAGCGTTGCCACTTAAAAAAATTTAAATTTAACAAATAACAAAATAAAAGTAACCAAAACTAGTAAGAAGTACCCAAAATAAATTAAAAATATAGGCATATGCCCATTAACGTTAGAGCGCTTTCACATTACTCGGTGCGGTATCGGATGGACATTTTTGGTTTTTACCGAAAGTATACCGAAACCTTACCGACCACATGTATTTCAATTGGCACTTTCACATTAGTGTTGCATACATGAAATCGGAGCGGATTAATTTCGGTATACCGCAACGCGGTAAGTCCGGTCAGTAAAATTTGAGGAATTACTGCAGACATTTTTGCGGCGTAATAAAAGAAGAAGAACAAAGTCAGTAAAGAACTCGTTTCGGCTATAAATGTAGCAAGTTATAATGTCTTCGTCTTCGCTAGAAGACATTACTGTTATTATTGAGTGATTTGTTGAAGTTAAAAATTTTGTTTTGCAAATTTCGATGTTTGTTTTCCTATTTTCTGCCGATTACGCACCGAAAGTATTCCCACAAGTGTGAAAAACACAGCAACGCGGAATCGTTTCGGTAAGCTGAAAATACCGAGCAAAAAATGTCGATCCGATGTCGTACCGAGTAATGTGAAAAGGCCCTTAGGGCTACTTATTTGAAAGCAAAACAATATATACTGTTATCAAAAACTAAAATATATCAATTGCTTAACATCCTTAAGCCTTAGGGCCGTTTACTCAACCTCTGAAAAATTAAAAGCGTATTCCTAAAAATTTAATGTAACTATGGTGTACTGAATATAAGGACCTTGAAAGTAAACAAAATTGGCCGAAAGTGAACACGTAACCAAACGAAAAAATTGTAACCAATTTCGGTAAAAATTAACCAAAGTGGCAATGCAGGATTTGTGTGTGTCACAGGGCCTCGGAGAAAAAGTTTTTTTTTTAATCAGATAATCAGACTTTAATCATGATCCAATACCTGAAGTGAGTTTCTGTAACAAAATCGCGAAAATTGTCAATCAAAATGACGTCACATTAATACGTTCCACACTTTGTCACCACCTAAAAAGCAAGTGAGAATCTATCGATTGACGTCATTATGACGTCACTCGGTCGAAACTATTGATAAAGTTTAGTTACAGAAACTCAGTGCAGGTCGGTCCATGGTACATACACACAAACATGCCGTGAGCTGAATGTCAAACGGAATGTCAAAACTGAAAGGAGAACGAAATAATTTGACATTCAGCTCACGAGCGAATGATGGAGAAACTCAGAGAACGAAGAATTTGACCAATAATAAACACGAATGTATGTCTAGAATATGCAGAAGCAGAAAAATTGGGTAGCTATTGAAGAAAAAGAAGAAGTCAGCTTATCTGAAGAGCCGACCTGTATTGGTGGATCCTGACTTTAATTTTTTCAGCCCTATCATGAACTTCCAGCAATGCAAAGCAACTAGGGGTGAGTAATGACACGATTTTTTTGGAGTTGACACATAAGCACTGACTCACTAAAAAGAGTCGACTCACTGAGTTGGCACGATTGTGCTACAACACGTTTGTGTTACACACGATTGTGCTACAGCACGTATTACTTTCGTGCTATTGTCAACCAAAAAGTGTTACTGTGTGCTATCAGAGACTGTGTCAGTGAAAGAGTCGCTCCGATGATGAATTGATATTTGTACGAGAATGGCATATAAATAAATAATAGAATTGAAGTGATAGGTGTGGGTGGGCAAATATATGGAAAATTAATTAGTTAATTAATTAATGTCGTTTTTGTTGTTGATTATTGATTTAGACCTATGTAGCTCTGAGATAAGTATAGGGTATTTAGGGATTTTTGAGATGTTCATGAAGTACACATATTGTGCTATCTGATGGATAAATAAAATATACATATGTATGCCAATATAAACTTAGTTGATAAGATCAATTACAAATTTCAAATGAATGTATCTTTTTATATATGCACGATATACGATAATGGGTTAAAGTCCAAAAGTTGGGAAAAATCATCTAGCTTCTGAATATCATAACCAAATTTACCAAAATTAAGGGGAACAACCGAAAAAAACCCAAAATATGTGTCCATACAGAAACGGGTTAGTGTCCGAAAGTTAGTACAATTCATGCAGAATACACCTATATACACCAAATTTGCTTAAATCACCTGGAAAAATGAAAAAATGCACAAATAGGTGACCACCCCAATACCAAAAACCACCAAAATACACCAAGTGCCATATAAAGTAAGCATGCTCAAGATGACACTTAAATAAGAGGCGAAATCGAACGTGCGGAGTCGAGTGTGCTAATGAGTTAACATGCTATAAACGTGCCAGCGGAGTCAAGTGTGCTACTGAGTTAACGTGCTATAAACGTGCCAACGGAGTCAAGTGTGCTACTGAGTTATAATTTTATCGTGAGGTGAGATTGAGCGTGCAGCTCACTGATGGGAGTTGACACGGAGTCATGACTCAGTGCTGAGTTACCCAAGCCTAAAAGCAACGCAACAACAATTTTTCATTGTTTGCTTCGGAATTTTTGGCAACATTTTGTTCACATGAAGTTCATGATAGCGCTGATTATTTTTAAACTCAAGATTTTGACGTTTGCTACTAGCAAAAAATAAAGGGACGCGAAACTTGCCTGTAGAACCTTGATGAATTCTTGCCGTTGACTTGCATATAATATTTGTATGCACATATCTACAAATATGTTCGTATAGAGCTAAGTAGCTAGTGATTTTTAGCTGCAGGTCCAGGTCCGAACCTGCCAATGATTTGGGATCCCGTTCCAGATCCGGTCCGGTAGAAATTTCTACCTTAAGGTTTAGCTGCTTTGCTCGTGGCACGCTTTGTTCCGAATCCCTGTTTTGCATTTGTTGCTTAGTGCTGCCAGATTAAAGGTTTCATTGTCCGTGTCCAAACACAGCAACTCTGCTGCGAAATTATCCAACGATTCTCTTTTGTGCCGCTGTTCTGTCTTCCATTTGTCCAAACACATCAACTCGTCGCTGGCCAACTTTTGTTCATTATGTTTTGTTCTGGCATTCTTCGAACGCTCTGATTGGTCACTGGCGATAAGAATTGCTGCACAAAGCGTGTTGTCCGAGCACCGACGACTTGGTGCCCCCCTCCTTTCCTCGTCGCCTTCTCACCCACAAACGATCAAAAGCAGCGGGTTGCTCAACTTCGTGTCTCCGTGTTTGGACGTCGACAATGTAATTTTTAAACAGGCAGATTTGGGAATACATGAAAATGCACCACGGCGATTGAAATTGTTACGCCATGGAATGTACCAAATTACACTGGTCGGCAAACAAATAAATTATCGTACTCCTTTTAGGTTGATGATTGATTTTAATGGATTTTGGTGCGCTGATTACGAAAATCATATTGAAAAGTTTCCATCACGTCAGGTTTGAAATTTATTTACATAGCAAAATTAGCATAGCTGTTCCTAGTTTTTCATTTACATTATTTTTTAATCGTTTCTTATTAACCTTTAAGTGACGAGGTGAAATTTTGTGACATAGTTTACGACGTGGTGGTAAATTTTTTCTACGCATTTTACTTAAAACTCTCAATAAAAAATAAATTTTTTTATAATAATTTTTGCATTGGAAAGAGGCCAGTCCTTTTTCAAATGAAATTGATAAAAAAAGTTAATTAAATTTTTTAAATCAACAAAGTATTTACTCCCAATAAACACAGACGCGAGGATGATATCGCGGCGAATTCGAGGCGAGTTCGCGAAAGCAGATTTTCGCGAATGTAATTTCTCGGACTCGCCTCGAGTTCGCGGCAAGTTCGAGGAAATCAATTTTCGCGATATAATTTTTTTCTATTTTTTTTAAGCTGTTTTGCACTAAAAAATCATTATAGTTCTGAAATTTTACATTTATACCTGAACTCGAATATCACAATTCCGCAGATGTTATCGTGGCGAGTTCGCGAAAGTAGATCAAATCGGTTTATAATCAAATAGATACGAGTATGTAGAAAACCCAATTCAAAATTGTTTAAATAAGGGGACTTTATTGCTTAAATTTATTTGAAAAGCCTTTGTTATTTCATGAAAGTTAAAGTTTCTTTATAAAAATATTTTAAGTGCTTTGTATTATTTTATACGAATTTAACCCATTGCAAGTAAACTAAACTCTGAACTTTTAATTTTTCGAAACGCCATTAAAAAATCTCGAATCGCTAATGAAAAAATTTTCGAATCGCCAACGATCAGAGAAATTAAAAATTCTCGAATCGCTAATGATAAAAAATTCGAATCGCCAGCGATCCGAGAATAAACAAATTCTCGAATCGCTAGTGATAGGTGACATGCCTACGAATTCGGATTCGCCGATCTATCGCCGCGAACTATTGCCGCGATAATATAATCAGAGAAAGCGAATCCGACGCGAATTCGAGGCGAATCCGTTGTGTTTATTGGGCTATAATTCACAAGGCCTTGTTCTTTCCAAATAACGAAGACATCACATGAGAACCTTATAGATAAAAGGTAAAACAAAAAATGTCTTTAAACTTTAGAGGGTTTTAGGGTTTTCATAAAAAATATATATTTTTAAATATATAATAGGAATTTTATTTAAAAATTTTTTTTGTAGAAAATGCTGGCCAGTCTTTTTGAAGTTTTTTTTTCATAATAACGTGAGCGTATAAAATGAATCACGAAACGAATTTTTTAATTTTTCTTCCAATAATCATTTGAAGAAGTGGTAAAATTAATAATCCATGTTAGTCAAATTGCCAGTGAGAGAAGTTTTAAATGGAAATAAATTATTTTTGAAGAAAAAGTTACGTTAACGTCGAGGTGTGGTAATTTTTACCCCGATATCATAATTTATCCGTTATTGGAGACCTTCAAAAAATTGCATTCGAGGAAAAACTAAAGTTACCCTAGACGTGGGGTAATTTTTACACCACCATCATCATTTCTCATCAAATGTTACACCTTCCTCCATAAAAACAAAACGGGTGAATAATTACAACGAGATGGGAAGATACTACTCTGAAAAAAAAAAACGCTGTAAATATAAAGACTTTTGCAGTTAAACGAACAACTTTCCGCAGTTGAAATGTGCCCGACAACGCTCCGTTGTTGTTTCAAAAATGCGAGCGCTTTTGATTCAAATACTTTTCGTATTTAAGTTAACAACGGAACCTGTTAAATCAAATACTTTTACATTTAAGTTAACAGTTTTTGCTTTTGAATTAACAGCAAAAGTTTTTGGCCCAAAAACGGGTACCATTGAAGCAAATACTCACGCATATAAATTAACCTCAAAAAATTTTAAACAATACCCAATAAACACAAAAGCGAGGATGGTATCGTGGCAAACTCGAGATGAATTCGCGGAGGTGAATGTTATTTTTCGGATTCGTATCGAGTTCGAGATGGACTCGAGAAAAATCAATTATCGCAATAGCATTTATTAATTTTGTTGGATCTTGCTTTACACGAAGAAATTCCCTGTTGGGCTTTAATTTACTCTTTAAAACTCCACTCGAGATATTTAAAAGTTCGGATGATATCGTGGGGAATTCGAGGCGGATTCGCAGAAGAAGATTTTCTAGAATGTATTCGCCAATGATCCCAAATCTCGAATTGCCAACGATCCGAGAACATAAAAATGCGCGAATCGCTAATGAGAGGTGACTCACCTGGGAATTCGGATTCGCCGATCTATCGTCGCGAACTATCGCCGCGATAATATAATCAGAGAACCGAACTCGTCTCGAATTCGAAGCAAATCCGTTGTGTTTATTGGGTAGTAATTTTTTTTTTTAATATAATATATATTTTTTTATTTTATTTTATTTTATTTTATTTTATTTTATTTTTTTTTTTATATATAATGTATGTTTACCTAGCAATATTAATACTAAGGCCTGGTTTCACCAAACGAACTTTTTCGATTCACCATTTCCATCTTTATTTTTTTACAAGCTTTTATTTAACTTCACTTTTTGTATGTATGTCGTGGAATTTTGCAACGAACATTTAAGATACTTCTAGTTGAGCTAGGTACTTGAAATTTGGAACATAGTTCAGGACCCGAAGACAATGCAATGTGAAATAAAAAAAATCCGATAGATGGCGCTGGTGTCGAGATATTTGTAAAATTCGTATTTACCGACCGAATTTGTTCATATTCGGTATATATATTGCCTATGAGAAAGTAAATACATCCGAGGAAAAAAATCGCCGCTAGGTGGCGCTGGTGTCAAGATATTTGTAAAATTCGTATTTACCGACCGAATTTGTTCATATTCGGTATATATATTGCCTATGAGAAAGTAAATACATCTGTGGAAAAAAATCGCCGCTAGGTGGCGCTGGTGTCAAGATATTTGTAAAATTCGTATTTACCGACCGAATTAGTTCATATTCGGTATATATATTGCCTATGAGAAAGTAAATACATCCGAGGAAAAAAATCGCCGCTAGGTGGCGCTGGTGTCAAGATATTTGTAAAATTCGTATTTACCGACCGAATTTGTTCATATTCGGTATATATATTGCCTATGAGAAAGTAAATATATCCGTGGAAATAAATCGCCGCTAGGTGGCGCTAGTGTCAAGATATTTAGAAAATTAGTATTTATGAACCAGATTTGTTCCTATTTTGAACACGTATTACGAAGTAATCTATTCACAAAAGAGTATAGTAAAACCAGATATTAGATGTAATATGCATTGTAAAACTAAAAAGGCAAAAATAAAACAAAGTAAAAAAATTTTTTTAAAAAAGCTTTTATTTAATATTAATATAACAATTTACTAAAAAGGAAAAAAATAATTTTTTTATATTTTTGAACAAGATTTATATTAGTCCTTAGTTCATTTGGATCTTAATTTCAATCTAAACATACATTTAACGTATTTCTTCAAAGCATTTCTGTATATGTATCAACATAAATAAAAGCGCGGGTACTCATTACATATTCATGTTATAAAACCGTATTGGCGAAATGGAAGGAAGCGATAAAAACTTTAAATTCCAATTACGTAAGATATGCATTACGTAAAGAGCACCCGCGCTTTTATTTATGTTGATACATATACAGAAATGCTTTGAAGAAATACGTTAAATGTATGTTTAGATTGAAATTAAGATCCAAATGAACTAAGGACTAATATAAATCTTGTTCAAAAATATAAAAAAATTATTTTTTTCCTTTTTAGTAAATTGTTATATTAATATTAAATAAAAGCTTTTTTAAAAAAAATTTTTTACTTTGTTTTATTTTATTCTTCATCTGCCTTGGCCACTCCTTCCAGCCTTTAAAACAACTCTTGTTTGCAGCGTAGTAATGCTTATGCTATTCATTCCACTGCAATACAATTTCACTAAATTTAATTTATGTATTTTGTTTTTATTATTATTGTTATTGATTTTATATGCTATTGTTTTCTTCACTGGTATATTTTGCAAATCCGCCTAATTTTTGCCACACTCTCACATGATGGGTTGTTGAAGTAGTTTGAATACATTACTCGTGGTGCATGTTTATAGCTTCGTAGTGAAAAAGTTCGTATACACGCTAACCGTTTATTTTATGTATTTATTATGGAATTTGAAAATTTTTTTTCTATCTTTTTATTCTTCTTTTTTTATACTTAAAAAATTTTCAACAGCAAGGGAGTTTTTGGATCAACAACGCCCGTCTTTGAATTAACTACGGAAAGTTGTTGAATCAAAAACTTTGCCGTTAAAACAAATAATTTTGCTTTTGAATCAAAGAGATTCAACAGCGGAAAGTTGTTTGTTTAACTACGGGTATTTTTTTCAGAGCAAGAGAGTAAACTTGCTGGACGGTAAGTTAAAAGAGATATTTAAAGAAACTGTAAGTCGGTGTAAAAATTACCACCATGTCGCAAGTTAAAGGTTAAACATGGTTGCATTATACATTACTTAATAAGCTGTCATAAATATTAAGTTAAATATATGTAACTTAATTAACTAAATTTCATACATACCTTATTATCGAAAAAAAATTCCAATTTCCAACATCCATTAGCCGTGTTTTTATTCAAGCGCATATACATCTGCGCTTAAATTTTGTATGGAAAACTAAACGCGGATAGAGATGTGCGCTTAGAAATCCATACAAAATTTAAGCGCAGATGGATATGTGCTTGAATAAAAACACGGCTATTCTTTCTAAAATTTTAGCCATACTCACTTATGTACAAACATATGTATATACATACATACATACGTATGTGTATACAGTCAAGGTCCTTCTTATTGCACCAAAAACATATACATGCCCATTTCATTTCGAAATGGTAAAAGTTTTTAATTCGTTAAAACAACCATTTGATTTCTGCAGCACAGCTTTCGCCATCTGCATTCATCCATACACACTCATGAACATACATATATACATATGTACTTATGTAGGTACATAATAATATAATATAATATAATACAATGGCGCTATTATAACTCTGACGAGTTTTATGGCCGAGCTTCTCTCCCAATTCGAGGTGTGCTCCTTTTTGTTTTTCCTACTAATTGGGTGGACCTACAGTTTTATGCCGGCTCCGAACGGCGAATGCATTTTTTGTGAGAAGCTTTTTCATGGCAGAAATACTCTCGGAGGGTATGCCGCCCACTGCCGAGAGGTGACCGCTGCTCTTAAAAAACCCAATAATTGGATTTTTACTAATTAGAAAAATTGTTTTGGTGTTTTGCTCGGACCGTGGTTTGAACCCGAGACCTCTGGCATAGCAGGCGAGCACTCTACCCACTGCACCACAGCGGCCACTACATATAGGTACATATCGCACCCTAAATCATAAAGTGGCACAACCCAAAATTTTTCGAAATTGGGGTTTTATCATAAACCGTTACACCTAACATGTGTATCTCTAGCGATTGTCAAACAAAAACTTATTAATCGGTGTTTATTTTAATTGAAAAACAGCCATTATATGTGGCCTTTTGCCATATACATACCTAAATGCTTCCCAACAAACACTGAGGTTAGTTATCGATTTGAGAATGACTCGAGAACTAGCCTCATTCTCAAACCTCTAACGTTAGAGGACTCGAAAATCTATCGAGAATCATAGCGTTCTCAAACAAAAGGGTACCTAATTCTCGAGAAAATTATAATTCTCGAATCGAATTCTAATGTAGTTCTCTAGTGAGATTCTAATCAGAATTTGCAATACTTCCAATTGAAATGAAAAACAAAGCTTTGTCTCCTTTTACATGATTTTTTTATTGTTTAGATTTTATTAACGCAATATGTGCCTGAATTGCATATGATTATATATATTGACATGTATATTTTTACCACATTTATAAGAACTGAAATTTAAACAAAATTCAGTCTTATTATTTAAATTAAAGGTACTTCTTGTACTTTTTAATGGAAAACATTGTACTACGGTAATATTAACTTTACCATTTTTTAGTATCTAATTTCAATATATGTATGTATATTCAATATATCACAGAAATATATTGAGAATTGATAAAAGGCGTGAGATTTGGCTCCTTCTCTAACCACTCGCTAATCGAATTTTAGTGTAGTTTTCAACCCTAGTTATCGATTTGAGAATATATAGAGAATTACACTAGTTATCTAAGGTAATCTCGACAAAATTTCTAACGTTAGAGGCTGTGTTTGTTGGGCTTGTAAAGAAACAAGTTTTTTGGCTCTCCTGAAAATTTTTCAATTTTGAGTTGTGTTATGCCACGGACCGATCAAAGTTCAATAATAACTGAAATCAAGCCCACTGTCACTGCGAAAGAAGAACAAAATGCCAAATAAACGTTTTCAAATCGACAAAAGCGGAAACTTTAACTTGAATAAGCAACATTGAGCACAAGAATTATCTAAAGAAGGATATCGCAGTAGATAAGCTGATTGGAATTGTGTATGTATACTAAATGGCGAAGAAGGTTCTTGTAGAATGTCAAACAAAACGGATTGGAAAAAATTTTTCTATGTGATTTGACATATGTATATAAAGAAACAAGAAACACATGAAAACGGAAGTAATATAACCTCTATTTGGATAAACCTTGATTGAGCAGCCAATAAAGCATTCATATAGACACAAATACACAAATACCCTGCTACAAATGCGACTACTCCCGGTTGTGCCTGGATTAATTCTAAGATGGATCACGCGGAAACACTCCTTTTCATCTAATTTGTAAAGAAAACATGTGTATAACGAAATAGCTTCTGTACAAATACTTCTAAACCCACTAATCCAGAAACTGGTCCCAGAATGCTCACATGGCATAGATATACTCCCAGTAGGACTTGGAACGAAATCTCCCCATGCGATGAGTAGAAGAGTACGCCATTTGACATCCATTCCTAGCAATTTCAAACATTTTATGTGAATTTTGTATGAGCTAATGGCAAGTTTTATTTAAGAAAAATTGAAAAAAAAATCTTTTTTGGTAGTACAAAAATTTCAAAATTTTTTTCAATTTTGTTTTATAGATATTGCTTGTGTTTATCTATTACATCCCTTCTTATGATATACAATGTTAAAAGGCAGTAATGGAGTACCTACTCGCAAGGGAGTATTCCCGGATTAATAAAACGATGATCCCAATTCCTACAGGATATAAGCGATATTTTGGTTATAGAGAAGGTTTTGGATTTTTAAGTTTAAACTCACTTATGAGACTTCAGCTGCAGGAAATTACTTGCGAATCAACAAAAAAAAATATTTACCAACAATAAAATGTTCAACTCCAAGAAAATTTAACATTACTCATACGCCATAGCGTACGACTGGAAGCAAAACAATGTTAGCGAAAGGCATCAATATCCGATGACTATAATATAGAGATCCCTCACCATGATTTTGGGCTAAACAAAAACTAAATTTCCACAATTCGTAATCCTTCCAATATCCGCAATCAACTCCGTATGCAACGTAGGTACGACAGGCAACATGTGATGATGATGATGATATGCACAAAGATGAAAATACCGCCCACAAATTGTGGTCTTTATTGGTTGATGACTGTCACCACTTCAATGTTGCCTTTGTCACTGTTGCGCTTTTGGGGTGTTTTATTTACATAAAAATAAAACTGTAAATAAGCGATAATGAAATTAAATCGTGTTTTCCTTCAGTTGCCATACTCTGCAGAATATCGAGTGACTGCCTTTCTTAACTAACTTACGAGTTTTTACACACTTATGTAGGTATTTTGTAGCAGCAGGTGTTAGCCTTTTTTATTGCCGCCATGAGGATTTTCCATTTTTGACTTATTGTACGGTTAATTCTGTCATAACCCACCCCCTCTAGATACATATATATATTTCATAGCTACCAATTTGTCAATGAAAAGAAAAGCAAAACCGACGAGAAGCCAGAGCAGTTGCTCAAATAAAGTGAGGGTGCATTCATTCAAGTCTGTAAATTTTGCAAATACAAGTAAGTATGTACGTATGTCGGCGTTGATGTTAGCAACACAGTAAGTGACATGACTTTATTTACTTTTGTGTCAAAGCAACAACTGAAGTCAAGGCAGCACAAGTAGCCCAAAATAAAAGTAACCAACGTAAAAAAAACACAAAATCTGCTTTGTACGTCAAGCTGAAAAACGCCTTCATTTTGAAAAGTGATGCTGCTGTGCCTGGGGCTGGCTGGGGCTGTGCGTTGTTGAAAAGCTTTCTTAACGAATTGAAGATGACGTAGCTGAAAATGCTGTTGATGTCATATTTTTTATTTTTCTTTTTTTTGCATTTAGCGGTGACGGTCTCATTTTGCACTTTTTTTTGTCATCTACTCAAAGCTTAAGTAAATAAATAAATAAATAGGTATTTTAATTTGGGCGATTCATACATCTGCGTCAAATTAAAATGAATACATACATTTTTAAGATTATGTACATTTAAGGTCTCGTACTATCCCAGTTGGAATCTTATGCATACAACATAAATTTTGGAAGCATGAATTGGAGCTGTGTATACATGCCAGTATAAATGCTCGTCTATTTCCTTTTTACACGTATGGTTTCTCAGAGAGCATGCATACTCTAACCCCTCATATGTATGTATGTATCATATTGTATGCATACTCTTGAAAAAATGCTGAAAGCATGCAGAATCACTCATACAGCATATATCGGATGTATAGATCGTTTATACATACAAAGGTACTAATTCTGCATTAATAGGGTAGTATGAATGTTGCATTAATACAGTTTCAGTAACATTCTCATAGAATTATTAAAATTCCTATTAAAAATAATAATAAATTTAATTTAGCCACAGATATTGTAACCATTGCAATTTGATTGAAGGTCATATTATGGTGGGGAGTCACCCTGAAAGATGTTTTGACACGAATAGCCATATTGTTATTCAATGTCTATGAAACTGAAGATTGGATACATCTCGGAATATAATAAAACTGTTAGATACAATCTACTGAAAATAAATTGGGTGGTTTTGTCCCACTAAACAGAGATAGAACTAACCCTGGATCATCTCGTTATATTTCTTTAACAATGCACGTCCACAATGCGTACGTTTTCTTACCAAAATCGATATGGTCAGCCCGTTAAGTTGCGCAAATATGCAAAAGGAGGATATCAAAGGGACGGTACAAACTGCTAACGCTAGAGGTTTTGCAAACGATTAATCGGGTGAATCTCTACGTATAAGTAGAAAGTGGTGATGACGATGATGATTGTTGAAATTTTTTCGAATAAATATTTTTGACAAAATGAAAATTTTCAAGACAAAACGTAAAATAAAAAAAGGAGCTCTCAGTATATTGAAAGAAAAATATCATAAACTAGATATGTATATCATTAAAAAATTTATAATGCATACGCATGCATATCGCATGGATATTTCATGTATATATACAAATTATACACACCGAAAACTCATAAATTATTCATATTTTTCATGCATACAGCATTCATAATTTTATGTGAACAAAATTTATTTATTTTCACAAATCATGCTCTGTACGCACTTTTCCATGCACACAGCATGCATAATTCGTGTATCAATACATCTGATTTCAACTGGGTATTTACATTGAATATTTTATTCATGCCTTTCATAGTAATATTCTATACTTATGTAGTTGATACTATCAACTTGATAGTTCATACCCTTATTAGTTACTCATAACCGATTTGTTAACCTTTTATTTTGGAAAAATCCAACTTCCTGTGAAAAATTTGTTCTGTTGCGATATTTCGCGACGGTAAATCCATCAACTCGCTTTATGCCTTTCCTCTCTGCTAATAATACGCGAATTCCAACAAAATAAGAAGTGCAACTACATACAAATACAGAGAAACCTCTCCTAACGGACACCTCTCCTAGGCGGACACCTCCCTTGAGTGGACATTTTTTCATGCACCAAGGTTTTGGTTCAATTTTTAGAACAAATTGCCCTCTCTTAGGCGGACACTCTCTTGGCCGGACGCGGACAGTTATTTACTATTGAATTGAACTAAAGACTTCTATTAAGCGGACACGAAACTCTCGTCAACGGACACTTTGATTTTTTTTCATAACAAATTACAT
This sequence comes from Urophora cardui, assembly GCA_960531455.1. Classification (NCBI taxonomy): domain Eukaryota; kingdom Metazoa; phylum Arthropoda; class Insecta; order Diptera; family Tephritidae; genus Urophora; species Urophora cardui. The sequence continues at coordinate 48,872,446 of OY482673.1, forward strand.
AAAAACCTCTGTTAGGCGGACACGAACTCCTCTTATGCGGACCAAATATAAGTATGTATAGCAATATAAAAAAGTTCGCGGAATGCGCTACGCTACGATGAAATGGAATTCACCAACTAAAATAAATGCCCGCATGACTTTATTGGAATAGATATGAATCGTCTATTTGCAAAACCGGCCACCTTCACTCAAGTCGTTTGTGAGAAAAATGCAAAAAACTGCTCTTAAGAAACCAACGGCTAAAACGATTTGTGTTTATTATTATTATAGAGTAATTTTACTTGAATATGGCAGGTTTTGGTTAAGAAATTGTTTTAATATTAAATACAGGTGATGTTTTAGAATTGGATCTGATACCTAGCTTAAAAAATTAAAATTTTGGAAATGGCCGGTTTTGAAAATGGACGATTCATATAACAACATTCACGGATTTCCAGTTAGATGTTCTAACTGACGAAAACGTCGAAACCATTGAAGATGCTAGTACCGATACTGAAAGTATTACCGCTGAAAGTAGGTAATGCAATCTCCTCGAACGAAATGGCTTTGACTGCAGTTTCAAATTTGAAAAGATTTTGCACGGAAGACCTTATTGCATATGAATTGTTGCAGAAATTTGAAAGCAATCTGCAAAACAATTTTATTTTAAATAAGCAAAAAACCTCTCGTCAATCGAGAATTTCGCAATTTTTTAAATAATTTCAAAGATATCCCAAGAAATGTTCTCAGCAACTTACTAATTGAAATTTAATATGTATGTTAATACTTTATGTATATACATACATACATATGTATGTATATGTACATATTTATATATTTAAGTAAAATTTTGAAGACATAAGAATCCTTGTTTTTTTCAGTGAAATATGAATAAATAAATCCTTTAAAATCCAAAAAATTTCTAAAATAGGAACCCACTCCCTTAAGTGGACACCTCTCTTGGGCGGACAAAATTTGCCCGACGGTGAGTGTCCGACCAAGGGAGGTTTCACTGTAGTTAGAAGCAGTACTAAAATCCTTTGATGGATGTGAAGAGATTTTATGAATGCAACAAATCCTTTACCATCACATAAACAACGCCTTCAGTCTGAAGCTATAAATGTACCAACATCTTTTTTACATGTATGTACATGTTTTATTTTTAGCGCCACTGTAACAAATTGTACAGTAGAATCGCACAAAAGTTAACTCGCGAGAAAGTTAAACCTTCGTTTAAGTTAACCAAATTTTAGCGTCCACGTACGGCTCTGAAAAGTTAACTCTTGGTTAACTTTTCTGAGTTTATCGATTTTTTTTTTTTTTCAAATCCAAGCTCATTCCCCTTGTTTCTATGTATTCCCGGAATTTGCGTGCGTTCCCCGAATTTCTGTGTAAAAAATTATTGTCGGTGTCGCGAGGTACAAATATAGTTAGTCGTTTGAACTATTGAGTGGTGTAATTGTAGTTTGTGTGTTAAAAATGGCAACAAAGCGGAATAAACCATCGCAAATTAGATTGAATTTACATCAAAAAGCTGATATTTTAAGAAAACTTAATGAAGGTATTCACGGAAACCGTTTGGCATTAGATTATAGTATATCTAAAGTGGCCATCTCAAAAATAAAGAAAAAACGATATGAAATTTTGGAGGCAAGAACACAGGAATTGGCAACCAAGAAAACTTTGCACAAGTCGGAATATCCCGTTCTCGAGGCAAGGTTGTATAAATGGTTTTTGAACCAAAGGAAACGCAATTGTGCAATTAGTGGTCCAATTTTAAAATCAAGAGCTAAGCTTGAATTTGTCAAAATGTACCCTAGAAAAAATTTGTATGCAAGTGATGGATGGCTAGCAAATTTTATGTATGTAAATTAAATCTAATTTGCTGCTTTATAATGATTAAAATTGAGATATTCAAATAAATTTGATATGTTATATCCCAAAAATTATGTTTATTACCGTATTCTTCTTATTCAAATTTAAAAACCACTTGGAAAAGTTAATATTTCGGAAAAGTTAAATGCCCTTGGAACCATTTGGTTAACTTTTGTGCGATTCTACTGTACTACTAATCTCTAAGAAGAGCAATCCCAAAAGGAACTATTCAAATACTCCAGTTCATATAAGAAATAAGAAATGGTAGTCACATGATCCTCTGTAGCTCATCTGTTTACCTTTTTGGGGAGTAAAGGTTTTTGTATGAACTTAATTTCATAATACTTACAGTTATACATATACATATGAATAGTCCACTTTCAAAACTGGCTATGTCGATTTTTTCGATATTGAGTTTTTAATGGATTATGTAACAGTATTTAAAGGTTTATAATGTCCATTAAGAATTTATTGCAAAATCCTTCCGTATTCTGAAAAAAATAGCATTAAATACGCCTACACTTTCAAAAGCTTCTATAGATTTTATATGTACACTAAGGTGGAGTGAAAACATATGGAGATTTTTTTTGTTCTTTTTTTGAACGTACCAGCAATGAAAAGTTGCCTTTATACGAGTTAATGAACCCCACAAAATTTTATGGCGACAGGACGACGTTTTGAACTGCCCCCAGCCCCGCAAAGTTGAAAGCAATAAGCACGATCTGGTACAAATATGAAATTTTCAAAATTATAAAATCAAAAAACGAAGTATGAGGATTGATAAAGATGGCTAAGCTGAGTATTAAAGTGAATTTATTTTTTTTTTGAAACAACAACAACAAAAGTTATTAAAGGTCAAAGTTTATATTATGCATTTTTTAAATTGCAATTAGTACCTAAAAACTACTGAACCGATTTCGAATGTTTTTATACCGTTCGATAGGTATTTTGATAATTTAATATACATTTTATATATGAAAAGTAAGGGGAGGTAAAAGGGGGGTTGACCCCCGCAGGGCGGGAATTATGGAACCCACATAAAATGTATACCAAATTAAAGGTAATCAAAATACCTATCGAATGGTATACAAATATTCACATTCGGTTCAGTGGTTTTAAAGTAATTGCAATTTAAAAAATGCATTACATAAACTTTGAGCTTTAATAACTTTTGTTATTGTTGTTTCCAAACAAAAAAAATTCACTTTAATACTCAACTTAGCCATGTTTATCAATCCTCATACTTCGTTTTTTGATTTTTTAATTTTAGAAATTTTACATTTGTACCAGATCGTGCAATTTTTTCAACTTTGTGGGGCTGGGGCACTTCTAAACATGCGAGTAGATCAATAAAATTTTACAGGCTTATTTCTGGGCTACAAAGTTGCCGTTCTGGCTTTGGAACAAATTGAATTTCCAAAAACAAATTTTCACTCCACCTTAATGTACACATCGACGCTTCCAAACAAAACTGTACTAAGTCTGAAAACTGTGTCTTGCAGGAGAAGCTCTTAAAGTTTAAACTCGATATGAAACTTCAGTTGTATGGTAAGTATATTTTCACTTGTAACTCGACAATATCAATATTAGGGTACGCTTTATATAAAACCGTAAGAAAAAATAAAAATTTCCTAAGTGTTTTTAATGGCAAGCTCTTAAAATTTTTATTCTGTAAACATCTCGAGTTGTATTATATTGTCCGATTGATACCAAAATTAGACAGCATCTAAATTAAGGCACGCTCTACTTGAAAACGCCGAAAACGGGAAAATGTACTAAGTCGACTTACTACAGTATTGTTTGGAAGCGTCGACATGCAAAATTCTATTTTTGCTTTTTTTTCTTCTTTGTGGCTTAATATGAAAAATTAACATAGGGACTTTTGAGAGTGGACTACTCATATGTACATATATGTATGTATATCATTCATGTGTAACTCTGTATTTACATACATATGTACGTCCTTATAAAGATAATCTTTTTAGTAAGATAAAGAGGTGCATGAGTAGATTTAACGTCGAAGAAATGCGTTCAAAATGGTAATAAACATAGACGCAGCGGGAGTTAGTATACCTACTTATTATACATACAACTTACTGGCATTTTACGTCATGTTGCTGTTGTAAGGAATGTGTGTTCATTCATATTTAACATGAATTTCTAGTAAAACAGAGGTAAGTGAGATTGTGTTAGTGATAGCAGGAAGAATTTTGCTACTTTGGTTTAGGAATGTGTCTTACTCACTTACTCGTGTGAGTTAAAAAACGGTGTATTTTCGAACAAAATTTGTAGACTTGAGTCTCTTAAAAATTAACTCGGATCCTGTGGTGAATTACTGTATTCGGCAAAAGTCTAGCAGATAACCCCTTTCACATTCCTCTCAGCGTTTTTTCATACTCGTATTGAGCAAAATTTGCTGAGCTTTCTAAATTCAATTTTCGAAGTTTTCAAATGTGATTGAAGGTTGAGGAAAGAACATTTTTTGTCTAATGAAATTTTGTAGCACTAGCTCTCACAAGCCCCCAAAACACCCATATACACACTCATACAATCATACATACATATATGTACATATGTATATATGGACGTGCAGTTGCATATCCAAGACTTAATCTCGGTCGCAATTTTTGTAGGGTACTTAAACATAAATAACTGACAGAAATTAATAGAATAACATGAGAGCAGCCAAAAGAATAAATAAGAAGTTACTAACACGTTTCCAAGAACAAAAGGAAAAAAAATAAATAAATACATACATAGTAGGTATAGGTATGTACATATTATGTAAGTATGTAAGAATGTATATCTTTGTAGCAAACTTACGAACCGATACTATTATTCAATGTCAATTTTAGTGTGTATACAAATATACAACAACAAAATAAAACTGAGTAGTGTGAAACACTCAAGTACTCGAGAACGTGCTGCGCTGACACCGACCAGAGCACCAGCTGCAACAACAGCAACAAAAAGTACAATGATAGCAACAACAGTAACAAAAAGTACAATGATAGCAACAACAGCAACAAAAAGTACAACGATAGCAACAATAACAACATCGCCCAAAATATACTAAAAGCACAAGCGCTTGAAGGACTTCAAAGGATAACTACAAGCCAAGTCAGCCAAGCACTTCGGCCGCGCTGTGCCCTGGCCCTGTGCTCTGTGCCCTGAGCGCTGTTTGTGATGCCATTGTTGTTGTGGTGATAAATTATGTTGCAATTCAACTTTGACGCTACTGTCATTGCAGCAATCATTGCGTTGCGCCTCTCGTTGTCCCTGCTGCCCTCTGCTCTGCATCTGCTGTGCCAAAAATCCACTCTTGTATTTTTATGTATGTAAGTTCATTTTTCTCCCTTTTCAAATTACGATACACTTTCGCCATTCACATTTTAATTTCACTCATTTTAGTTAACGGACTTGCTAGCTACTATATACTCGTATATATGTATGTACGTACATTGTTGAACGTTAATGTACATTGTCAAACTCTCCATTGACACGATTTGCCAACGCCTTTTCTTTTGTGAAATCATGCTAACATTTTTATTTTATTTTATATTAGATATTTTACTCTATTTTTAGTTTTATCCTACTTTGATTTACAGATAAAAAGATACCTCAGAAAAAATAATAAATAAGCCACAGTTTTGCTAAAGTGTATGCCGAATTTCAGAATAGAGAGTTTCATGTTTTTTCGTTGAAATCAGCAGATACTGCTTACGCTCTAGATAAATATATGCATAATATATCTAACAGAATGACTTGTGCCACGAACAAAAAAGAACCGCTCTATTTATTCAGGAAAACCGTTCGAAGCACTGATGCTGCAATGTTTTGGAAGAGAAAGAATATTATTGTAAGAGAAAATGGGAGGTTGGAAGTTGGGCGGGATGAGAATACGAAAAACTCGAGATCATTTTTGATTAGAATTCTTCTTCTTCTTAATTCGCGCGTAACCGTCTAGACTCTAGAGGACTCTGGCCGAGTCCAATAAAGCGCGCCAGTTGTTTCTGTTTCATGCAGCATGGAAATACCAAGGGTGGTATCATCGCTGTCTGCCTTATCTTCTCAACGCAGTTGAGGTCTCTCTTTTCTTTAGCATTTTGCATGTTTCGATAGAAATTCTTTCTGGGTCGGAGCAGCTTCATCCGCTCTCACGAGAGGACCTGCCCCCTCAGCCGCTGGCTATTTATTTGCTGAACAATATCGATGTCTGCCTAGAGCAGGCACCGGCAAAATTATGAGAGAGAGATTGTGTGGGAGAGCGCAGAGCGATTTAGGGTAAGCTGGGGTGCCTTTGACACCTTTTTTTTGAAGTCTCATATCTCAGACATTTTTGGGGAAAACTAAGGTTTTAACAATTGACAGTAACTATTCATTATTCATCTCAATATTTGAGTAGCTAATGAGTTATAAAGAAACACGTAAATACCTTTTTCAGATACTTTTTTAAAAAAAGCCATTTTGTCAAATGTGCCCCGTGGTAGGGGTACCTGTGACTTGAATAGGGGCACATTTGGCCATCACAATGTAAACTAAATTTTATTAATTTTTAACTTTAAAAAACGAGGAATTATGTCATAAAACAAAATTAAAGTTTTTATTTAAGCAGTATGACAATATTATAATAATAAGCGAAAATATATGGTAAATTCACTAGCTCTTTTAATGTTGTACGTTGTAAATTAAATGTGTATTAGAAGGCAACACCTGTGGTATGTAGGTTGTATTGTTGCTTACTAAAATTTTAATATGAAAAATACCTAGCAAAAGTGAAAAAGGTAATATTATAAAAATATAAATCATTAAAAACTTGAAAAAAAGTCAAAAAATAAAAACAAAATCGAATAGGAAACTCAATAAACATAGGCTGCGTTGTTGTATTGATGTTATTCTAATTTTTATGGGAAAAACTAACCCTGCTGATACAATTGTTGTAAACCTACACCACTTTATAACGTTATACTATTTTAAAAGAGCTTGTGAATTACACAATGGATATTTGAAAGTTTATATCGAAATAATATTTTATACGGCATCGAGATGTTCTAGATGGGTTTGTTTTGGCAGGTTTAGCTTTCTTAGAGGCACATAAACGTTTAATTGATCTTATTATTTTATTTGACATTCGTCAAAGGCTCCCCAAACTGGAAAGTCAAATGTACCCCAAATGACTTTATCCAAAATAAGCATCACAAAAATTTTTTTTCTTTCAAAACATTGAATAATTAAGATTTATTTCCAATCTTTAAGCTTCGAAGAGCCAATTAAGAACACTCATTTAAAAAAAATTTTAGTTTTACTTGTGAAAAAGCTTACCTGGCACTACACAAAAATTACATCAGCTAACGGAAAATCATCGAATCATGCGTTACTTCGCTAGGCATTAAGGCAGAGCTGCCAAATTAAATATACACATGTGTTATTGTATAAGGCTGCATTCAATTCAAATTCTGTGAAGTTTTTATAACGTTTTTACACCGAAAATGGCAAAGTCAACGGTGCCCCAAAGTCAAAAGGACCCCACCTTACCCTACGCTACACTTGTTAAAATGTATGTGATGTTTCTCATTTACTAACATGAGTCAAAATGCCGGGATCTGGCGTAGAGCTTGTGATTAAATCTCCGCCATTAAATCTCCGTCGATGCTCGCCCTCGCTAACGCGCAGCGATCCACAAATCTTTCGAAGAAATTTTCTCCCGATTGCCATCCCATCTGGCTATCTGGTTTTGAAATCGTCCATGCTTCTGCGCCGTACATGAGGACTGGAACAGTAAGCGTTCTGTAGAGCGTAATTTTTGTTCGTCGAAATAGGACTTAACTTTTCTATTGCCTACATAGTCCACTTATTTCCAAGAGCTCTTATTTCATTGGCTTTCCGTGCTGATATTATTTTTGGTGTCAATGCTGGTTCCCAAATAGACGAAGTCCTTGACAGTTTCAAATTTGTAGCTATCAACATTAACGTAGCTACCAAGACGTGTTGTTTCTTTTTGTGATGACAGGAGTTACTTCGGATTGCCCTCGTTAACCGCCACACAGTGGGCTGAAATTGGTCGGTAGTGGACATAGAGACATGAAATAAAAGCTAGTTAATAATAAAAAACTAATTGTGGAGTTCGATTCTAAACCTTATTACAAGAGGTTTTTGTATCTGAATAACTTTTCATAAAGTCTTTAATTTAAAAGTTATAACAAATTTAAAAAAAAAAATGTATGGAAAAATTCAGAATTTTGGCCTTAACTCAATTTCCTCACATTTCCTCAAAATTAATTTCATATATTTATATATAAGGTCTAATTTACTATATATTTTACTAGTCCTCGTGGTTCGGAAAAGCTCGGAAAAGTTTACAATTTCAGTCATAGTTTCATTAATGACTAGGTCTTATGGCATTATTATTATTTTCGCTGAAGAGAGAAATGCGACAACCCCAAGCAGTACCTCGTTCGGTAGATGATTAAAATACGCTTCTAACGACATACAACTTGTAGTGATTGAACGAACCCTGGTTGAGTGACAGCTGGTCAAAGTTAAAACTTTTTCATCTTTTTCGATTTTTTGTTTGCCGTTAACTCAGTTTCCTCACGTTTCCCCATAATTAGTTTTAGTTATTTATACATAAGGTCTAACGTACTATCTATTTTATTAATTTTCGTGGTTCGTAAAATTTCGGTTTTTCAATAAGAATTCCATTACTAACTGGGTCATATGGCAGTATTGCGCATCAGTTTTCATTGCTGGGTATAATGTGGAAACCAAAATTATTTTAGGACTTCAGTGTGAAGTCATTTTGCCGTGTCAACCGTTTTGCCATATGCATATAAGCCTAAAATTAGAGTCAAATGTCGCTGCTATTCTTTAAAATATTCTGGTATGCCTTATTATACCCCTCTTTGCTTCACTTAAACTTCAAGAGCTCATCCAAATATTGTTAGATTTTTAATCTGAATGTATTTTTGAAACCTGCATTAAATTACACAGCCTCATGTGTAATTGAATTTCAAAAAATTTTCGGCTATCAGGAAGAATATAGGACATGAAGTTGAAGATTCGTGAGAAAGAAAGCAAAATGTTATCTTTAGGCGGCGATATTACCTTCCCTGAGTAGTGTACCAAAAACTGAATACGCCATTCGTTTAAGCGGTTAATTTTACGTACGACTAGATAAAAATTTTTTATCTTGTGCAAAATCTCAACTTATTTCATACATAAAACTAAACATACCTTGAAATTCTTGAAAATTGCGCGGTTTTTGGTGTAGCTCCATCTAGTTTTTAGAAAAGTAATTTTTTTTTTATTTTATTTACTACGAAACAACCTATTTTCATATTCTGGGGCCGGAGGGAGGATCTGAGAAAGTTTAAACAATCGCATACAAATAAACGCATCTAACGTAAATCTATTAGTAAAAGCCTGATAACTTCTTAAAACAATGTTTTACGAAAAAAAAAAGTTATATAACTAAAAATTATGGCAAAATATCATAGAATATGAAAATATACAATTGAAGTCCTATGTCCCTACTTGTCAATTTCAGCCCACTGTGCGCCATACTCATTTTATTAGCCTCTTTATCCAGCTTGGAAATGCCAAAAACTTGTACTGGAAAGTCAATATCAACGAGCTGTTTTTAATGCAAATACTCGTACTCACGTTGATTTTAGCCGCGAAAATCAATCACTCTTTCAAAGCAAAGTGTTTTAACTCTGTATTGCAGAATTCAACTTTCTCATCTAACTTCGTATATCAAATACACAAGCAACACTATTGTCTAAGAAAACATCTTCATTGCAGCCTCAGGTGAAAATTAACAACAGCAACAATGTTGCATTGTAACTAAAGTGATTGGCAGAAATAAACTACAGACTTGACTATGATAGTAAAAAGTACGCACACAAAACAAGTATGCGCATAATTAAATACATATACACAAATATAGATACATATATGTGTGCGTATATACATACATACATACGTATGTACATATGTATTTCTTGTTGCATTGCAATTAATTACATTCACCACCTGGCGGCTATGGCATACTAAATACTAAATAGAAAGTGAATTGGGTGATTCGAAAGCAACAGATTCTGCCGCATGCATGTTTCTTAATTAACGTGGAGATGTTCGATTGGGTGTTTTTTCTTACTTCTGTATGTATGCAAAGGTATGTCGAAATTTTATTTGAACTTTATGAAACACAGTTGTAGAAATGTGGGCGTGTCTGCTTTCCAAGTTGATTGAGTGAGTAGGAGATTCGATTGTCATTTTGATAGTAAGTGTACTTTGGTAAAAATGCCTGAGTAATAAGTTCTATAAACTGAGAATATTCTTATCTGTTCCCTAATTGTATTCAATTTGTTCCACCGGGATTAAATTTTTAGAGGACACACGAATACTCGTGCGATCTTTGGAAAAGGCTTATACCTACTGGGAGGCAAAAAACTGCAAATGCCATACAATTGTCGTATCTATGACTGTATGATAGTAAGTAAGCGTAAAGCAACAATCCGTTAATGTTCTTTTTTCATTAAAGCAACCATTTTATCTAGCAAGATTGTAAGTCTCAGATATGAAGGGATGTGCGTCAACGGTCCAAATATATGTAATGTTCGATTGTTAATCCGTGTTATAACCAATTGAGTTACTGTTGAGCCCAAAAGATGAAAACACTTTAATTTTATTTTTATTGTACAATGTACATACATATCTACATACATGTGTGCGCATATTTGCATATATATGTACATATATGAAAATACATTTGATTCTTGATAAGCCAGTCGCTTTTGCTACATCCATTTGCTCAAATAGTTTTCTAGATTGAAAAGAGGGTAGCAGAGTATGCTTATGCGATTAAAAAAAATACTGTACGTTATGCCTAAATTTGTATGTATATTTATATGCAACGTTAACTAAAATAAAAAATACAAACAACCTACACACATACTACATACATACATATGTATGTATTTATAAAATATTGATAACGAAGGCTGTGGCAAAAATAATTTGAATGGCGCCAACATGCCTATTCCAAAGACGCCACCAATAACATAAAAAGCGTAAAAGGCAATCGCGAAATGGCTTACAAAGTACCAAAACAGCAAATAGACCAAACAGCAAATAGTAAATATGTACATAAATAAATGTAGTAAGTATTTTCGTTATATTCTAGTATTTGTTGTTTATTTATTTGCGTAAAAACCAACAACCACTAACACAAGGCGGTGACTTTCAAAATAAAATACATAGTAAAGTATACAAGTTGTGGGTGCCTGTGGGTGGTTGTTGGTGGTTTTTGGTGGCTTTTGCAAAACAATAAAAGTTGGAAGGAGCAAATATAACAATAACAAATAAACAACAATAATAATAAAGGAGGCAAAAGTGAAAAACTGAAAAATATGCGAGTTAGGGGCATCACTGTCTTCGACTATGTGGCAGACTTCATACCTATCTTTGTTGGATAAAAAATAAATCAAAATGGAGAACACACATTGCAAAGTGTGTAAGCTTTCATGTTCTTAATGAGTTATGGAAGCAATAAATGTATATATACATCAGTGGCGGATCCACGGGGGGTTTTGGGGGTTCAAACCCTCCCCCCCTTGTGGTTTATCATAGATCCCAAATTAATGCCTTTATAGATTCTGCGCCCAAATTTCCCAAATTGATCAAGGAAAACTCTATCATTCCAAAAGCAATGGTTGGATGGGTTTAGCTGTCCAAAGGAAAAACTCGACATTTATTTTCATTTATTTTCAGATTATATTTTATATGCACATACATATATATACGTGTGAAAAGACAATTGCGCACTTGTCGTCCATCGAAGAAGATGCGAGCATAGTAGGTAGTTGAAAGAAATACAATTAAAGTACAGCGTTTGACATGCACAATGTAAATGGCTCGTTGGCGTAGCTATAGCGCCTTTGATTCGTATTTTGTCGATCGCGGTTCGAATCCTGCCTGTGGCTTGTATTTTTTTTTTGTTTTTTTTTTTTATTTATTTAAAAATTAAAAAAATATTTAAAAATGAATAAAAAAATATATATTTTATTCATGTATACTGGGCACACCACATAATATCCAAAATATGTACCTACATGCGAAAAAAGTTCATGTAGGTACCTTTGGACGCACGTGCATAAAATCAAATTTGTCAAATGCTATTCGCAAATTGCCAAATCGCAAATTTATTTTCTTTTCTTTCTTATCCCTATTTTTATCGGGATTGTACAGAATTAATTTGGTCAGAAATGTCTGAATCGTTGGAGAAATTGCCTTTTTCGGAGGTATTTCTCAATTCTTGTTTAAATTAACCTTTTAAAAATTTGAGTATATAAAAACAAGAACAAGAAAAATTCTATTAAAAATATAAATATAACCAAAAAGTACTACATACCTATATTATTATTTATTTTGGCTTTAAATGCAAGGGTAAGTGAAATTGATGATCAATTTGCCACCAATACCATACGATACTCATTCGCACGTACCAATGCAAAAATATACATACATACGTTATACATGTTATTTAGAACTTCAATTGAAATCTCCTGCACTTTATGTGATGACATACATATTGTTAATTTGGAGGGTTTTGAGTTTGGTGTTTTTAAGGTGCGGGAAATGGCGAAACTAGTATATAGAATAATAATAGTAGGTGGTATTAGTCCATATTTGCCCTTAAAAAACATTTTCCAAAAAAAGAAATTTTCAAAACCCCCTCCACCCCTTGCCGAAAAACAAGGACACACGCAAATGTAAATATGTACATACATCTGTATTAGCGTAAATATAAAATATGTACATAAACTTTCATAAAGCTATTTTTACTACTAAAGCTATTAATACTATTTTTTTCTTTCGGGTAAATAAGGCGATTCAACAAGACTTAAATAAGTTTTCGAGGATTAGCAGTTGAAGGATGAAAAGTTTCTTTTGGAGTAGTTTTGTACGTACGGGCGTATGTATGTACATGCATATATATGTATGCATGGCATAACATAATGTTACTTTTAGTGCCGAAATTGCAAAATTATGTGCATACATATGTACGTACAAAGGTATGTATGTACACTAGGGTGCTTTTAATTTGTATGAAAAATTTAAAAGTTCATAAAAAGGCTGTATCGCCCCCTCAATCTGTAGTAAAATGGTCAAAGATATTACACATAAATTTTGGTCCCGATTGGTGGCGGTTAAGGCGTGGCGCATTGAAGTCAAAGTTCAGAAAACTCTATGAAGGGTCAAAAAATCAAAATATTTTTTTTAATTATCTAATACTTAAAATTCATACTTCTATACCCAATGATAACAAATATAAATTTTGGTCCCGATTGATGACGGTTTACTGGTGTTTCAAGGGGGTCAAATTTCAGATTACCATATGCGACACTAAAAATGTAAGTCTTCTATGGCAATCTGAACATTGACCACCTTAAAACACCACTAAACCGTCATCAATCGGAACCAAAATTTATATTTGTTATCATTGGGTATAGAAGTATTAATTTTGGGTATTAGATAATTACAAAAAATATTTTGATTTTTTGACCCTTCATAGAGTTTTCTGAACTTTGACCTCAATGCGCCACGCCTTAACCGCCACCAATCGGGACCAAAATTTATGTGTGATATCTTTGACCATGTTACTACAGATTGACCATACAGTAAAATATCGTTAATTTAAATTTTAAACGCACTCTAATGTACACTCATGAAAGCTCTGTTCCGCTAAAGATAAACACACGAATTTAGAGTTTTGAAATATAAAAGTTTTACTTTTTTATTTACTTTAATGCTTAACGGTAAACAATATTTCTATATGAATTATTTGGTGACCCAACTTGTGAGCAACTGATGCAAATATGTACATACAGAGGTACATGCATTCATATTTGTGTCATATGAAGATTTTCGTAAATCCACACCCACGATAGGTAATGTTTTTCTTGCTCTTTATTAATAGTTATTGTAAAAGCAAAACTCGAACGGATTTTTTGTCGTTTAAATTTAAATTATAAGCAGAATTAACACATCGGTGTTAATATTTTTTAATACCACTCTAGAGTTGCCGGACCTCATAACCCATTTCGACTTGTCTCCTTTTTTCCTTTTTTTTCAGACTTAATTAATTGGTCGTTAAGTTCGAAAATACCCTCTGCTATTAAGTATTTTCAGAAATGTGACTAAACGAAGAGCAATTTTGTATAGGTGGTCATTGGCTAAATTTATTTTCGAAAAATTTTATACAAATTTGCCATAGGGCATTGCTCGCGAAGCTTATACCGCTTGTCTGCGGTAAATTGCCGATATCTCAAAAAACTTCCCATATTATTCAAAATGATTTTACATATAGGTAGGATAGTGGCGTCCAAAGTACAGAGAAAAGATAAAATTTTTTGGTTTTCTTCATAAGTTTATAATAGGCCTGATAACCTATTTAACCCCTTATTAAACAACACAAACAAATTTATGACTAGATTATCTAGATTATTCTGGCAACTGTCCTTACAAAGATAACTTCTTATCTTTCGAAAGGAAAAAAATTTTTTTAGCCAGAATAGCCCTATAAATGTGGATCAAAATACTCTTACATTCATTTCTACGCAGAATCAGTCATTTTTACTTGTTATATTATAAGAAATGCGTTTCTTAATATAATTTAAGTTTACTAATTGTTTTGCGAAGAAAAAATTACAAGTGTTAGAACAAGAAATACGAGTTGCATTAAAAACATACATAAGTAGTATTTAAGTGCAATTTGTTTTCCTTGTGGCACTTTGCACAAAAACAGCAGCATTTAATGTTTTAAAGAAGAAACACACATGCGTAACTAAAGCTGAATGAGTAATTGAATATCAGCGGAAGAAGAAGAAGATTTGAAAGTAAAAAGAATAGCTGCAGCAGATAAATCAACACGAACTAACTCAGGCGAATGATTGAAAGGTACAGGCCAAGACATTTAGGATAAATGAATCGTTCATTTTCAAAACCGGCCATCTCCACTCAAGTCGTTTGTGAGGAAAATGCAAAAAACTACTCTTAAGAAACCAATGGCTAAAACGATTTGTGTTTATTACATATTATTATAGAGTAATTAGACTTGAATATGGCAGGTTTTGGTTAAGAAATTGTTTTAATATTAAATACAGGTGATGTTTTAGAATTGGATCTGAAATCTAGCTTAAAAATTAAAATTTTGGAGATGGCCGCTTTTGAAAATGGACGATTCAAATATAGACTATAGTCTTACAAAAAATGGAACAAAAAATGTATATCTATAAGTGAGGTACGAAATTTCGATAGAAATATTTTATATTTTTAGTAATTTTTTTAATTTTTGCTATACCTAAGTACTACTATTTACTCCTTAAACAGTGTCACAACTAATTAAAACTGAGTTTTCCGCTTCTTATCCATCTCAATTCATTAAGCGAGACCTAATACTATATAAACTTAAATATATGCAAAGAATAAGGAAATTTTGAAATGTCTAGTATGTACAAAAATGATTTTGTCTTGAAAATTCTGTGAGGGCAATTAAAAGCTGCAGCTCTTTCCTTTAAAAAAACAACATTTATTTCCTGCATTCATAAACCAACACCAAAAAAGGCATGGCAAAGCTCTAGGGGTTTTGAGTCAACTGAAGGCGAGTGTAAATAGTGATTGGCCACAAATAGTCCGCCGAGGAAAGCGGCTACACCAGCAGCAGCAGAGCGGAATCTTAACCATGCTCAATTAGCCTTGCTGCCACAAACCAAAAACAAAACATAGCAAAGTTAAGCAACAGAAAATTACAAAATGGCGAAATGGGATTTCGCAAAATTTCCACACCCACTTGCTGTTTTATTACGTAACGTAAACTATAAATTGCGAACTATATATGTATGTATGTGTAAATACACTTGTAGGTATGTGTGATAATGGCACTAAAGGGAAGGCGCTGCTTGCCACTCGCTGCATGTTCAAATGTCCATGAGCAAAGTTACTGGTTGTGGGAATTGTAACGGAACATTGAAATACATTTTTATAACTTGGCAACAACTTAAATTGTTGGACTGCGGTGGTTAATTGTTTTGTTGTCATTGCCCATCGTAGGTAGCTACATACATATGTACGTATATAAAATCGAAATCACTGCAAGCAACTTCAACTTTTGTTATTGTTATTACTGTGGCAATTATGAACAGATAACAATCGTAGCAATTTATGGATATGGCGGGTAAATGGGATATGGTAATAAATAACTAAATAATTCAGGTGAAGAGAGCGCAAAATTTAATCACATTGTAACATGAGCAAAGCAATTTAAAAAATAGGATTTCATGTATGTACATGGATAGAAAAGCAGAAGCCTCACATTAGATGTCATCAGTTTTAGTTACTAGCACTTTTTTCTGAAATATTAATTTTCAGCAGTTTTTACTGCTGAGATTTTGATTTTGATGTTGTCAGCTTCTATCAGCTGGGCCTGTTGCAGGAAAGTGGGGCAACATTCAGTCAAAATATTTAGAATGAAATACTTGACAGCAATTACTTCAGTTTACTCCCAGGTTTGATTCACTTAAGAATTTCCAAATCTCGATTTTGAGGGATTCTCTATTACAAACGCAAACGCCACCGCAGAAATCTTTCGAAACTGGACTATAAGTGCTCTCAAATAGGACTGCGCCAATTTTCATTAAAATTGGTTGGAAAAAACGTCCACAATCGCGGTTGGAAAATTACCGTATGGTTGTTGTTGCATGCTTTCCAACAGACCAGAGCGGTATCAATAGATGAGTTTGTGCGTGCTCACCAAACTTACCATGCGATGGTGAACATGTTTGGCTGGAAGTGGTGTGTAGTTTCAAAGAAGTAGAAACATAAAAAAGCAAAAGAATCATAAAAACAAAAACAAGGAATAAGTAGGATAAAAAAGAAATAATAAAAATTTAAGTAAAAGAATAATTAACTAGAAAAGAAATAGGGAAAAGGGAAAGAGAAAGAGAAATAGAAAGATTTAGAAGAATAAGGAAGGCAAGTAGCAACAACAATAAAAGCAACAGCAACAAAAAATATAAGAAGTGAAAATAACAGCAACAAAATTTTCCAAAAAGTATCTATAACGTATCTTAATCCTAAATATCTACACCTTTTCCAGATTGAAATCAGAAAAGCCAATTGGATTTCAGAATAGGTAATTGGATTTCAGAATTTGTTATTTGGATTTCAGAATAGGCAATTGGATTTCAGAATCTGTTAATTGGATTTCAGAATAGGCAATTGGATTTCAGAAAACGAAAATTGGATTTCAGAATAAGTAATTGGATTTCAGAATGTGTGAATTGGATTTCAGAAATTGACAATTGGATTTCAGAAAACGAAAATTGGATTTCAGATATCAAACTTTGTTTCGTAAAGTTGGAAAATAAGAGATTACGCAGTTATCGCGAAACTCCATTTTTAAAAATACAATTACAACTGAACGGCATAAAAATTACGAATTAATTTATTTCATAGTAAATAATTTTTGCATTTTCCATGGCCTTCTTTATTCATAATCAAGTATTTACATGGCAAAAATAGTTCGAAATGTATTTTCTGAAATCCAATTCTCTATTTCTGAAATCCAATTCACACATTCTGAAATCCAATTACCTATTCTGAAATCCAATTTTTGTTTTCTGAAATCCAATTGCCTATTCTGAAATCCAATTAACAGATTCTGAAATCCAGATAACTATTCTTAAATCCAAATGACAAATTCTGAAATCCAATTACCTATTCTGATATCCAATTGGTGTTTTCTGAAATACAATTGGAGTTTTCTGAATTCAATCTGGAAAAGGTGTAGAAAATCTATCGAAATTCGACAATAGGCGCCCCATGAGGGTAGGAGAAACGTAACATCCTAGAAGGTACATTTATATAAATCTGCTCAAGAAGTGTCGGACAGTCAATTGAGCCATTAATGACAGCAAAGAAGAGAACATTAAGGACTGGATCATGCGTCTATTAGCAAGGGATTTTAAATTGATGAGAAGTCAGCGTGAATGATAAGAAGGGAAGGGTTCAGCAAACTGAAGAGGCAGGAGGGCAAAACTAGTAAAATTTCGTTGCACATGCTCTATTCTTTCAAAATGTGTAGAATAATGAGGGTTCTAGATTATTGAGGCGTACTCCAACTTAGAGCGAACTAGGCTCCGAAATCCTTCCAATATCCAGGCAAAGACCCGTAAATGGTAAGTGAGGGAAATTAGCATAATTTCCATATTTTCAAGTTATTCCAAAACTTTTGTTAGGAAAGTAAACCCCTTCTCATAAGTGCATGGAACTATGCTATGCCCCTAACCAAGCACAGCTCATATTTCACTTGAAGCTGCTATAAAGAACCCATACAATTTACATGGCTTTGAAGTATGCACGAAATCGCATATCACAGGAAAGTAGAGTAGAAACCTCGTAACCAATGGATATTTTTATATAAGAGATAATATAATTTGAATAACAAAGAACGCAATGTAATTTCTAGTTTCAAAATTTTTTCATGGCACTTAATTTCTCTAATATTAACGCAAGAAGAAGAACATAATATTCCATACATTGCTATTGTTATTCATCTCTTTTCACTCCTGATGTCTAATGGAATAAACTATGTCGCCATTTAATCATAAAAAAGATCTAATCGTTCAACTGGTAATAAACAGCACAACAGGGAATTTTAATAAAAAGAGAAAATTCTTTCAAATGTATCTACAATTTTATGACAGATGAGCAACAGACGAAAATGGCAGTTAAAGGATTACATATTTCGTAAAATTATTATTTTTAACTGGCTCCCTGGAAATCCCAGAGAGTGAAAAGGTATTAAAATATTTCTTTATGCTGTTATGATTTCGGGATGACTAATCTTTTTTACACAAAACTTAGAAGTAGGTACACATTGCAAAAAATTAAAATAAGCAAACTACATTTTTTATAAGTAAATAAATACATACATAGGTATGTATATGTATCTCACTACATATTATCTAGTAAATATGACATACATACATACTTAGATTTTCATATCTACACATATTTATCTATATTTTTATGTATATGTATATACCATTATCCACCAACAAAAGCTATCACAAAACCAGCCTATTCATCCAGCACAAAAGATTAGCCTAAAGAATAATAATGCAAAATTAGACAACGGACCAGATCTTTGGGAATTAAAATGTCAAAGCGCAGAGGTTCTAGTTAATTCAGCTTTAGCTATCATTGACGCTAATGCTGCTGTATAAACACGCGAGGTGCGATAATGTCGTAAATGGCAAGCGCACAAGTTGGCCTGAAAGTGTAAACTACTACAAAGAAAACAAGAGCAATAGGTAGAACTTTCTCGGAAAGCAAAACGAACGTTTGTTTATGTTATTAACACATTTTATTAGTGGCAGCAGCACTCGACCGTAGAAGAGATATGGACCAACTAAAGCTTATGCTGTGATTGCCCACCCGCCGGCCAGCTGCGCGAGCTACAAGCAACTAGCGACAAGTATAATCACTTAACAAATATATCCATATATAAAATGAATAGAAATGTATGTACATACACGCGAATGCATATAATCTAAAGAAGTGGAAGTCTTGCTGAATATAATGAATAACCCTGTGATCGTTTTGGCTGGGACGCGTGTGCCCAATAACACATTATATAACTTTATGTGCAGTGAACTACTCTTATTCTGTTCGGTTGAACTAGTTCTTTTGTGTTTTTTTCTGTTTCAGCACTTGTACTTTCGGAAAACCCCTGTAAAAGCCACGACCATGATTTTATGTATGTAGAAGAATATGTCCAAGACCCTTCAGAAGAAGAAAGTCTACTCGCTTGACCACATTGACTTACATATACAACTATACTTCTTTGTAAGAGATTACTAATGGCGTTTTCTTTTCTACGAAAGAATGTAGCCCTCCTATAATCCAATTATCGAATTACGTATCTTGACGTTCTATAAAATGGCTGAATTTGTAGATAAGGGCGCCCTCTTACTTAGTTAGAGCTCAATATTTGGTGAAAGAACCAGACAAACTTACAAAACAACTAAGAAAATCAAACAGGGCAACATTATTCCGAGAAAATAAAACGCCATAAGTGAATTAGTAGGAAAAACAAAAAGGAGCACACCTCGAATTGGCAGAAAAGCTCGGCCATAAAACTCGTCAGAGTTATAATAGCGCCATTGTATTATATTATATTATAAGTAGAGCTCGGAAAAATAGGTGAAATCAAGTGCCTCAAATTATGCTACAATTTGTAAATTTTTTTTGTTTTCAGTGGCGGGATTACAATTTAAATCTAAAGGGGTAGCATATTGGTATGGTGGGAGAAGATTTTATTAGCAAAGTTCTTAATAATGTTACACAAATTTGCGGTTTAAAATAAAAAAATCTATAACAGAAACCAATATATCGCTAGCTTAAAGCCCGTCTCCACATAACTTGATTCACCAGAGAAACATGTAGCAAAACATCTCGCTCAATAACCCGTCTCCACGTGGCTAATCGTGATTCAGTTTGACATTTCTCTTTCTTGTTCTTCTTAAATGTTTGTATGTTTGCTTATTTTTGCGTCTTTGTTTCGGTCTGTGTGAGATTTCGATAGATTTTCGATACAAAATTAGCGAAGACACCGATATCATCGAGGTTGGCAAGATGATTCAGAATGAAACAGTGTTTCAATCTTCACTCGCTCTCAAAAATTTGTATGGAAATTGGCGAGTTTCGGCACTGGTTTCCGTGTCGAAACAAGATTGAGAGACAAAATGCAGAAAAAACAAGTAAGGAAGCCTAAGTTCGAGTGGAATCGAACATTAGATACTCAGCTGTATGCTTTCATTGTTTGTTTGCCTTTGATGGAAACACGGTGTAGGTACTTTATATAAAGCAAGTGCTGCATAAAGTGGGCGTAGCCGCGCCCATTTTCAAAATTTTTATCAGTCATCCAACTAAGCATATTAATATTATTCTTTGTGCAAAATTTCATTCCTTTATGACTTCTAGTTACATAAACCGATTTCAATAAATTTTTGCGTGGCTATTAACACAAGTTATAAAAGTGTGTAAACCAAGTTTCGTCATAATATCTCAATTATTTGTCGAGTTATAGGCTAAGAAATCTCGTATATCCCTTTGTGTAAAAAGAGGCGGTGCCACGCCCATTTTCCAAAATTTTTCTATTTGTTGTTTCCGGTCTATTGAAGAAATCATACCACAAAATTTCAATGAATCATCTTTACATTTGACAAAGATATCGCTTAAAATGTTTTTATTAGGCCCCTTTAAAGTTCTCATATATAAAAGTGGGCGTGGTCGTCAACCGATTTCGCTAAAATTTTCAACATGTATTACCACAAGTAATATAAATGTACACACCAAGTTTCGTCATTATATATCAATTATTTGTCGAGTTATGGGCTCTCGTATAATCCAGCTTCTAAAAAGAGGCGGTGCCACGCCCATTTTCCAAAATTTTTGTGTTTTTCGTTGTATGTCCGCAGGTGGACTCCTGGCATAAAATTACAATGATATATCTTTATATTTGACAGAGATATCGCTTAAAATGTTTTTATTAGGTCACTTTATAATACCCATATATAAAAGTGGGCGTGGCCGTCAACCGATTTTGACAATTTTTCGTCCAAACATTTGCCTAAGTAAGTATATCACGCGTACCAAATTTCATCGATATATCTTCAACAGTTTCTGAGTTATGACTCATAAAGCTTTCAATGTTTGCTCCTTAATAAGTGGGCGTGGCACCGCCCATTTTCCAAAATTCCATCAAATTTCTTCTTAGGTGCCTGAGCTCAACACGTGGGTAAAATTTCATCACTCTAGCTATATTAGTGGCTGAGATACCAAATTTCCGATTTTTTCTATATAGGAAAAGGGGGCGTGGTCATGGTCCGATTTCGCCCATTTTCAATACCAACCGTCCCAGTGTCGATACCAACTTGCATTTCAAATTTCATCAAAATAACTCAATTTTTGCGCGAGTTAGAGTGTTTACAGACGGACGGACGGACAGACGGACAGACGGACAGACGGACGGACGGACGGACGGACGGACATGGCTCAATCGATTTCTCTTTTCACCCTGATCATTTTGATATATATAAGTCTATATCTATCTCGATTATTTCATTCTGTTACAATCCACCGTTTTGTGATTAAAACTATAATACTCTGTGTACTAGTACAGCTGAGTATAAAAAGAGCGAAAGACGTTATGTGGAGACATGGTATTAGAGTGCAAATTGTGCAAGTCATTTTTTCAAACTTTGTGGGAGAGACAAAAAACAAAAAATAAAAAAATTTCGAAATGAAAAAAAAAATTCTGTTCATGTAAAATTTTGGACTTACACAATTTTCTTCGTTTTTTGGACTTACACAATTTGCGTATCACTGAATAACAACGAGTAGAAATATGAAAAATATCACAGACTTATTTAGCGTGGTGCGTATTTGATTTTTCTAGCGTTCTACATAAAAATACACTTTTTCATAAAAAATGGACTTACACAGTTTGCACTTTAAGCTAGCGATATTAAAGTTAAAAATTTTGTGCAAAATTCTGGAAAATTCGCTAATTTTTCAGCAAAATTTGTAACTTTTTGAGTAGAAATTTTATATTATTTTCTAGTACGCAGTTTTTTTCGACTTGTAAATTCGCATGAAAAAAATGCAGAGGACAGCTAGAAAAATGAAAATAAAATTTGGGAAAAGTAAGTAAATTATGGTATAGTTAATGTTCCAATAACTCATAAACAAAAATGCAAAACCATTTTTACCACGAGAAAAATTTGCATTTTTACAGATATAGAATTATGCCGAGTATCCAATTGGAAAAATGTAAACACTGAAATGGTCATAAGAAAAATAGGAAAGTTCAAATCAAGTTTTTTTTACCTAAAATATGCAAATTTTTAAAGTCAGACCACTACAAATTAAAAAGATGTGTTATATATTCCATTTGCTAATATGCACTTGCCTCATTTTCATTAAAAATATATTTGGTTTGAAACTGTAATTGCTTTTCCTTCACGTGCGAAGATTTTGTTTCAAATTTACGCGAGTCACTACAAATTTTTAATTTTCTTTCTTTATAATTATATATTTATTTATTATACTTTATTTATTATTATATTTATTTATTGTAGCTTTCTTTGCAATTTTTCACGTCCAACCCATAAAAAACCTTAATAATTTATTATTCTGGCATCCTAGTAAGCAAAAAATCTAGTTGCATTCACGGGGGGCTCAGACCCGAAAGCACCCCACCCTTACACTTGCCAATGGGTGTGCTCACAAACATTATGTAGCATAATTTTAGGCGTTTGATTTTCACCTATTATCCGAGCTCTAATTATAAGTGAATTTTATTCAGAGCTGGGCGATAAGGATTACGATTACAAGATGATTACGATTACAGTAATCGTAATCTTAGAAATTTTGAAATTACGATTACTGTAATCGTAATCGTCGTTACAAAAATTACGATTACTGTAATCGTAATCGTAAAAAACTTGAAATTACAATTACTGTAATCGTAATCGTCGTTACAAAAATTACGATTACTGTAATCGTAATCGTAAGAAACTTGAAATTACGATTACTGTAATCGTAATCGTCGTTACAAAAATTACGATTACTGTAATCGTAATCGTAAAAAACTTGAAATTACAATTACTGTAATCGTAATCGTCGTTACAAAAATTACGATTACTGTAATCGTAATCGTAAGAAACTTGAAATTACGATTACTGTAATCGTAATCGTCGTTACAAAAATTACGATTACTGTAATCGTAATCGTAAAAAACTTGAAATTACAATTACTGTAATCGTAATCGTCGTTACAAAAATTACGATTACTGTAATCGTAATCGTAAGAAACTTGAAATTACGATTACTGTTCTCGTTTTCTGGGATTACAATGTGTAAAAAACAGTGATATACTTACCCAACATCATTTTCCAAGAAATAATAATAATTTTTACATACATGCATACATATGTGTTTATTTCTCACACATTAAGTAAACAATTAAAACTGGGATGTGTATTAAGAAGAGAGAAAATTAGCGGAAATAATAAAGATACAAAATTAAGACTGCTGTTTGGATAATTTACATTCAATAATATTCAATATTAGCCTTAAGCAGAACTAATTTTTCAAAAGAAACATCGGAAAGTGCATGGCGTCGAGGACTGTTTATAATGCCCGCCAACGAAAATAGCCTTTCCACAGGTGCTGACGATGTAAGCGGGGTGCTGAATCTTAAAGATGCTTTCTTTATCAGAGGATATCTTTTAAAACAGCCATGGCTACTATCAGCATCGTTCAAATATTTAAAAAATTCTTCTCCTATAATGTTTGAGCCACTACCAGGAAGCACTTCAGGTAAATCAGTGTTTTCTAAAGGTATATTGAGTTTTAAATAAAATATATATTAAGTTGTTATATAGATATGTAGTTAGGTATTTACCGCCGAAGTCAAAAAAATCTTCATCTAATATTGGCTTTTCATAGTTATGGTCATTTACATCTTCAAAAGTTGCAGTGGAGTTTTATTACTTTTTAATTTTGTTATGAGATAAACCTAAGTAATTTGTTTAGTAAAATCTAGCAATTGTAATACATATTTTTTATACATGCAAAATCCAAATTTTACGAAGAAAATTAGTGTGAGCTACAGCTCGATTTTTATGCATGTGGCCATTGTCTCCAGCCCACTAAAAGCTGCTATCTCAACCGCAAATATTTCAAAATGTATATAATATGTGTGAAATTGCAAGCTTTACATAATTATTTGTAGTTTTTAGCACTTCTTTCAGAGCCAAGCATATTTTCCTCCCTACACCGTTTAGTATCAAAAAGCAATTTTAATAATTTTTTACATGTAATTCTTAAATTTTGTAATTCAAGATTACAGAAAATAAGGATTACTGTAATCGTAATCGTCAAAAACTTGAAATTACAATTACTGTAATCGTAATCGTCGTTACAAAAATTACGATTACTGTAATCGTAATCGTCAAAAACTTGAAATTACAATTACTGTAATCGTAATCGTCGTTACAAAAATTACGATTACTGTAATCGTAATCGTCAAAAACTTGAAATTACAATTACTGTAATCGTAATCGTCGTTACAAAAATTACGATTACTGTAATCGTAATCGTAAAAAACTTGAAATTACGATTAATGTAATCGTAATCCTACGTGTAATCGATTGCACAAGTAATCCTTATCGCCCAGCTCTGATTTTATTTAATTGAAGTTGCTTGCTACTGTACTTATTTCTACCTAGAAATCCCAACTCACTCCATCTTTAAGCAGGAAAAAGTATATTTAAACCAGCCAATCATACTACAACATACTTACTTTTTGAAGGAGCGTGCTGCAAGTACTATGAAACACTTCCAGAAATACACCGTTCTAGCGCCCTTATGGCGTAGCAGGGATCAGTTTAATATCTCAATAGGATTTACGCGCGCTAAGGCGAACGACAATAGCGCATATCACAAAGCTCCACGAATACACAAATGGCGAATAACCCAGTTGTGCTTATGATAGGTTAGATTAGATTACGTTGGCTGATATCCAGTGTTGCCAACAACGCATTGAGGCATTATATTATATTAATTTTTTTTTAATAAAGTCGGCTATTAATTTAGAAAAGACGTAGTATGAAAAATTATTGGAACTTTATGATAAACTAACGCCTTTTAAATTTGAATATTATGACAATTAGATATACATAACAGTTCAGATTACCTTATTCTCATTTATACTAGAAATTTTTATAATCGTATCATTTTGTGTTAAGCTAATAGTGTCCAAAAATTTTGTTTTATTATATCAATGGTTCAGATCATTTTGACAAATTGTTTATGCACGAATAGAATTAATATTACATGAACTACAGCAATTGTTAGGGTTAATAGAAGAATAAGTTGTGGCTTGGTTTTCCCTGGGTTGTTCTTTTTCTCCATATTGGATACTTTTATATAGTTCAAGTTAGCTTCACTATTATGTATATAGGAAAGAATATTAGGATTTTTTTCAATCAAAAATTTAAAATTGAACTAATTTTACCCAGGGACTTGTGACGAAACGAAACTTGTGTTTCTGGCGTTTCTGTTCCAAGAAACATTAAAGGATAGAAACTAAATTCGAAACCAAATGACGTAACAAAACTGTAACAGAAACTAAATTAAGTTTGTTCCTTGTAACAGAAACAAAACTCCTTTGTAACAAAAGTCGTAACAAAACTCCGAAACGGTTTCAGCAGAAATAAAACCTGTAACGAAACTAAATTAGTTTTGTTCCTTTTAGCAAGAACAGAAAGAGAAAACAAAGTTAAATTAATTAATTTTGTATCTCAGTAGCAAAACTATATTTGCAGAAACAAAATTTATTTAGTTTCGTTACAGGTTTTGTTTCTGCTGGAACCGTTTCGGAGTTTTGTTATGACTTTTGTTACAAAGGAGTGTTGTTTCTGTTTCAGTTGCGTTACTTAGCTGTGTAACAGAAACCGAAACCGAAACGCGTTACAAGTCTCTGATTTTACCTACTTAAAACCACTACTGGGCTGAACCGCAGATAAGTAGATAAGTCTACAAAAGAAAAACACCTTTGTGTCAAATTTAATTGCCTATGCAAAGTCAGTGGATTCATTTATCTTCGCTAATAAATGAATTATGGTCAACAGATAAACGCAATTCCTTGACATTAACAACAATACACAGGACAGATTCAAAACAATATCCAGCTTAGCGCCTCCCGTGCCGTTGTTTTATTCTATGAATTGGCTGGCCTAAGGGTGATTTCTTTTTTTGGAAAGCTTTGCTGCTTCTTCTTCTGTTTGCCTTTGTAGGCTGCTTGGACATTTGTCCTTTCAGCGGTTTTATGCGTGCTGGCTTGATGGATTACATGAATCCTCGTTGACTATTTTCGGCGCAAGTTGACAGCCACCTAACACTACGGAATTACTTAATCAAATTACAAGAAAAAAGAATGCTAAGTATGTATGTATGTATGTATGAACATTTGCTGGATTTTTAAAGTTGAGCAAAAAGCGTCTTTATTTTGATTGAGCTGGATAATTGTGTAATAAGGTCCATAAATAAAGATATGCATGTAATTACTGTTGCAAGTTATTTTTTTTATTAAATGTTAAATAAAAAAAGCTTGTCTAAATAAATTTAAAATTATGTATATAAAATACATTGTAATTAACTTATTTTCTTTAATATGTATATAACTCCAAATTATGTTAAGTACTATCGCTTAGCAAAGGCTTGTGAAGGCCACAATGCCTTACCGTAGATATGATACTCTACATCTTTATCAATCTGCCTCTTTAGTGTAATATACTAATGTCACAAAGCTTTAAGCTTTAGTTCACTAAATTTATACTACTCCCAAGATAATAGTTCCTGGGAAAAAGGAAAGCTCACAAATGTACTGAAAAGTGCGATGGATTTACATTACATTTACGTAGGGAACGGTATAATGGGGAAAGGTCTACTCTCCAACGCTCAAGTCACTGTATAGGTCTTC
This sequence comes from Urophora cardui, assembly GCA_960531455.1. Taxonomy (NCBI): domain Eukaryota; kingdom Metazoa; phylum Arthropoda; class Insecta; order Diptera; family Tephritidae; genus Urophora; species Urophora cardui. The sequence goes on from OY482673.1 coordinate 48,899,917, forward strand.
ATCAAAAACAAAACCTTGTCTAAGCCGCAACTGTACGCTGAAGTCCTCCAAAGCCTCTGCTGAAGAATGCCAGCATCAATGTTTTGACGAAGTGATTGTCTTTGAAATGCATGATTTGAAATGCATGATGAGAATACTTTCAAGGTGCTGCGAATCATGAGCACATTTCTCCTAAAACTTAAGAATATTTTTTTTTTAGTTTGGAATAAGAATGTAACAGAGAGTACTACAGATGCATTCCATTAACCAATGTCGAGTCCAATAGCTCTACTTGATAATGATATTAAAAGTGGCGTGTATATGAAGACTTTGAAAGGAAATAGAAAATGGAAAAATAACGTAATATTGATGGCGGAAAAATTAGAGATAAATTTGTGCTCATTTCCAATCATGAGATAAATGCTGTTCAAAAGTAGGACATAGTACAGGTACAAAGAACTGATGCTTAGTAACTCGATAGCTGAATTTGGAAGCTGGTAGGTGGAAAGATCTAGGTAAACAATAAAAGTTATCATCTAATACAGCTAGGCTAGTGCTACTTAAATGATGAATGCATTAATCAACAAGTAAGGAAGCTTAAGTTCGAGTGGAATCGAACATTAGATACTCAGCTGTATGCTTTCATTGTTTGTTTGCGTTTGATGGAAACACGGCGTATTTTATATAAAGCGAGTGCCGCATAAAGTGGGCGTAGCCACGCCCATTTTCAACATTTTTATCAGTCATCCAACTAAGCATATGAATATTATTCTTTGTGCAAAATTTCATTCCTTTATGACTTCTAGTTACAAAGATGTCACGTTACAAATTCCCAAAGGGTGTTCTAGAAATATCTTTGTTAAAAAGTAGGCGTGGTCATAAACCGATTTCAATAAATTTTTGCGCGTCTATTAACACAAGTTATAAGAGTGTATAAACCAAGTTTCGTTATAATATCTCAATTATTTGTCGAGTTATAGGCTAAGAAATCTCGTATATTCCTTTGTCTAAAAAGAGGCGGTGCCACGCCCATTTTCCAAAATTTTTATATTTTTTTGTTTCCGGTCTATTGTGGAACTCATGCCACAAAATTTGAATGAATTATCTTTATATTTGGCAAAGATATCGCTTAAAATATTTTTATTAGGCCCCTTTATAGTTCCCATATATAAAAGAAGGCGTGGTCGTCAACCGATTTCGCTAAAATTTCGAACATGTGTTACCACAAGTAATAAAAGTGTACACACCAAGTTTCGTCATTATATATAAATTATTTGTCGAGTTATGGGCTCAGAAATCTCGTATATTCCTGTTTCTAAAAAGAGACGGTGCCACGCCCATTTTCCAAAATTTTTGTGTTTTTCGTTTTATGTCCGCAGTTGGACTCCTGCTATAAAATTTCAATGATATATCTTTATATTTGACAGAGATATCGCTTAAAATGTTTTTATTAGGCCACTTTATAATACACATATATAAAAGTGGGCGTGGCCGTCAACCGATTTTGGAAAGTTTTCGTCAAAACATTTGCCTAAGTAAGTACATCACGCGTACCAAATTTCATCGATATATCTTCAACGGTTTCTGAGTTATGACTCATAAAACTTTCAATGTTTGCCCCTTAATAAGTGGGCGTGGCACCGCCCATTTTCCAAAGTTTTTGTGTTTTTTGTTTTATGTCCATAGTTGGACTCATGCGACAAAATTTCAATGATAGATCTTTATATTTGACAGAGATATGGCTTAAAATGTTTTTATTAGGTCACTTTATAATATACATATATAAAAGTGGGCGTGGCCGTCAACCGATTTTAATTATTTTCCGTCCAAACGTTTGCCTAAGTAAGCAAATCACGCGTACCAAATTTCATCGCTTTATCTTCAATGGTTTCTGAGTTATGACATATAAATCTTTCAAGATTTGACCCTTAATAAGTGGGCGTGGCACCGCCCATTTTCCAAAATTTCATCAAATTTCTTCCTAGGGGCCTGAGCTCAACACGTGGGTAAAATTTCATCGCTCCAGCTATATTAGTGATTGAGATACCAAATTTCCGATTTTTTCTATATAGGAAAAGTGGGCGTGGTCATGGTCCGATTTCGCCCATTTTCAGTACCAACCGTCCCAGTCTCGATACCAACTTGCATTCCAAATTTCATCAAAATATCTCAAGTTTTGCGCGAGTTAGAGTGTTTACAGACGGACGGACGGACGGACAGACGGAGGGACGGACGGACGGACGGACGGACATGGCTCAATCGATTTCTCTTTTCACCCTGATCATTTTGATATATATAAGTCTATATCTATCTCGATTATTTCATTCTGTTACAATCCACCGTTATGTGATTAAAACTATAATACTCTGTGTACTAGTACAGCTGAGTATAAAAAATATCTATTGCATAATAAGGGTTAGGAATATAAACATATGTAGATACATACATATGTGTAGCGTCAATTAAGAAAAAGAAGATATGTTTATGTTTTATGGTATTTTTTCTGTAACTGACACTTTGTGGCTTACGCTAAAAGCTGGGCAGGAATTTCATTGAGGCTACTCAACTCGATGCCGATCAACTAGCTCATTGGAAATGTCCTTGGCACATGCCAGCATCTTTTATTCATTTATTTATTTACTTGTTTGCTTTTTGTTTTGCGGTTTGATATGGGAACAAAAGAGCGAAGTGCTTTTCACCAAACACACACATATACATACGCCAAACACATATAACACGCATATCCTTCATGCACAATGGCAGGCGGAAGGGGCAGCCTTTGCGTCATTCATTCGCAACGCATTGAACGCCGATTTGTAATCAATCAATGTCAACAACGTGAACAATGCAACAATACTCAACTCAACTTAACACACACACACACACATACACACGGTGTTTATTCAGTGTTCATCAGCGTAAAATAAAAAAATCATAATACTCATACTAGATACATATAACCGTATATGGGCAAAAACCCATAGTTGTACGAGGTTTGGCGTTTGTAGCTTTTTGTGAATTATTATGCGCACGCGTTCTCAGCTTCCATATCCCATGTCAATAGCAGCACGCGTTCATCTTCTGAATGCAAAATAGATATGTATGTAGAACGTTAACACATACATTTTATTATACATATGTATACATAGGTATGTAAATATAGACCCAGTTAATGGACAAGTTGATTGGTTGGACAAAACACCAGACAAGCGTTTGACTATTACTGGCTAATGCTGAGTTTAATGATGCCTGCTTGCCATAAAATTTGATGAAGCTTGTTTTTGTTTTTGTGCATCTTCACAATCAGTTGGATGGGTTTGAGTGATATTTACATTTACCAGTCATCTTCTGCTAAGCATTCGTTACATAGTTTTGGTTGAGCGTGAAGTGATTTGCTTAAAACATCCATTAATTTAAGTTGGCGCGTGTAGGATGTGCCTGCCAGTAGTGGATATACATACATACATATATACGTACATGTACACTTATATAATAAACCCAACTCCACCCATATTGGTAACTTATTCTACTTGAGTGGATTTATTAAAACCCACAACGGTTGCGGTGGTTAATGGTTGCTTGGGGTGAGTTGGGAATATAATGTCATTTTACCATCTGTTTTATATGCGCACAAACAATAGATACATATATGGATGAGTACGAATAAAAAATAGCAACCACAAAAAATTTGGCAAATTTCAACAGCACCGCCCAGTAATGATCAATGGTGTTGCAAAAATTTCGGTTTGGTAACTGGCGCAAAAAGTTGCATGAATTAGTTTAATTATATGGACATAGCCGAAACTGAGAAAAAGTGTGGTTGGAATTGTCAACAGAGGTCAAGTGACAAGGTTTTTACAGCAGCTCGGAAAAAAGTATGGTGTAAATGATATATTGTTAACTATTTTTAATCGAACACATACCTAAATACATATATGTATATACCTGCATATCAACAGAATAAAGTCCCCAGCTAACCTAGTACGGAGCGCTCCGAATTAGGAGAGTAATGGTAGTCCCAAAACAATCCCTCCGCTACATGATCGAGAAAATGCACGATATTTCACAAATATGTATTTCAAGGCAAAGTGGTACCGACCGAGAAAACCCTAGGCAACTTGCTTGCAACTTGATGCTAGCAACATTTTCTTAAGATTATCTGAGTAGGTCATGCAATTCAAAATTGAGCGAATAATAGCATTCGCTGGCATGCTGCAAGCTGCCGATACCTCCCTAAATGCTTTCAAATTTACTATAATCTGTTAAAAAAAATTTACTTATTATCACTAAAACCATTTCCCTTACCAAAATTTGCGAAGGCGGCAAAAATCCTCGGCTGAAACTACCAAGAGGTTGCTGCCCGGGCAATGGACCTCCATCTCTCCTCTCAGATGTCTGTTCCTGTTGCTTGCGCTAAGGCAGACTGTGGGGGAGATGACCGCGGAGGGCTAGCAAAGGCTGTTGGCCGGTCGGATAGGTCCCCTCAAGGCGCGAGCCACTGAGGAGGTGCGATACAGTCTCAGTCATGGTTCGAGGTGCCTGGCGGAAGGCATAAAATGCATTTATCTGGTCGTCATGGAGGATAAACAGGATAAAGAATCACAACAACAACAACAACATTTCGAAAAGGCCCTTCACTACAGGGAGTACGATAGTCGTCCTTTATTTATATTTCGGATGCCTTTAGCCGCCTGTGCCGCTGTGGTGCAGTGGGTAGAGTGCTCGCCTGCTATGCCAGAGGTCTCGGGTTCAAACCCCAGTCCGAGAAAAACACCAAAAATTTTTTCTAATTAGTAAAAATCCAATTATTGGGTTTTTTAAGAACAGCGGTCACCTCTTGGCAGTGGGCGGCATACCCTCCGAGAGTATTTCTGCCATGAAAAAGCTTCTCACAAAAATGCATTCGCCGTTCGGAGCCGGCATAAAACTGTAGGTCCACCCAATTAGTAGGAAATAACAAAAGGAGCACACCTCGAATTGGGAGAGAAGCTCGGCCATAAAACTCGTCAGAGTTATAATAGCGCCATTGTATTATATATATTATATTATGCCTTTAGCAACGTCTCTGCTGAGGCGCTGTTTGGAAGAGCTCGAATGAATCGGAATACCCCCAATCATTCAGCGCTGGATTGAGGACCTTTTGAGTTGACGGACAGTGATGTGTGGGTGGCGCATTTCGACGATGTCAATGAGGGTATATAGGGGCAAGGCGGAGTACTTTCACCGCTATTGTAGAATCTAGTGGTCAGCAAATTACTTTTCAGAAATACAAATATTTTCTTCAGAAAATGCGAAAACTTGCGAAGTCTTGCATTCCAAGTTTAGCATAACGCCGCCAATACGATGTTGGCAACACTAATCACCATATATGGTCTATGTGAGGGATCCAACCTAACTTGAATTAAATGGCTTCTTATCAGCTGCTTAAAACTTGCCAAAACATTCTTTTGTAAGATTTCATAAGACTTGCGACTTGTCCCAAAAAGTGCTGTGAGTATAGTAAATATGTATCTACACTCAGGGAAAAACAGCATTTTAAAATCAAAAATAAAATTTTTATTTTCATAATGCACGTTTTAAACCAAACCATTTTTATTTTAACAATGAAAATGTTTATATTAAAAATTAAATTTTTGAATTAAGAATGAAGTAAAAATGTATTTTGGATTTAAAAAGAAACATACTTAAATTAAAAATGAAAATGAATGTTCATTCAAAAACTCGCTCTTTGTTCAAAATTTTTTTGTGAGAAAATATTTTTTGTGAGAAATCTAACAAAAACAATAATTAGAATAAATTTTTTTTTTAATTTTTGTTTTCACAATGATTCACATCGCTAGCTTAGAGTGCAAACTGTGTAAGTCCATTTTTATGAAAAAGTGTTTTAAGTGTAGAAAGCTAGAAAAATCAAATACGCACCACGCTAAACAAGTCTGTGATACTTGTCATATTTCTACTCGTTGTTATTCAGTGATACGCAAATTGTGTAAGTCCAAAATTTTTATATGAACAGAAAATTTTTTTTCATTTTGAAATTTTTTTATTTTTTGTTTTTTGTCTCTCCTACAAAGTTTGAAAAAAGGACTTACACAATTTGCACTCTAAGCTAGCGATATAATTCATCGATTCTTTTTTAGGATAAGGGAAGTATAAATAAGGTACTACAATTAAATATAATGTTTAATGTTCCACTATGTGATGGCGTTGGATTAAATTTCAGGTTGATGTCATGGTTAGAATCCGGAGGAGAATATAAAATAAAGAAGAACAAGTAAGGAAGCCTAAGTTCGAGTGGAATCGAACATTAGATACTCAGCTGTATGTTTTCATAGTTTGTTTGCGTTTGATGGAAACACGGTGTACTTTATATAAAGCGAGTGCTGCATAAAGTGGGTGTAGCCATGCCCATTTTCAACATTTTTATCAGTCATCCAACTAAGCATATGAATATTATTCTTTGTGCAAAATTTCATTCCTTTTTGACTTCTAGTTATAAAGATGTCACGTTACAAATTCCCAAAGAGTGTTCCAGATATATCTTTCTTAAAAAGTAGGCGTGGTCATAAACCGATTTCAATAAATTTTTGCGTGGCTATTAACACATGTTATTAAAGTGTATAAACCAAGTTTCGTCATAATATCTCAATTATTTGTCGAGTTATAGGCTAAGAAATCACGTATATCCCTTTGTGTAAAAAGAGGCGGTGCCACGCCCATTTTCCAAAATTTTTCTATTTGTTGTTTCTGGTCTATTGTAGAAATCAAACCACAAAATTTCAATGAATTATCTTCACATTTGGCAAAGATATCGCTTAAAATGTTTTTATTAGGTCACTTTATAATACCCATATATAAAAGTGGACGTGGTCGTCAACCGATTTCGCTAAAATTTTCAACATGTATTACCAGACGTTACGAAAGTGTATACACCAAGTTTCGTCATTATATATCAATTATTTGTCGAGTTATGGGCTCAGAAATCTCGTATATTCCTGTTTATAAAAAGAGGCGGTGCCACGCCCATTTGCCAAAATTTTTGTGTTTTTCGTTTTATGTCCGCAGTTGGACTCCTGCCATAAAATTTTAATGATATATCTTTATATTTGACAAAGATATCGCTTAAAATGTTTTTATTAGGTCGCTTTATAATACACATATATAAAAGTGGGCGTGGTTGTCAACCGATTTTGGCAATTTTTCGTCCAAACATTTGCCTAAGTAAGTATATCACGCATACCAAATTTCATCGATATATCTTCAACTGTTTCTGAGTTATGACTCATAAAATTTTCAATGTTTTCCCCTTAATAAGTGGGCGTGGCACCGCCCATTTTCCAAAATTTTTACGTTTTTTGTTTTACGTCCATAGCTGGACACAGGCGACAAAATTCCAGTGATATATCTTTTTATTTGACAGAGATATGGCTTAAAATGTTTTTATTAGGTCACTTTATAATACCCATATATAAAAGTGGGCGTGGCCGTCAACCGATTTTAACAATTTTCCGTCCAAAGATTTGCCTAAGTAAGTACATCACGCCTACCGAATTTTATCGATATATCTGCAACGGTTTCTGAGTTATGGCATATAAAACTTTCAATGTTTGACCCTTAATAAGTGGGCGTGGCACCGCCCATTTTCCAAAATTTCATCAAATTTCTTCTTAGGGGCCTGTGCTCAACACGTGGGTAAAATTTCATCACTCCAGCTCTATTAATGACTGATATACCAAATTTCCGATTTTTTCTATATAGGAAAAGTGGGCGTGGTAATGGTCCGATTTCGCCCATTTTCAATACCAACCGTCCCAGTGTCGATACCAACTTGCATTCCAAATTTCATCAAAATATCTCAATTTTTGTGCGAGTTATCGTGCGTACGGACGGACGGACGGACGGACGGACGGACGGACGGACGGACGGACGGACGGACGGACGGACGGACGGACATGGCTCAATCGATTTCTCTTTTCACCCTGATCATTTTGATATATGTAAGTCTATATCTATCTCGATTATTTCATTCTGTTACAATCCACCGTTATGAAATCAAAACTATAATACTCTGTGTACTAGTACAGCTGAGTATAATGAATAGAAATGTATGTACATACACGCGAATGCATATAATCTAAAGAAGTGGAAGTCCTGCTGAATATAATGAATAACCCTGTGATCGTTTTGGCTGGGACGCGTGTGCCCAATAACACATTATATAACTTTATGTGCAGTGAACTACTCTTATTCTGTTCGGTTGAACTAATTCTTTTGTGTTTTTTTTTTTGTTTCAGCACTTGTACTTTCGGAAAACCCCTGTAAAAGCCACGACCATGATTTTATGTATGTAGAAGAATATGTCCAAGACCCTTCAGAAGAAGAAAGTCTACTCGCTTGACCACATTGACTTACATATACAACTATACTTCTTTGTAAGAGATTACTAATGGCGTTTTCTTTTCTACGAAAGAATGTAGCCCTCCTATAATCCAATTATCGAATTACGTATCTTGACGTTCTATAAAATGGCTGAATTTGTAGATAAGGGCGCCCTCTTACTTAGTTAGAGCTCAATATTTGGTGAAAGAACCAGACAAACTTACAAAACAACTAAGAAAATCAAACAGAGCAACATTATTCCGAGAAAATAAAACGCCATAAGTGAATTAGTAGGAAAAACAAAAAGGAGCACACCTCGAATTGGCAGAAAAGCTCGGCCATAAAACTCGTCAGAGTTATAATAGCGCCATTGTATTATATTATATTATAAGTGAATTTTATTTAATTGAAGTTGATTGCTACTGTACTTATTTCTACCTAGAAATCCCAACTCACTTCATCTTTAAGCAGGAAAAAGTATATTTAAACCAGCCAATCATACTACAACATACTTACTTTTTGAAGGAGCGTGCTGCAAGTACTATGAAACACTTCCAGAAATACACCGTTCTAGCGCCCTTATGGCGTAGCAGGGATCAGTTTAATATCTCAATAGGATTTACGCGCGCTAAGGCGAACGACAATAGCGCATATCACAAAGCTCCACGAATACACAAATGGCGAATAACCCAGTTGTGCTTATGATAGGTTAGATTAGATTACGTTGGCTGATATCCAGTGTTGCCAACAACGCATTGAGGCATTATATTATATTAATTTTTTTTTAATAAAGTCGGCTATTAATTTAGAAAAGACGTAGTATGAAAAATTATTGGAACTTTATGATAAACTAACGCCTTTTAAATTTGAATATTATGACAATTAGATATACATAACAGTTCAGATTACCTTATTCTCATTTATACTAGAAATTTTTATAATCGTATCATTTTGTGTTAAGCTAATAGTGTCCAAAAATTTTGTTTTATTATATCAATGGTTCAGATCATTTTGACAAATTGTTTATGCACGAATAGAATTAATATTACATGAACTACAGCAATTGTTAGGGTTAATAGAAGAATAAGTTGTGGCTTGGTTTTCCCTGGGTTGTTCTTTTTCTCCATATTGGATAATTTTATATAGTTTAAGTTAGCTTCACTATTATGTATATAGGAAAGAATATTAGGATTTTTTTCAATCAAAAATTTAAAATTGAACTAATTTTACCCAGGGACTTGTGACGAAACGAAACTTGTGTTTCTGGCGTTTCTGTTCCAAGGCGTGGCCCTCAACCGATTTCGGAAATTTTTCGTCCAAATATTTGACTAAGTAAGTATATCACGCGTACCAAATTTCATCGATATATCTTCAACGGTTTCTGAGTTATGACATATAAAACTTGCAAGGTTTGACCCTTAATAAGTGGGCGTGGCACCGCCCATTTTCCAAAATGTCATCAAATTTCTTCCTAGGGGCCTGAGCTCAACACGTGGATAAAATTTCATCGCTCCAGCTGTATTAGTGACTGAGATACCAAATTTCCGATTTTTTCTATATAGGAAAAGTGGGCGTGGTCATGGTCCGATTTCGCCCATTTTCAATACCAACCGTCCCAGTCTCGATACCAACCTGCATTTCAAATTTCATCAAAATATCTAAATTTTTGCGCGAGTTAGAGTGTTTACAGACGGACGGACAGACGGACGGACGGACGGACGGACGGACATGGCTCAATCGATTTCTCTTTTCACCCTGATCATTTTGATATATATAAGTCTATATCTATCTCGATTATTTCACTCTGTTACAATCCACCGTTATGTGATTAAAACTATAATACTCTGTGTACTAGTACAGCTGAGTATAAAAAGCAGAATAAGAAATAAAGATAGCAACCAGTGAATGATAAGAAGGAAAGAACAAGAGGAGAACAAGCTGAGGCTATATTTTTGTAGTTGGGACTCGGATTGAGAGAAAAAGAGGAGAATGCCGTTGAATACAATTTCGAATCCGGAAGAGAAAATGATATAGAGAACACTGCAGCGTTTTTTTCTCATAGTGCTTAAAATAAAAATAAACATTTTTAAATTTTAAATGTTTTTTCTTCATTTAAAATTTTACAATGAACATTTTTTAAATAAAACAAGTAAGGAAGCCTAAGTTCGAGTGGAATCGAACATTAGATACTCAGCTGTATGTTTTCATTGTTTGTTTGCGTTTGATGGAAACACTGTGTACTTTAAATAAATTGAGTGCTGCATAAAGTGGGCGTAGCCACGCCCATTGTTAACATTTTTATCAGTCATCCAACTAAGCATTTGAATATTATTCTTTGTGCAAAATTTCATTCCTTTATGACTTCTAGTTACAAAGATGTCACATTACAAATTTCCAAAGCGTGTTCCAGAAATATCTTTGCTAAAAAGTAGGCGTGGTCTTAAACCGATTTCAATAAATTTTTGCGTGTCTATTAATACAAGTTATAAAAGTGTATAAACCAAGTTTCATCATAATATCTCAATTATTTGTCGACTTATGGGCTCCGAAATCTCGTATATTCCTTTGTCTAAAAGGAGGCGGTGCCACGCCCATTTTCCAAAATTTTTCTATTTTTTGTTTCCGGTCTATTGTAGAAATCATACCACAAAACTTCAATGACATATCTTTATATTTGACAGAGATATCGCTTAAAATGTTTTTATTAGGCCACTTTATAATACCCATATATAAAAGTGGGCGTGGTCGCCAAACCGATTTCGCAAAAATTTTGAACATGTATTACCACAAGTAATAAAAGTGTACACACCAAGTTTCGTCAATATATATAAATTATTTGTCGAGTTATGGGCTCAAAAATCTCGTATATTCCTGTTTCTAAAAAGAGGCGGTGCCACGCCCATTTTCCAAAATTTTTGTGTTTTTCGTTTTATGTCCGCAGTTGGACTTCTGCTATAAAATTTCAATGACATATCTTTATATTTGACAGAGATATCGCTTAAAATGTTTTTATTAGGCCACTTTATAATACACATATATAAAAGTGGGCGTGGCCGTCAACCGATTTAGGAAAATTTTCGTCCAAACATTTACCTAAGTAAGTATATCGCGCGTACCGAATTTCATCGATATATCTTTAACGGTTTCTGAGTTATGACTCATAAAACTTTCAATGTTTGCCCCTTAATAAGTGGGCGTGGCACCGCCCATTTTCCAAAATTTTTGTGGTTTTTGTTTTCTGTCCGTAGTTAGACTCCTACTACAAAATTTCAGTGATATATCTTTATACTTGACAGAGATATGGCTTAAAATGTTTTTATTAGGTCACTTTGTAATATTCATATATAAAAGTGGGCGTGGCCGTCAACCGATTTTAACTATTTTAGGTCCAAACGTTTGCCTAGGTAAGTAAATCACGCGTACCAAATTTCATCGATATATCTTCAATGGTTTCTGAGTTATGACATATAAAACTTTCCATGTTTGACCCTTAATAAGTGGGCGTGGCACCGCCCATTTTCCAAAATTTCATCAAATTTCTTCCTAGGGGCCTGAGCTCAACACGTGAGTAAAATTTCATCGCTCCAGCTATATTAGTGACTGAGATACCAAATTAACGATTTTTTCTATATAGGAAAAGTGGGCGTGGTCATGGTCCGATTTCGCCCATTTTCAATACCAACCGTCCCAGTCCCGATACCAACTTGCATTTCAAATTTCATCAAAATACCTCAATTTTTGCGCGAGTTAGAGTGTTTACAGACGGACGGACGGACGGACGGACATGGCTCAATCGATTTCTCTTTTCACCCTGATCATTTTGATATATATAAGTCTATATCTATCTCGATTATTTCATTCTTTTACAATCCACCGTTATGTGATTAAAACTATAATACTCTGTGTACTAGTACAGCTGAGTATAAATATTGGTATTTACATCACTTCTAAATACGTTTTTGCCCATTTTAAGCACGTTTCCATATGTTTTTATAATTTTTTTCCCTGAGTGTACTTTCACATAAATACATAAGACATTGCTACCGCAACATATATGTATATACATATTTTGCGTATCATACCTACTTAAGTACGTAAATCACCGACAAAACATGCATATCTCACTTTTATTATTGTGTATTTAGTGTTAATCTAGTAGCATTTTCAGTATACCTTACACGCTTTTACCGCCGGCGGCGTTATATTTCTTCAGTTAAGCGTGCACGTATGCATGAGTAATTCATTTGATGTTTGTATGAATATAAGTATAAGCTCTATGGAATATGTATTTTAAGGACATTTTAACTCTCATTCACCTCCACTCGAAGGCAATGTCTTCGCTGCACAAGTCACTTAAGCTTCAGTTAGCCCATTTTCTTTCCCTGCAGTCGTACCAAATGCTTCAATGAGTTTTTTTTAGATCACGATGTCACTTTGTCACAAATGTTTCATTGTAGTTGTATTAAATTGCCTTTTTGTATTTTTTCGCGCATGAAATGGTTCCTTAAAAGACATCTCTGTCATGTGATAAGGATAATATCAGCATTTTTATTTTGCAATATCGTATGCCGATTCTCACATATATTTGTAGATCATGGCACATGAGTCCAAGATGATTTTTACGTGCATTTTTGCTTTTTTTAAAGCAGCTTAGGACATACTAATACTATAATAATAGTGCGGACGTTTACCTGGAGGCTATTGCTATTGAAGAATGTGAAACAGAGCCTCCTGTTTGAGTCAAGCTGCAAACTTCACCTATATTACCGAAAGGGTTATCCATGTTAATTATTTCCCAACCCCTGTCAACTTTCGCTTGCTTTCAAAGTAAATGTTGCTGGCATAATGTCGGCAACATGTTGCAATGACATGTGTTGATTAGGTTAACATGAAATACATGCGTTGTAGGATTTTTATTGATTTTGGCAGCCTTGTTTATCGTTAATACTATAAATACGAACAGGAAACATTTTAGCATTTTCATTATTGATAGAAACAATTTACTCAAATTAATCTTCTAACGAAATTATATTGAAGATATGGCTGAATACGACCGTAAATGTATAGCAATTGAAGCAACTAATAAAAATTTAATTTGGCAGTTATACCCCAATATCGCGGGTTGTTTGTGGTTAACAATTCGGTTTGTAAAGATTACAAAAACAACCACCTTTCCACAGCCAACGAATTAGCAAAAAAAAAGCTTTTGTTAAAAAAAATTTAAATTCAACGTATATTCCTCTATTCATTTCCTAATGCCACCAACGTTAGTAGAGCAGCAGGAAACAAACAGACAGACAGACAGACAATTGGGTGTAGCATGTGGCAAAGTGGCAAGTGGAATTTGAAAAGTTAAATGGGTCTGCATGCAACACAAAACATACATACAAAACGAACGCATGTCTACGTGTTGGCAAGTTGAGCCCTCAAACTCCAACCAGTAATCCTCACTTCACACCACTTCACGCTACACGCCTGCATTCGTTTGGGTTAAGGGCTGAGCAAAAACACAAAAAAAAAAAAAAAACAAAAAAAAAAGAAACAAAAAACAAAAAAAAAAGAAACAAAAAACAAAAAAAAATTAAAAAAACAGAAGAGAGATAAATCAACTAAGGATAAACGATATGTCGCATCACTTTGAAAAATGCTTTTATGATATCATTCCACCAGTGCTGCTAGAGCACTTTCTTTTTGAAAGTAAACAAAATACAAAAAAAAAAAAAACACTTCGTCGTGATTTTTGTTTTTATTCACTTTTTGCAACACATACTCGTATTAATACATACCTTCATATAACTAACGGCTCGTTGCCACTTTTAGTTTTTATAACAAATGACAAATTTTTGAAAATATGACTTAAAGTTACTTTATTTATGTACATAGTATCTATGTACGTCCATATATACGCATGATGTATGTAGTTATCACAGTTATTTCCTGTGTTTCTGTGTGCTTTGCTCTTATGACTTAGTGCGGCCATTTTGGCCATTTCGAACCAAAGTATTGCTCAAAGTTTCTCCTACGACTTGTGCTTGGCATCTTTTTTAGTATACGAATATGAAATTTTTTTTTTTTTTTTCAAATATTTAGAAAAATTTATAAAAAAAAGACAACTATCAGCAAATAAAGAAGTAAGGAAATTTATTTACCGCAAAATAAGCCACCTCGCTCTTTTTATTTTTCATATTTTTCCACCTTAAATAAAGTTAAATCGACTGGTTTTTTTAGTTCTGCTTCATTTCACCATATTTTGCCTTGTAAGTGCACATAGGACATTTAATTTGCACTACTTTACGCATATAAGAATCGTTATTACCGTTGACTGCTCTTAATAGATCACATTAATTGCAACTTCTTACTTGATAAATAAATTGGATATAACATTATAAACATTCTGTGATTTAGAATCCGATATGGAAGCGAAATTATTCGGCAGACAAAATAAGTAAGGCGTCATTGAAGCTAATTTCTTCCACGAAGTGTGGTCAAATTGTCTATAGATATATATGTATTTCCATCAAAGCAATTCTCAAATAAACACTTCAGTTCAGAAAGAGAGTACTTGCGTTCTCTCAATAAATACCTACTGTGGAGACCTGGCTGCATGGATGCCTCGCTTTTTTTCAATTTTAAAATCAATTTTGGATTTGTGTTTCCTGGTTCAGCATTTGTTATTGTAGAGTATGAGTATCCGCACCCTAGTTCCGGAAGCTCCGTAGTTAATTCATTAAGGACGGGAACTCATTTCACATTACTAATGTTTCGACGTAGGACTTTGCCATTTCCTCCAATTATAACATCGTTTCGACTGCATTCTATTACTTCATACTCTACATCGCCCAATTTCGAAAATTTCTACGTAAGGTTCTGAGCTCATTACGTGGCTGAAATATTACTATTCCGGCTATTTTAGTGACTGAGATATCACATTTTCGATATGTTATATATGTATAGCGGAAGTGGGCGTGGTTATGGTATTAGAGTCTGTATACCAAGTGTCATCAAAATATTTTAATTTTTGCGTAAGTTAAAGTGTTTACAGACAGACAATAGGACGGACGGACAGGGCTCAATCGACAATTTTTTTACCCTGATCATGTTGATATATATAAGTCCATATATATCCCGATTATTTCATGGTGTTAGGTACTACCGTTTCGTAATTGAAATTAAAATACTATATATACTACGTAGAGCTAAATATTAAAACTGTATGAAGCAAAGAAAAATATTACATACTATTTAAGACAAGAAAAGACTTTTTAAGCTAGTGACCAGTAAGATTAATAATAACGGGGTGAGACTTAATTGTCAAAAACAATAATTTTTTGGTTTTTTTGCGCTCCTGAAAAATGTAAGTATCATCATATATATTATTTCTAATTGGTGTTTTATAAATATCCCTTTTTCTGTTCACATAATTTACCAAAATTAATAAGTAAGGCATCGTTTTAAAGGTATTAATTAGCTATGCATGCGACACGGTGTTTTATTGGGCGTGGTACTTTTTTAAATTGTATTTTGCAAAAATAAAATGTTTAAATTTAAACTAAAATATTTGCGCCTAAGGCTATGCCTTCAGAATTATTTTATTCTATCAATTCAAATCTCAAATGCAGATGTCTCTCCATTTTAACAGTCGTGTATATTTTAAAACACTTTTATAAGCTTCAGCTGTATGTTTGTATGTAAACACTATATTATTTTAGGCGAACACGTGTGTATTCATTCCTACGCTAAATGGGGGGCTTTCCAGTATAGGATGTGCTGTACGTAGTACATACAATATACGTATGTATATGTATGTATACTTTTGATCACATAACGGTTGTATGTAAGACCATAAAATAATTGATATAGATATGGACTTACATATATATATCAAAACGATCAGGATGAAAAAAATGATTGAAACATGTCCGTCCGTCCGGCCGTACACACTCTAACTTGCGCAAAAATAGAAATATTTAAATGAAATTTGGTACACAGATTCTAATGGGAACAGAGAAAGTTGGGGTTGAAAATAAGGCATATGGATGTATTTCGAAAAACACGTAGAACATGATAATTCAGTCACTAATAAAGCCCGAGTGATGAAATGACGTTATGCCGTTATGAGGAAATATGCTGAAATTTTGAAAAATGGGCCAAGAGGGGCAAATTTTCAAAGATTTATAAGTAAAAACTCAGGAACTGTAGCAGATGAATCGATTAAGCTTGGACCACTGATTTGCTTGCCAAGGCAAACGTGTGGAAAAAAATTACCCAAGTCGGCAGGGACTACATACAATATATAAAAATATATGTAAAATATATAAACAAATTTAATACACATAACTACTTATATATATATACATTAGGGCGGGTCAATTTATTTTGCAACTTGGTTTCGGCCACACATGCATTCTCTGGTCAATTCTGAACAAAAAAGTCCAAAGGAGGCTAGTTCTAAAATGAAGTTTGTCCCTCCGCAATTTTGATTTTAGATAGTCATCCCTAAAAAAAATTTTTTTTTTGAAGTTGTTTATGTATTAATTTTGAATGAAAGTTATTATAATACTTTCTGCGTAGAAGGAGTATTTTCGGAGTTAGGAACAAATAAAAGATCAAAACCATATATCTGAACAATCAGTTGTACGGGGACTATATGCCATAGTGACCCGATTTCGATCATTTTTAGAAATAGTTAAGGTAATAGTAGGATACAGTCACGTGCAAAGTTTTGATATATTAGCTCGAAAATGGGGTATGGTAAATTTTAATTATCTACCGTTATCTCGAAAACCGAATGCAATTTCGGAAAACTGGAGGTGGCATTGAATTTATAATATCCCAATTAAGTAGACAGCTATTAAAATCTTTTCGCGGAAAAAAGTGCAAAGCCTGGGTAAAGTTTACAAGCGACGAAGAATTCACTTTCAGAAATCTGAAATTTCTTTCCTAAATATCTCGAAATCAAGATTTAATACGGATATTCTGAACACGTCGTTGTATTCGACAGGCAAAAATTAAGTTGACGTGTATCGGCGTTTCACTTAGATATTTCAAATTTTTAAGATATACCTGTTGTAACATAAAATAATTGGGAGAAGTTCTAAAAAAGGGGTTAGGAAAATGAATGTATTTCCCCTAAAAAACAACCAATTGGATTAACTTTTGCTATGATGTGTCGGCCGACGGATGGGCCCAACTCAAGTAAACCTCAAAATTTAATTTAAGTATTTTCAACTACATTTTTTTAACAAATATAAAAAATTTTTTTAGGGATGACTATCTAAAATCAAAATTGCGGAGGGTCAAACTTCATTTTAGAACTAGGTTCCTTTGGACTTTTTTGTTCAGAATTGACCAGAGAATGCAGCTGTGGCCGAAACAAAGTAGGTTTTTTCCCGTCAGTACAAATTGACCCGCCCTAATATACATACATACACGTAGGTATAATATAAACATTTTATGCGATATGTTTGTCAAACATATAAATAATTCATTGAAAGTTCCATAAGTTCCACTGTATACATAAAACCAAATAAATATAAGTTTTTTTTAAAATGAGCGTCACAGCACTCACGATATCGACTGGCGCCATGTACATATGTTTTATTATTTTTTGCGCAAGATGCGCACGGGTCCAGCTAGTATTTTATAACTTAAAACGTTATTAGCGGCTTATTATTAATTATGTAATATACCTACTATTTACCTACAATTTTATTTAAATAAAACTCATTACTCTAGAATCTATCTATATAATAAGGTAGTAAACCATTTCAACGTTAACATAACTATAATTTGTTTAAATTTTAAGTCATCACTACAAAAAAACTTAATCTCTAACAAATAACCCTCCTATATAATCTTCATAAGCTTCTGTAAAGAATATTCATCATTACCGAGGACATTTATCAAATGTGCGTAGCCACTAAAGTGCCTACTTAACGCCATTGTTGGCCAGAAATGCACAAAAGTAAGAAATAAGCCGCCAAGTACCACAAATTTATTATTAATAAATGAAACCAATTTGCTGAAGATAACTTTCGCGCATTTGCAAAGGTACATCCTACACGTTTATCCTTCTGTGCTAGCTTAGAGTCAACAGGAAGAGCACATTTTTGTGTGACTTTTTCTGGGAGTGTTGGCAAATCGGCCGCTATGCGCGTTAATCAAAACAAATGCAATTTGAGCGCGTGAGCGGTGGCAAGAAACAAATTACAATAATAATAATAATATGTAATACGCACAACAGCCCCTCAAAATAAATGTAAAGAAGAGGTGTAAACTTTGGTTAAAGCATACATACATACATATGAAACATCTGTTGGTGGCACAAAAAATTTTTATTGCTCAATAAAATTGCCATTTATGCTAATGTGTCCGCTATATCCGATTTGAATCACTCCCCTGCCCATCTTATCTCACGCAATGCCTACTGAGAAAACATGAAAGCAAAAAATTGCAAAAAAAAGAAGGTTAGAGATGCAAAAAATGGCAGTAGATAAGTATGCGCAAATGGTAATGTAATCGTGTCCAAAATATGTACGTATGTATGTATGTATATATGTACATATCTCAACACCTGTAGTTCTAACAGACCATGCTTTAATATTCAGTGTCTTGGCAATAAGTTGAAGGGCAATACATTATACGTGATACCGTTAGATAAAAGAAAGGTAAGGGAGAGTCATTAATCTACAATTGGCAACCTGGCATTCAACTGCAATGACGCAAAATAACAAACAGAGGAGCTGGCAGATATGAAAGGAATTGGGCGTTTCAAAGCAGATTTGCTTTTTTTGTAAATACAAGAATGTATGTATATACATACGTTTATGCAGATACATACATACTTATATATTTTATTTTCCCTAAAGTCTCAGCACCCGTTACCAGCCAAACAAATAGAAAGAAACTTTGCTTGATATTCAAATAAGAGCAAAACAATCAAAATAAAAAAAAAGAAATGCAAATCGAAGAAAAAATAAATTTAAGCATGCCTTTGATAACACATTTTAACATTGGCGGTGGGAAATAAGAACAACAAGAACAAGAATAACAATACTTCTACAAAAAATAAGATTTAGAAAGCATAAAATGATAAAATACACCCTCGCGTAAAGCAAAAGTGCCCCAAACTTGAATGCAAAATGCTATTTTTTGCACATTTATTTGTGCTTCAATTCTTTCTGTACGTAAGTATGTATGTATTAGTAAATATATTTATGTATGTGTGTGTGTGTGCATATGTGTGTTCACGCTCATTGCTTACACATCGCATTTATTACATTTTCCTAATCGAAGATTTATAAGAAAACCTGAACTTTAGCACCTTTGAAGTGGCAAATCGGCACAATGTGCGCAAATAAATATGTATATGGTACATAGAAATTTACGTACATACATACATAAGTAAGTATTTATGCGTATGTGTAAATTTGCATTAACATATACGGCCCAAAAAGCGACTACTGCCAATTGGAACTACTCTCGGACACACTTAAAGGTACTTCCAGAAGACTTCAGTTCCTGAAAGTACACTCAGAGAAAAGAAATCAAAAATAAAATTTTTATTTTTATAATGCAAATTAAAAATTAAAATTTTGAAATTAAAATTTATTTTGGATTTAAAAATAAACATATTTAAATTAAATACAAAATTAAATTAAATTAAATGAAAATTAATGGAATAAAAACCAAAGTTTTAGGTACAAAATCTCATAGTGCTTAAAATAAAAATATGTAAACATTTTTAAATTTAAAATGTTTTTTCTTGATTTCACAAATTTACAATGAACATTTTTAAAATAAAAATGTTCGTATTTACATCACGTTTAAATATATACGTTTCTGCACGATTTCATTTTAAGCACGATTTCATATGATTTATAATGTTTTTTCCCCTGAGTGTACTTGGGTAGCACTTTATGATAATTTGTATAGAATAGTGTACACATTTCCTGTAACCCAAACCAAACTTTCCACAATTTATATAGCAGTTTTAACTTTGAAAACTGCCAAACTAACCTATCGAAAAAATCATAAGCCGATGGCATTTAAAAACAGTGAAATATCAACTACTCCCATTTTACATATTAATCGCATAATTTTCTATCAGGCTTGCACACAGTCATTGAAAACCATTTAAAGTATTGCCACTGCTTCCTTTCAAAGTTACTTTTCTTCAAGCTTTGCGTATTTCTCACACCACGACGTCCTTTCATTCCTTTCAATGCCAGAAGGTGCAACATGCCTCACGTGTGCGAAATTGCCAAAGCAGTGGGTATCCATCGATTGCTTTATGTTGCTTTATGTGTGCATGAGTATGTACGATTATGCATGTGCTT
The DNA here is from genome assembly GCA_960531455.1 of Urophora cardui. NCBI lineage: Eukaryota > Metazoa > Arthropoda > Insecta > Diptera > Tephritidae > Urophora > Urophora cardui. The sequence continues at coordinate 48,920,610 of OY482673.1, forward strand.
TAGAAGTCCAAAAGATAATGCGTTAATGCCTCTTATGCATTTCAACAAACAACAATGCCTCAAGTCATAGATATCATAAAATTTTGCAAAATGGCACGAAAACTGAATTTCATTTGAATTTCTTATTTAACTTTGAATAAGTAGATATTTCACATGTGGAGCCGCCATTTATCTACCTGTTAAAAATTGCTTATTCTTGACTATGAAATGATTTAGTAATTTAAGTAGTCAATGCCGTTAAGCCGTTAAACATTATTTTGAACCTATTTACACATACTGTAATTGAAATACAAACAAACTAGATGTTTTATAATTATATTTTTATAAAATGATACATTGCATAAATTTGATTACGAAGAAAATTCCCTGAGATGGACACAAACTCCAGATCGCTGCATTTGTAAATTAAGATTTCTTCTCTCTAAACAAGCGAAGCAGCAGCCTTTAACACCTTTAAGATCGATCATCTCTTGCATAGCACTAACGTATACGACACGGCGTATGAGTGATCTTCTAAGCTAAGCTTGCGGTGTTGCTTTTGGAAAGAAACCATGGCTTAGATTTAATCTATCTATGTGGTCTTTTACGTTTTTTGTACAAAGATTTTGTCTGAGGGGACACATAGTGAAATTTTATGGTGAATAATTCTCTAGAACATTTTAACTGTCTGTCGGCCTTCAAAATACTATTTTTGCGTACTATCTAAAATAGAGGTCAAAACGACGAAGTGTAAGCGGGTTAAAGTGTTCTACGAAATTAAAGCTCGTACAATTGCGTAGTCTACTCTCAAAAGTCTCTATGTGAATATTTTTCGATGTTGAGTTTTCGATGGATTGTGTACCAGTATTTAAAGGTGTACAGTGTCCATTAAAAATTTATTACAAAATCCTTCCGTTTATGAAAAAAAGCATTAAATAAAAAAATACTCCTTCAAAAGTCTCTATGTTTTAATCAAGGCAAATTTATTCATATGATAATGGTAAGTGAACAGCTGACTTCTTCTTCTTCTCGTTTTTAACTCGCCGTGTACAGGAGAATGTCATACAAAGAAATATTAGACTTTGAGTTTGACGTTCTGATGGACAAAAACTTAAAGCGAATCGAGGAGAATATTGCCGAAATCGCCCTGCCATTACCATATAATGAATTTGCCTTGGTTTTAATTATACTGTGAAAAATTACTGTCTCAAAACTATATATAATACAATGGCGCTATTATAACTCTGACGAGTTTTATGGCCGAGCTTCTCTCCCAATTCGAGGTGTGCTCCTTTTTGTTTTTCCTACTAATTGGGTGGACCTACAGTTTTATGCCGGCTCCGAACGGCGAATGCATTTTTTGTGAGAAGCTTTTTCATGGCAGAAATACTCTCGGAGGGTATGCCGCCCACTGCCGAGAGGTGACCGCTGCTCTTAAAAAACCCAATAATTGGATTTTTACTAATTAGAAAAATTGTTTTGGTGTTTGGCTCGGACCGTGATTTGAACCCGAGACCTCTGGCATAGCAGGCGAGCACTCTACCCACTGCACCACAGCGGCCAAAACTAGCTATGTGAAATATTAAACATTGAATTTGCCAAAATCTCTCATATTGCGGTTTAATTTTTTTTTATCCTTAAATTCCTTTCGGGCTAAGCTTTCAGGTAATAACAAAAAATATTCAAATAGAATAGAGATTCAGGCCCTAGTGGTTTTTTACAATTTGTAGCTTAGCATGAAAAATTCACATAAGCAACTTTTGATGGTGGACTACTCAATTCTACTCTATGTTTCCTAATAATATATTTCTATACGATATGTATTTTAACTCTCTTCCGCGTTGATTTGAAATCACTCAGGCAAAATAACGCAAATTTAAAATAGCAATAAAAAAAATTTTATCTAAGGCAACAAAACGGTTTGGGTGTTTTACTATATGCTGCGGGAATTATTCCGCCCTCAAAAATGCTGTTTCACAGTGTAATATATGGAATTTTCGTAATTAGCTTAACTGCTAATGGTAGAGCAGATAAATAATAATTACATGCAAAAGAAAATTAAATCTTCATAATAAATTTAAGATCTAAAATACCTTCTATGAAGGCAATATGATATAGTACATAAAGTGCAGGGTGTGCATATCTATAAGTGCATATCTTAAAAAACTAAAAATAAAAATTAATTGACTTTAATTGTTTATTTAAATTTAAAAACACAACTTAACAAGCAAATAATGCGAATATATGTATGTATATATGCACATATGTATGTACATATATGTAGATATATAAGAGAAACGTTTGAAGCGTTAATTATAATGTCAATTCTGATGTCTGAATTAATGGCCAATAAGAGGAATTGCAGTATCTATAGCCAAGGCAATTAATTAAGCCATTGATTAAGTTAATTGTTAGGTGAGGGCATGCAAATGGTACAACAAACTCATAAATTGACCAAAAGAGACAGCAAACATTCATACACATACGTTTTGCAATTCAACTGAATAGATTCTAGCCACACCAGGTGAGATTTGACCAAAGGGCAAAAAAGAAACTTTTGTGAATAAATACATATGCACATAAATACCTAAAAGAGATTGTATGTATATATGTATGCATGAACGTATGTATGTATATTCATATGTATGTATATAAGTATATATAAGTGTTTATGGTTGAAATCAATGTGCTAGGTAGATAGCCCGTATATTTATATGACTACTACATTAAAATCGCATAGCAAATGCGAGACACGTAGTGTTGTCGATAACAACCTTTTGGCACCAAATGTCGTACCCGTAAATTACTACAAGCACCATCGTTTCTAATTAAGTAATTGAAGGCAATCGCTGGGATTTATTGCTCGATTGCCGCTCGCACAGCGAGACAAGCTCACTACGTATGTATGTATGTATGCATGTACTTACATAGGTATTTAGTATTCTCTTAAATGGCTACCGATTGGTTGCGAGCGTGCTTGACATCAGTGATGCCAAGTGTAGGGAAAAGAGGCTACATGTAGGGAAATTTGACCTCAAATTTGCAGTGTAGGGAAAAAGGGACAGATTTTCAAAAATTAGCTAAATGTGGGGAATTTTTGAATTCAGAAATTTTCGTTTTCTTTGCACAGAATTAATTTTTTTATATATAGACTTTATTCGGTCTATGATAACAATATCTTACAGACTAGAAATGTACAAGAAAATTACTAACTAAATAAGTTGGAATTCCGTACTAGGGATAAAATGAAGTAATCTTATCGGCAAATTGGGATATCGGCATTGCAAAGTCAAGATCTAATTTTTTGTAAATATTATTGATTTCACTGACTGCCCTGGTAGTGGGGGCGAGATAATGGTAATTGGATTTAACTGCTGTAAGATGAAAAGGGTAGTGGGAACGTAGGACACGATTTGGAACATTGAAGCTTAGTTGCTGAAGCAGGCTCACGCAATCAATTAATCCATTAACAATGTCAAAAATGAACATTATCGAATGAATTGTGCGCCGACTAGAGAGAGATTTTAAGTTTATGAGCAAACACCGAGCATTATACGATGGAGAGGGGTCGACGAAATGAAGGGGATAGAGAGCAAAGCGTGTAAAACCTAAAATTTTTTAATAAGTAACTACAAATAAAATGTTTCTGCATGTTTGAGTACAATATTTCAAAATTGTACTTTGTTCTGATCTGGCAATATATTCTTCGACCTGCTTACAGGACCTCGGAGCAAAGGCTTCTCTTTTCGTTAGCTTCGCTCCTGCTCCGCTCCCAAAATTTTTTGCTTTAGTTCTGGATCCGATCTTAGCACCAAATTTCGCTTCCATCTTTTGTTGTGGTGGGATGGTGCCCATCCCTGCTTTACCAAGACCTAGTGTTCTTACCTGTTTAATACATAGTTATCCCACATGCCCTCACACCAGTTTTCAGTACCCTACTAAAAATATTTCCAAAGATATTCGCTGTCAAAGTTTCAGTTTGTATGGGAGGTGCCCATTTCTGCTTTACCAAGACCTAGTGTTTTTACCCGTTTAATACATAGTTATCTCACATGCCCCCACACCAATTTTCAATACCCTACTGCAAATATTTCAAGAAATATTTGCTGTGTATGGGAGGTGCCTTTTAATCAGATTAAAAATATGCCTATTGTAATTAATAATAATATAATGCAATGGCGCTATTATAACTCTGACGAGTTTTATGGCCGAGCTTCTCTCCCAATTCGAGGTGTGCTCCTTTTTATTTTTCCTACTAATTGGGTGGACCTACAGTTTTATGCTGGCTCCGAACGGCAAATGCATTTTTTGTGAGAAGCTTTTTCATGGCAGAAATACTCTCGGAGGGTATGCCGCCCACTGCCAAGAGGTAACCGTTGCTCTATTGTAATTACCGGGTGAAAATACCTAGGTGTGCAAAGTTTCGTGAGGATCCGTTTAGCGGTTTTCTCGCCAATTGAGTTTAAACACAATTTCCATTTCACATTTATAAGATACAGAAAATACGGCGTAGGGAAATTTGTAGGGAAAAATTTTGTTAGCGTAGGGAAAAGTAGGGAATTTTTTGGCATGGCATAGGGATTTTTGGTCCAAGAATATTAGCATCACTGCTTGACATACATATAAAAAGTACATACAAACATTCTGCCACCTTTTTGACATACACGCGGTTACTAATTTTTTGTGCTGGGAGCCCGGAAATTCGGGTTAGGTAGAGGGTTGATTTGAATAAAAAATAGCAGTTCTGTTTAGTACACAGAAATTTATCTGTTTGTACTACACATAATGGTTGTATGCAACATTCTTAAGGAATTGGGATAAGATCAGGAATAAGTAGATTGCTTTGTGTTAACATGATGAGCATCGGAATATAATTCGTTTGAGTACAAATTGAGACAGTTAGACAAAATTCGAAACATACTTATGTACATATAATTGGATAATCCAAAACTATAACTTCAGATAAGACTTTGCAACAAATATATCGCCTAAAAACTAAGTACCCTAATGTAAGCTGGCATCATTCAGTTCACATGCGCTATATGTATGTATATGAGCCACCCACTTTTCCAGTAGTTTTTGTGGTAATTTGTTGGTAATAACAAACATGGTTTGTAAGTATTTATGTGTAAACATACTTAGATATATACACATATAGGTACACAAGTATATACAAATTTATAACTTTTGTGGGTGAAACGTCAATAGTTGACAGGTAATAACAACTTACTATTATGTGAACGTCTACCGGCATGGCTTCGAGCAAAGGACCAACCAGACGATACTTGCAATCGAGAGATTTTATTACTCTGTTCAACGCTGCCACTGTCACTTCCACTGCCACCTACGCAAAATTACTCTATTATATCGTCGGCTTCCTACCAGAAACACGAATGTGAAATTTTTTTTAAGAGCGATGTCTGCTCTTTATCGTGTATATATTGATATAATAACAATTAATATTTGTATATATGCTTATGTACACACAAGTACATATTATGTGTGTATGGTTACACAAGAATTTATACAAATATTAATTGTTATTACATCAATATATACCCGATAAAGATCAGACATCGTACTTAAAAAATTTTCACATTCGTGTTTCTGGCAGGAGACCCACGATATGTATGTTTGTATACATTGTCTTATTGTACTAATATTCCTGTGTATGAAACAAATAAACAAATGTAAATAGACATTTATATCAACTTATGTACGCATATATTTAATGGCAATGAATTGACATCCATTTGTTGATATCAGCTTTTGTATTAATTAGTAGTTGGACAATCGGAGTACAAATTGCATAATTATTGAGCAAAATTAATTTTAGAAATTGGTTGTTACATACATATTTGTAGAAAATCCTATATACATACATACATACATATATATGTATGTATTTATGTCAACGCAATGCAAAACTTTGTTACGGATGATATTGACAGCGAAAGGTAATAAGATAAATCGTTCTAAGCTGCCAACTGTGAACTTCTTTTAATTATTTTTAGAAAAAAATCGACAATCTTAAAAGTATGTATTGGTTGATTAAGGGTCGTTTAGTCAACCACTGATTAAAGCTAACCGCGGTTAAAGCCCGATTAAACATCCTTATACCATGTCTCCACATAACGTGTTTCGCTCTTTTTTTCTGCATTTTCTCTCTCAATCTTGTTTCGACACGGAAACCAGTGCCGAAACTCGCCAATTTCCATACAAATTTTTGAGAGCGAGTGAAGATTGAAACACTGTTTCATTCTGAATCATCTTGCCAACCTCGATGATATCGATGTCTTCTCTAATTTTGTATCGAAAATCTATCGAAATCTCACACAGACCAAAACGAAAACGCAAAATATAAGCAAACATACAAACATTTAAGAAGAGCAAGAAAGAGAAATGTTAAACTGAATAACGATAGAGACGGGTTATTTGGCGAGATGTTTTCCTAGATGTTTTGTTGGTGAAACAAGTTATGTGGAGACGGGCTTTTATCGAATTAATCAAACCATACATTTAACATGTGGTCGATAATGCAGTTCATAGCTTAACCGGAACTTTATCCTCCGGTTAGCGTTAGTCAGAGGTTGAGTAAACGGCCCTAACAATACTCTGCTTTCGAATGGTTTTATACCTTGTCTGCACATAACGTGTTCCACTATTTTTTTCTGCACTCGCTCTCTCAATCTTGTTTCAACTTCAAAACGAGTGCCGAAACTCGCCAATTTCCATACAAATTTCTAAGAGCGAGTGAAGATTGAAACACTTGTTTCGTTCTCAATCCTCTTGCCAAACGCGATGATAGCGATGCCTTCTCTAATTTTTGTATCGAAAATCTATCGAAATCTCACACAGACCAAAACAAAAACGCAAAAATAAGCAAACATACAAGCATTTAAGAAGAACAAGAAAGAGAAATGTTAAACTGAATAACGATAGAGACGGGTTATTTGGCGAGATGTTTTCCTAGATGTTTCGCTGGCAAATCAAGTTACGTGGAGACGGGCTTTAAAATCGAATAACCGAGATATTAACCACTTTGGGCTGCTTCCACGCTAGGCAAATTTTCACAGTTACCGGTGATATGGGGGCTTTAATACTCAATGCGAAATAACCTCTTTTGAAGGTGCTATTGAAGTTCAGTGAGGGAGGACAGAAATTGACTAGAACCCTTTCTACAGTTTCCATTTATTCCATTATTGACGTGGGATAACCATTTTAGCATTGTGTCAGTGATTTCAAATAACGTTAATGGAAAAAATAGTCAAATGATGCTGTGATACAACGTCATCTACGTATTTCACTGCCTTCAACCGTAAACTCAGAAGAGGTTTAAATACTCCTATTAAGCATCCCGGTTTATGCAGACCATTTTAGGTCGATCGATCCGTCATTGAAACATGCAAAAACTCAGAAAGATTAAATTTTGCATATATGTACATATGTATGTGGATGCTAATAACCTTATTATGGCCTTATAATAGACAACTTAGCGTAATATAATTAAAATTTACCTTATTATCTGAGTCTCCTTACAGAAGATCACTTGCTCTCACAATTTTTCCAACATTTTGTAGGAGCCCCTTCTGACGCGGTGATAAAGGTACATTCTCACATTTATCTAGAGAAGATTCCTACGCTATCATATTCTGAAAACTTAATTTTAAGGCTTTTAATATGCAACAATCGCAGAAAATCCTAAAAAAATTACCAAGTTACCGCAAGTTAATATTCTTGAATCTGCGTTTAGGCATACACTAGTAAACCCGGCCACGCGATGCTGTGGCTTTCAATTACACTGTGCGACAATTTGAGGGTGGAAGACCACTTATTGCCACATTAAAAAATTTTTTGATATACCTTCATAGCTACTATTTTTATTTTCTGTGGACCTAGATTTTTTATACAAAGATTTTGACCAAGGAGCCCCATAGTGAAGTTTTGTGCCGAATATTTTTCTAGACTATGGTAACCTTAAAGCGACCTCCAAAAGGCCATTTGTCGCGCTCCTCCTTTTCTTTCTAGTTCTCTTTCTCTTCCCCTTTTCCCCTTTATTTGCGCTTTCTTTTCCCTTTATCCATTTTATTTTTCATATTTCCTCTTTCGCTTCCTGTCCTTCGCCATATCCGTCCCTTTCATTTTCCTCTTCCCTTTCCTTTTATTACCCATCTTCAGTGGTAGGCCTTGCATGACACTTCAAATTTAAAAATGAGATAAACTGTAGCGTAAAAATGGATTATTGAACGGTGGCACCCTTTTTGTAAAAATTTTAATAAATTACTCATTTACATGCCAAGTCCTTTCATATGACACCTCAAATTTAAAAATCAAACAAACTATAGCCTAAAACTGAATTTTTGAACAGGTGGCAACCCTTTTTGAAAATTTTTTTATTAAATTACTCAATATCAGGTCAAGGCCTTTCATATGGTGCCAAAAATTTTAAAATCAAACAAACTATACAGTAAAATTAAATTTTCAAAGATCTGGCAACCCTTTTCAAAAAAATTAAACCTTCCTGCACATCTACAGGTCAAGCCCTTTCATCTGACACCACATTTTCGAAAATCGGTATAACGGTGTAAAAGTTATGGTGCTTACAAAAAATCGCTTAGCGTAATATATATAAGGATAAGATAAACTGTAGCGTAAAAATGGATTATTGAACGGTGGCACCCTTTTTGTATAAATTTTAATAAATTACTCATTTACATGCCAAGTCCTTTCATATGACACCTCAAATTTAAAAATCAAACAAACTATAGCCTAAAACTGAATTTTTGAACAGGTGGCAACCCTTTTTGAGAATTTTTTTATTAAATTACTCAATATCAGGTCAAGGCCTTTCATATGGTGCCAAAAATTTTAAAATCAAACAAACTATACAGTAAAATTAAATTTTCAAAGATCTGGCAACCCTTTTCAAAAAAATTAAACCTTCCTGCACATCTACAGGTCAAGCCCTTTCATCTGACACCACATTTTCGAAAATCGGTATAACGGTGTAAAAGTTATGGTGCTTACAAAAAATCGCTTAGCGTAATATATATAAAGATATGTAAAAATTTATGTATGCGCATACTTACACATCTGTTGAAATGTAAGAGAAGTGACATTATCGCAGCAAAAAAATATTACAATTAGATACTCCCAAATACATACAAGCAATTGTTCAACTGCATCATAGAAGGTTAAGTTAAAGACACCTCCGAGCTGCTTTCGGCCATTTTACGATCTGGTCGACAGATTTACTTTACTTTACTGACAACGATGCTAAAAGTGAACGATGAAAAAGCAGAACATTTCCTGTACTGTTCAACCAAGGGAAATGGAACTCGACCAAGTTCACATAAAAACATACATACAAGCAAATATTTGGCATTAAATGCATGTCACATGTAAGTATGTAAGTAAGAATGCACTGAACATTGGCCAGAGCAGCCAAGTGCAATGCAACATCAAATAGTGAAACACACTTTTATTTTACATATGTATGTATGTATGTATGTCTATATACATATTTTGCTATATATACATGATACATATGGCTATATCCGTGCGTATGTACATGTCGTAGGTTTTTGAATGTCCTCCGAGATGCAGCAGAGCTCAAGGCAACAGACTGCACAGCCTTTCTCTTTGTTTCACTTGACTGCTTATAAAATTTATTGCTTTCTTAATCGCATTTAGATCCATCGAATAGTAAGAATATATTTATACATACATACATACGTAGTAGAAGAAAGAAGGCCAATAACTAATGAGAATGGTGGTAGGCCAAGTAACTAAAAGAGCATTTCGTGAAAAAAGATAATTTGGTAAAAACGTAATGTGCATTTCACGTTACAACAAGACATTTAAGTAGTAAATTAGAAGCAGGAAATGCAGGAAATGTTGTGTAATGAGGGAAGAATGCACTTTAAAGCTGAGTTGAGAAAAGTTCCTTATCATTGCAATGACTTAAAGTTGCCGTTTTTCCATTAGTTGGGCATATACTGTGCATATTCATATGTATGTACATATATATCAGTGGCGGACGCTTCATGCAAGGCGAAAAGCCCCGCCCCGAATTTTTTCAAAATGCCGTTATTTTTCGCTTGAAATATGTTTACTATTTAAGTTCTTCAATGGGGTTACAACTTAAGTTCTTCAATATCTGTGCTATTTTATTGTGGTATTTTATTTGTACAGCCAATCACAGCACAACCTGGGTTAGTGAGCGTGCTGGAATAGTTCCACACATGGGCTTTCAAAACAGTGTAACATAGCTTGTTTACTCGCTTTCTCTACTTAAGTAGAAGTCAATGACTTATTTTCAGAGTTAAGTTTAAAAAATTAGCAAACCTTTTTTTATTTTTCGAATCAATTTAATACTTATAAAAAAATGGATGGAAATTTTTAAGATACATAAATACCCACATATATACATACATATGCGGATTTTTTTAAGTCCTAAGTACTTATGCATATACATATGTGCCGTGATTTATTTGAGGAGAATCAAAATATTTTCAAATGCTTAAGAACACATTTTGAAGTAACACTGCAGGCAAAATTAAACTAGTATGAAAATAAACTAGTTGATCAAATGGTATGTAAAGGAAAAAATCCAACTAGTTGGTTTTCTACTACTTGATCAACTGGTATGAAACGGACAAAATTGTACTAGTTAGCTATCTACTAGTTTATCAACCGCTTTTAAAAAGACAAAATCATACTAGTTGGTATTCTACTACACCATTTCCAGATGGATTTTAGAAAGCATCAACTGGATTTAAGAAAGAGTCAATTGGATTTTGGAAAATTTTAATTGGTTTTCTAAAATCCAATTTTCACTTTCTAAAATCCAGTTGACGTTTTCTAACATCCATCTGGAAATGGTGTAGTAATATACCAATTTATTTATTAACTGAATATAACAGTTTGTACAATTCTATCACAAACTAAGCTTTATTGGTGATTTTTAAGTAAATTTACGCTATTATTTAACAAAAGGGTCAGAATAGTTATTACCAATTTGCCAAAAAGAAACAACCATTTCTCACGAAATAAATATTTTTAAGGCTTTTCATTTATTTTTGTGCAAGGGTACACAAGAACAATTACATACATACATATATATTTGCAGCAGGTGGCAAGAAGAGTTTAAGAGAGTTTAGTTAATTGATTTGGTTTCATCCAAAATCGGAGATTCTATCGGCCAACTGCCGCAGTAATACGAAGCCATTATTCTACCTTACTATACATCTTTGCGTGTACTGTATATAATATGTTCTAAATGTAACTTTAAAAAGTACTGATCTAATTAAAGCAGGGACCGTAACGGTTATAAGTTATATCCAAAAAGTTGATTTTTAACGATTATTTTCTGAGTTTTATTTTTTGCTCAGAAAATAAAAGTTTTTTCTTGAGTTTTATTTTTTGATCAGAAAATAAAAGTTTTTTCTTGAGTTTTATTTTTCGATCAGAAAATAAAAGTTATTTTTTGAGTTTTATTTTTCCCTCAGAAAATAAAAGTTTTTTTCTGAGTTTCATTTTTCGATCAGAATATAAAAGTTATTTTTTGAGTTTTATTTTTCCCTCAGAAAATAAAAGTTATTTTTTGAGTTTTATTTTTCGATCAGAATATAAAAGTTATTTTTTGAGTTTTATTTTTCGATCAGAAAATAAAAGTTATTTTTTGAGTTTTATTTTTTTGCTCAGATAATAAAAGTTATTTTTTGAGTTTTATTTTTTTGCTCAGATAATAAAAGTTTATTTATAAATTTTACGTATTTATGTGACGCGAGCACATATATACTATTAAAAATGTAATTTTATGTATGTATGTGAGTAGGTACATAAATATGTAGCATTTAGAAACTCTGTAGGACATAAATAAAGTTGTTGTATGTGAAGCATTTACTTAAATCTAATAACTTTAAACGAGCAATTCTTCTATATATATATACACACACATATATATATACACACACATATATATATACACACACATATATATATATATATATATACAAGAATTGCTCGTTTAAAGTTATTAGATTTAAGGAAATGCTTCACATACAACAACTTTATTTCTGTCCTTCTACAGAGTTTCTAAATGATACATATTTATGTACCTAATCACCTACATACATAAAATTACATTTTTAATAGTATATATGTGCTCGCGTCACATAAATACGTAAAATTTATAAATAAACTTTTATTATCTGAGCAAAAAAATAAAACTCAAAAAATAACTTTTATTATCTGAGCAAAAAAATAAAACTCAAAAAATAACTTTTATTTTCTGATAGAAAAATAAAACTCAAAAAATAACTTTTATTTGCTGAGGGAAAAATAAAACTCAGAAAATAACGATTAAAAATCAATTTTTTTATAAAAATCGAAAAAATAAAAGTTAATGCACCTAGAGGTAGTCTGCGTTACGGTGATTACATTTGGGTACTTCTTTTGCGTTTAGCGTTTCTCCTTCAGTATGATTTTTTTAGTCAAAATTTAAAAAATAACGATTATTTGCAATCCCTGAATTAAAGTGAGCTTTATTAAATGAACTAAAATGCTATTTTTTCACCTAGATGAACTGGCATTTTTCTAGTATTATTCTGACTGGTATTCTTCTAGTGTACCCTTAAGTGGTATTTTTCTAGTATGAAGCTGATGTGTTGCCTACTGGTATGAAACTGAGTGGTATTTTTCTAGTATGAAGCTTATGCAAGGAAAGACAATTGCCATCTCGTAGGCCATCGCCACGTTAAAACTACCAGTTGCTTTCAAGTAAAATGGATAGTTGGGCAACTAGATGCCGACATTTTCAAACTGGTAGAATTGTAGTATGCAACTAGTTGTTTTGCCTGCAGGGAAGTTACTCTCATACATAAAAATATAAATATGTAGGTAGTACATATGTATGTATGTTTATATATGTACATAACTAAAATTTAATGCAACTTTACTTATAGAAAATGTAAACATTCGATACAAATTGCTATAACTAAGTAAAAGCAAGAAGCTGAAAGCATTCAAATTGATATGCCAACCGCAACAACAACAAACACGGAGGAGGTTTTGGCGTTGGCAACGCGGAAAAAGTGCATATGCAAATAAACATGAATGTGACTTATTTGCTTTCCACATTTGTACTCGTTTTTCTATTTAGCAAATTGTATGTTTTTTAGAAGTTTTTCTTACAGTTTTCTTTGGGCCGCGCTGTCATTGCCACTTTACCATATTTCCATTGCCATTACTATGACTCTTCTGCTTCACTTCTTCATACAATCACAAGCATCGCAATGCATTGGCTTTTTTTACCACCAATGGATATTCAAATATTTCAACAAGCACAACGATGACAAGTTGCCTTACATAAATACATTGACGTTGTAACCCAAATATGCAACACAACTGCATATCGCTCATTTTATGCAATAGGGATTTAACTCAAAAAAAAATTTTTTTGGGAAAACGCAAATAAAGTTTTATAATTTCAAATAGCTTCCTTCTACGGCTAACTACAAAATCACTTCTATTTCCGCCATTTTTATCTTTTTGAGTATTTTATAAGACTAGACTCAAAGGCACTACCCAGTTATTGAAATATATGGCGAAATCCCAGAAATTGAAAATTTCGAGTTAAATCCCTATTGCATAAAACGGGCGATATGATTCTCTTACTATTTTTTTCTGAGCAAAAAGCTTCGTAAGCTGTGCCAACATGCCAACAGGGCGTGCACGTGGTGTTTTTTTTTTGTGGCTTAATCAGTTGATGTGGAAAGTTTTACGTACTGATTTGGTGGTAAAGAATGTGGCGCCCAATGTTGATTGTATATATTATTTTAGTTTGGGTATGAAATCACATTTGCTGCCTTCAACACAACTGCACTAACATGTAGTATATGTAGTAGATACATGCATTTAAATAAATGTTTATGCATACTTTGCAATAAATGAAAGTCTTTTTGGTTGACTAGTTACGAACTCATCGAGAATCGACACATACGAAATTAATATTTGCAGTTACTTTTTAATAAAATCTTTTTTTACCGTTGTTGTTTTTTACTTCTTGGGGTATGTTCGGAAGTAAGACCGCACTAGTCTTCATAAAGTTCAGAAATTATCCTTTCTCTTGGTTTAATTTTGATTATTTTACGCTGCGCGTATCTAATATGTATGTATTTATAATTAACTGTTTGACTGAAATACAATAGGTTGTAGGAGTGCTACATATACTAGGTAGGTTATACTCATCCGATATTGATAATTTTAAAAGCGCTATTTGGGTAAACGTGAGAGACCGCGGAGGGCTAGCAAAGGCTTTTATTCGGTCGAGTAGGTCCCCTGAAGGCGCGCGCCAGGGGGGAGGTACGAGATGGCCTCGGTCATAGTTCGAGGTGCCTGGCGGAAGGCATAAAACGCATTTATCTGATCGTAATGGAAGATAAACAGGATAAAGAATCACAACAACAACAAAAACATATCAAAAAGGCTGCTGCGGCGCTGTCGGAGGGACTCGAATCGATTGGAACACCCCCAATCATTCGGCGCTGGATCGAGGACCTTTAGAGTTGTCGGACGATGTCATGGAGGGCACATAGGAGCACCCCATAAAGAGGAGTACTTTCAACGCTGTTGTGGAAGCTAGTGGTCAACAAAATACTCTTCATAAATACACAAAATACTCTTCATAAATACACAAAATACTCTTCTGAAAATACACAAAATACTAAAACTTGCGAAGTTTACATTCCAAGTTTAGTATAACGCCTCCAATACGATGTTGGTAACACTACGGACCATATCGTCGTACCATACGAAAACTAGCAGATTTAAAATTTCTGACGGAAGCTAGCAAAAAAAATGCTGTACGAAAAGTAGCACATTTGACTTTTGGCCAACGAACAGTAACAGTAATTATATACTGTTTTTACATTAAAATTGTTGTTGTTTAAACAAAATTGGTAATTTTCGTCAGCCACAAAAAATCGCATGCTATCGATATGTGATCTATGTGAAAGATCACTGTATCCGGCCAACCTAACTTATCCTTTATTAGGAACGGATTAATTCGAGAATGTGCTGCTGAAAAAAAACTAAAATATTAATTCCTATAGAAACATTTAAATCTTTAATGTGAAGTGGATATATGAAATTGGTATACATACATTTTAGAATTTCTGAGTCATTTTTCTTCCTTAATTTTTATTTTTTTTATTTATTTTATTTAATTTTTTAATATTTTTCTTTTATAACAATAATGGAATCACACTATAACACCGCCTGTCATTGTAGCATAGTGCTCAAGTGGGTGCCTCATATGGCCGGTGAAATATAGTCCATTACCTTTTCATACTTCAAAAGCTAAAATAATAATTGCCTGCGAATTTCCAAGAATGTGATTTATTAATAAAATACGTGTCGTTTTATTTTAAAACCATAGCACAAAGAATAAGTTCCTTGTACCTACCTACATAGAATATTTATGTACATATATTTATTGAATATTCCTTATCTCTATCATATTAGGTACATTGAAGTAACTTTTTGGTTGCTTGTTTTTCCGACGGTAGGAATATGATGTATTGTGGAACGATTTTCCGTCATCCCTTGTCAAGTTTGGTTTGGAGACAAACCGGTTTCGGCTAATATGCGCCATCTTCAGTGTCAGAACGAAAGAAGACACTGAAGATGGCGCATATTAGCCGAAACCGGTTTGTCTCCAAACCAAACTTGACAAGGGATGACGGAAAATCGTTCCATAATACATTACATTGAAGTAATTATATTGAACTATCCTAAACTTTGTCAAATATTACGAATATGTAGCTACACACAACACACAGTTTATAATAAACGCCAACACTTGCACCATATCGGCCAAGGTAATCAACCATCCAAGTCAATTTTAGTACATATAAATAAATGTAATTAGCTTAGCACACGATGCTGATGCGGATTTCACTTTGATTTTAGCTTTGGATTCTGCGAACAAATTGCAATTAAATTCAATTATGTGGAATTAAATACTCTTCGACACAAAGAAGCAGGGCCGGGCCACACGCAACTTTATGATTTGTTATTTTACTGCTGCAGAAATAATTACAAATACGCGCAGCAGCACACGCCGAGGTAGGTGGCAACACAGGCAACAGGCAATGGGCAACAGGCAGCTTTGACTTTGGCTACTTTTCCCGTCGCCTTACAATTTGTTGTTTACAAGCATTGGAGTAGCAAACAGCAACAGCAAGCGGAGACTCAGCGGTTTTCCTCTTGTAGAGGCCGGGCAATTTTTTATTATCTATGCTGTATTGTTTTTAAGTTTTCCGGCATAGCTTTGTAGCGTTTATTTTATTGTTGGTTGTTTTAATGTTTTACTATTTTGGCATCTCGTTAAGTTGTTGTGATCTTGCTGTTCTTTCAACTTCACATACACACATAGTCGTACATGTTTTGCATCATTTTGTTTTGGTTATTGTCGTTGGCTTCCAAATCTTATAGGTACGTTTGTTCGTCTGCATGGAAATAAGCAATTATTGGAATTTCTTATACCTTACTTATATATGAAGGGTATAGGCAAAGTGGCTCATACATATCTGAAGTCTTGTAGTGTTAACTACTTTCTCTTACTTTCTTTTATCCTTCAACAGAAGTCGTATGATAGCAATATTTATAAAAAAAATATATATAAAAAACTAGCTGACCCGGCAAACTTCGTTCTGCCCAAAATAGATTTTTTTATTAATTTCATTTCAAAAATTGTTATTACACCGGTATTATTTTTAATAGAAAATTAACGATTTTTCACTACTTCATTGTGTATACAACTTCAAAAATATATAATTTTAGTATTCAGTTTAAGGCTGCACGATACACAACATTTTTAGTTTTCTGTTCCGGATATTTATTTTCACTGAGTATTGGCTATTTTCACTAAGTAAGTAAGAGGATTGATATAGTATACCTCCATAATGGTTTTCAGGCCCCTCCTCCAACCCTTTTAGATATATTCAGCCTCAAAAGTTTAGTACGTATGGGAGGTTCAATGCCCCATTTTTCGATAAATCTTTTTTTTTTTGGGTGAACATGGTATTGATATCGTATATCTGCATAGTGATTTCTATGTACATGCCATGAGCGCTTTTAAGGATATTTAGCCTTAAAAATTAAGAACGCATGGGAGGTGCAACGCCCCCTTTTCCCCAAACTACTCTTTTTTTCATAAGCACGCTATTGATATCGTCAATCTCCTGACCAATTTTCAGGTCCCCCAACCTTAAACGCCTCGCCCCCTTTTCCGATAACCTACACTTTTATGCGCAAAAATTTTTTGATATCATATAGCTCTGTACCAATTTCCAGGTCCCTGACTTAAATCCTTTTAAAGATATTCAGCTTAAAAAATTAAGTGCTGTTGGGAGGTGCCACGCCCCCTTTTCTTATAACTCCTATTATTTTGCGTTAATATGGAATTGTTATCGTTTATCTCCACACCCATTTCCAAGCCCCTAGCGTAAACAATTTTAGAGATATTCAGCATGAAAAATTAAGTTTGTATGGGAGGTGCCACGCCCCTTTTTCCGATAACCCCCACTTTTATGCGTGGGAATGGTTTTGATATCATTTAGCTCTATACCAATTTTTAGCTCCCTACCTTGAACTGTTTTAGAGATAATCAGCTTTAAAAATTAAGGTTGTATGGGAGGTGCCACGCTCCCTTTTATGATAACCCCCACTTTTCTGAGTGAGAAGGGGTTTGATATCACCTACCTCTATACCAATTTTCAGCTCCCTACCTTGAACTGTTTTAGAGATAATTAGCTTTAAAAATTAAGGTTGTATGGGAGGTGCCACGCCCCCTTTTCTGATAACCCCTATTTTTCTGAGTGAGAAGGGTTTTGATATCACCTACCTCTATACCAATTTTCAGCTCCCTACCTTAAACCGTTTTAGAGATAATCAGCTTTAAAAATTAAGGTTGTATGGGAGGTGCCACGCCCCCTTTTATGATAACCCCCACTTTTCTGACTGAGAAGGGATTTGATATCACCTAGCTCTATACCAATTTTCAGCTCCCTATCTTGAACTGTTTTAGAGGTAATTAGCTTTAAAAATTAAGGTTGTATGGGAGGTGCCACGCCCCCTTTTCTGATAACCCCCAATTTTCTGAGTGAGAAGGGTTTTGATATCACCTACCTCTATACCAATTTTCAGCTCCCTACCTTGAACTGTTTTAGAGATAATCAGCTTTAAAAATTAAGTTTGTATGGGAGGTGCCACGCCCCCCTAACATTTTTAAATTTTTTCTTCGACTAAACCTTCGCGAGGTAACAACAAACAAACCCCCCTAAGGAAGTATTTGATTTGGTTCAGCCGTTTTCAAGTTTTAGCGTTTCAATTAAATACCAAATCATTTTTATATATATAGATGTTACAACTTTAAATAAAATATCAAACTGGTAGATATTTTTTCTGGCTAAGCTTTGATTTTTAGCATTCATTAGATTGTGATAAGCCGCACTTTCTAAAAATTTTAATCTCGGAAAATCGTTTTTATTTCAGAAATGTATATATGTATGTATATAGTATTAAAGAAGGCATGATTGAATTTAGTATGTATTTCTTCTACTTTAAAGTTTTAGGTACCTTCCCCAATTCAAATAATGTGTTCAACAACATAGCCACATACCTGAACATCCTTAGTTATATCGATCATCAGTGAACTCACTCATTCTTTTAATTTCATCTATTTTATTTTATACCCACCAGCAGTACCTCTTATTTTCGATCAATCCAAAATTTCAGTACGTTTTTTAGAAATTTATTTATGAGAAAAAACTTTGAAAAATATGCGAAACTTTGCCACTGTAAAAAGCTACCGTTGCACAAAACAAAAATCGAAACATCTCTGACAATATTAAAAGAAAGTTCTCAGCATAACCTTTTGCTATCATTTGGCACACGCTCTGGAAAAACATATTTGCCTCCATTTTTTTTTAAACTGTGCTGCTGGTTATATTTTCCTCAGTTCCAACCAAAACTTAAACTGATTTATTTGTTTTTTCCTTGTTTTAAAGACTTAAATATTTTTCCCTGTATTTTGTATGTTATTGTATATCGGTATTTATATGCGTCTGCTGTGTTCGCTGTTCTTTGATGTTTTCGCACTTTTAAACTTTCAAAAATACACAAGCACATACATACATACGCGTATGTACATACCTCACGTTTTAAAACAGCTTTTCGACGAAACGATTTGCAGAGGGAGCAAATATGCAAACAAAGTACGTACTAAACATTTTACAAATTACACCAAAGATCATTAGAAGATCATTTCATGGCCATAAAATATATTGAAAATTTAAAGTTGTTCCCCCTAAAGTTGGTCACCATGAATATAGAATATATGTACATACATTTATGCAAGAGATGCATGCTTTGCAGCAGAGACAAACAATTAAGTTGGAGAATAATTGTCCATCAGATTTAGAATGTGCATCGACCTGATCACATGGTATTGTTTCAAGCATCCAATTATTTTGGAAATTATATTGAAGTGAATTACAGATAAATTTGAAATAAACAAAAGACCTGTGAGACAGTTGTTGGTTGAATTATATACTTTGTATTACCGTTATTGTTATTAATGCAAAAATACTCCACAGCGCCACAGCCGAAGTGTTAGTTCTTAGACGAATATTCGTATGTATGAAGATCCGAGTCCCTTGTCGTAGAATGGCTAACGCTGTTTGTATCTAAATTATTACTTAACTGTTTATGTTCTTATATGATAGATTGCGCAAAACCTGGATTATATATACTCTTTTCGCATCATTGTAGATTTTCCTCATACTATCCAGATCTATTTATAGACAAACCTAAATACATACTCCCAAGAGAAAATATATCAGTGCTGTCAGCAGCTCGACTAAAGTACGGAACACACGTTCTCTGAGGGTTGATAAAAAGACACTGAAGATGGCACATCGCTGAAATCGGTTTATAACCAAATCAAAGTTGAGAAGGTATGATGGAAATTCGTTCCACAATACATCGTAGTAGGGTAGGAAAAACAAACAACAAAAAATAATAAAACTCCAATAATTTATAAACTATCCTTCTTTGCGCATGGATTCATACAACTAATATACAGCCGCTTGGTCACTGTCTTTCAAATATAATCAAACCTAAAGCACCGTAACACAGGTTAGGTTGAAGTGGCTGCCCTAGGGGCACACTTAGGCCAGTGCAGAGGCCCATTGTGATACCACAAGAAGAAAACCAGGTTACTCCTCCCTTTTTAACCAGTTTGATAACCTGATTAAGTTCATCAGGTCCCTTATTTCGACATCCGCGACTTTAGATAGGCTATCCAGGAAAGGTGCCCCAAGAAAGCGTTGTCTGGCGTTGTTAAGAGCCGGGCAGTGGCAAATGAGGTGTTCGATTGTCTCCACTTCCTCATCATCTTTGCAGCTTCTGCAGCATCTACGGTAGGGTGCACCTAGCCTCTCTGCGTGTTTCCCGATAAGGCAGTGTCCTGTAAGCACTCGCACAAGGTTCGAGATTTCCTCTCTCCTTAGAGAACATGTTTGACGAGATCGCTTGTGATCCCATTTCGGCCAGGTTAGTTTTGATATTCGACATACTGGGTTTTGTTGCCATCTATCGCTTGCCAGTTTATAGATGTGCTGTTTAAGCATTAGCCTGCATGTGGCAAAAGGCATACCTATGCGTTCTTTGTCAGGAAGAACCTGCTCGGTAGTGCCTTGCCTCGCAAGTTCATCTGCCATACAATTTCCATCGAAATCCCTATGTCCCGGGACCCACACGAGGTGTAGACGGGTCTGTTTGGCCATCTCCTGTAGAGATCGGCGACAGTCTAGTGTTAGTTTAGAATTGAAGGAGTGGGAGCCAAGAGACTTAATTGCTGCTTGGCTGTCGCTGAAGATGAATAAATCCCTGTGAATAGGTTCATGTCCTATGAGGTTAACAGCCTCCATTATAGCTGATATCTCAGCCTGGTAAACGCTGCAGTGGTCCGGTAGCCTAAAAGCTAGCTGTAGATTCAAGTCCTTTGAAAAGACTCCACCTCCAACTTTGTTGTTCAGCTTAGAGCCATCGGTGTAGATGGAAACGCCACCTGGGATTGGGTAACACCGATTTGGCTCTCCCCAATCATCCCTATTTGGAATCCTTGTTTCGAAGTTGCTATCTGCAACCATTGTAGTGGTACAGCGGTCCGTACTACCAGGTAGAAAACTTAAATTGCTTAGAATGCTAGAGTGTCCTGTGGCTTTTGTGTGCCAACCGGATGACTCTCTTAGAGGTAGGGCTGAAGTAGCCGCCACTTGAAAACCTGCTAAATCTAATGGCAGGATATCTAGAATGGCCTGCAGAGCTTCGCTGGGCGTCGTTCTGAGTGCACCACTTATGCTGATCATGCTAGATCTGTGGACCCGGCTCAGAATCTTAAGGTTAGACGCCTTACTCAGCGCAGGCCACCATACTACGACTCCATACAGCAGAATTGGTCGAATGATCGCAGTGTAAATCCATCTGCAAATGCTGGGATTGAGTCCCCACTTTTTGCCGATGGCTCTTTTGCATGTATATAAAGCAATATATGCTTTATTTTGGCGCTGAATAATGTTGTCCTTCCAATTCAGCTTTTTGTCCAGAACTACCCCTAGGAACTTGGCCCTGTCTGCTAGGCTCAAGCGAACGCCGTTTAGTTCTGGTAGATTTAACGGTGGAATTTTATACCGTCTAGTGAAGAGGACCAGTTCCACTTTATTTGAATTGACACTGAGTCCACTGCGGGAGGACCACGCAGAGACCTCTCGCAGTGCTAGCTGCATCAGATCACACAAGGTCTGTGGAAACTTCGCTCTGTATGCTATAGCAAGGTCATCCGCATATGCCACGACCTTTCCGCCACCCCACACTGAGTCTCTTAGAAGTGAGTTGACAGTGAGGTTCCAAACAGCGGGGAGAGGACACCGCCCTGGGGTGTACCTCTGGTGACATAGCGTATATTTTCGACCTCACCCATTGATGAGAGTACAATTCTTCCCCTCAAAAGTTGATCTCTCAACCCAATCAGAGAGACGTCAACCCCTAAATGGTTTAGGGCATTGCTGATAGCCTCTGGGATGACATTGTTAAAAGCGCCTTCTATGTCCAGAAAGGCCACAAGACAGAACTCCTTATCGGTTAAGGATGATTCAATGGTAGAAACCAGGCTGTGAAGTGCCGTTTCAGTAGATTTCCCTTTGAGATATGCATGTTGACAGCTAGAGATGAGTTCGCTATCTATTGATATAGAGAGAAAGTTGCTTATTATTCTCTCCAAAGTCTTGAGCAAAAAGGAAGAAAGACTTATTGGCCTATAGTCCTTTGGCTCATAATGCGAGGCTTTCCCAACCTTAGGAACGAATATAACCGAGACGCGTCTCCACGTGCTCGGAATATAATTAAACGCAAGACAAGCAAGAAAGATGCGATGAAGCCAGCTTGTTGATGTCTCGAGGGTATACAAGAGTTGTGCAGGAATGATCCCATCCTGGTCCAGCAGCTTTGTAAGGTTTAAAGCTTCTAATTGCCCACCTAACCCGTTCCTCCGTAACAGGTATATTAACCGCGATGTTCGTTGATGATATCGCCGGCACGTTTCGCGAGCTACCAGGAAAGTGTGTATCCAACAGTAGCTCCAGGGTTTCCTTTTCCGAGTCGGTCCAGGATCCGTCAGGCCTCCGAAGATAGCCCAAGGACGTATGTGTTTTAGAGAGCACACATCTTAGTCTTGCCGTCTCATCGACGCTTTCGACTACAGTACAGAAGTTCCTCCAGGAGGTTCTCTTCGCTAGTCTTAGGCCTTTTTTATAAGTCCTTAAGTATTCCTTATATTGCAGCCATTGGGGCTCGCTATCGAGTCGTTTGGCTTTATTAAATTGCTTTCTGCAAGATTTACGAAGTGAGTCCAGATCGCTGGACCACCAATGAGGTTTCCGCTTCCCCCGAGGTTTTGGCTCCGGGCAAGCTAAGTTAAACGCATTTGTGAGTGCTGAAGTAAAAGTGCCTACCAGCTCCTCCAACTCTCCAGTCGATGAGGGGTTATGAGTTGGAAGTTCTGGTAGGCCTCTGAGAAATAGCTCGTTGTGAAGACCCCAGTTGGTGTTACGTGGGTTTCTCCTCAAAACGGGGTTTTGAATAGAGAAATTTAAGATCGTTTCTATATACCGGTGATCAGAGAAGGAGTGTTAATCAAGTACACGCCAGCTTTTGACCACCGCAGAGGTACTTTCGCTACATAAAGTGAGGTCCAGGACCTCTCTACGATTTATAGTAATAAACGTTGGTTCATTACTTATGTTACAAACTACCAAGTTAGTTGTTAAAAGGTAATCAAAAAGTGACTCACCCCGATTGTTGATGTCGGAACTCCCCCAATGTATATGATGGGCATTGGAATCTGCCCCGACTAGCAAGTGGCCCGAGCTGTATTTGGCCACCAGGTCTTTCACTCTCTCATGCGGTGGAGGTTCCATAGCGTCGAAGGGCATATATACCGATGCCAGTATTAACGGCATGCCCCTGATGTTCAAACTGGCCGACCGAAACACAAGAAATTTCAATTAATTGGCTTTTCCCCAACATAAGAGGTTACGCTACCACAATCGACAATATGAAACGCTTTGAGCGAAGATCCATCAAAGTTGATCGATTTAATTGAAAAGGAATCTATTAAAAACAAATATTCCTACCTGTTTAGATGTAAATACGAGGGCTGCTCGATATATAAGAATGAAAATGCGAATATTAATAATCAAAAATGGTTTTATTGTTTTTCAAAGTATTTTCCAGCATGATTTATACACTTTTGCATGCGCTCAAGCCAATTGTCGAAGCACTTTTTTCACTCCGATTGAGATACCTCCAAAACATGGTTTTTAAACTCTTGAACAGCATCTTCTGGCGACGAAAATCGTTGACCACGCATTTCTTTCTTGATGTGCGGGAATAATAAGAAGTCATTGGATGCCAAGTCAGGGCTGTACGGCGGATGACCCATCAATTCGACGTTTTTGCCGGCCAAAAAAGCGTTGGCTTGCGCCGATGTGTGAGAGCTCGCATTGTCATGGTGAACAACAATTCGTCTTCCCTTGTTCGTTTTTCGAATTTCTCCGAAGACTTCAGGCAAACAAATTGTGGTTTATCAGTCAGAATTGACCTTCCTACGTTTCTCAAGCGGAGCAGTCGCCATATGACCAGATTTGCCGAAGAAACAGGCGACCATTTGCTTCTAAGTGCTTCGAACAACTTTCGTTGGATTTGGCTCGTCTTCGAAGACCCACACGGTCGATTGTTGTTTTGTTTCAGGTTCATACGCATAGATCCCTGATTCGTCACCTGTAACAATCTTATAAACGTCTTTTGAAACACCGCGATCGTATTTTTGCAACATTTCTTTGCATCGACACAAGCCTCTGGTTTAACGGCCGTTTTTGGACGACCTTCACGGAATTGGTCTTTGAGCGAGCGTCGGCCACCATTGAATTCATCATACCAATTTTTCACAGTGCCATAGGATGCTGCTTCATCGCCATATAAAGATCTAAGTTCATCAATGCACTTTTGTCGTGATAATCCACGTCGAAATTTGTGAAAACTGATCGCACGAAAATGTTCACGAGTTAATTCCATTTTTTTTGCCAAATTAAATTTTTCAAGTGACTGTAAACAACACAAATGATGGTCGTACGTCAAAACGTTCTGAGTACGATTATGCTAAAAAATGTCAGACTTTCCAATGGAAATGTCAGATTTCACCTAGCAAGACTTTTTCATTGTTAGGCTAAAAATATATCGAGCAGCCCTCGTATCTCTTACATATTTTGGAATCACCCATTTTTAGCTCAACTAACAGGTAACTTGCCATATGTAGTTAGGGATTAATCTCTGATTTCTATGTTTTTGCGCCTCTAGCCTGTCTCCACATGACCAGAACTTTTGAAATACATACATACATATATGCAAAACATAAATAGCTATACATGCCTTATTTGGCTAAGAACAACAGTTGTTGTATCAAGATTTTGCGGCAAATATCAAACAAATACAACAACAATAGTGTGATTACCTTAAATGAATCGAAATTAATTTGAACATTTTGCCATGCCATGCCAGACATTCTGGAGACGCCCCAGTCGGGAGCTGGCAGCTTGCAACTGATAAATGCAGGCAACCGCAAGTGCATGAAACATACAGATATAAATACATACGTATGCATTGATATGTACATACGTGCGTATACTCGTATGTATACTCACTACTTCATAGAGGGGCGCATGCAAGTGGCATGCATGGAGCATTTGTTTATTTTCATTTTGTAATGAGTTAAACAATTCCGAATGCACTCGCAGCATGCTTGTTTATGTATGGATATGCATACAAAAATACATACCTATGTACAACCTGACATATATACAAACATATGTCTATGCATGCTTCCTGATTTTCCATCATAATGTCAAAAACCACACTATGAAATGCAAACATACATCCAAATTGGGCGGTAGGGGGTATTACGCTTAAGTGGAATAGAATTTATAGCCACGAATTTATAAACAAGGCTGAGCATATATTTTAGGTGGAATTGAAGCTCTTACTGGGCCATGGAATGTTGTGTACGCAGTAAAAAACCTATAAATATAACCATATGTAATTCGCCTGCACAAATTATAGTTTTAGTTATCCCCTACAACATAAGAGGTTACGCTATCATTTGACGCTAGTGACTAGAGTCTAGTCTAATACCTTTCACATACAATATGACATCTGCTCTTCATAATGTACGTATTCTAATAAGAGGTTATTGTAATTTCATACACCTACATATCTTCGCAAACTATTTTGTTGAGGAAGAAAGACGCAAACCTTTTTTCTTTCAAAGAAAAACGCATTAAAAATATTTTTCGAAAGAAAGGCTCTTTATTATTTTTTTTTTTTTTGATAACGAAGAAAGACGCTTTATTTTTTTTTTTACTATAAAGAAAGACGCATTTAAATATTTTTTAGGAAAGAAAGACGTCTTCGATTTTTTATTTTTCTTTGTCAATATTAATGCTAATGCGTCTCTGTTCGTCGAAATATTTTTTTTTTAATAATAATAATAATAATAAACCCGCGCCCACCACCCGCCCACCCGCACGCGAGGCGCATCCGCATGACGTACGGATTTTTTTTTTTTTTTTTTTTTTTTTTTTTTTTTTTTTTTTTTTTTTTTTTTTAATTTTTTTATATTAATATATTGCCGAGGTGCTGAGTGGCAGGAGTTTGTTAAGCGCCGAGATCTAAAACTGTTCAGCTACAGAAATATGAAATCATCAGCTGAGTACGACACACATATATAACTAATGATAGCATAGAATTTTTAAGAGTTTAGAGAGGATAAAATCTTTTTCCTTATGAGAAAAAGCGAATCTGAAATATCAAATAAGCTATAATGAGAATTAAAACTTTTACACAAAGAAAGGAAGGGTTCGTTTAATTCGAAGTTAGTTTTACAAAGCTTTAAAAAGATAGGTTTATAATGTCTTGTTGTGCGAGAAGGGACGTTAAGTTTGATTTCAGATAGCAAAAAAGGGCATAGAATTGAACCATTCAAGAGTTTAACAATGAAAATTACCCCTAACATCTCCCTGCGGCTCGCAAGGGTCGGCAGATTTATAAGTTTTAAACGACTAGTGTATGGGGGAAGGTTGTAGCGAGAATCCCACTGAAAATGTCTCAGAGCAAAAAGCAAAAATTGTTTCTGTATTGACTCTAATCGGTCTGAATGGACTTGATAATTTGGGTTCCAAACTATTGAACCGTATTCTAAGATAGGTCTGACCAAAGTTGTGAAGAGCGTTTTTGTTATATAGGGGTCACCGAATTCTTTTGACCATCTTTTCACAAAAGCTAAGACACCTCTTGCCCTATTGGCTGTGGTATTGATATGAACATTAAAATTAAGTTTTCCATCCATGGTTACTCCCAGATCGACAAAATCATCTACTTGCTCCAAATTGGAACCATAAATTTTGTAAAAAGCCGGTTGTACGGTTCTCCTAGAAAAACACATATATTTACATTTACTAAGATTTAGTGGCATGCAATTTTTATCACACCAAGATACTAAAGAATTCAAGTCTTCTTGAAGCATAGATCTGTCATCAGCCGACGATATTGATTTAAAAAGTTTTACATCGTCAGCATATAATAATATATTTGAATGCTTGATAGTGGCTGAAATATCGTTTATGAAAAGCAAAAACAAAATCGGGCCAAGGTGGCTGCCTTGTGGAACTCCAGAAGAGACACTAATGGAAGAGGAGTGAGTGTTTTTGAAAACTACTCTTTGAGTTCGGTTTAAGAGATATGAAGAAGTCCATTGTAGAAGGCTTGGTTGAAAGCCAAGTGAATCCAGTTTATGAATAAGCAAGGAATGATTAACCTTATCAAAGGCTTTACTAAAGTCTGTGTAAATCACATCAGTGGATTCATTACGAGTAAATCCACTAGAAATGCGAGTGGTGAACTCCAACAGATTTGTGATAGTAGACTTCCCTTTACAGAAGCCATGCTGTGAATCCACAATCAGTGAGGAGACTGAATGTGCAAGCGAGTTAGTTATTATTGCTTCGAATAGTTTTGGAATAGCGGAAATCTTTGCTATACCACGGTAGTTGTCTATGCGAGATCTACTCCCACTTTTATAAAGAGGGATAATGAATGATTCTTTCCATACCCTCGGAAAAATGCCTTGTTTCAAAGAATTATTGAATAGTGAAGTTAATGGCTTGAATAAATTATTGGCACACTTTTTTAAGAAGCATGAGGGAATCATATCCGGACCAACACTAAATGATTCTTTTAGTGTTAGTAAAGAGAATAAGACATCATCTGAAGATATAGTTGGCATATAAATTGATGTATTAGGAGATAACTGATACGGATAATTGAGAAATGAAAAATTCCTATTAGAAGAATAATTAGACTTGAAAAACAGAGCAAAGAGGTCAGCAATCTCTTGATAATTACTTGTAGAATAATCTTGATATCGCATAGCGGCAGGAAACCCCTTTACTTTCCTCTTGGAATTTACGAAACCATAAAAAGATTTAGGGTTACGAATAAAATTAAATTTCATTTTACGAATGTAAGCATTGTAACAGTTTTTATTTAGTATAAAGAACTGGTTTCTAAGAACTGCATATTTTAAGTAATGAATTTGTAGACCAGATTGCTTATAATTTTTGAAAGCACGCGATTTTCGATTTTTCAAAGTTTTTAACTCTTTAGTGAACCAAGGTTGCGATGGCTCATTGTACCCACGGATACGTCTAGGTACATACTTATCAAATAGACCGTATAAAATATTATTAAAGTGTAGAACGTCTTGCTCAACATCACCAGTATATTCAGGCCATGTTAAGCTGGACAGTTCTTGATTTAGTTTTTTAAAACTGGCCTTGGAAAAATCAAAGCCAGTACTCAGATCTTTATTTTTTGAATTGTAATCATTTACAGTATTTATAATTTCGTAAGTTATTTCCAAAGAAGGATGGTAAACGTCCTCAGGTAAAACAAGAGGATCACATCGGAGAACTGATGCATTAGAAGTATTATCGGTAAAGATTAAGTCCAAGAATTTCCCGAATTTGTTTGGAAATATGTTCACTTGGCATAGCGAGAGATCGGCCAACTCATCTAAAAAGCGATTGATACCAGAATTTGAGGAATTCGGTACAGTGTTTTGCCCGGTAACGCTCCAAGAAACACACGGGAGGTTAAAGTCCCCCAATACAAACAACGAATCTGAGGATTTCATCAAAGAGTGTAAGTCTTTAAGTGCAGAGCTAAGTTCCATATACACAGAAATGTCGCACGCCGGCGGGATATAGCAGGCAGCTAAATAGATAAAATCATTTACTTGCTTAATTCGAATGCATAGGAAATCTGTAAGTTTTATTGAAGGCATGGTGACTTCCTCAGAAGAGAGGGAAGACTTTACAGCGAGCAAAACGCCACCACCAACCTTGTTTAAGCGGTCACTTCTATAAACCTGATAGTCATTGCAAAATATTTCGGTGTTAAAAATATGAGGCTTAAGCCACGTTTCGGTTAGACTAATAATGTCATAAGTACAGCTAATGGTTTTTAGATACAAATCAGTTAATTTAGTATTAAGTCCTCTTACATTCTGATAATAAACAATTAAAGCGGAATCGGAATTTAAATTTAGTTTTTTGGATCAGAACGAGCAATTTTCGCAAGGTTTTTAGCATTAGACCTGGGTCTGTTTTCAAATTCGCGGACAAAAGCCCCAGGTGGCCAAAAAGAGCTATTCAATAAAACTTGATAATCTCGTGAAGATACATCAATTTTGAATGATGAAATATCTCGATTGTAATTAAAGTTGAATTTTTTAATTGCAATGCTATCGGTATCAGTTTTAGACGATATATAAAATTTAATATCATCAGCCGAAGTGTCTTTATCAAATCTTGATACAAAGATTGATTTTCTCGGAGGAACGACAACCAACCCTTTGACACTCGATACCAACTCCAGAGGCTGGCCTACTTTCTCGATGGTATCTTCTAGTGGGACATTGGCGGAAGTAGATGGTTTATTGGCGGAAGCAGATGGTTTATTGGCGGAAGTAGATGGGTTAGGTGAAATGGATGATTGAGGCTTCGGTGAAGCCAAATCGATTAGCTCAACCGACTGTGGCTGAGTATTATTAGATACAACCTCGTGGAGCAGTGTAACTGTGCGCTTACCTCTCTTTTCACGAACAGTTGCTTTCGGAGGGGATACAGTGATAGCCGGCGGGACTGCTTTAGGCAGCGGTGGGGCTGTAATTGGAACCGCATCAAAACATTTGAATGACTTGAACGAACTTTCATAATACAAGAATTTTTCCGTTAAGGAATTAAGTTCTTTTCCAAGATCAAAAAAGGCATTTCTAGTTTCCCTAAAAAATTTAAATAGGTCGACCTCAGTCGATCTACATTTTGGACAAGACCAACGTAAACCCTTTTTATCGTCAATGGCGTCCAAAACTCTGCCAGAAAAACCCGCACATTTCATGTGGCCAATTGCATCGCATAACCAACAAGCCACAAAGCGCTCGGATTCGCTTTTCAACGAACAGTTTTGATACAAGCAAGACATTACAAATGTGTATGTATGTGTGTATGTAAGGAAGAAAAGTAAAACTAAAAGTAGACTAAAATTATAAGGAAGTGACAGAATGCTCAATTGCAGTGAAAGGGTTAAGACGTAGGAACAGTTTTAGAATCTATGTGCAGACCAAAAACGGGTAACAGTTTGAAAGCAAGTATAACAGTTTTAGATTCACTGCAAGACGCTTAAAAAACAAAACGCAAACAGCTGTGAAAAAATAATAAGAGAGACGAAAAAGTGCAGCAAAAATAATTGATACAAAAACAATTTATATTAGGAATTTTTTAGCCACTCAACTGCAACAACAATATGCACGATGACTCGGCAATAGCACTAAAATTTAAAATTAATGATATTTAGTAAATATATTAAGCAAATCAGAAACTTTAAATTGATGAAATAGCACAATAGGTTGCGACACTTTTTCACGTAACTTTTATGAAATTAAATGGACTAGATATATATTTTTTAGCACAAAATGAGAGCTCAAATTTTGACAACTTCACAGCGTGACGTTTGCGTAAGAAGAAGCTTTTAATGCGTCTATCTTCGTCGACATGTTTTGTAAAGCGTCTTTCTTCCCCGACATATTTTTAATGCGCCTTTTTCGTCGACAAATTACTGACATGTATCTTTCTTCTTCCGGAGCGACGATATGTATTAAGAAATCAATGATACATTGTGCTTCTCTGCGACTCATTACGGGCCCATCCTGGACTAGGCGACCTTTCAGTCTGCACATACAATAGGTATAATTGCTGTTGGTTTTGGTTATGAATTGAACGAGATTTTGTAGGTCGATTTTCTTGGCCTACCAGCCCAGACACTCTGTCGCCTGCGTATTCCCGCAATGGCGCATTCTGGCAGACAGCTTGTTAGCTTTAGTTGGCAGGTGAATTTAGGGCGCCCGATGCCCGATGCCCGTTGAACTTTCATCTGATAGATGCAGAAATAGGAAAAGGTGTGCCACATTTTGGTATTTTTATTTAAAAGTGTTACTTGAGTATATACCTGCATATATGTACATATGTATACATATTATAGTACTAACATACATATGTATGTCTGTATGTGCATATATGCAGTTACTAGTTATACAGATGCAACAATTCGCAATTGATTTGTGATTGCGGTAGTGCCAAATATGTCATTGGGTGTATTTTTAAAGCAACAATCGAATTTCTTAATGGATTATGAACAAGTAAAGAGTTGGTCTGCTTTCTCGTTCAAATTTTCGCTATTCAAGACATACATATGTACATAAATATGTACCGAAGTCCGCTTTTCCAGAACTTAGGCATGCTGTGAACTGATATTTCGTTATCATTCTTCCTACAGAAGTTTGGCACGATTTGAAAACTTGTGAAATTCTAAGCAGAGAAATGTTCGGACTTTATTATTACAACATACATAAGTAAGTACCTCTATAGTAATCAATAGAGTAGCTTTGATGAAAAATTAAATACATACATATACTGTATAGTATACCTTCCAAACAGTCAGACAGCTCTGAGGACTCTGGGGTCTGCAAGCATGTAATCAAGACTGGCCGGATAGTGCAGGGAGCTGGTCACGGGATTGGCTAGTCGACATAGTGTGTCGCTGATGTTGGTGCCGGAGCACCGCGATATCCAGAGCAGCGCAATAGTAAATGATGAGCTAGCCAGGCGGGGCTCGGCTCTTGATATAGCAGAGGCGCGTGAGATTCTTGCGCACCTGGGTTTCATCAAGAGCCGCATCTCCCGACACTGGTTCGGGGAGGCAAAAACTAGATGGTAGCGGTTGCAGACCTGCATGGTCTGCTGAAGTCTGTTGTCTTCATATAATGAAATGCGATCCTCAGTCATCCTAAAGATGGACATTTGCCGCCTAACTGCATTATTTACAGGGCATTGGACTATTGGTACACACGAGGCCCGATCGGGATTGAATCACACCTTGTGTTGCAGCTGCAGTCTTCCTGGGACGGTGCATGCAACTATTATTCGCACTGCCAAGGCAGAATGAACTCCCTTGGCAAACCTTTCAACAGGATGAATATAGGGTGCAGGACGTGGGCCTGGTTTCCGAACTGTTCATTCTTTTCTGCGTTTACTTTTCATTGGTTTAGTCACGAGTTGTTATAGAAGTAAGTGGGACTCGCCAAGGCCGTAGCCAGGATTTCATTTTGGGGGGGGGGGGCTTAACTAAAAAAAAAAAAACATTTCAAATTCAAATAACATACATATCTGCCCCGTTTGCTATGCTATGTGCATGAATAATTAGGTTTCGCTTATCACCCATATTTAATTGTTATTGCAAAATCCAATTAATTTCACCAAATTTATCTGTCAAATAAAATTTTCGTTAGCTGATTTTCAGTGCAACCAGCTACCCTGTCAAAGCTTCAGAGGGTAAAAAGTGTGAGTTTTTTACACCACTGAAGTGTACATTTTTAGGAAACGAAAACAGGGTAGCAAGTGAAAAACTTATGCAGTTTTTTACACTAAATTACCACTAGATCCACTAGCCTAATAAAACCACTAAAAAAAGAAGACATATTCTCTTTGACGTTTTACCTTCATTTTGCAAACGAAAACGGAAAATTGAAGAGTGTAACAAAAATGCGCATTTTTTTGATGAAACGAAATCACCATTAATTTCAATGGTAAAATTTTAAATTAAGCTCTTACCCAATTAAGTTAATTATAAGTTTATGATTTTGTTAACCAATTTCTTAGACATGCCAAAAGCAAAACCGCAGTTATCTATATCTTCTGGAAACAGGCGCCGTTTAGAGAACTCACGGTTGCGTGGAATGCAGAGGAGACATGTGGCGATTCATACGAAATCAGCATTTAACTACAGACCGGATTTAAACTATATGGAACATTCTTCCCTTTTCATGGGTCGTATGAGTGAAATTTGCGTTTTTTGTAAGTCCCAAGGGCAAACATTTAGCTATATTGGGGTAGACCTTCGCAACGAGGTGTTTTCTCACGGTCAAATGTATGTCGCTCTGTCGCGAACTGGTTCACCACAAAACCAGAGTTTTCTTATACCTGGAAATGGCAACAAAACAAAGAATGTTGTGTTCACGGAAGTTTTTAATTAATAAACAAGATGTACCTTATTTTATGAACTAATTTGCCTACTAATGTACACAGAGCCAAATAATCCTCATAAAAATAAGAAGATTGTCTCTTTGAACAGCTTCGTGGCCCAAAAAGAAGACAGAAGTCAGAGACGAAGATATTTCCATAGAGATTTCTTCTTATTTTTGGGAGGTAAATCTTTTTAATTTTATTTAAAAGTATACCTTCTTACAATAAATAGAAAACTTCTTACTAAATTTTTCGAAGATATTTCCATAGAGATTTCTTCTTATTTTTGGGAGGTAAATCTTTTTAATTTTATTTAAAAGTATACCTTCTTACAATAAATAAAAAACTTTCTACTCAACTTTTCTTTACGCATTATTGTTGTCGACTGTGAACCGCTAACTCAGTTTACATATGTATGTATATAAGACTAACTTTATAATAAACTAGCTGACCCGGCAAACTTCGTTCTGCCCAAAATAGATTTTTTTATTAATTTCATTTCAAAAATTGTTATTACACCGGTATTATTTTTAATAGAAAATTAACGATTTTTCACTACTTCATTGTGTATACAATTTCAAAAATATATAATTTTAGTATTCAGTTTAAGGCTGCACGATACACAACATTTTTAGTTTTCTGTTCCGGATATTTATTTTCACTGAGTATTGGCTATTTTCACTAAGTAAGTAAGAGGATTGATATAGTATACCTCCATAATGGTTTTCAGGCCCCTCCTCCAACCCTTTTAGATATATTCAGCCTCAAAAGTTTAGTACGTATGGGAGGTTCAATGCCCCATTTTTCGATAAATCTTTTTTTTTTTGGGTGAACATGGTATTGATATCGTATATCTGCATAGTGATTTCTATGTACATGCCATGAGCGCTTTTAAGGATATTTAGCTTTAAAAATTAAGAACGCATGGGATGTGCAACGCCCCCTTTTCCCCAAACTACTGTTTTTTTCATAAGCACGCTATTGATATCGTCAATCTCCTGACCAATTTTCAGGTCCCAACTAGGGACACGAATTTCGATACGATACGATACCAAATCGATATTTTTTTCATTTGATACCGATACTTTTTACTCGATTCTTTTGCACCGATATTTTTTGGTATCGAGTACTTCAACCACGGTATCGAACAAATGAGTACATTCAGTGATGGAAAATTAAAATTGTGTCATATTTGTCCAAGAAATTGTGCAACGCAAAATAGTGCCGAAAATCGATCGTGTGCAGAAGTGACAAGCTGCTTCCTAAAGGGCCGAAAAATGCACAAGCATTAGTAATTTTCACTGGTAAATATCGAAAAATAGGTCTGATCCACGTGCTGAAATAATTGCAGGTTTGGGATACTTCGTAAGGTTTTTTGTATGAAGTTGTATGAAGTTACCCAAATCCATGGTCAAATAATAATATGGTCGTTGCACTGAAAAGAGAATAGGCGATTACCGTTGAACGGCCGTAGATAAGAATGTCAAAAACAGAAAAAAACCCTAGCGAACATACAAGCGAACACACAAGCTATTTCCACGAATAACACGTGCAAGAGGGCAAAATCAAAACAAAAGACGATAATTTGACAGCTTACTATTACAAAAACAAAATAGCCGTCCTCTGCTGCGTCCACCATTTTATTATTTCATCATGCCCAAATCTGTTTATTGATTTTCACATTAAAAGAGGCGCATACTTACCACCGAAACTTGCTTACAATTTGC
Source organism: Urophora cardui (assembly GCA_960531455.1). Lineage (NCBI taxonomy): Eukaryota > Metazoa > Arthropoda > Insecta > Diptera > Tephritidae > Urophora > Urophora cardui. The sequence continues at coordinate 48,955,633 of OY482673.1, forward strand.
ACCCAACAGACCAGGAAGTAAGCGAAATGTAATAGGACTTGAGAACAAGCTTATAACAATTGTCCATTGTAAGCTTATTGCAATACAGTTTTTATAAGCTTCATTGTAAGCTTAGCATGATTGTAATAATTGAGGAACACTTACTTTATGTAAGCCTTTCTCAATACTCCTTATGTTAAAAAGCTTGAAAACAATATTACACCCAGAAAAAAATAGTGTGAAATCAACCAAAAATCAACAAATTTTGCGGTTAATTTTTTTCAACACGATGCTTAATGTATGCCATCATGTAATCGTGTAAATTTAACACTACTGTCAAGTGTTAATTTAACAGGATGACAACTGTAGAATTAACACTAAAAAGTATTGAGTCTTCCTGTTGATTTTACAATTTTAACTAGTTACAATAAAAGCTGGTGAAATTAACACGAAGTGGTCCTGTTGAATTAACAATAACATCTTTTTGATTTTACCTTAAATTTATTGTTAAATTAACTAGAAAGTCTTGTTGATTTTGCAATTTTTTTTTTTTTTTTTAATAAAAAAACATATAAAACATAAAATATATAAAGCATATTCGAGTACATCACCCGCACAACCGACCAAATTGAAAGCGTCCTTCTCATACGAATAGTTTATACATGGGCGATAGTACTTACTATCACTGGCACCGAGTAATGTTTGGCCGCTAATGCAACGGTATAAGCACCACATGCTGCGTGAAAGACTCCATTCGCTAAACATCTCTTCGTGGTAAAAATTGCAAACTATGAAGAGGACAAAGAAAATATTGAACATTAAAAACTTTTAGAAACAAAAATGCAACCCACTTTTAACTTACCTGCGAACTAAAAACATAAATGGAAAAACCATTATCACGCACTGCCAATGATGCTAAACTCCCATCATTGCCACGGCACAAAATTTACTTTTTGTTAAAAAAAAAAATTATTAGTTTGTGTTTTGCACGAACAGCAGAACTTCAAACGTTGAAAAAATTGTGTATGTTTCAAAACAGTTTTGACGTTCTTTTTAACACTTTCTTAGATTATATTGACACTATCATCGTGTTGAATAAATCAAAATTCCAAATGACGTTTATGTTTGAAAATTGTTTCGTGTTATATCAACCAACTTTAATTGTTGATTGTGGTTCCTGTTGTTTTAACATTTGTTTTCATGTTGTATTAACACTAAAATTGGTACGTCATTTTTCTAACATTTTTTTTAGTTTATATTGACACTATCATCATGTTAAATAAACCAAATTCCAAATGACATTTAGGAATAAAATTGTATATTTGAATCATCTTGTATATTTTAAAATTTCTTCATGTTGTATCAACAATAAAATTTGGTTGAATTTACCAAATTTTCAGATGACAGTTACAAAGCCAAAATCATGTTTCAAACATCGTGTGATTTGAAAAAATTGTTGCTGTTCTATGTGTAAAGATCGATCGTGTTAATTTTACATGAATCGTGTTGATGATTTTTTTTCTGAGTGTACAATAAGCTTACTTTACACTTAAAATCAAAGCTTGAAAAACTATTAATAATAACATTGTTTTAAGCTTGCTGTAAAATTTTTTTAAATTTTGGTTTTACGATGATTCATATAATTCATTGATTCCTTTTTCGGAAAAGGGAAGCATAAAAGCCTCAATAAAATTCAATATAATGTTGAATTTCCCACTATATGATACCGCTGGATTGAATTACAGGTTGATATCATGGTTCGAAACAGGAGGAGAATATAAAATAAAGAACATTGCAGTAAAGGTGAAGAAGGAAAGAAAATACAAAGAAAAATGCAAATAAAAATTTATTTTTTTCTTTTTTCTACTATTTATACATACAATTGTATTTATAAGCTTACAACAAGCTTTCATAAGTAATATTTTTCTACAATTACATTTGTAAGCTTATAAAAAGGGTGCTGTTTTGATTTTTCTACAATTGCCTTTTTCAATACTTTGCACAAGCATTCCTCAAGCTTAACGCTTATATTTGTAAGCTGGTTATAATATTATTCTCAAGACTTTTGGTTTATTGGGCAATTACCATGCGATAGAAATAATGATAACTGGAGACATAGGATTAAATATTTTGTATTTTCATACGACAATTTGACGTTTGCAAATAAAAAATCGTAATTTCAGCGAAAAAATCGTCAATATCTATTTTCTTTCTCATTTTACTAAAAACACGTTGTAAACAAAAAAGGGTGTGTTTTCCATTAATGCCTCTATGACACTACCTTTTTTCCTGGTATTCTACAAGGTTTTTTGTGTGAAAGAGGTGGTCAAATACAGTTTTATGTTGGTGCAAGCGAGTAAGCTATGTTGGAAAAAACCAACGAAATACCATCTAGGCGGTTCAAAACCAATGAGCCAGCTTGTATTTCGATAGGTTTTTTGACATTTGGCACTTTTTTCTGACAATTGTTTCAATTTGACAACTAGAAAATAAATTATTTTTAAAATATAAATATATGGAAATACAAATTTTAAATTTGCCTCTTGTAAGATTCTGCTTTGGCCGTAAGGGGAAAGAAGAAGTCCGGAAGAAAAATCATACTGCGCAATTGCTTCTCTTTATAACATGGAATGCACAGCTATTCTGCCACTTGAGTTTCATCATTTATTTGTTTCGATAATGTAAATTCAAATTTCCAAAAAAAATTCAATGATTGATACATATAATCTCAATGAAAATGAATTGGTAATGTTAAGTATTTAAGATGTTTATCTTTCAAAATACAAAATATTTTGCAAATATCTTTTTACAACTGTAATTGCATTAAATACACCTGTTGTTTTGTAAAAGCTGTTTTCAAGAATTTAATAAACTTGTATAATTTTTTAATCAGCTTGAACTATTCTTATGAGTTGGAAAAGGATTTACGTCAAAATCAAAACTTTGGAACCAGTCATGGCATACTATGCCATGGAACTAGCACTAATACAGCGATATGCGTATGCCTCAGGATGCAGTTTTATTGTGTTTTTGGTAACTTTCTAGAAGACGGTGCAACTTTAAACCGTTTTAATAAATATCTTTTAAATGTGGAAAAATCTTTTATTTCCGCTTTCGAATTCATAATCTAGAGGTCAGAACGCGTCGATTGGTACCTCTTTTAACTATTTTAGAGGAAATTTTAAGGTTGCACCTTCTAGAAAATTACCGCTTTCGATACCGATACTTAGAGTATCGAGTAGTTTAGTTTCGATATTATCGGGTTCGCGATTCTTTTTAACCGATATTTTAAATGAGTACCAGATCGATGCTTTTGATTCGATATCGTGTCCCTAGTCCCAACCTTAAACGCCTCGCCCCCTTTTCCGATAACCTACACTTTTATGCGCAAAAAGTTTTTGATATCATATAGCTCTGTACCAATTTCCAGGTCCCTGACTTAAATCCTTTTAAAGATATTCAGCTTAAAAAATTAAGTGTTGTTGGGAGGTGCCACGCCCCCTTTTCGTATAACTCCTATTATTTTGCGTTAATATGGAATTGTTATCGTTTATCTCCACACCCATTTCCAAGCCCCTAGCGTAAACAATTTTAGAGATATTCAGCATGAAAAATTAAGTTTGTATGGGAGGTGCCACGCCCCTTTTTCCGATAACCCCCACTTTTATGCGTGGGAATGGTTTTGATATCATTTAGCTCTATACCAATTTTTAGCTCCCTACCTTGAACTGTTTAAGAGATAATCAGCTTTAAAAATTAAGGTTGTATGGGAGGTGCCACGCCCCTTTTATGATAACCCCCACTTTTCTGAGTGAGAAGGGGTTTGATATCACCTACCTCTATACCAATTTTCAGCTCCCTACCTTGAACTGTTTTAGAGATAATTAGCTTTAAAAATTAAGGTTGTATGGGAGGTGCCACGCCCCCTTTTCTGATAACCCCCATTTTTCTGAGTGAGAAGGGTTTTGATATCACCTACCTCTATACCAATTTTCAGCTCCCTACCTTAAACCGTTTTAAAGATAATCAGCTTTAAAAATTAAGGTTGTATGGGAGGTGCCACGCCCCCTTTTATGATAACCCCCACTTTTCTGAGTGAGAAGGGGTTTGATATCACCTACCCCTATACCAATTTTCAGCTCCCTATATTGAACTGTTTTAGAGATAATTAGCTTTAAAAATTAAGGTTGTATGGGAGGTGCCACGCCCCCTTTTCTGATAACCCCCAATTTTCTGAGTGAGATGGGTTTTGATATCACCTACCTCTATACCAATTTTCAGCTCCCTACCTTGAACTGTTTTAGAGATAATCAGCTTTAAAAATTAAGGTTGTATGGGAGGTGCAACGCCCCCCTAACATTTTTAAATTTTTTTTTCGACTAAACCTTCGCGAGGTAAAAACAAACAAACCCCCCTAAGGAAGTATTTGATTTGGTTCAGCCGTTTTCAAGTTTTAGCGTTTCAATTAAATACCAAATCATTTTTATATATATAGATTAATTAGATAACCTAATAAAAATAAGAAGAACGCCCTCTTTATTAATTCAAGGAGATGTCCACATATATATTCGAAGATTTCTTCTTGATTTTATTAAAAAGACTATCCCATTAAAAGTAAGTAGGGATTCTTCTTAAAGAAAAACTATAGAGATATCTTCTTAGTTTTGTTCTATTTTATTAGGTGGTTTTCGCTCTGTGTAGGTACCAAACGTTGTTTGAATTATTATAACTTTGAGTTTTTTGTTGTTAATAAATGTATTGTTTATAACGCTGTTTAATTTTAAAGTGTTTGCATTTCATCTAAAGGAGGGTGGTATATTACATTCCTTGCAGAAAACAAGCACAAAATATGAATGTGTAACCCATTTTTACACTCTACGCAAAGCTAAACATCAGTATATTTAATTTTTGCGGCGCACAGTGGGGGCACCTCCATACAAACGCGGCCAAAAATAGTAATAATTGAGCTAGAAACTTTAAACTTGGAATTTAAGCTTTCTTGATTGAAGATAGTAAACTGTGAAAATTTGAACAAAATCGGCCCACAAATACAACCCCCTCCCATATAACGGTATTTTTGAAATTTGAATATTTTGTTAACTATTATAGCTAAAATGCTCAATTTTAATAAGAGCACACATTTTTTAAATATAAATAATATACAGTAATCATTTTGGAAAAAGCGCAAAGTATTCCATGGTTTTCAAATTAAAAATATATGCACTTTTGAGCATTTTATAAGCATTCATCATAAAATTTTCCTTCAAAAAAATTACATTTAAAAAAATTTTTATACCACAAATGAAACTATACTTTTCTAAAGGATTTCAGTGTGCTGAATCTGAATCTGAAGTCAGAATTTTCAAATTGGTTCTAGTTTTTGAGATATTCATGTCCAATTAGGCAAAAAAACACGTTTTTGACTATATTCCCTGCTTAATATCTTGTATGTAATATTTTTTTATTCAAAATCAAATACACCGTTAGAAAGCATAAACCATCCCCCTGAATATGGCGTTTAAATTTTTCAGATATCTTTATTAGAATTGGAGAAATTGTTGTTTAAGTTTCATTAACTTGGCAAATTTTCCCCATACAAAATTATTAATACTTTTTGAAGCATACTTTTGGGGATTTTGTATGGGAAAAATGTATGAAAACTTAGAAAAACTCACTCCATAAAAAAGTTCATAAAACAAAAAAGCGCAAACGAATTTTTAAGATTTCTTGACCTGTTTATAAAGCACGTTCACTAGCACCAAATATTAAAAATTTGGAGAGGTCATATTTTGTATTTTTTTTTTTATTTCATGTTGAAATTTTCCAATTTTTACACAATTTTTTTTTCTGTTCGAAAAGAAAAAGGCTGCAAAAAAATAATGATAACGCTGATAAAAAAAATTCTTTCATAATTTGAAAGTGTGAACCATTGCCTACAACACGGTGAACAAACTATTCGATTAGTCGCCTAAGAATAAGATTTTTCATAATGTCAAAAGTAGCCTAATTATTGCGTTTTGAAAAAGGCACTTTTAGTCAAATGGGAAAAAGATTATTTAAGCGAAAAGCGCAGGTGGATTTCAAGAATTAAAATGCAGTTTGATTAAAAATATATCATTTCAAAACATATGAAAAAATTGGGGAGGTCATATTTTTTATTTTTTTTATTTTTTTGTTTAAAGTTGAGCAAAATTTTTTTTTTACGACTTTTTTTGTCAATATTTGAAAGTTCATATAAATCTAAGAGTTACCGCTGGTTACAAAAGGTTTATTGTTTCTAAAAGGCCAAATCAATATCTATGTAATGATGTATCACTCGATTACATACGTTAATAATTGAATGAGTCACAGCATTTTGTATAAGGTGTAATTGTTGAGAAATAAAAGGAAATATTTTTTGCTCAGTTTTTAACACCCTGTACGGCTAAACAAAACGAGACTCAAAAAATTTTATATAAGCTTTTTTTTTACAAATTGTTATATCTGTCAATCACTTTCAAAAAAATTTGATTTGCCAATACTTTAATTTCGATTTTATTTTTGGCCGCTATCACCCAGTGTGCGGCGCAACGAAGTAAGCCGGGTAGTTGCTAGTACATACATAGATACAAATAATAATTGAGGCTAACTTTTTAGATGATCCCTGCAGTAAATTTGTTTCACTGCTGAAGGATCAGTGATGATTCTTTGTTGAATATTCATCACTGTCGTCACAACTCAGTATATTTTTATTTGTTCTTGTTTTTTTTTCTGAGGAAAGCAAACCATTTATATGAAAAATTCATCAGTCTTTATATGAAAGTATTCACTGATGCCTCCTCGTCATAGGTGAATTGCATCAGTGATTCATTAAGGATTCATTGCGGATTTTTACTGCAGGGATTTCTATGCTTCTAAAAAATACAATTAAGCATATTTATATTATAAAAAAAATTCAATCGCATTAATTTCGGGGGGGGGGGGGGATTGATCCCTGCCACCCCCCCCCCCCCACTAGATACGGCCTTGGGACTCGCTATTTAAACCAACAACCATACTTACCAAACCCCTTCATGCAGATTTACAGCGATTGTTTTATTTCTTTGTATCTGATGAACTTTGTGGGTAGATACTTAGGTCAATCAGTCTTTATTTAGTTACATTTTTTAGAAAATTAGATACTTCTCTCTTCCCTACTCGCTGCACGATAGTACACTGTGCACCACCATATTAACTGCGGTGCCCGCATGCAACGTGGCCTTCTGAGCTTCGCTCCTTCTTTCGTAGACAAAAATCCAAAGTTTCCGTTTCAAATCTCAAAATGGCTTGACTTTGAGTGCTTTCAAACATTTTTTACTTATCTGCACTATCCGTTTCATCGAGAAAAGGGTATTTTTACTTTATTTTAGACAGGGTTGGGCATGATTCAACTAATTTTGAGTGCACTCAGCCTGTAACTACCACTCAAACCTGAGTGGTAGTTAAATATCTGATTTTATTCAGGATTTAACTACCACTCAATTTGAGTGGTAGTTAAATTCATGATTTAACTCGATTTTCAACTACCACTCAACTTTAGTGTTGGTAGCAAAAGTGGACAGAAGTCAGTCAAACCCCAAAAAATCTTATGGAAAAACTTACATACATACATATGTATATATATGCGTATAACTTATACATATGTATGTACATACATTAAGTATACAATTCAAGGGAAGGACATGTGCATTACAATAGTAGTTGTAGATATTCAAGTTCATCTACTACTTCGTTCTAGTTAAAGTTCTAGTTCACTTTCTAGTTCACCCCTATTTCAATTTCTAGTTCAACTCTAGTTCACTTATGCCAATTTCAAAACTAACGACTCACATATACTCACATACATATGTATTTACATACATTTCACCACAAGCTGATGTGTTGATTAACTTCTCAATGATTCCACTGCCTAAATAGGTTTCAAGCACCAAATTTGAGTGGTAGTTAAATTCAAGGTTTAACTACTAAAGTCGAGATTTAACTACCACTCAAATTGAGTGGTAGTTAAAATCAGGATTTAATTACCACTCAATTTGAGTGGTAGTTGAAAAATGCCCATCTTTGATTTTAGACCATTCATATGAATGCATATTATATACATATCTACATATATGTACATATTTGTAGATATAGATAGATATTTGTAGATAGATAAACTATAGTCTAAAACACAAAGTTTTGTTTAAATAAAATATTATCGAAAATTTATGTATGCATGTATATTTTACATATATATACCTACGAGTATATAAATATTATGTTATATGTAAATTTACTTACTTAATTTATGAATTAAACGTGACTAGATGCACAGATATATGCAACCTGAATGCATACTTACAGACCTAGTATGTATGTAGGTATATCCGACCGCATATTCTAATAAAAATTGATCGTGTTAATTTGGGTGTTAAATGTTAACACTCCCTTTTTTGATGACAGACATAATAAACTTAAGAAAAGTGTCTGGTGTCGAAAGTCGCATAAATCGCATAAATCGCCATTAACGAACGGCAGTGGGTCGTTAACAAGTTTTTAATCGCCGCAAAAGGTCACGTTGCGACGATATTTTCAAATACATTGCGCCTCGAAAGAATTTTGGGTAATTAAATGTCAACGACGTGTGTCGTCAATATTTATCATAATCGGTGTCTATGTGTATATATGTACATATGTACAAACGTGTGTTCAAAATACCACAAACTGATTAACTTTATTGCTCTTGGGCTTGTTTCTATTGATCTCTTCACGAAATACTTTTAATTTGTGATGTTACTAAAAATATCCCTTCATCAATGTTTGTATGTATGTATGCATGCATGCAAGCTTGGGTGCTATGTGACGCGTGGTGAGTTGTGGCGGATTGATCTTGTCGATCAGTTTGCGGGCGCACTTAGTGCTGTTGTTTGTATGTTTTGAGACATTTATACACCCCAAGTTAATAATGCATATACCTATATATATGTATGTACATATTTAGATCCACATCTTCAGATTAACAACCTCTGATCGACAGTTTGTTTACATGTCGATATATTGTTATTTTGATAGTGTGTTTTCACTTTTCTCAAACATGCATGTGTAAATTCATAAGCGTGTTTATTGTATAGCAGTGCAGACAAGCGGATATCTATGCATGTACCTATGTAGATACATAAGTGTGTAAAATCGATCTTCAAATGTCAATATATGCACGGAGCGCAGATGATTTTGTGTTGAAAACAATGGCATTTCGAAGTCAATCACCAGCATGCATTTTCAGTTTCTATATGTAAAGTGTTTCATGTGATCCCGAAATCCGCAGAACATGCGCTCCACATTTTTAGTTCGACTATTATTGTTTGTCATTTGTCAGCGGAATTGTTATCGTTCCGCTTCTGTGGTTTTTTTATATTCTTACCTTTGTTTTCTTTGATTTCTGTTTGCGTTCAGTTCATTCGCATTGTTTTACTCTAGATTTGTGTTGCGCACCTACATAGATGTCACAGAAAGAAGAAGATTCTCAGATAATGCCAATGATAAGCTTCTAGCAAGTAATAGGTAGTCTAGTTGAAGAGTAATAAAAGACAGAAAACAAAAACATTGACTGGACAAATATTTTTAAATAAACGCGTTCATTTGTTTGTGAAGTGAAGAACTAGAACTAGAGACAATTTATGTACAACGCATCGTACATACCTACATACATATATATACGCATACAGTCAATGGGGATCTGAAAATTAATATTTAAGCAGCCTGGCTCTAGGTATAATCTATATATATAAAAATGGTGTAAAAAATTTTACTAACCTCATCAGATGAGAACGGCTGGGCCGATTTCTGTAAAACTTTTTGTCAATTGTTCGTATTCTCGAGGAGATGGTTCGTACGGAAGAAAATTTTGGAAAATCCCTCCGGAAAAGTCCGAAAATTGGAAAAATCGGTGTGTATGTGCGTATGTGTGCATCTGTGGATATGTGTCCTCTATAAATTAAAAAAAATAACCAACCGTTCTTTATGAAATTTTCACAGTAGATTCATGTGGTGTTAGTGCACATAGTAGGGTATATAGAATTTCGAAAAATTGGGAGCTTCCCGGAATACAGGCCTAAATTAGGACCCAGATCGATCCACCAAGCCTTCGAGCAATATTGGTATCAAATGAAAGTATTTAACAGGCCTTCAACATAAAGTTATTTTTATTGCGATACCTAGGCCGGGTTCCCAGATATGGGTTAAAACGTGGGACCGAGTGACCCTGGAAAGTTTCTGAGCGATATTGGTATCAAATGAAAGCTGTTGAGGAGGACTTCAGCAAAGAGCTTTTTAAATAGTGATGCCTAGGCCGGGTTCCAAGATTTGGGTCAAAGCGTGGACCCGGATAACCCCTGAATGTTTTCGAGCGATATTGGTAGAAAATGGAAAGCGTTGAGCAGGCTTCCACATACAGCTATTTTCATTGTGATTTCTAAGGCTGTTTCCCAGAGATGGCTAAAGTAGTGGGCCCGGATGGTGATGGACGGTCCCGGTAAGGTAAAAGTAGGTAGCTATAGGGATAGGGGTAGGGTTAGGGATATGGATTGGGATAGGGATAGGGATAGGGATAGGGATAGGGATAGGGATAGGGATAGGGATAGTGATAGGGATAGGGATAGGGATAGGGATAGGGATAGGGATAGGGATAGGGATAGGGATAGGGATAGGGATAGGGATAGGGATAGGGATAGGGATAGGGATAGGGATAGGGATAGGGATAGGGATAGGGATAGGGATAGGGATAGGCATAAGCATAGGCATAGGCATAGGGATAGAGATAGGGATGGGGATAGGGATAAGGATAGGGATAGGGATAGGGATGGGGATAGGGATAGGGATAGGGATAGGGATAGGGATAGGGATAGGGATAGGGATAGGGATAGGGATAGGGATAGGGATAGGGATAGGCATAAGCATAGGCATAGTCATAGGGATAGAGATAGGGATGGGGATAGGGATAAGGATAGGGATAGGGATAGGGATAGGGATAGGGATGGGGATAGGGATAGGGATAGGGATAGGGATAGGGATAGGGATAGGGATAGGGATAGGGATAGGGATAGGGATAGGGATAGGGATAGGGATAGGGATAGGGATAGGGATAGGGATAGGGATAGGGATAGGGATAGGGATAGGGATAGGGATAGGGATAGGGATAGGGATAGGGATAGGGATAGGGATAGGGATAGGGATAGTGATAGGGATCGGGGGAAGTAGGTTTGTCGCGGCGAATATAACTATAACTTTTATTCAGAGAATAGACAATTTTTTGTTATTCGCAGTCATTAAGATGGACTCTAAGATAATGGTTAGCAATACGGTAATCAAAGACTTTTCTTTAGGCTTCATAGGAATAAGTTTTAGCAGAACAACGTCTGCCGGGTCAGCTAGTTTAATTATAATTTTCTTAGAAGGAAATATTAATAGAAAAATGGCGCTTGACGGTTCTGTTCGTTTTTGGCACGTATGTATGTATGTTTGTTAAAAACTCTGTTACAAAAACTGAAACCGTTACGGAATTTAGATCTTATTTAATTCCGGTACACCAACCACTTCCCGAGATATAGACCATTGTGTATGGAGAACAGTGACTTGACTCTGAGATGTGTGTCAAAAAGGTCGAACAGCTGTGCTCAGGTGATTTTGAAGTTGTTGTTATGGCCCAATGACGATCGTGAATGCAATATAAGTTGCTCTTCTTCTTTCTGTTTTGTAGGTTGTTGATTTTACATTCTTACACATGTTATTCGTGAAATGGCTGGCGTTTACGCCCTCTCCGAGAATTGCGTTTTAGCAGCTCGGCCTTAATTTCTTTTCGGAATTATGAATTGGTTTTTTCAATTCCCAATTCCAGAATTGCGTTTCTGTCCTGCTTGCTACGGCCATGTCATTCTGGTCCCTTTTCATACAACAACCACATCCTGCCGCCATGCTGAACTACACTTCAAAAATCGCCGCCATGCTGGTCTGCCCATCATTTTGACATTTGGCGATGGCACATCGGCCATATATCGACTTTTTTTAATCGATTTTTCGATGAGCTGGCTCACTTAACGTTTTACACAATTATATAGACCACTAAAGCACACAGATGGCTCCGAAATGTTTTTGAGCAATATTGATATCAAATTAAAAGTTTAAATCCGAGCTTGAATGGAAAGGTCACGCCAATCCAAATTCCAATACGGTTCTACAGACAGAGGCCAAAGCGTAGACCCCGATGGCCCCAGAATATTTTTGAGCAATATTGGTATCAAGTCAAAAGAGGTCGATTAGGGTCTCCATATATGGTCCATGTCATGTCGATATCTCAATCGGTTCCCGAGATATCCGATTCAAAATGATATAGAGTAGTATAGATTGTATACCATGGACCCGAATGGCGTATATGTGGAGGAAGATATAAAGGGAACGGGAGATAAAGAGTGGTAGGAAGATTGATAGGCATAGGCATAGTGTGATTTGTCGCAGCGAAGCGGGACGGGTATTTGCTAGTATAGCCATAGAATTCTAGAATTGTAGGTACAAAAATTAATTCAGATATTATATACATACCCGTATAAGTATATATTAAACAATTATTCAAATTCGACGATCAAACGATAAAAGTCTGTGTTTAGAGATCATATTTCCAAACATGTACATATGTATGTACCAGGAAGAACGAAAGTGCAGTAATGTAATATCTAATGTAATAAGACTCCAGTTTTGTATCTTCAAAAATCAATTGAAGGTAATAAAAATCTAGACTCCTATTTTCTTTTATAATACAATAAATAAATTTAAAAACATATTTATACACAAACAGTAAAATGCCAAAGAAAGTGACTTTAGTAGCTGATAATATTCCTTTGTTTAACACTAACTAACGTTTTATGGCACTGAAAAAAGAAAAGTATATAAAATAAAACTCAACTTTAGCATACATATATACATTAGAGCGTATCGCAAAAAAAAGTTCGCTGTACGCCCCTATTTATGATTTCTTTTTCAAAAACATTTCTGGAAATTTTTTTTTTTTTTGGATGCCGCTAGATGTCGCTAAATTCATTTTTTCATATCTTCGGTATTTATGGTCCCATCCCAAAGTTTGATACACCAATCTCTTTGGCTTGAGAGGGGGGTCTCTACTTTGTAATTGTATTAAACCTGTGTGCACCATTGGGGGCACTTCCACCCAGTACTTAGTTTATACCACCTTAATGTAACTTTTTTTTTGCAAGCATGTTAAACGTTAGCGAAAGGTCGCTAGAGGGCTAAAATGTTCTAAAAAATTGTTCGCCATAAAATTCTTTGTAAAATTAAAAGCTTTTTGTAAAATTAACCTAAAAGACCACAGGAAACGAAAAACTTCCGTACGGTGGACTTTTTTTTTTGGCCCATATAAGGCGAGACGTCCTAATGTACATATCTAACAGCAAACTAGGGGCAGGAATTTTGTTCATTTTTTATTTTTGTTATTCGATATATGTATTTGCGATATATTATTGGTATTAAGACGTCTTAGGCGGGTTAGTGTATTTAAAAAACTATATGTATGTATGTACATACATATATTCGAAACATTCATAAAATAGGGAAAGGAGTTGCTTCTCCAACTCAGAGACATGCAAGATTTTTCTTCGCCATAACTACCTGGAATACTGCATGCTGCCTTCAACACAGCGTTGATTTCTTGCACTGAACTGTTCGAGAATCCATAAACACGTTATGCGTGTGGCAAAAATTAGTAAAAGAGTTGCGATATCTACCCCTATTACATAAGAAAATGTAATATGTATGTAATTATGTATATACATGCTAACAGATATCGCCTACGTATGCAAACCTCCTTTTTAACGCCCGCATTCCACAAATGTACATATGCAGGGCCGTGCGCACGGGGGGGGAGGGGGTTTTGGGGGTTAAAACCCCCCCATGACCAAATCTAAGTTGCAATGATTTTGCAAAAATTTTCAAAATACAGTTTATAAATTTTGCATTGAATTTTGACTCAAGAAGAATTGGTAAAAGTTGCAAATACGTAAGTTCGGCACTTTGAATTGCACTTGGAGCTTTCCGAAATTACAAAGTTGTGTAGCATATGTTCGTTTGGCATTTTTAAAAAAATTGTACTGATAACAAAAAATGTTCATTTTGTGAAAACAGTGAGCAGTTTCAATTAACAAGTACTGTAAACAGTACACGGAAAGAAATTTGTATACTTGAATCAAGAAAAATGCTTTCTTGAATTCAATTTAGAAAATTTTTAGGGAAATAAGAAAAATTGACTTAATTATTACTGGAAATAAGAAATTGAGTTTTCCCAAAATGAGACAATTATTTTCTTATTCAAGAACACTAACAAAATCTATAGAAAAAAAATGTTGAAAAAAAAGATGTTTAAATAAATAAGAACATCTTTTCTTAAATTTACTTAAATGAAGAAAATCTTTTTGCTAATATCAAGAAGAATTTAAGAAAATTGTGTTTCGACGAATTGGAACAACAAAATACAGCGAAAAAAAATGTAAAATGAATAAGAAAACGTTTTCTTGAGCGAAGTAAAATTTTTCTTGCTGAATTTGCATTTCCAAAGTTACATGTATATTTTTTCACTTGCCATCCGCTTTGCACATTTCTAAATATTTTTGCAATTCTCAGATTGTTAGTGAAGCATTTGGTATAAGGAGTTCACTATTTGCATCATCATTTATATTAAAGAAAATGTTGTCATTTCAATAAACAAGTCCTAGGAAAATACTAGTTGACTAATTATGGTTTTCTAATCCCTCATGATTAGTTTTCATTTTCCTTATTTTTTACGTTTTTAATATTTTTAGAAAATATTTGCTTAATTTAATATTTAATATTTTCTTATGCCTCAGACACACATGTGGTATGAATATTAGAATATCAATATTATGATTTGGCTATGCTATGAAAATTTTCAATTAAACTACAATATGAGGGTGACACATATGTGGTATAGATCGAAATATTATTACTATACTACGATGTGTGTCTCTCGCATTACTTACTTAAGCTCGTATAAGAAAAGTTTTACTTGCAACAAAAAAATAATTTCTTAATTTATTTCAAAAAACAAGAAAAAACACTTACCCTAAGTAAATTATTTCTTATTTATTTAAAATCCAATTTCACTTGAAGCAAGAAAATTTTTACTTATTTATTTAAAATCCAATTTTCTTGGATTTTCTTGATATTAAGAAATTATTTTCTAAGTCAATGGAAATTATTTTCTAATCAAGTCTAATTTTTCTTGTCTCGGCATTGATTCTAGTAAAAAATTCTTTCCGTGTACTATTCAGGACCTGGTTAACTAGGTTTTGATGAATCATAATAGGGGTATTCGCTATCCCTATCAAGATAGCAAGATAGCACGGATTGCAAATATTCTAGACCAAAATATGCTACACATCGAGAGCACCCCATTGCACAGTCGTAGGAAATTTTAAGAAGCAGCTTTTCTTTTTAGCCAAAGGGACGCGTTCATCACTCACTGTTTAATAAATAAATCATTTTATTTTAGTAAATTTAATAAATACACATAAAAAATAACATTTTAAGCAAAATTCGAATGCTCAAATAGAAATTGAAATTAGCAATTGGCAAATGTCAGCTGACGCAGGGTCGCAATTAATTTCCTACACTTCATAGCAAATAAATATACATAGGTTTTGGTGTAGCATATTTTTGAGGTCTAGCATATTTTTGTGCGCCTGTATTTTGTTGTTGTGCGTTGTAAAACTTTGCAATCCGTGCAATCCGTGCTACGTGCTAGGGTTATGCTATGGATAGCGAATACCCCTAATGAGTTTCAGAAAAGTTAGAGAACATTTAAATTTATGGTGTATGGGTGTGGATATCTGTTTCAGCAAATATGTTTATCTTAGCGAAAAATGTATGCGAATGCAAACCAAAATTAAAACCCCCCCCAAGGCTAATTCCTGCGCACGGCCCTGTACATATGCATAATTTACATACTCGCACATGCCTGCGCAGGCTCATATATCAATTGCTTTTGATGGCGTCGGTCCAAAGCCGTTTATGACTTTTTAAGTTGATTTCATATGAAGTCGGAGCCTGCAGGAGGGCTAGCCGTATACATAAGGCGCTAGCTGCTAGCTGCTGGCTGCTCCTTTCGCATTTCCAATCTGTAAAGTCAGTTGTATGCGTAATTGAAACGAAAGCATTTAGCATTTACATAATATAAAAATATTGAAGAAAGGTCATAAAATTTCTGAGTAGCCAGAATTTTTACGACATCGTTTGGGAAATGACGGATATCGACATGCTGCAGGGAATTCATGCTGGATTAATGGCGGAAACGGTTTTCAAAAAGTGCTCATCGACCTGCCTACATACAATTTGTGTATACATATCGGCATATGTTGATAAATTTTACAAAATAATACTGTTTCTGGATTTCGTTTGTTCGCTCCTGAAATCAAAGAGTCGTAAAATTATCTACTATTCCACTTCAACCGTGCCGCCTGAATTATAGGCAACGCATGCAAAACATTTTTTTTTTAAATTGCTTCCCCGAAAAGAAGTAATACAATAAGTGTGTAAATATGAAAAGACATTGGTTTTAGTTACAGCTTATAATTTTGTTTATCTGTAAAGTTAGTCGTATAGTTTGTATTAATACAAATTATTTAAAACATCATTTATTATGTACCTACATAACCCAAAAGACATATCAACAACTGAGTTTTATTTTCTTTTTAAATTTTTTACTTCGTGCACTACTATTTTCACATAAAATTAAAAACAAATTGTGTGCAATTGCCACAAAAGCGATTATCTAAGGTCAAATAATAAATGTCATTTTGGGTTGTGGGAACTTTGATACGTTTTTTTTTAATCTTAAGCCAATTTTGTTATTACATTATAAAGTGTTAGAAAGTTTATTAAGCAGCCGGAAAGGCAACCCTTTAGTTAAACCTCATAGCATTGGCTACCCTTGGAATTTTTGATTGATTGCTTTCAGATTAAAGCCGTGATCGTGCACCAATATGAGAAAGATAAGCTTTAAACAGAACCAATCGCCGGACGTGTTTGCGCCTGGTGCGGCGATGACATTTGTTTGCGAATATCGCTCAGTAAAACAGAATCAAGGCGAAATCGCCATATGCATATTTTTATAATTACGCTGTTTCCTTACTTCTTTCGTTGACTCTTCTCTTCTGTCCATATTTTCAATTTTTTCCATATCAAAAAATTTATATTTTTTTATTACATGCTTTTACAAGTTCCAAATAATTTATTTGAAAGGCGATTGCGTCCAAATTAGAAATAAGTCTATTCTGACGAATTTTCGCCGGGCGATTTTCGCCAGCGTTTTCGTTCTATTCATTCACATATACTGCCGTGTATTTTAATCGTTTGACAGAACGCCGCGTCCGACGAAAACTGATTCTGTTTAAGCTAATAGCGTTGCTAAGCGGAGAGCGTTTTGCGCTACATTAATTAAAATGTGTGTGATGTTCAGGGAACGGATTTTTAAAAAAGGCAGAGTGAAATAGCGAATGGCTGGAATGGATGGAATGGGCAAAAATCCATTTATTTAGAAAAAGGTAAAAAGGCCTTGAATGTACCAAAAATGCGTAAGGTGATACAAGTGGTGTCCAGTTTAAATATGGAGCATTCAAATTATTGGCGATACGTGCGTTCTTGTCGCCTTTCCATGTTCCATCGACAGCATTATTGTCTATAAGCCCGCGTTGGCTGCAAAAACGGCTTTAAATTTTTCCAATACCAGTTTAGAAGAAGGTTCCCACGCTCCTGTAAGCCGATTCTGAATATTATCCAAAACATTTAATAATACTGCTTTGCCAACTGGACTTACTAAAATTTCTTCTGTAAGGAAATTATTATAATAATAATACAATGGCGTTATTATAACTCTGACGAGTTTTATGGCCGAGCTTCTCTCCCAATTCGAGGTGTACTCCTTTTGTTTTTCCTACTAATTGGGTGGACCTACAGTTTTATGCCGGCTCCGAACGGCGAAAGCATTTTTTGTGAGAAGCTTTTTCATGGCAGAAATACTCTCGGAGGGTATGCCGCCCACTGCTGAGAGGTGACCGCTGCTCTTAAAAAACCCAATAATTGGATTTTTACTAATTAGAAAAATTTTTTTGGTGTTTGTCCGGACTGGGGTTTGAACCCGAGACCTCTGGTATAGCAGGCGAGCACTCTACCCACTGCACCACAGCGGCCAAGGAAATTATTACATTTTTAATAAAACAAAAAAAACTTTTTAACCAACCTGTTTTCAAAATTTACTTATTGAATCTTACCTTATTTTTTAGGTTAAACTGTTAGGAGTTTTCTAATATTTAACAACCCAGGAAACGTCCATTTGGTAGTATTAAGAAATGAGATAGGAATAGATTACACTAGGCTACAAATAATAAAAAAATATACCAATAAATACAGGTATGGAGAAAGATAAGTAAGAACTCGCTCTGCTCGGATCTACTTTTTTAATTTTTTGTATGGTTTAAAAAACTAAAAACACTCTTTAACGCTTAACTTTTAAACGCATCTATTGCATTTTTTTAGCCTACAAATTCGTTTACATACATACAGGTGGCGTTGTAAAAAGGAAGGAGATAAAACTACTGAGGTGAAACGATGATAGAATAAATTTTTGTATTTACAAAAATATGAAATTACTTCGCAATACGATTGCCAAGAGAAAACTTTGTCAATCAAATGGTAGAAAGTACTCGTACCTACATTAGAAAATAATTGTCACATGACTGTATTGATTTTACTACGCCAACGCGATCCGGAGTTACTTATTTCATATACATATGTAGGTATCCTTCTGGTTAGTACACCCAGAAAAAAAATAGTGTGAAATCAACCAAAAATCAACAAATTTTATGGTTAATTTTTTTCAACACGATGCTTAGTGTATGCCATCATGTAATCGTGTAAATTTAACACTACTGTCAAGTGCTAGTTTAACAGGATGACAACTGTAGAATTAACACTAAAAAGTATTGAGTCTTCCTGTTGATTTTACAATTTTAACTAGTTAATATTACAATTTAAGCTGGTTAAATTAACACGAAATGGTCCTGTTGAATTAACAATAACATCTTTTTGATTTTACCTTAAATTTATTGTTAAATTAACTAGAAAGTCTTGTTGATTTTATAATTTATTTTTTTTTAATAAAAAACATATAAAACATAAAATATATAATCATCAGATCAATAAAGCATATTTGAGTACATCACCCGCACAACCGCCCAAATTGAAAGCGTCCTTTTCATACGAATAGTTTATACATGGGCAATAGTACTTATTATCACTGGCACCTAGGGATGGCAAAAAAATGAAATAACCGATTAACCGCTTTTTAGATTAATCGAAAGCGTTCGATTATTAATCGCGAATAATTGTGGGGAACTAACCGATTATAACCGTTTTTAGATTACAATTATTCCTTAAAAAAAAAATATAATAAAGGAAAAAAAATCGTCATTTATTATGAAAAATCGTCAAAATGACGATAAAATTATCTATTCGGGAACTGGAGGGAACATTTATTGCGGTTTTTTGGATATACTCACAAAACCGTAGGTAACCGAATTTGGACTCGGATGAAAAGGCGGAAATTCTCAACTTCGATTATTTCCTTTCGATTATTTTCGACTTGAGAGGAAAAAGGTTAATCGAAAAAATAATCAAAAGGAAAAAACCGATACATTTTAACCGTTAACCGAAAGAAATTAACCGATTATAATCGTTTTTCCGGTTATTGTTGCCATTCCTACTGGCACCGAGTAATGTTTGGCCGCTAATGCAACGGTATATGCACCACATGCTGCGTGAAAGAATCCATTCGCTAAACATCTCTTCGTGGTAAAAATTGCAAACTATGAAGAGGAAAAAGAAAATATTGAACATTAAAAACTTTTAGAAACAAAAGTGCAACCCACTTTTAACTTACCTGCGAACTAAAAATATAAATTGAAAAACCATTATCACGCACTGCCAATGATGCTAAACTCCCATCATTGCCACGGGATAAAATTTTCTTTTTGTTAAAAAAAAAATAATATTAGTTTGTGTTTTGCACGTACAGCAGAACTTCAAACGTTGAAAAAATTGTGTATGTTTCAAAATAGTTTTGACGTTCTTTTTAACACTTTTATAGATTATATTGACACTATCATCGTGTTGAATAAACCAAAATTCCAAATGACGTTTATGTTTGAACATTGTTTCGTGTTATATCAACCAACTTTTATTGTTAATTGTGGTTCTTGTTGTTTTAACATTTGTTTTCATGTTGTATTAACACTAAAATTGAGACGTCATTTTTCTAACATTTTTTTAGTTTATATTGACACAATCATCATGTTAAATAAACCAAATTCCAAATGACATTTAGGAATAAAATTTTATATTTGAATCATCTTGTATATTTTAAAATTTCTTCATGTTGTATCAACAATAAAATTTGGTTGAATTTACCAAATTTTCAGATGACAGTTATAAAGCCAAAATCATGTTTCAAACATCGTGTAATTTGAAAAAATTGTTGCTGTTCTCTGTGTAAAGATCGATCGTGTTAATTTTACATGAATCGTGTTGATGATTTTTTTTCTGAGTGTAGGTATTTCAAACGCTAACTAAGTCCCTTTATCTTTCTTTAATTTTTTGTTCCATCACTAAATGGTATTTTAAGGAGTATCGGGGTGGAAAATACCTATGTAGCTATTTTTTTACTTTTTTCGAAAATTTAATTCCTGCAAGTTTTTAGAGATTCGATAAATCAATAGAAAAAGGCGTGTATTTTTGTCCTGCCTTATTTGTGAATTTTGTTTTATTAATTGCATGAAGTCTAATGTAGCCAATCAGAACAGCACAATTTCTTCTCTATACTCATCCAAATCACACCCAGTGAGAGGCAAAATCAATTTGTACTGTCAACACGTTGAGAGATGAAATCAGCAGTGCTCAAAACATTAATTTTTGAGTGTCTGGCATGATCAGCATCTCACTTCAAAAATAAACAGGCTCCACCTACTTACTATTTCTGAAATTAATGTATTATCTGTGTACATGAAAATAGTCATTTTTGAACACACACGCACAGTGTAACAGGCACATGCATTGTATGCCCAAAAGTGGAGGAATCATCGAAGATCAATGAAATTTTGTAGAGAGGGTAAGTAGAACTTATTTTATTCTATTTTAGACCTGCTACATAACACAGTGCATTGGATGGAAACTGTATCAATGCAAATGTAGGTACATGTGTACTAACGAATACGTAAGAGAGCTCTATAGTGATATCGCGAGCCAATCGTAGCGTAACAAATTTTGAAAATAAATAAGTAAAATAGCAACATACATTCATATGTATGTAGGTCTGTATGTATGTACGTACTTATATAAGTTTATTAAATAAATAAAAAATATTCCACATTCAATGATGAGCGAAATATTATTTTGTTTTGTTATTCAACAGAAAAGAGTCATAAACACATATGGAAGCCAGATTATACTCAGCGTGAACGGATGTTCGGCAACAAAGGTGGAATCGAGGAAGTCATATCCGTCGGTTCATGTAAATCATAACCTAAATAAATACGGCAAGTAAAAACGATCGGCATCAAAGGAAAGCGTTCGAGGACAGTTAGTAATTCGTGAGTGAGGGATATCAATTTAAATTTTTTCTAATTTTAACTAATCCAATTGGCAAAAATACAAGTTTGGAGTGATTGCCGCTAAATAAGCCTATAGATATACATTCATATACTCAGATGGTCAATCTGTGCTGATATCATGGTTTCTCACATTGTTGAATGTTTCCGAGAACTCAATGCGGGTTAGATATTGGAAAGAAAACGTTGAACACTTTCTAACATTTCCATTCAATTTTAAAAAGTTTCACCTATTCACTCGGCAGATGAATTCCCTTGTTCTCTGTGAAATTTAGTTCCTTACCGTATTCAGTACAGCTTGTACCAATAAGATTTCAGCTATCGTGAAACTGAAAGTATTATTAAATACTTGGTACAAACCAGACCTGGGTAATATCAAGTACCAGTACGACTTGTGACAAGTACATTTTAAAAGAATTGTACTAGTACAAGTACAAGTACTTTCAGAATATTCAAGTACTAGTACAAGTACAAGTACAAAGAATTGAAAAAGAATTGAATTTTTAGCAAATGAATGTATGTACAAATGAATGTACATTCAATTCTTTTCAATTACTTTGAAGTATTTGCTAAAAATTCAATTCTTTTTCAATTCTTTGTATTTGTACTTGTACTAGTACTTGAATATTCTGAAAGTACTTGTACTTGTACTAGTACTTGAATATTCTGAAAGTGCTTGGTACGGACTCATTACTTGAAGATCAAAATATAAAGTATTTAAGTACGTAATAGTCCAATTACTACTCAGTATTACCCAGGTATGGTACAAACTCAAATGGTACATTGTACATATACATTCATATGTATGTTTCTACAACGATGTGCCGCGTTTTGCACCTGCTTTATCATCTAAAAGCGCCAAAAATACTCAAAATCTATTCGTTTGCACATAAACCTTCAGGTATAGTACATACGTTTGTACATATGTATCTAGCAATTTATTGTTATATCTACATATATACATAAATATGTATATGTATGTACCAAATAATCTGCAGAGACTACTGTTAGTATTTATATGATTTTAAATTATTTCCAAATTTTATTTATTTAGAAATGGATTAAAAACAGCTTGTGGTTGCTCGCACGAGGCCAAGAATTACTGCGAAATGTTTTGAGATACATAACAATTTTAAAATGCAAAGTTGTTTGCTATTTTAAAAACAAAAGCTAATCTACATAGGTATATGTATGTATTTATGAAAATATATTTATTTTATTATATGTAGTTGGAACCACTGACTTTTATTTATTTATTAGATACCATTATCATTAAATATATGTATGTAGATAACACTGTGCTTCAAAATAAGGGTTCATCTCTCCGAAATTGATGGAACCAAAAGAAGAGTAAGCTCTATCCTTCTCATATCAAAACATCATACTGCATTTTTGGCCTGTAGGTCTGGTTTCATATTTATTTGCCTGTGCTTATACCATACCTGGGTAATACTGAGTAGTAATTGGACTATTACGTACTTAAATACTTTATATTTTGATCTTGAAGTAATGAGTCCGTACCAAGTACTTTCAGAATATTCAAGTACTAGTACAAGTACAAGTACTTTCAGAATATTCAAGTACTAGCACAAGTACAAGTACAAAGAATTGAAAAAGAATTGAATTTTCAGCAAATACTTCAAAGTAATTGAAAAGAATTGAATGTACATTCATTTGTACATACATTCATTTGCTAAAAATTCAATTCTTGCAAAGAGGAATGTAGAAGAATTTGACATTCGGCCCCTATGGAAATGCTAGGGTGCGTGTGTGTGGCATATGTCAACAAAAAAAAATGCTTGTGTTCGTGTGTTTATGAAGATTGAAGAAGAAGTCAGCTGATCTTATGCATTCTCCTTTATTGTTGCTCCATGGGCTAACCTATTTCATACAATGCTATACAAAAATCTAAATGTATTACACTGTGCGACAGCACACACAGAACCAAAGACACTTTAGTCTTCTATGGCAATCTGAACTTTGGGCCCCGTGAAAGACCACTAAACCGGCATCAATCGAGACCAACATTTATATTTGTTATCCTTGCGTACCGAAGTAATGATTTTGGGTATTATATAATTAAAAAAGAAATATTTTGATTTTTTAACTCTTCATAAAGTTTTCTGCCGTTTGACCTCGATGCGCCACGCCTCAACCGCCACGAATCGGGACCAAAATTTATGTGTGATATCACAGAACAAACAATATATATATGTATATTGTTTATTCTGTGGTGATATCTTTGACCATAAGATACAGTAAAATATCGTTAATTTGAATTTTAAACGCACTCTAATGTATTTACATATAAAACTGGTTGCATATTTCGTGGCGTGATTTCTGATTATTATTTCTTGTGGTCTTTAGGTTCTTGTACAAAAATTTGGTCTTAGGGGACCCTTAGTGAAATTTTATGGCCAATAATTTTCTAGAATATTTTAACCCTCTACCGATCTTCGAAATACTATATTTTGGACTTTCTAAAAAAGAGATCAAAACGATCTCTTTGTGGAGGTGTAAGCGGGTTTAAGTATTCTACGAAATTAAAGCTCGTACAATTTCACTATATGTTTTCTATACAATATGTATTTTAACGCATTTTTTCGTTTATTTAAAAACTACTCAGACGAAATTTCGCTAATTTAAAATGGCAATATCTAATGGAAAACGGTTTGGGCGTTTTAATATGTGAATAGTGGTCTTTCGTTCTGTGCGGGAATTATTCTGCCAACAGACAACAACCCCTAATTTGTGTAGCCAAGGGAGCAGATTTTTGCCATTATCTATACCATTATAATTATAGAACAGCCTTCTTTTTTTATGGTATTTCGGTTGTACAGGTATATGTAGGGTTATTTTGTGAGCGTCAGCCAACATAATATTATCGAAACTGAAGAAATTTTCTTTAGAATCATATGAAAAGACTACAATTGCAAACAAATCTGCTATACATATATCCACATACATACATATGTAGCTATAAAACAGCGGGTGTTGCATAACCCTTATCGCCTCTTGATTTTCTCTATCGTAACGTTGCATGCTGTGTGACATCTGATCGAGTTTTTTGAACCGTTATCGAATCGCATATGTACATATGTATGTATATTCACATGTAAGTACATAGTTACATAGATACATAAAAGTCTGAAGTGATTAAAGTTTTAAGCATTTGGTGTTAATGGGAATCTTGTTAATCTGATGCGGTTAGATAGATGAGTATTGTTTAAAAGCTACATATGTGTTTATGTATGTACACACCTTCACTAGTCTGTTTATAGGTCGCTTATTTATTTAGCAAATAAACCTATAACAAGTGCATGCATACGCACATACTATAACAACAACTTTTTATGACATCAAAAAGCAGCGCACAAGAACACTCATACCTACATATGTAGGTTAATACTCACATGGAAATACATATGTACGAGTACATACATCTAAACGTATACCCGCTGCCAGAACACTCTCCCATTTGCTATACATTTTCCTTAAAAAACTCTGCTACCGTTATGAGGATCACCAGACAGCAGCCATTGTTTTTCCAAGAGACACGCGCATACATACATACATATGCAAATTAACGCATACTCAGACAATTGCTGAGATAAATGAGGGGGAGCAATTTTCCTCAGCGCACAGTTTTCCGACTTCTTCATGAGATGAGTTGAGATAATATGCTTAGCCAGTCTGAAATAGATCATCGCCCATTTATGGCGCAATTATTTTCCAGCGCTGTTTGAAATGTTTTATCGGATATTCTTTTCCCGACTCGATCTATCGCGCGTTACCGCTTCGATCATTCGACTGTAAACAAAAATCGTCGGGAATTTTGTAGTTTGAATTGTACTTAAATGCTTATACACAAGTGCTTAAATTTATTCATATACATAAATGTATTTATATTAAATAAATATTATATATAAATTATATATATAAAATGTACATACATATGAACAAAAATTGTTAAGAAGCAATTGGAATATCGAGTGTTATCCACGCATAAATAAGTTGCTAAATAAAAAAAAAATTATCGCATAATTAGTAACCAAAATTTAATAAATTTTAAATAATAGTGCACATACATACATACCTACACATACTTCTTGATGCTGCCCTCACCGTATTATCCCACAGTCCCGGCGCTGAATGAATTGCATTTGCGTCGCACTTCGGAATATTTTTGTGCCAATCCTAGTAATCCGTCGGTAGCTGCTATGTTAGCGGATAACAATGCTGCCGCCGTTGCTTATTATTATCAGCAATTAAATCCCTTTTTACGGATAAATAATAATTTCTGGTCAATGCCGTTATCATTCCTGCAGAGTTCACATCGCCCGGAAAAGCCGCCATTCTCGTACATCGCTCTTATCGCTATGGCCATAAGTAGTGCACCCAATCAACGACTGACATTGAGTGGAATTTATAAATTTATCATGGAAAAGTAATTAAAGCAATTAATACACTAGTCATATATTTATTTGCTTGTACTTTGTATATTTCAGTGGACTGCATTTAATTTGTATGAAAAATTTAAAAGTTACAAAAAAGACTGTGACGCCCCCTCATTCGGTACTAACATAGTTAAAGATATCGCACATAGATTTTTGTCACGATTGGTGGCGGTTAAGGTGTGGCGCATTTAGGTCAAAATTCAGAAAGTAAAAAAATCAAAATATTTTTTTATAATCTAATACTCAAAATCAAGACTTCTATACCCAAGCATAACAAATATAAATTTTGATCCCGATTGATGACGGTTTAGTGTTTTTTCACGGAGTTCAAAGTTACCATATGCGACACTAAAAATTTAAGTCTTCAGTGGGGGTTAATATTTTGATTTTTTACTCTTCATAGAGTTTTCTGAACTTTGACATCGATGCGCTACGCCTTAACCGCTGGCAATCGGGACCAAAATTTATATGGGTCCACCGCGAGCGAAATGTAAAATGCATGCAAAACAAAGTTTTTAGCTTTTATTAAATAAGAGGAGATATCGAATTATAATCATCTTAAACAAATTTAGATTTTTCAAAGTTAGAGCTATGTATAGTAAAAAGTGATTGGCAATTTCAGACAGCCCTTTCTTATTATTTCTAAATTTTCAATGAAGATTCATCCTAATGATTATTTCTTGACAGAGATGTTCCGTTTTCAGTAAAAGCAAATTTATTTTGATAATATATATTTCTTCTCTACATGTACTAAAATGTTCAGAATACAAATTTATGTTACAATTTTCATTTAATAAAAACTGAAAAATGAGTTTATGTAAGTAGTTTCTTCAATATAGGTTTATACATACATATGTCACGTTACGAACGTTACGTTACGTACCTTATAATATTATGTACAAAATAATTGAAGAGATGTTTTCAAGAAAAAATTAAGACTGATTAAATTATAGTAACATGCATTGAAAAATGTGTACAATATTGGCAGAATATTTTATAGGTGCAGCTGAGGATGACGTCTATTTTGTGTCACGTAACTACCGGTGTTTGTTGGCAAATATTTTTGAAACGTGTTTTGCGGTAGATCCAACATTTTCACTAAACATAGTGCTTGTAAATACCTATTCAAAGGCCACATTGAAAAAATTAATATATATATTTATCGATACTTTTCTTCACGTTGAATCCGTACGTTCGTCACCGGGAGTGTAAAATATCTTTAATTTGAATTTTAAGCGCACTCCAATATATCATACGTGTAAAGTACTTAGTATATACATACAAACCTGTTAAATAATGATTATTAATCGTAATGATTACCGGCTTGATTGATTATTTTTTCAACTGTCCATTTAATGATTGATTACCCATTGTTTTCAAATTTTAATGATTATTTTGCAATTACCATTAAAAAAAATCAAAAAAAATCATAAAAAATCAAAAAAAAAGAAAAATAATCATAAAAAATCAAAAATAATCAAAAAAAATTATTTTGATTGTTTTTGATTATTTTTGATTATTTGTGATTTTTTTTGATTTTTTTTGATTTTTTATGATTTTTTTTTGATTTTTTTGATTTTTTTTAATTTTTATCAATATGGTTTAAAGAAATATGCACATTTGTACGTATGCAGGTATGTATATAGCCTTTTAAGGCAGACTCCCGACGGTAGCTTGATGGTAGTACCGGGGGGTTCGCTACGATGAGCGTAGGTGGTGTAGTGCGGTTAAAGTCCCACACTAACAGGATAAAGGCTCTATATGCTTCCTCCTCGTATATTTGTGCAGAGAGGCATACACATTTATACATATCTTACAGGCTTGGAATTATTGTTAATTTGTCATTGACCGTACATGGTACGATGCACGTTTATATCTAATTATTTATCTTTATGAAAAATTGTTTAAAGTGGCCAAATCAAACATTTTAGTGTAACATTCGCTGTTGTACTAATAGGGGCGTCAGAATGAATACTTTTCCGTCAATCCAGCAATCCGTTTAACTGACAGCAGAGTGGAATTACATGTATTTGAATGACGATCGACACATTCAGTACTTCAACTTTGCCGTAACAAATATATGAAATTGAAGTATGCGTCAGTTAAACGGAGCTGGATTGCCGGAAAAGTATTCATTCTGACGGGCCCATTACTCATAAATTGGGCTTTAATACAGAATTTCTCGTAGTTAGGTATACAATGAAAAGCAACTAATATTGCGCTGTCTTCGACTGTATCGAGACTTTATGACATTCATGAATGAGGAAAAGAAGCGATACATAGTCTCATTTTCATTAATTTATACAGTGAATTATGTGTGTTATTTATGGAGAGGTTATAGTCCAAAATGTCTATATCTGAACAATCCGTTGTATGGGACCTATATGTTATAGTGGTCCAATTTCTCTTAAGAAGTCACCCAAGTACCAAATTTCAAGTAGATATCTCAAAAAAATGAGGGATTAGTTTGCGTTTATACAAACGACTCAGCTCATGATCCTCATCATAGCGGTTATATTTTGGTGGATCTGTCATGCCTCCTTCTGCATTTTCCGTGAGTTTGTCTGTATATTTTATTGCCAAATTTGAAATAATTCTGGTCCAGGGTTATTTTCAGCGTATTTACGATCTCTGCTGCAATGTCTTTGTTCGTTTTCTCTGTCAGTATTTTAGTTAGAGCTTTTAGTATTTCTGTCTTTGGTATCGAGGGGTATAGATCCTTCACGTAAAGTGATACCTGTTTTGAGTCCTTGGGTACGTTCAGAATTCTCAGTTTGTTGACTAGTTCCGATGTGTTTTTGATTGCTAGTAGCATATTTAGATGTTTTGAAAGTCTATATCCTGGTGCCGATTTAAGGTGTTCCTGTTTTGTGGATTTTAGGTAGTGAGATCAGTGATGGGGCAGATGGATTCATTGCTGTGAGAGTGTAGGCTACTTTGCTGTCTCTTATATTTTTCGCTTGTCTTATTGCACGCTTTATTGCCATTTGGTATTCTTCCGTTGGGTCTTTTCTCATCACTCCGCAGCCCATTTCTTTGATTAGTTGACCTGTTTTTGCGGTGTATTCCTCTTCCTCCATTAGCACAGTTGTATTTCCTTTGTCTGTTCCACACTTCATCAATTTTTTCAAAAAAGGAAAAATTCTTAATTTCATATAAGTTGTATTTATTGTTCATCATACGCCATACCGTTTCAGCCCTAGTTATTGCCCTATTGTATTCTTCTAAAAGGCAGAAATATTATGTACTTACGTTCCGACATTGTTCCTCAAATAGGATTATTTGGGAATTTGTATTCGTCTTCGCATGCCTACTACATAATAAAGCAGTAGACGATTTGCTATGTTGCAAATAGATTTACGTAAAGATAATCTCTGTCATAATCAGAATTCTTTATTCGCTCTTCCCTGTCCTTATACTGAACATAAAAATGAATCTTCCCAAGGTGTATGAAGGGTTTGTATCCGTATCTAGTACGAAAAACTTCGAACGAGCCAAGGTCTATACAAATTTTGTACTTCTAAATTTGTCGACATTTTAATTAGTGCAGTTGTCGCTGTAGAATACACAATGACTTGGATACACCTGTCCCCATATTTACTGCAGGGTTACGTACTTTAATATGCGTTCACATACATTTGTACAAACAAACTTTATGCCTCTCTGACCAAACATACATGCCTACCTGAATACTTATGTGCAAGCGTATCCAAATTTCTTTACAACAATATTGAAAAAAATCAAACAAAATAAAAAAAAATAAAAAAAAAATCATAAAAAATCAAAAAAAATCAAAAATAATCATAAAAAATCAAAAATAATCAAAAACAATCAAAAAAAATTATTTTGATTATTTTTGATTATTTTTGATTTTTTATGATTATTTTTGATTTTTTTTGATTTTTTTTGATTTTTTTTTGATTTTTTTTAATGGTAATCATTAAAATTACTTTTTTTCAGCAAAAGAATTAAAATAATGATTTCCAATTAAAAAACAAAACAATTTAATTGATTACTAATCCTAATCGGAATTTAACAGGTCTGTATACATACATACATACCAGAGTTGTTAAAGAATTCATTCATCCCGGAATGAATTCCGTGCAATTCCCATTGCGGGAGTTGCGTTTTAGGAACTCAGCCTTTGGGAATTGCAATTCTTTTAAGGAATTCCAGTTTGTTTGATAAGTTCGTGAAATTTTGAACTTGGCGACCAGTAATTTTGAATTCAATACTGCCCACATCAGTTAGATACCATCTCTTAAGAGACTATTTTAAGAGTTCGATGAACTTAGTTTGTGTTTGAGAGCTACATATTTAAAGCCGAAAGTCTAGCTTGTTTTAACAAAAATGGAAAAAAGTGAATTTCGTATGCTGATGAAGCATTAATGAAAGTTCGTGAAATAGCTGAGACCACAGGCATCTCAACTGACCGAACACATTACATCTTACATGAATATTTAGACATGAAAAAGCTATCCGCGCGATGGCTGCCGCGATTGCTTGCACTCGATAATAAGCGTAATCGTGTGACAACTTCAAAATAGTATTTGACGCAATCCGAACGAACTTTTGTGCCGTTTTGTTACCGTAGATGAAACTTGGATCCATCACACCACACCATAAAACAAGGAACAATCAAAACAGTGGGTCTCTCCGGAATCTCTAACTGCGAAACGACACATTTCACAGCTATGAAGTTTTGTTAAACTAGAACAGATTAACTAAAGTTAGTCGGAGCTAGGTGTGCAGCAAATGAGTATGAAACTTCAAGAATAACTAGACAGCCAGCTGGAAGATGAAATATAAAGATACACGAAAGCTTAAACGAAAAGTGAAATTAGTTCACACTATTTTAATTACTTTGCCGGAAATTCAATGAAAACCCCTAATAAGGAAACATACATAGCCGTAGTCATAGTCGATTTAAAACAGTGTTTTAACACACTTAGAATGATGCTAGCATAAACGTCATTTTATCTCTGTCATAGTCGACTTAAAATAAGTTTTATCACTAAAACAGCAATCTAACTTTAAAATGAGGGAATGTCATTTTAAAATATTGTTCTAAGCTGGGAATTAGTCATGAAAACTATAAAAATAGAAATAGAGTAGGTACGTGAATACAATAAAAAATAAAACGTATAATAAAAAACGTATAAAGAAGACATTTTAATAAATATGTTTGGAAATAGCAGAATTTTTCAAGATTTTGCCATTATAGACTATGCTATCCCGGAACGGAGAGCAAAGGTATATAAAAGCCGATGTGATCCCTTCCAAATGGAGGAAGAGGAATGTTATTCGAGATATTGCTTTGATAAGGCCACAGTGGAATATCTTATAGATATTTTAGAGCCTGTTAGTAATAGGCAGGCCCGTAGCTAGGGGGGGGCATTATGGGGCAATGCCCTACCTTAAAATTAGAATGCCCTACCTTAAAAAGGCCAACAAGTGAGATGAATTATTATAATTAAATTTTTTGTCATAGTTTGAGATAAAAAATTATTGCGGTTGCAATGTATGATATGGAGAATCCAACCTTCATCACATATATAATTAAATAAGACCATCGAATTTTTGTAGTTTGGTTAAAGGAATGGTTCATTCCGGCACTTTTCTGACAAAAACTAATCTCACTGTGAGTGAACAACACCAAAAGCGCGGAATTGATTACTAAGGCTGTGTGCTAATCTAAAACATTTTACTCGATGGAAAAATGGGGTGTCTAGATTTTCTATGGTTATCGTTTAATCATTTTCGAGAGTTTTTTTCTCACCTTGACTTGCGTGCATACCTACAGGCGACCCACATACCAAATTTAACGATCTCCGCATCTCCACATCTAAATCTGGAAGCTGAACCATCTTGTTGGCTTATTCTCAATGAGTATTGCTTATGTACTGTCACAATAATTATGTGTCAACAAATAGGTATTAAATGTACGGGGAAAATTTTCCAACAGTCTACCACGCGTTGAAAAAAAAAGTCATTGGGGGTTGTAGAGGAGGTCCTTCTGATTCTAAATCCAAAAGTCCCGTCGACCGGAGATGTTTGTAAGTTGTAAAATTTACCAAACAAACCCCCAAAAACTGCGTACGATTACCTAGGAAAGGCACTTATAAAAACATGCACATATGTATATATCGTCGCCTGGATAAATTAATGTTGTATGTTGCGTTTAAAGACTTTGGGGAAAACAGGTTTGAAGTTGGGAATTGTATTTCTCCAAAACGTCTCATTAGTTTTTCTCCAAAGTCTGACAGAACACTACTAGGCCACAAAATTCTTAAATTATTTAATTTTGTTATATATTGTTTATTATTTTGGAATTTATAAAGGATTTTCTTCAGTAAAATTTTGTCGTATGTTACCTTTAGCAACAGTTTTGCAGGAAATTTGTATGACGTACGACAAAATGTGCTCCCAATTTGAACTAAATTAAAGATTTTTTAAATTAGTTAAATATTGTATTTATTTCTCATAAAAGTAAATAAATTAAATAGTAATTCACAGCAATTAAAAACACATTGGAAATTAGACGAAATTGCTTGCGACCTTGCACAAGCGACAAAATTCTGCTCAATATCTCTTAAACTAAAAGGGATCAAACATAAGCTTCAAATTTAGGGGCGGACTTTTACAACTTTTTTTTTCGATGTGTAATGTGTATGCGTATCCAAATTTCTTTACAACAATATTGAAAAATAATCAAACAAAATGAAAAAAAAAATCAAAAATAATCATAAATAATCAAAAACAATCAAAAAAAACTATTTTGATTATTTTTGATTTTTTTTTTATTTTCTTCAACGGTAATCAATTAAAATTAGTTTTTTTAAATAATTATTACCAATTAAAAACCAAAACAATTTAATTGATTACTAATCCTAATCGGAATTTAATAGGTCTGCCTCCAGCTAGCGCAGCTTTAATACATCACCAACACCCTTTTTGTGAGAAGCTTTTTCAAGGCAGAAAACCCTCGGAGGGTATGCCGCCCACTGTCGCGGTGTGGCCGCTATTTCTAAAAACCCAATAATTTTTTTACGAAGCCACTTACATACGTCCATAATATAAGAAACTGCCTAAAAGCGTGCTTCAAAATTTTTAATTATTTTTGTATGGAGAAAATATTGCAAAACTAATCAAGCTTAATATGCAATATTGCAAGTTACAAGAAAGATATATGAAATATTAAAACGGTTTCTTCAAGAGAAATATCCGCGTTTTCAATAGCTTTAATCAATTTTTAAAATAAGTTAGAAATTTAAAAGATATTGAGGAGTGAATATAGCCAAAAATCGCGTTTTGGCCTCTTTACACATGAATATCTCAAAAACTGTACGTATTAGCGAAAATCTGACTTCAGATTCGGATTCAGCGCACCGAAATCCTTTAGAAAAGTAGAATTTTATTTCTGTAACAAAAACTTGTCGACCAGTGTTATTTTTATTTTATTTATTCACGTTTAATTAGTCAACAAAAACAAAATGTCTTACATACTAATGGAGATAATAATAATTAATAAAAAGGCTTAAAATTATAAACTTAACAAAATATATAAATATATAAATCTATAAACTATGGATGTCATATCCATATAATGGGTGATATATCCAAAAAAAAAAAGTGTAATATATACAAAAATATGGATATGACATCCATCATAGCAAAAACGGATAACGTCATTCGAAAGATCTTGATTAGTTTAGTATAACTCTCTTATTAACTCAATTCGGCCCAAATTTCACATACGACACTAATTTATCCGGGCGACGATATGTGTGTAGAACACCTGTTTGGCTTCGGCGGCCTTCGGCCGCGATTTAAAAAATAACCCACAACCGGCAGAATTCGCTTTCTGGGGTAATATCTATGGACCCATCCAACTACCAAAAAATTACCAACAAATATCTCGTGAACTATAAGCCTCCGGCAAGTTTTGATTCAAGTTTTAAGATCTGTGAAAGACCCTCTACACCCCTGAGAGTCATTTTTCTCGGACCGTGGCTCCTTAATGTAAAGCCGTCCCTTTCGGTAGACAGATGGAAATCTGAGCCAATGTAAGTCACTGACATAGAGAAAAGTGATATGTATATATGCTGATTGATTTTGGAAGCCATGCCTCGATGTCAAATTAATTGTGATACATTATTTACTTCCGCCCTACCTTAAACCATCGGTGCCCTACCTTAAATTTAAGTCTAGCTACGGCCCTGGTAATAGGGGACTTTCAATCTCACCCAGATTGCAAGTTCTTACTACATTACGATTTTTAGGTCGAAATGCTCATCAATGCTTTCTCGCAGACAAGCTTTTTCTCCTGCGCTCCAGTTCGGTGCACGAGATCTTTTTGTTCCCTAAAATCACAAGTTCATTTTGATTTATATGAAGTGTGTAGTTTTATCTCAAAACTTAACTCACTTTTAGTTGTTTTTAGCGTATTTTAAATATAGGATTAACATAAAATATGCAAACATCAAAATGTCGAATAGATAAGCTGGGGTTATAGATACTTAACGTAGCATGGAACAAGTTGAGAAACGGGACGCTTTATGCGCGCTCCGTAAAAATCTAAATTGATCTATGTTACGCTAAGTGTGCGTAATCAAATGTACTCAAACCCCCTTGAACAGAAATTTTGAGTGAGTTTGTTCATGCTACGTTAAGTACCTATAACTCCAGCTATAGATGCGCTTACTTTTTTCTTTTCAATTTAAAAGTTGACACAGGGTGAACTTTTAAAACACTCGAAATTTCTTAAAATTATAGAGCGATTCTTATTATTTTATATGGGTAACCCTGTTCCGTTTCATTTTAGCAAAAACGTTGTTCTAACTGATCTATGACACACCACTCTTTTAAACGTCGCACATTAGGGTATTTAATCAATCTGGGCGGCCAAAACTCTTTTTTGGCTTTAAATTGTTAATTATGTTACCCATGGTGATTTCAATTCAATTTAACATAAAAAAATATGTGGCTGTACATTTTTAAAAAGTGATGTAGTGAGACCAAACCGACCTCAGATTTGGATTCAGAACGTCGAAATACATGTTAGTAGGTTAGGTCGATGAAATGTGCCATTTGGGGCTTTTTTTTAGCTTTTCGCAATTTTCTCGAAATTTTGGGGGTATATTGGACAAGCGGACTTTGGATTCGGAGCACGTCGATTTATATGTCCCTAGATGGGTGTTGTCGAATCCACAAACAACTAATTTTTTTTGTGTGGTGGGGTCATTTTTCCCAACTTGAAAAATCGCCTGTTTTTCTTAAAACCGGAAAAAACCGGGACCGCTCTTTCTTGAACTCAAAACAACAGGGAACAGACTATCTAGAAAAAAAAGAGTCAGTGCCGGATAATGCCGGGCACCTAAACAAAAACCCTTTTGAAGACAAAAAATTGGGAAATTTTTTTTTTAATACATCATTTTTTTTAAATGTAATTAAGAAGACGCTAACAACTAACTAAATCTCAATAAACATGAATTTTGTACTCGATTACCTGTATTATAAGAATCCATAACAGTATTCTAAAAAACTTCACTTAAACCAGTAAAAATATTAATTGGAAATGTTGAAACTTTAATAACGTTATAAAATGCCGCGAGAAATACACGAATGACCAAACTTTCATTGACTGTAAAAACTTTGTGTTTGAGTTTTGAGAATTAACTTTTATTGAAAATGATGCGTTAGGGTCCTGGCCTACTAAAAAATTTAATTTTTTGGAAATCGAGCCAGTTTTAGGAAATGAGGTTTTGGCCGCCCAGATTGATAAAATACCCCTATGTGCGTCGATCTAAATTTAATACCGATTTTAACTAAAACCGATTTTAGTGAACGACTATGACTACGGCCCATAGAATATATTTACATTAAGGTGGTGCTCAAATATATTCAGACAGATTTTATTTCATATATCTTCAACCTCAATCCCTAGGTTAGGTTAGGTTAGGTTGAGGTGGCTGTCTCCGCAATTCATGAAAGCGGGGACACACTTAGGCCGAGGTGGCCCATTGTGATACCACACGGGAGCCCTAGCTTCCTTATCCCTGTTTACAAACCTTTCCGGAAAAATTAGATTCAAAAGTATGATAAGATTAGATGCCCGTGAAGCTAAACCAGCGCGTTTGTTTCATGAAGCGCAGAAAATCTAGTGTCCTTGCATTTTCCATCTCCGCCAGGCACTCGAAAAAGTGTTTATGGAGGAAGCGGTACCTGGATAGCGACAGTGCGGGGCAGTGGCATAGATAGTGCTCAACACTCTCTATTTCCTCCACGTCCCTACAGCTGCGGCAGAAGTCGTTTTTATATAGGCCTATGCGAGAGGCGTGAGTGCCCATAAGACAATGGCCTGTTAAAAGTCCCACCAGCGGACCTATAGAGAGCCGATTCAGATGCAGCACCGATACAGACCTAGCCTCATCCAGTCTAGGCCAGATTTGCCTAGAAATCACACAAGTTGACTCCTTGGCCCATCTAGCGTTAGCCTGTTCAATGGAGCGAGATCTCAACCAATGCTTGCATGAGTTAAGCGGGGGGCCAACCCATGCCGCAGATGTGATATCCTGCAAGCTTGTGCCTTCCCTTGCCAACTCATCTGCAATGCAGTTGCCCCGAACGTTGCTATGGCCTGGAACCCAAATGACGTTCAGGTCGCACCTTTCGGCTAGTTTAACCTCAATCCCTAGGTCGATGCTAATATAGTCGATGATACCACATATAAACTTTTGTCCCGATCGGAAACGGTTAAGAGGTGTCGCAGGGGAGTCAAAGTTCAGAAAACTCTATGGAGACTGAAAAACTTAATTTTTTGTATATATAATATCTAAAATCGATAGTCCTGCACTCAGGGATACCAAACATAAATTTTTTACCCGATCGGAGACGGATAAGGGGTGACGCGCAGTGGTCACATATGGTAACACATATTGTCGCCCGGATAAATTAATGTCCATGTTGCATTTTTGGGAAAACAGGTTTGAAGTTTGGAATTGTATTTCTCCAAAACGTCTCATTAGTTTTTCTCCAAAGTCTGGCAGAACACTACTAGGCCACAAAATTCTTAAATTATATTAATTTTATTATATATTTTTATTATTTTGGAATTTATAAAGGATTTTCTTCAGTAAAATTTTTTCGTATGTTACCTATAGCAACAGTTTTGCAGGAAATTTGTATGACGTACGACAAAATGTGCTCCCAATTTGAACTAAATTAAAGATTTTTTAAATTAGTTAAATATTGTATTTATTTCTCATAAAAGTAAATAAATAAAATAATTCACAGCAATTAAAAGCACATTGGAAATTAGACGAAATCGCTTGTGACCTTGCAGAAACGACAAAATTCTGCTCAATATCTCTTAAACCAAAAGAGATAGCAAAAAACGGATAAAGTCATTCGAAAGATTTTGACTAGTTTAGTATAACTGTATTATTAACTCAATTCGGCCCAAATTTCACATACGACACTAATTTATCCGGGCGACGATATATAAATTTTGAACCCTGTGCGACACCGCTTAAACATCTCCGATCGGGACCAAATTTTATCTTATTATCTTGGAGTTAATGACTATCCATTTCGGGAATTAGATACGATCGTATAAAAAAGATTAATTTAAGTTTTTGAATCCCCAAAGAGTTTTCTTATATGATTGCTATGAGATAGCACACTGTTGGGCGTTTTTAAAAGTTAATTTATTTTACCTCACTATAGATATTTAGAAGTATACATACATAGATATTTAGAAGTATACATACATACATACATATGTATGTATGTACATTAGAATGCTTTTAAAATTGAAATTAACGATATTTTACAGTCTCGCTTCCTCAATCAGTAGTAACGTATTCCAAGATTTCACACATAAATAATCCATATGTACATATATGATTTGTTTCTATAGGTTTCCATATTATCGTGAAAACAAGCAGGGCTGGCAAAACTCGATACGCCATAATCTGTCGCTGAATGATTGCTTCGTCAAGGTGCCGCGTGACAAGAACACAATCGACGATAATGACAACTGCGGCAAGGGCAGTTATTGGATGTTAGACGCATCAGCCAATGATATGTTCGAACAAGGCAACTATCGGCGACGGCGGACGCGACGTCAGAGGCACTGCATGAAAAATCCATGCAGCTCCGAAGAGAACTATCACGTAAATAATACCTTAAATTTCGAATTTGAAAATATGATAAATTTTCTTCCCACAATTTCAGTTGGAAACATCAAATCAGCTTTATGAGGGATCGGCGGTCGATGAATCTCAAAATAAGCAAAATGATGCCAACCCTTTTTGTGAGAACCAACCGAGTACATCAACATCATTGGCATTAAATTATTCCGATCGTATTACGGAGCTGCATCGACAATATCTTATTTCCATAGCGCCATTTAATATACTCTTCCGAAATGAATCCACATCAGCAAATGCCAATCCCAATTTAAAATTAATAACAACATCCCAACTGAGCACCCACCACGAGCAGTCGCCGCCACAGGCACATTGTGCGACTGTGACGTCGCCGCCGCAGGATATAAGCCTTGAAGCGAGTCTAAATTCATTCCGAGATTTGGATGGCTTTGATCTTTCAGGGGGCGTCTATACCAATAGCAATAGTTCAGTGGACAGCACACGACAAGCAAACTCAATTTCACCGAGCGCATTTACACCGCTCAATTCAGCTCGTAACGTTTTACAGATGCCACAAGTGCAGTCACAAACTAGAACTCTGGCATCCTCTTTCACCATCGAAAATATAATTAAGAAAGACTGAACTAAAAACCAAAGAAATCAAAAAATTAGCGATAGCTTTAATTACATATTACTAACGTTTAGAAGTTTTGAGAAACCAAAAAAAAAAAACATAAATTAAAAGCGTATGATTTCAAATACATAGATATTTACAGTACTGTTAGAAAATTTTTAAATGTTAATAATAACAGTATTTCCTTCTTCAATCAAATGGAATGTGCGTGCTCCTCAATCACACTTCCTTTGAAAAGCATAGGATTACTATAGTAATTTATTTAATGTAGGTATGTCTTTATAATTTAAATCTTGTTTTGTAATGCATACATATGTACATTAGAGTGCGTTTAAAATTCAAATTAACGATATTTTACTGTATCACCCCCTCAATATGTAGTAATATGGTCAAAGATATCTCACATAAATTTTGGTACCGATTGGTGGCGATTAAGGCGTGGCGCATTGAGCTCAAAATTCAGAAAACTCTATGAAGGGTGAAAATATCAAAATATTTTTTTTAATTATATTATACTCAAAATTAATACTTCTATACCCAAAAATAACAAATATAAATTTTGGCTCCGATCGATGACGGTTTAGTGGTGTTTTCAGGGGGTCAATGTTCAGATTGCCATAGAAGACTTACATTTTTAGTGTCGCATATGGTAATCTGAACTTTGACCCCCTTGAAACACCAGTAAACCGTCATCAATCGGGACCAAAATTTATATTTGTTATCATTGGGTATAGAAGTATTAATTTTGGGTATTAGATAATTAAAAAAATATTTTGATTTTTTGACCCTTCATAGAGTTTTCTGAACTTTTCAGCGAATAAAGATCCAACGGCTGCGTTGGGCAGGTCATGTCGTGAGAATGGACGAAGGCGCTCCGACCAAGAAAGCATTTCTATCGAAACCCGCTGAACGCAAAAGAAAAGGGAGACCTCCACTGCGTTGGGAAAATCAGGTGGACAGCGATGCTGCCTCCCTAAGAGTTCCCAAGTGGCGCCATGCTGCACGAAACAGAAGCAATTGGCGCGCTCTGTTGGACTCGGCCAGAATCGTCTAGACAGTTAAGCGCCAATCAAGAAGAAGAAGGGTGTGGCATAAAGTGGGCGTCGCCACGCCCATTTTCAAAATTTTTATCAGTCATCTAACTAAGCATATGAATATGGAAATATACTTTGTGCAAAATTTCATTCCTTTATGACTTCTAGTTACAAAGATGTCACGTTACAAATTCCCAAAGGGTGTTCCAGAAATATCTATGTTAAAAAGTAGGCGTGGTCATAAACCGATTTCAATAAATTTTTGCGTGTCTATTAACACATGTAATAAAAGTGTATACACCAAGTTTCGTCATAATATCGCAATTATTTGTCGAGTTATGGGGTCCGAAATCTCGTATATTCCTGCTTTTAAAAGGAGGCGGTGCCACGCCCATTTTCCCAAAATTTGTGTGATTTTTGTCTTATATCCACAGTTGGACTCCCGCCACAAATTTTCAATGATATATCTTTATATTTGAAAGAGATTTAGCTTAAAATGTTTTTATTATGTCACCTTATAAAAATGGGCGTAGCCGTCAACCGATTTTAACAATTTTCCGTCCAAACGTTTGCCTAAGTAAGTAAATCACGCGTTCCAAATTGCATCGATATATCTTCAACAATTTCTGAGTTATGACTCATAAAGCTTTCAATGTTCGCCCCTTAATAAGTGGGCGTGGCACCGCCCATTTTCCAAAATTTCACCATATTTCTTCATAGGGGCCTGAGCTACCAAATTTGCGATTTTTTCTATATAGGAAAAGTGGGCGTGGTCATGGTCCGATTTCGCCCATTTTCAATACCAACCGTCCCAGCCTCGATACCAACTTGCATTCCAAATTTCATCAAAATATCTCAATTTTTGCGCGAGCTAGAGTGCGTACGGACGGACGAACGGACGGACATGGCTCAATCGATTTCTCTTTTCACTCTGATCATTTTGATATATATATAAGTCTATATCTATCTCGATTATTTCATTCTGTTACAACCCACCGTTATGAAATCAAAACTATAATATGCATATGTAATTATATTAGTTAGGTACCTATATTACGTTAGGAGGCATTTTCCTTTTTGTTAGAAATTACCCTGCAAAAAAATGTGCGATTAATACCGAAAGATATTTGTCCCGGATTGATCTCTTTCGAGAACAATCGCTCCACAATTAGTCCCCAATTGTTCCCGAACGGGTATAAATGTAGATTAATCGCTTTCATCCTGAACGGGTACAAATCTAGATTCCTTAAATGTAGAAATTTTACAAAAATATGCAATGTATTTAAAAAATTGTAGAACAACCGGTAAAACGAATTGAATACCCTTTCTTTTAATAACAATGATGAATAATAATTTTAACAAATGATATTTTATCCTATGAAAAAATCCTTTACATTACGCTCATATAATGCATACTCAAAACTTAAATTTTTTTTTATTTATTTATTGAGATTTTTTTACAAAAGTAAAATATGTATTACATAATCTTTATTTAAATATGCATGAACATTTACAATTTTTTAAAGATTTTTATTAAAAATTGTCTTGGATAACAACTTGGAAAAATCTACATTTGTACCCGTTCGAGATAAAAGCGATTGATCTACATTTGTACCTGCTCGCAGTGATGTGATACGTAGGGAAAATTCCCTACATGTAGGGATTTTAGTCGGAAAAAAGTGACCGTAGGGAAAGAAGGACAGATTTTTATAAAATAGCTAAATGTAGGGATTTTTTGGCAAAGTCAAATCAAAATTTCAATTCAACTTTTTTTCACTTCAACACTGACTGTCGATCTGAATAATGAAAATGCTGCCAAGACGAGTTAAATCGCGAACCCTTCAATGGCGTAATTGGAGAGGGAATACCGTATAGTGAACTATCTAATAACACGTCATTTTTTTTCAGGGCATTGGAGCAAAAGATTTTTTTTTTTCTGGCTACGCTCTTAGCTCCGAATTTTTTTCCCCTTAAGGCCTCTCCGTGTCTCTCAAGAAAACGCTCAAGAAAAAATTTGCATTATTTCTTGAGCGTTGAAATGGCAGTAGGAATGTAATTATATTTTCAAACGAAATGTCACATTTGAGTTTATTTACCTCTTCTGTCAAATTTTCTTGAAGATTTAACTCAAACAAATTTTTTTTGGGAAAACGCAAACTTTTATAATTTCAAAGAGTTTCCTTCTACGGCTAACTACAAAATCACTTTTATTTCCGCCATTTTTATTGTTTTGAGTATTTTATAAGACTAGACTCAAAGGCATGACCCAGTTATTGAAATATATGGCAAAACCCCAGAAATCGAAAATTTCGAGTTAAATCCCTATTGCATAAAACGTACGATATATACATATGTTACATACAACGCATTAATACATATATTTTTTTTATTATAATAATTGTTCAAAACAGTAAATCATCAGTATTTTATTGTAATTTTTTTTGATTTCTTTGAGAGCCAGTGTGTATGCAGTACGCAGTAGAACAGCCGATTTTCATTATTTAGTAAAAGAAAATACGTTCATATACTGCCGTGCGGTTTTTTCATTGTTCTAGCATGGAAATAACTAAAAAAAAGTGTAGGGAATTACGTAGGGAAAATTTGAAACAAGCGTAGGGAAAAGTAGGGATTTTTTTCTTGCTCTGTAGGGAATTTCCAAAAAAGTATCTACCATCACTGCCTGCTCGGGATGAAAGCGATTGTTCTACATTTGGACCCGTTCGGTATGTTAGTGATTAATCTACATTGGTACCCGTTCGGGTATACAAGTTGAACAATTAGTCTATTCATAGGACAAATGCGATCAATTCACTCCATATAAAGGGATGTAAAATTGTATTAGTCGCATGCTCCCTGGCGATTGATCACGGACACATCCCAGATTAATCGCATTTTGTAGGGTGTATTTATGCATGCAATTTCACCCCAGCCTAAAAGTATGCAACATATTAATATTGATTTATACAGCAGTGGAAATTAAAAAGGTGTATTTTGATTCAAAAGTATTTTAATAGAAATTTTAGCGCAATTTGGCTTTATTAACCCTCTGCGACTAACGTGAATTAAGTTTCCCTATTCTACTGACGTGGTAGTCCACCAGACACCATTTCGACGGCTTATATTTTTTCGTCTAGTTCTGTGAACCTAGTGAAAGTATCCCTGTATAAAGTTCACATATAAAGGTTTTTATTTATTTCAATATTTTTTTTTAATCTTTAAATAGCTCAAATTTACCCTGCGAACCATATACCCTTACAAAAACAACAAAAAATATTCCATATTATAATAAAAAAAAAGGGTTTCAACTTATAATGTACATTTGAATTCACCTCTGTGTAAAAAACCAGAGAAA
The DNA here is from genome assembly GCA_960531455.1 of Urophora cardui. Classification (NCBI taxonomy): domain Eukaryota; kingdom Metazoa; phylum Arthropoda; class Insecta; order Diptera; family Tephritidae; genus Urophora; species Urophora cardui. The sequence continues at coordinate 48,998,975 of OY482673.1, forward strand.
TCGAATGGTTAAATAAAAGGATATTTTATGTTAATCCTCCGCGAAAATTCTGAAGCTTTAACGAAATGGCTTTAGTGGCTATTACCTCCTAAAATAGTAATTTATGGAGAAATAACATATGATTATGATGAACAAATGATTTTATGAAGAATTAATTAAAAAAAAATAAAATTTCACCCACAAATATCCTTCAAAAGGTTTTTGTCACTTTGGGACTGACGTGTAGCCTGACAGGCTACAAGTAAATACAAAACAATTTTCTGCGTAATTTTAGAATAGTAAGACTTAAGATTAGATCGAATTATTATTTGAAGAGAAACTAACAATAAATATAAATTATTGAAACATTTTTACTGATTTTTTGTTAAGGTGATGCCACAAAAATATGACATAAAAACTGAGGTGGTAGTCTCTCAGACACCTACGTTATTACTGACGTGGTTGATTAGTAGACACTTTTCCGCTCAGACCGTGTGTGCTCACTTTAATCACTTTCAACACACTAAACTGCTCATGAGTTTACAATATGAAGGCAACAAGAGCGCGGGAGAAAAATTTCGTAAAATAAGGGCGCAAAACAAATTTTTCCTGTTTATTGGTGTCTGTCAGACTACCACGTCAGTCGCAGAGGGTTAAGAAACTCAGTTTGAAGCGCAACCTGCTTTTGTAGTACAAGCAGAGCGTTCATAAACGTAAATTTTGCATGAAGCGTCGCTCATCACAGTCATCAAAAAAATAATTACTGCCGCTGTTGCGTTTCATGCTGCGTTTCTGAACATATCCTTTTGGTAAATTTGTTTACATCAGATCGGATTAATTTGTGCATTTAGGTACATAGGATCGTTTGGGAATTTGCTAACCATTTTCACGCCTTTTTCTTCTAAAACCGATGTTTTCAAATAATTGACAGTAGGGACACGAATTTCGATACGATACGATACCAAATCGATATTTTTTGCATTTGATACCGATACTTTTTACTCGATTCTTTTGCAACGATATTTTTTGGTATCGAGTACTTCAACCACGGTATCGAACAAATGAGTACATTCAGTGATACAAAATTAAAATTGTGTCATATTTGTCCAAAAAATTGTGCAACGCAAAATAGTGCCGAAAATCTGTCGAGTGTGCAGAAGTGACAAGCTGCTTCCTAAAGGGCCGAAAATTAATTTTCACTTGTACATATCGAAAAATAGGTCTGATCCACGTGCTGAAATAATTGCAGGTTTTGGCTACTTCGTAAGGTTTTTTGTATGAAGTTTTCACATTAAACGAGGCGCACACTTACTACCGAAACTTGCTTACAATTTGCAATTACCATACGATAGAAATAATGATAACTGGAGATAAAGGATTATATATTTTTCACTTTCATACGATAATTTGACGTTTGCAAATAAAAAATCATCATTTCAGCGAAAAAATCGTCAATATCTTTTTTCTTTCTCATTTTACTAAAAACACGTTTTAAACAAAAAAAGGGTCTGTTTTCCATTAATGCCCCTATGACACTACGTTTTTTCCTGTATTCTACAACGTTTTATGTGTGATAGAGGTGGTCAAATACAGTTTTGTGTTGGTGCAAGGGAGTAAGATATGTTGGAAAAAACCAACGAAATACCATCTAGGCGGTTAAAAACCAATGAGCTAGCTTGTACTTCGATAGGTTTTTTGACATTCGGCTCTGTTTTCTGACAATTGTTTCAATTTGACAACTATAAAATAAATTATTTTTAAAATATAAAATATATGGAAATACAAATTTTAAATTTGCCTCTTGTAAGCTTCTGCTTTGGCCGTAAGGGGAAATAAGTCCGGAAGAAAAATCATACTGCGCAATGGCTTCTCTTTATAACATGGAATGCACAGCTATTCTGCCACTTGAGTTTCATCATTTTTTTGTTTCGATAATTTAAATTCAAATTTCCAAAAAAATTCAATGATGGATACATATAATCTCAATGAAAATGAGTTGTTAATGTTAAGTATTCAAGATGTTTATTTTTCAAAATACTAAATATTTTGCAAATATCTTTTTACAACTGTGATTGCATTAAATACTGTTATTTTGTAAAAGCTGTTGGTTTGTAAAAAATGTTTTCAATAACTTAATAAACTTGTATATTTTTTTTTTAATCAGCTTGAACTATTCTTATGAGTTGGAAAAGGATTTACGTCAAAATCAAAACTTTGGAACCAGCCATAGCATACTATGCCATGGAATTAGCACTAATACAGCGATATGCGTATGCCTCAGGATGCAGTTTTATTGCGTTTTTGGTAACTTTCTAGAAGGCGGTGCAACTTTAAACCGTTTTAATAAATATTTTAAATGTGAAAAAATCTTTTATTTCTGCTTTCGAATTCATAATCAGAACGCGTCGATTTGTACCACTTTTAACTATTAGAGGAAATTTTAAGGTTGCACCTTCTATAAAATTACCGCTTTCGATACCGATACTTTGAATATCGAGTAGTTTAGTTTCGATATTATCGGGTTCGCGATTCCTTTTAACCGATATTTTAAATGAGTACCAGATCGATGCTTTTGATTCGATATCGTGTCCCTAATTGACAGTGTTTCGAAAAGGTTGTACGATTGAAATCTTCATCCGTACTAAATTGCCCAGCCTTGACAGCATTCGTAATAAGCAAACTCTTACTTCCAACATTTAGTTGAAGTTCGCGGAATAAATATAAAAAAAAATCTTATTTGAAAAGGATTTCCTACTTCATATATTACGCTACCCCAGTTAACTGCGTTTCTGTAACCAGAATTCGATCGTTATTAGATAATTTCAACCCCACGGTCACAATCGTGTGGGATCTAAATAGGGTAAAATCAAAGGCCTGATAATATTATCAGTTCTTCAAAAAAAGAAATAAGTTCGAAAAAATATGTAAAAGGTTTAGTTTTAAATTTTATTTAATAAACTAGATTTTTAGATTTTTTCAGCTTTCTTTACATTTTTAACGGGCGCTGCTTTTTGAGATGTGAGAACGGCGGACGCACGACGAACAGCAGCCTGAAAATAACAAAATATGAATGTTAGTTTACCACTGATGCATACATTATTCAGGGCATATCAATATTTATTATAATCAGTAGGTTTTCTCAACATAACACTTCTGCGATCTTGGTGTATAGCAATAGAAGAAATAACTCATCACACTAATTCTATTATAGATTTTAAAATGAAGCTTATGTGCATACCTGTGTAAGATCCTTGCGGTATTTAAGACCAGTCAAATAGTTCTTCATTTTCTTTAGCGATCTTCTGGGACCAGCCTTGAAAGTAACAGATACAGTGTTTTTAGCGGGGCGCTGGGCGTGCTTGCCCTTCTTCAAGACTACAGTAAATCCCTTTTTATCGGCAGCAGGAATCACACCAACAGTCTTCTTGTGCACCAATCCACTGTAGCGGAAAGAGCTGACGTTGGCCAAATTGTTGGCTTCCTAAAATGCAAGTAACAAAATTGAGGCAATTAATTAAGTTAAGACACTCAATGTACAGGTTTTACATGTGATACATCAGATTGCTTATAATTACTATCATGTGGTGATCAAATATCATTGTGAATTAAATAGCATCACATAATTTTAATTATTAGGATATGTACCTACATATGTACGTATATAATACTTACCGTACTGAAGGGTTTTTTGACATCACGCTTCTTCAAGAGGAAAGAATTGTTGTTGCGGATAATCAACCAATTAAGATGCGGCGATGTGATAGCCATCTTGAGTCTATGCGTAAATGAAAGCGAAGAAAAGAAAAATATGCTATAACTAAAATGCAATTCCAAGCTGCTAAAACTGTTATTATTATTTTTTTTATCAGTCTTGGGTGATGAATTATAGTCTTCAAGAACTCTTCTGCTAATTCGATCATCATATAATGAAGCTCTTCTGACAACCAAATAAGTTATTACTGGACTTCTTGATGCACACTTTATTTTACAATATGAAAGTCCACATTTTACTACATTTATAAGCAAAATAATATATTGTGAAACCCAGCGTGGTTATATGGATCGTCAGAAAAGCATCCATACAAAATGAGCAGTTGACACGTGAAAATAATAGTAAAAGCACAATTACCAATGTCTGACCACGTTTAATTTTACATCGCGAATATCTAAATAATGTCTGCATTATTTTCCGGATTATTTTTATGAAACTTCCACGTGCCAACAGCTTTACTTGAAATTTCTTGAAGAAATGCTCACCTTTTTTCTTGACAACGATGTCGAAAAAGAACCGGAAGGCGGCATATTCTAGGCGAGCTTGGCTGTGGTTGGGAAATACGCCATACTTGTATTAGGAAGTGTCATAAAAGCGTGAAAGAAGTACAGGGTGATCGGAAATCTATTTTTTTATTGAATTAAAATTTTCAAACTGTAAGCTAATTTAATATTATTTTATTTAATTTAAATTGGTAGCCATTACCAAAATTTTTTAATTAATTATTGAATAACTCAAATAAAATAGTTTGATAATTTTTTTTTTCCCTATCAGATTTCATATAAAATTCAAGTAAAAAAAATTAAATTAAACAAATTCTTTCGTGAAACTGGATGTAAGCAAATAGATTTTGAATTAATAGTTCGTTTGATAAAAAATTATTATAAGTCGATTGCAGCTCATCTCAGTTTTTAGTTTTTTACATTTTTATGTGCTACCCATCTAACTACATTAGTTTATCTGAAAGAAAACAAAATTAACACCTTTTTGGCGCACATAACCGTTTAAATTAGGAAGTAAACTCTATCTAGCATGCGTTTTGGTAGTATCTGGATAATCCAACAAAAGTAGGCACCATGTAATGACCCGGATTTTTTACCCCTCAAAATGCTGCCCCTTAGTTGTATTTTTCTAAACTTCACTGCAGTAAAAGCAAGTGGTAATTTGAAAAACACTAACCAAAAAAAATAAGCACAAAATCACCTTTTTAAATTTGCCATAGTTAAATCTAGATATTCTACATATATATAATTTACAAGATAGAAAAAAGGTTAGGACCATTGTATTGAAATACTCCTCAAGGAATGCAGAAAATCTTCGGAAATTTTAAACATTTCTGTTTACATAAAAATTTATTATAGTATTCAAAGAAATATGTACATATTTTTATTAATTTTATTATTAACATAATTTTATTAATCTGCCTTAAATCCTACATATTAAGAAATTTTTTCTTATACATCATTTCGCGTTTGTCCAATTTCATTGATATAACTTCAGAACATTGAAAAAAACAATAACAACAAAATGATAATGCAAAATAATTCCAAGGACCATTACCATAAGCGTTCACCATTAAAAATGCTCCCATTTCTGCACTACCAATAAAGAAAACATTAGAAAAAGCTGCAACAATAAATAATTGGCTGAATATGATTGCTTTAAGGCGTTGTGACGTTTGTGGGCCCAAATTTCTCTCAACTATCCCTACATATAATGGAGAACGCACAGCGAATTTGAGGAACTTTTCCGCTATTAAACACCAAAAATTCATTACTGTCCATATAAGTATATCTGTTTGACAACCATGCCACAAAAATACAAATCCAAAAGTAAACACTATTGAGACAAATTTAGAATAATGTGCTTTGCATAAAGGTTGATAAATATAATCGTGAAGAAACTCGTAAAGACCCTGATCAAAATGTTTCCACATATAAGAATAATAATGTACCCGACCAATGCACTGCGGCTTGTTTGGTGGCTGCATGCCATTATAACGAGCAAAGGCTATACCTAAGCCATATTTAAGAAAGTAGGTCATAAAAAATGACTGCCCCAAAAAATAGCCAATTGCATGACGGCTAAATGGTGATTTCACCATCTTTGCCATAAGCGGTACCATGGCCATATAATGCACAAATAAATAGCGCATGCCAAGCTCTAAAATAAGCCACCAAAAAATAACCCTTAATAATTCACTAAGCGCGGTCAAAAGCTGCCGACAAAATACATTTGAACTCCTTGAGTTTTTACTTAGCATAGCAATATATCGCTTATAATCTAAAAATGGACCATTTGCCAATGTAGGAAAATATAATGTATAGCCCAAAAATTGTATAAAAGTTTTGGAGTGCAACAATTCATCTTTTCTAAATTTCAAATCAATACAAAAAAGTGCAAAGCTACAACAACGTAACAAAGTCCAAAATAGTATCACGCTGAGTGTATAAAAGCTTTCATGTTCTCCTTCGGCAGGATTAATAACATAAATTGCTAAAATATTCATCACAACCACCCACAGCGCCGTCACAATCCATAATATAATTTTACTTCCAATATATGAAACTAAATAGTATATTATTAACATTGCCAAGATGTATGACAACATGTGCACTTGAAATGTGCTTAGTAGCGATGGAAGCGACAAAGTAGCAAATACAATACCCATTTTATCCGGACGTACGAGGAAACGTGCCGCAGTTGTAGAAATAGCATGTAAAACATACCAATGCCAATTTTGTTTTAGGTAATCATTAAATATATCAAGCTCGTAATTGTAAGGATCTCGTGTATAACCCGACTTTTGTTGTAATACTCCACGTAATTGTAATAAAGTCCATAGCCCGTAGATTAGGTAGGCAAAATATACTCCAAAGTATAAACATAATTCATGACGATAAAAGTAAAATTTCTTCAGGCTAGCAGTTTCATCTTGTTCAGCTCTAGCCGTGTTCTCTCTAACCATTTTGTGCATCAGGTGTTTGGAATGGTGTTCTCCTCTTCGGAAATCAATTTTGCTTGCATTAGTAAATGTATGCTGGTATCAACGCATATAAGGTGAATTTATATTTATTACTCAGTTGTTGGGCGGTTTATACGAAGTTTATCTGCATATTTTTACCTTGGATCATGATATTTACGGATGGAGTTATATTTTGGGCGGCTTTTCTGTTTATTTTTGGTTTATTTTGATTACTACATTTCTGCTAAGAATGTGATAATACAAATATACAATGACCGATATATTCAAATAGTCGATTGCTTTTGCTATCGATATTAATTTTAACTTAAAGCATGTCTCCACATAACGTTTTTTGCTCTCTAATTCATTGTTCGAATCCAGTCCGAACGACGATAATTTCCGTACAAAATTCTGAAAGCGAACAACGACTGAAAAACGTCGTTCATTCTGAACAATCTCATTAACCCCAGTGAAATTGATTTCTATCGAAATCTGACAAACAGACCAAAACAAAGTGTAATATGAATTGCCTTTTTAACACGCTTTTATTAGTTTCACCTGTATGTATGTATGTATGTATGTAGGTATGTATGTATGTATGTATGTATGTAAACATTGCATACTTTTAGGCGAAAGCGTGTGTATTCATACATTGAAGTTTTTCAGTGTGAGAAGTGCTTATTTCAGTTTATTTTGCATGTTACGGAGACAGGCGTAATCGCTAAAGTAAACGATATACACATAAATTCCAACAGAAGTTTCTCAAGGCATAAAAAAGTTGAGAGATGACACACTTTACGCTTCATTTTACTCGCTTCACTTCAATTGTGATATTTTGAGAAGCACATACTGAACGTAGCGAAGCGAAGTAGATGTCAATTGTGCACAGGCTGATTATATTTAAAGAAAATAAATTCAACTCTATTCAAGAAGAAGAAGAATGAGAAAGGTCAAACTGAACAACGATAGCTGCGTGGAGACGGGTTAGTTCGCAAACAACTTGGCGAGATTGATCGAGTGCCAATTAAGTTATGCGAAGACAGGATTTTACCTGATTTATATCCGGCATGGGACTACCACCCCACCCCGTTAGTTAGCTATAAAAAGAGTTGACCAAGTTTCTGCTACAAAATCGTTTATTGAATCAAAAAATTCGCAGAATGAGAGCCAAATCGTCAGAGTAAGGATCATAGAGAGTTGCAGATTTGAGCTAGTAAAATTTTCACCTGCTAAAATTATTTGTTAAAAAATAAACAAACGAATATAGCTATATGAATTTATTACTTTTGAATTTTGCTGAATTTGTAAAATAGAAATAAAGAAAATTAAATGTTTTCTAAAAAAAAAAACTACAACCATTAAAAGTCAAAAATAGCATTCAAATCATTATTTGCTAATTTTTAAATAATTTGCTGTTTCTTGATTTCCTGTACATTTTGCTCTTTGTGTGCGTAATATTTTCCATTTCCTCTTTTCATTTAACATTCCACCTAGTTGCTAGTTTTCTAAGAAATGAGCTTAAAATTTTGACACGAAGTTCTGAACAAATTTTGAGTTTTCTTATTTCCAGGCATAAAGAATAAGCTCTGTTATCGAAATGCAACTCCTCCCTACCATTCTGTACCCTCACCTCTATGGGACAACGCTAGAATGAAGTAATAGCAAACAACCCAGCAAAGATTTGAATGTAAAATAAATGCCAATAAGGGTTAACAACAAGAACTAAGAGCCTATACACACTTGCGACTCAATCGATTTAGTCGAATGTTGATTTGCATGGGAATGTATGGAAGCATTCACACTACATTCAATTAGTTGTACAACTGAAACAGTTGGATTTGCAGCCCAATTTCATTCCAACTGAAACAGTTGTACAACTGCTTGATCAGCAAGGCGCCCTTCTACGTATTCACACTTGAGACAATTTAGTCGAACGACTACAACAACAACAGTGATATTCGTAGTGGAAAGAGATGCCATGCTGACAGCACTACTTTTATTTCACTTTTGGTAAATTGTAGAGATTGAATATTTCAATTAATATTTTCAAAATGTTTAAAAACAAAAGGTTCGTTTCTTATTAACTACACCATTTCCAGATGGATTTTAGAAAGCGTTAACTGGATTTTAGAAAGGGGAAATTGGATTTTAGAAATGTCAATTGGATTTTAGAAAGGGGAAATTGGATTTTAGAAATGTCAATTGGATTTTAGAAAGCGTTAAAAGGATTTTAGAAAACAAAATTGGATTTTTGAAAGCGTGAATTGGATTTCAGAATGTGCGTTTAAAATAAATTTTACACAGAATTTTTCGAATAGAAATTCTTTATTGCGTATGAAAGTATAAATTAATAATTATGTAAATTTTCGAAAATCCAATTGACATTTCTAAGATCCAATTTCCCCTTTCTAAAATCCAGTTGACACTTTCTAAAATCCATCTGGAAATGGTGTAGTTATAGACAAGAATTATCTAACTAAGGATATTTACTTCCGTTTTCATATGTTTCTTGATATTGTTGTCCTCTTCAAATGTCATTAATCCCATTTTAAAATAGAAATAATGAAAATGAAATTTCATGAAAATTATTAATGGCTGATTTTTACTATTTTTCCGTTTCTTGTACTTCTGTTCGTTTCGCCTTTATGAGCGTAATTCCTTCCGTTTTTCTCTTTTCATTTACTTGACAGCTAGTTGCTAGTTTAATAAGAAACAAAGCCAAACAATGTATGCACTTTTTGTTTATTTTATTGTTTTTTATTTATTAATCAAGTTGACAGCTGACAAGAAGGTGCTTTCATGTAAGAATGCAGATAAACTTTAACAATTTAATACTTCATCACTTTATATGAAGACCACTAATGTAAAATTTGCTGAGTAAAATGTGAACATTGGCAACACTATGTCATTGTCAATCGCACGACTATTTAGTCTCAAGTGTGAATAGCTGCCACCGATTCGACTAAATAGTTGGAGTAGTGTGAATACAACAGTCCAATTCGACCAAATCGATTGAGTCGCAAGTGTGTATAGGCTCTAAAGCTTCCTATACAACTTTTTGTATCATGATACAAGTTTCTTTAAAGCTTGAAATACAACACTTAGGGCCGTTTACTCAACCTCTGATTAACGCTAATCACGGTAAAAGTCCGGTTAAACATCATTATCGACTTCATCAAACCAGGTATTTATCATGTGGTCGATAACGCAGTCCAAAACTTAACCGGCCCTTTGTCCTCCGGTTAGCGTTAATCAGAGGTTGAGTAAACGGCCCTTAGGGCCGTTCACTCAACGCTAATCACGGTTAAAGTCCGGTTAAACATCATTATCGACTTCATCAAAACATGTATTTATCATGTGGTCGATAATGCAGCCCATCAGTTAACCGCCCCTTTATCCTCCGGTTAGCATTAATCAGAGGTTGAGTAAACGGCCCTTATATTAGTAAAATATGCAAGCTTCTTTAAATGTTGATTTGTAAAACTGTAGCAAAAATATTTTCTGGGAAACTGATACTACAATCAGCTGAGTACTTAATGCCGGAATCGCAATTTGGCGTTCGGTCGGTCGCGCTTCTGACAAGTGAGTAGAAATGCATGGAAATATATGGAGCAAATCGCATTGTGACCTCAAGCGTTTGATCGTAAAATTTTTGTAATATCGTATGTTTATTGCAACCCTGTATAACGCCTGAGTTGAACATTTCTCTACTAGGTCGGGCGTTTGACATAAAATAAATTCGAATTGATTTCTTTCGATGAAAAATTAGAAATTTATGAAAAAATTCAAGAAAATATGTTAGTGGCAGTGAACATGTTTGCAATCCAATATCTAATATCGAATGTCAGTGTGAAGCGGCTTTGAGGTACGATCAACGCGCGACCGACCTAACGCCAAATTGCGATTCGGGCATAAAGGTGTTCTTTGCTTCATAAACACCCTGTCACGTATTGACTTATGGGCAGCACTGATATTTGTTTATGTCTAGTGGAACCCTGTACGGGCACAGTACACGTGCAAATATTTTTGGTTTTCGGTTGTAAAAGTTTAGTTTTACTGCTTAATTTTCTAAAATTAAAATGGACATCGTTAAAGAAGTGCTCGAAAAACAACAACGCGCTTTAGAGAAATACAAGCCTATCACTGTTGACAAACATTTGGAAGTTCGGCTCGATGTCGGCTCCTTGCTGTGCACAGACCCCAATGACTTGGAGGAAATGGAGCTCCGGTAAAAGCAAATGCATACCTATTAATACATAATAATAATAAAAGCAATATTTAATTTTATTCATGTTACCTTTCACAGAAACAATAAAGAACAATATTTACTGAATTTAACACGTGATAATACACAGTTGCTGATTAATGCAATATGGGAGTTACCGACAGAACGTGTTGATGAATGCATTGTAGCAAAACTGCCTGAACCCACAACTGTCCTCCCACGCCTGCGCAAAGTTCCTGGTCCTAAGCCACTAACCAAATGGGAGAAATTCGCGAAAGAGAAAGGCATTAAGAAGAAGAGAAAGGATAAGAAAAAATACGATGAAGTGTTGGATGTAAGTAGCTTAAAGTATGTACATATGTTTATATGTATTAATTATATCATTTAAATTTCTATGTTATGTGTAGAAATGGGTGCCTGCATATGGCTACAAACGCGCGGATGCCGAGAAAGAAAAGGAATGGGTGCTGGAAGTTCCTAAAAATGTTGATCCCAACGAGGACATGTTCCAGAAAAAAATTGATCTTCGCAACGAAAAGGTTGCTAAGAATGAGATACAACGAATGAAGAATATTGTGCGAGCTAAGAAAGTGGAAGTGCCACGTAGTGGGTACTTAGGACCAGAAGCTTCTTCTGCAGGACAGTTGCTTACCGCGGTCACTGTTGCCAAATCATCTACAGCTTCTGTAGGCAAATTCCAGGACAAATTGCCCAACGAGAGAAAAGCTCGTGGAATTGGCGTGAAAGAATTGATACCAGGGGATAAACGCAAAGCTTCGCATATTAGCGCACAACCTGAAAAAGAAGTTAATTTAGATTTGATTAAAAGTGTGCTTAACAAAAAACCAAAGTATGATATAGAAAAGGCGATTTCATTGCAAAAGAATGAGGATAAACAGGAGTAAGTCCAGTTGCTGAGATAGTAGCGTTAACTTGTATAAATATTTAATTCAATTTCAGACGAGAAGCCAATCAAACAGTAAAAAAGACAAAGAAAGGAAAAGGAGGCAAAAAAGGAAAAATGGCTGGCAAACATGGCAAAAAACCCAAAGGCGGTAGGGGCCAAAGAGCGCCTGGAAAGAAGGCAGCTGTTGGTAGAAAGAGGCGATAATGTGATATACATTATCTGTACATGTACATACATACAACCAATTATTTTATGATTAAGTAAATACATACTATACATATGTAAGCTAATATAAACCAATGAGTCATAATGGTATAAGTTGTTTTACAGTTTTTTTAGTTATTTCAGCTATGAAAAACTGAATACATAGGTATAAATATGTACCTAATTGGCACTTTATTAAAATGCGTTCGAAATGAATACTGATAACTAATATCACAAGTTTATGGACTGAAATAACACCTTGAATAATATTCAAGTAGTTTTCTTTCAATTAAACTTAAGCATATTATCTCAACTACACCATTTCCAGGTGGATTGTAGAAAGCATCAACTGGATTTTCGAAAGAGTCAATTGGATTTTGGAAATCTTGAATTGTATTTCTAATCTACTTTTCTAAAATCCAATTTTCACTTTCTAAAATCCAGTTGACGTTTTCTAAAATCCATCTGGAAATGGTGTAGTAAAAAAAGATTATTAGCAAAGTACATATGTATGTATTTAAAGTTTAGATGAGTAACGGGAATTGACTGATCTTCTCAATATGCTCGATCGCAGCTCGGCACTTGTTGTGGAACGAAGCGATGCCCCAGTCTGTGTTGCACGCACAAAGTTTTGCGGTCGTACATCCAAATCTGAGTTTTCATCCAACTTCTTTGTCAAACACGGAAAGTCCCATATGCTCTGTCCCCGTCCAAATTCCTCGCCATCCAATAGTGTTTGCGGAAGATCGCGATTCAACGTCTCAGGTAGTAATAAACAAAGCATACCACCAATGACTCCTAAACCTCCCAAGATGAGCAGGGGCAGTGCTGGCGACATCTTCTCTAAATACACAACAAACGGAGCTATAATACTGGCAACATAACCCATAATGTGAATGAAAGCGACTCCTTGGGCGCGTACAACTGTGGGCAGGATTTCGGCGGCATATTGTAATCCAATATTATACGAGATATTAACAAAGAAACGACCCATGATGGCCAAACCGGCAAAGTAAATGCCAGGGGGAACCATCGTTGCGAACATACTAAAAATTCCACTGGCAATCATAGAGCCGCATGCCAACCAGCGACGTCCCCACTTGTCCAAAATAAGTGTGAGTATTGTATCGGCTGGAAACTCAGTGAAGCAAGCCACGGTAAAGGTGAGAAATACATTCACGCCTAATGAGCTGACATTTCGTACATGACCGTCAAATACCAGTGAGATTGCCATCCAAATTACAATCAGCAAAAGTGTTGTTTTTCGCAATCGCGGCGTCTTGAAGAGATCAAGTATTGAATAGTTGTTGTTTCTATTTTCTTCTTGTTTCAAATTGTAACAACTGATGCTAAATGCTTCATAGGTTCCCGTCGGTACATGCTTTTTATTTACTTTTTCGAGTCGTTTCAATATCGTTATAGCCTTATCAACTTTGCCTTGTGAGACGAGCCATCTATAATTAAAGTAAATAAGAAATTAGCTTGCATCAATCATTGCAAATATTTCTACATACGTACCTTGCCGACTCCGGTATAACGAAAGGTGTTAACACAACTAAAATTAGCGGTGCAGATGTTGCGATTGCGAATAACTTCCAATTTGCAATGAAATATGCAATCCATGGCAGTATACAGGCTGCAGCTGTGAAAAATATAGCTATTGACATATTGGCGACGAATGTCCTATACTTTGGGCCAACATATTCAAGAACTGAAATGAAGAGAAAGTAAAAGGGAATAAGAACATATCGCTCATTTGCTGCAAGACCGGCATAAATCAAAAAACGTGATTTTTGAGTTAATGATGCAGAATTGTTCGCTATATCATACTTCATGTTGAGTAAAAAATTCATACGAATATCTCTTATATGCTCCGCTTGAGAAGAGAATATGCCGTTATTTCATTTCATCTGTTTCAACTTTTTTTATACGTGAGAACGACATATCTCAGTTGTGCCACTGCTGCCGTCGTGTTAAGATCGTTTGGCTTTCTCAAACAGAGGCATATTTTGTGTTGTGGAGTTCTTCGTGAAAAGGTAATGGTATTTTTAATCTAGATTTTTTCAAGTACACAGCGCTAATTTGAGTTATGACTATCTTGTTGAAAAGTTTGATTTAATTCAAACATGGTATATTACAAAATATGACGTTCTAGTTGATAAAAATACTATCGCCAACTTAAGTATTTCGTGATATGACGTTATTACATATAAAAGAATGACTAATAAACAGTCATCATTTTACATTATAACAAAATGTGTCGTTGTTGAATATAGAATTATTAACAGTACCAATAAATTGCTCTCACTAACACAAAATATGATGCTATTGCTGATAAAAAATATAGCTATGTATGAATAAAACGCACGATCACAATAATAAAAGTTGTTGTTTTAGGTTATTTTAAAATGTCAAACTGCAACAGTAGCAAATCATCTTCGAGTTTATCCCGATAATCCTCTTTTTCGGAAGAATTTGACGACTCCGTGGCTGATGCAACATACTGTCCAAAATCACCGCAACAAGAAAGTGATAGGATAGCAAGACGAAACATGTAATCCATTAATTTTTTAGTTACTTGAAGTAAAAAATTAACATTTTTCGTTTATGAATTATAACTTAAGATGAAAAGATGTTAAAGGTTCCTTAATTTCTTAAGTTCAAAAGACTGTTTCTACACTCAGAAAAATAATCACAGTAGTATCAACAGTTTTCTTCTGTTAATCCCTAAATTCGTTAAATTAACAGAAATATGTTTAAGTAGATTTAGAGTTATATAAACGAAAACATCTTTTACTTTAACAAATATATCTATTAATACCTATTTGTTAGTTCAACACAACTGATCGTCAATTATTAACAGAAATTTTCGTTGATATAACTGAGTCACTGTTAACTTAACCCTAATATCTGTTGCTGTAACCTTTATATTTATTTGTTGATCATCATCATTACTGTTGACTATCAAAAGAAGAAGTATTTATTTTGCCAGCTTTCTCCGTTGTTAATTGTTGCTTTGCTTGCGTGTGTGAGTTTTAATTCACGGATGCTTGTTCGAACAAAGGTAAGTATAATAGCCACTAAAGTTCAATATTCAATATACATATCGCTAGCTTAGAGTGCAAATTGTGTAAGTCCTTTTTTCAAACTTTGTAGGAGAGACAAAAACCAAAAAATAAAAAAATTTTCGAAATGAAAAAAAAATTTCTGGTCATATAAAATTTTGGACTTACACAATTTTCTTCGTTTTTTTGAACTTACACAATTTGCGTATCACAGAATACCAACGAGTAGAAATATGACAAGTATCAGAAACTAGGGGTACGTTCACGAAAATTTATAATTGCAGCAGTACAGCAACCCCGTTGCTTATTTTGCACTTGCCTGCTGATACTCAGCTGATATATTGCTATAACAGCATTATTAAAAGTATTTGACATTAATTTGTGTTATTAAAATTACAAAATGGCATATTCCATTAAATATATAGCAATCATGCTTACCCTTCTCTTTCCATTTTTTAATGCAGACACAAATTTTCTGTTGCCGATTATTCAAACAAACTGCACCGTTGATGTGTCAAACGAACGTTTGACTTTTGCAGGTGTTGCTACAACCACGCGAAGAACGTGATGCTTGCAACACTGCGGTTCTGATTGCCGTCGCGAACGTACCCTTGTTTAGCGTAGTGCGTATTTGATTTTTCTAGCGTTCTACATAAAAATACACTTTTTCATAAAAATGGACTTACACAGTTTGAACTCTAAGCTAGCAATATAATGCCGTTGGATTGAATTTCAGGTTGATGTCATGGTTTGAAATCGGAGGAGAATATAAAATAGAGAAAACAATATAGCAAGCAGTGAAGGCGAGGAAGGTGCCGCCATGGAAAACAAGCGGAGATGAAGCTACATATTTGTACTTGGAAACAGAACGGAGGGAGGATGAAGAGAAAAATGCAAACAAAATATTTAAAAAACTTGCCAATAGCTCTAAAAATACACATTATAAAGTAATTGTTAGAAATAAATGGCCATGTAAAACACAAAGGGATTTATTTTTAAGTGACAAAATTTCAACTGCGGAAAATTGTTGATTTAACAGCAAAAGTGTTTGGATTCACAGCGATTTTTTTGTTTTCAGAGTAGTACAACAATAAAACTGTTAAAACAGAATATCGTCTGTCAATTTAACAGATATATCCTTTGGATGTGATTTGACTGTGGAATCTGTTGTTTTAACCCGTAATCCCTTTGATCTACCAATATCTTTTCTCTCGGTGTATGAATTATAATTAATTCATGTTTATTTTTGTGATATTCATAAGTACATAATATGTATATTTGAAGTTCAAAAGGTTGAAAATAAAATGAATTAATACGAACTTATTGTTTTTTTTTCTCAACAATAATGACACATTATAACTTAGGACACTCTATTGAATATATTTTTGCAACAATAACGTCATTATTCAAAGGAGAGTTGGTTCTTATTCAGGAAAAAACCATAAATGGATACTTGGTGTTGATTTTGCTTTATGGATATGTTAAATATATTATACTGAATTGGTTTGTTTTGAATTTGTAGGATTTCCTATTTTCTGTGTAAGATTGGAGTCAGTTGAAAATTTTAAAAGCGTTTTCTGGACAATCGATTTTTTTTACTTATGCCGGTTTTGCAGCAAATGAGCGATATGTACAAGAACAAGTCTTCATTTCATTGCACTAATTACAATTTATTTGCAAAAACTACTCAACAGCATATGTATATGAAAAAATTTATTTCTACATATTGCGAACGAGATAAACTCCTTTCACTACCAACTTTAAGCGAACTTCCCTTATGTGTTAGAAGCAAGTAATTGTCTTATACATATGTACTAAATTTAATTGATTTTTTATTTGAATTTGTTAGCCACAAATGTTTATCTCGTTGGTGTGACTTCTGTTTTGCAGTTGCTGTGTTTTGTTTTTATTAGGTTTTATGAACTCTGTTATACGTAGCTTTAATGGCTTCCCTGTGTGACTCATAAGATAAGCTTAATATTTAAAAGGAACTATTCATGATTAAAGATTCGTGCTGAGTTTAAAGGCCATTGGCTAATTTCAAATATTGACTTTTCCCTAAAAAAAACAACTACTTTTAATTTTGAATTGGAATAGTCAAATTCATACACATGTATAAATACAGTATTAACTGAAACCCCTAATCCTCGACTCCATATTGCATGCCATATCCATATTTCTTTATATACATATTACAAATTTGTTTTGATGTGATATCCATTATATTGATATGATATCCACAGTTTATGGATCAGACAGGATTATACATATATATGGATGTGAAATCCATATAGTTTTCTCCGCGTGGATATGATATCCGTAGTGTATTGATTAGCCATGAATCATTTTAAAATTTAAATTGGGTGCGCACCAGATCCAGACAATTTTAAAAATCCAGAAACTACAAAATCCAGACAGGACAAAATCCCGACAAATCATAATCCAGACAAGACAAAATCCAGACAGATCATAATCCCGACAAGCCAAAATCCAGACAGGACCATCACTCTGTAGCTCTATTTGAAAGCGAAATTCAATTCGAAAGCACAAGCGTAAAAATAATATCAGGAGGAAGAAAAAGAAGATGAGGAAGAAGAAGTAGCAGAAAAAGTAGAATAAAAATAAGAAGAAGAAGAAGAATGAGGATGATGACGATGATGAAGAAGAATAAAAATAAGAAGAAGAATGAGGATGATGACGATGATGATGATGATGATGAAGAAGATGAAGAAAATGAAGAAGAAGAAGAAGAAGAATGAGGATGATGACGGTGATGATGATGATGATGATGAAGAAGAATAAAAATAAGAAGAAGAAGAAGAATGAGGATGATGATGATGATGATGATGATGATGATGAAGAATAAAAAGAAGAAGAAGAAGAATGATGATGATGACGGTGATGATGATGAAGAAGAATAAAAATAAGAAGAAGAATGAGGATGATGATGATGATGATGATAAAGAAGAATAAAAATAAGAAGAAGAAGAAGAAGAATAATAAGAAGAAGAAGAAGATGAAAGAAACAACAACCAGATCCTTACCAACACCAACAACAACAACAATAAAATCAAAAACAATAACACCGTTAAATTTGCTACATGGTTTTTCATGGCAAACTCTAAAAGTTTTTATTCTGTAAAAATCTCGAGTTGTATTATATGTACACTTTTGCTTATAACTTTTGATTGGATTGTCCGACTGATACCAAACAGTTTAGGCAGCATCTAACGGGAAATGTACTAAGTCGACTTAGTAGAGTATTGTTTGGAAGCGTCGATATTTTCATTACATTTACTTTTATTAAAACTTACCCAAAATATACATCATCGTAAAACAGTTATCAAATGCGAAACCAACAAAAAAGCGCATCAAAGCGAATTGCCAGAAATTTGTAGTGAAAGCCGTTGCCACACCCGCTGCAAAGCCAATTAAATTACAACCAACCAACGCTGGTATACGACCAAATTTATCAGCGATCCAACCAAACAACAAACCACCCACAATAGCACCCAAAAAGAAGATCGATTGGGCATAAGTTGGCAGAGCATCGTGTTCACACACCCAATTTTGTTCGGTGGCCACCGTGGCGTATGGGTAACCTGTAAAATTATATGACCACCCATGACGACAATCAGTCACAGGCCATTTTTTATCGGCTTCTTGCATGCCCTTGGCCAAAACTTCCGTATAATTGACATCATACATTTTGCAGTTGTCGTATTCGCGTATTCCGCGCATTTTCGGTATCGATAGCATGAGTCTGTAATGCAGAAAAGGAAAAAATAATGGCACGGGTTTGATGGAAATTTGTATGTATGGATAGTAGATAAATATAATACATTCATACATATGTACATATGTATGTATGTATACATATGTATCTATACAAGCACTCCAATATCAATTAATTATGTCTATGCAAAACATACGGACGTTTTTGAAAAGTTATTATTAAATTGCTAATGTACGTAAATGATCAAATTAACGCATTTTATGCATAATTACCAAGATCCACAGTAGGTAACTAAATCTATTCAACTATGTACATACATATGTACATGTATGTAAGGTATACATTAAAAACGAAATTAATGAGTGGAAGTAACGCATTTTATATGTATTTGAAGTGTCAGAGACACCCAGAATGAAAAAGTAAGAATGATCAGGTGTAGAATTCAACCTGTTAATGAACGGCCGGCCGACCTTCATAAAATCTGACCAATTACACTGCTCTACAGCCAAAAAATATTCTAAACGCGACCATACTATCTATATGTAAAATCGGTCGCTGATTCCGAAAATCAGGTTCATTTTTAATTCTATGGGAAGGTTTTTGAGATATTGGCAATTTACCGTTATTTGGCCAATGGCTCCACTTAATCCTGTAAATCTCTTTACCGAAGTGAGATATCTTCCTTGAGGTAAAACCAAACGAAATAAAATAAAATTTCCTTTTCATGGCTCCTATAACATTTTTCTCTAAATTTGAATTTTTTCGTTTTTTTACGATTTTTTGAAGAAAAAATTGACTTTGTCAGGCAATATCTTTAAAACCAATGTTTTCACCTTCGATTTTACTACTTTACGTGAAGCTCCATTTTATAATAATATAATACAATGGCGCTATTATAACTCTGACGAGTTTTATGGCCGAGCTTCTCTCCCAATTCGAGGTGTGCTCCTTTTTGTTTTTCCTACTAATTGGGTGGACCTACAGTTTTATGCCGGCTCCGAACGGCGAATGCATTTTTTGTGAGAAGCTTTTTCATGGCAGAAATACACTCAGAGGGTATGCCGCCCACTGCCGAGAGGTGACCGTTGCTCTTAAAAAACCCAATAATTGGATTTTTACTAATTAGAAAAATTTTTTTTGGTTCGGACTGGGGTTTGAACCCGAGACCTCTGGCATATCAGGCGAGCACTCTACCCACTGCACCACAGCGGCCACTAGCTCCATTTTATTAGGAAAAAAATAAGCTATCAACGAAGAAAATCCATGGTAAAATGGAAAAGTTATAGGCGATCATGTAAATACAGCCAAATCGCGCAATGCCGCTATACGGTACATTCTATGCATGTTGTACCAATACCTAAACAGCTGCAGTAGCAGCACATTGGCAGCGCAGTAGATACAAGCCCATTTACGGGTATAACATGCATAAAATATACCCGTGCAAAGGTATTGCACGACTTGGCTGTATTTACTTGATCGCCTATAACTTTTCCATTTTACCATGGATTTTCATCGTTGATAGCTTATCTTTTTCCCAAGAGAATAGAGCTTCAGGTAAAAGAGTAAAACCGAAGGTGAAAACATTGGTTTTAAAGATATTGCCTGACAAAGTCATTTTTTTCTTCAAAAAATCGTAAAAAATCGAAAAAATTCAAATTGAATCGTCAATATTTCAGAAACTATAAGAGTTAGAGAAAAATGTTATAGGAGCCATGAAAAGGAAATTTAATTTTCTTTCGTTTGGTTTTACCTCTCACTGCGATAAAGAGATATACAGGATTAAGTGGAGCCATTTGCCAAATAACGGTAAATTGCCAATATCTCAAAAACCTTCCCATAGAATTAAAAATGAGCCCGATTTTCGGAATCAGCGATCGATTTTACATATAGATAAGATAGTCACGTCCAAAGTACAGACAAAAAATTTCATTTTGTGATCCAGTGTTATTTAAGCATTTTTAAGAACATACATAAGTTTAGTGTTTATATAGCGACGTACATATGTATGTACATATGCATGTATAAATATTTTGACCGAAATGTGGCTTTTCACAAAATGATACAATCTCAATAATTTGCAGGTATAGTCTTAGTCAAATTTAATTAATATTAATTGTGCCCAGCACGTGCAAGAATACGGAATATTATGATTTTTATTCTCATAATGGTATATTATGTCACAGAAAAAACCGCTATATGTAAAGATGGCTTTTAGCCTTGCAATACTATGCTCAGCATCGAAACAAGATTAAGCTCTTTCTGTACTTCAAAGCACAAGGTAAAATATAAATAAAGCACACAGTTGGGTATATAAATAACTTTTGGCTCAACTCAAACTTCTTAAGCCTTAATTGTTTTATAAATATGCTCTTGTCTCCATAAAAATTAAAACTGAACTTGTAATATATCAATGATTCGTTAATTGTACATTTACTAGAGGTTACCCGCGGGTTTCACACCACGTGCATTTAAAAATATTAGCATATTGAGTTAGTCCAAAAAAGTTACATAGAAAAATATCATTCTTGACGTCAAAGATAGTTTTCTTATTTTTTTTTGAGTACGTAATTATCTCATATGCCCAACACCAATTTTCAGTACCCTACTATAAATATTTCAAGAGATTTTCGCTGTAAAAATTTCAGTCTGTATGGGAGGTGCCCATCCCTGCTTTACCAAGACCTATCGTTTTTACCCGTTTAATACATAGTTATCTCACATGCCCTCACACCAATTTTCAGTACCCTACTACAAATATTTCCAGAGATATTCGCTGTGAAAGTTTCAGTTTGTATGTGAGGTGCCCATCCCTGCTTTACCAAGACCTAGTGTTTTTCCCGTTTAATACATAGTTATCTCACATGCCCTCACACCAATTTTCAGTACCCTACTACAAATATTTCCAGAGATATTCGCTGTGAAAGTTTCAGTTTGTATGTGAGGTGCCCATCCCTGCTTTACCAAGACCTAGTGTTTTTCCCGTTTAATACATAGTTATCTCACATGCCCTCACACCAGTTTTCAGTACCCTACTACAAATATTTCCAGAGATATTCGCTGTGAAAGTTTCAGTTTGTATGTGAGGTGCCCATCCCTGCTTTACCAAGACCTAGTGTTTTTACCCGTTTAATACATAGTTATCTCACATGCCCTCACACCAGTTTTCAGTACCCTACTACAAATATTTCCAGAGATATTCGCTGTGAATGTTTCAGTTTGTATGTGAGGTGCCCATCCCTGCTTTACCAAGACCTAGTGTTTTTCCCGTTTAATACATAGTTATCTCACATGCCCTCACACCAGTTTTCAGTACCCTACTACAAATATTTCCAGAGATATTCGCTGTGAAAGTTTCAGTTTGTATGGGAGGTGCCCATCCCTGCTTTACCAAGACCTATCGTTTTTACCCGTTTAATACATAGTTATCTCACATGCCCTCACACCAATTTTCAGTACCCTACTACAAATATTTCCAGAGATATTCGCTGTGAAAGTTTCAGTTTGTATGTGAGGTGCCCATCCCTGCTTTACCAAGACCTAGTGTTTTTCCCGTTTAATACATAGTTATCTCACATGCCCTCACACCAGTTTTCAGTACCCTACTAAGATAGTTTTCTTATTTTTTTTTGAGTACGTAATTATCTCATATGCCCAACACCAATTTTCAGTACCCTACTATAAATATTTCAAGAGATTTTCGCTGTAAAAATTTCAGTCTGTATGGGAGGTGCCCATCCCTGCTTTACCAAGACCTATCGTTTTTACCCGTTTAATACATAGTTATCTCACATGCCCTCACACCAATTTTCAGTACCCTACTACAAATATTTCCAGAGATTCGCTGTGAAAGTTTCAGTTTGTATGCGAGGTGCCCATCCCTGCTTTACCAAGACCTAGCGTTTTTACCCGTTTAATACATAGTTATCTCACATGCCCTCACACCAGTTTTCAGTACCCTACTACAAATATTTCCAGAGATATTCGCTGTGAAAGTTTCAGTTTGTATGTGAGGTGCCCATCCCTGCTTTACCAAGACCTAGTGTTTTTCCCGTTTAATACATAGTTATCTCACATGCCCTCACACCAGTTTTCAGTACCCTACTACAAATATTTCCAGAGATATTCGCTGTGAAAGTTTCAGTTTGTATGTGAGGTGCCCATCCCTGCTTTACCAAGACCTAGTGTTTTTCCCGTTTAATACATAGTTATCTCATATGCCCTCACACCAGTTTTCAGTACCCTACTACAAATATTTCCAGAGATATTTGATGTGAAAATTTCAGTTTATGGGGGGAGAGTGCCCATCCCTGCTTTACCAAGACCTAAATTGTTTATCCGTTGAGTATATATTTTTGTATTATTCCTTCACAAACATTTTCATTATTCTAGTACAAATATTTCAAGAGATATTACGAAAAAAAGGAAAATTTTGTATGGGAGGTGCCCATCCCTGACTTTGAATCAGATTAAAAATATGCCTATAGCAATTACCGGGTGAAAATACCTAGGTGTGCAAAGTTTCGTGAGGATCCGTTCAGCGGTTTTCTCGCCAATTGAGTTTAAACACAATTTCCATTTCACATTTATAATATAAGATGTATAAGTTAGTAATAAAAGAGTCAACGTTTTCAAAAAAATAACTGGTTATTTGCAATGTATTCCGACTTGAAGTAACCCAGTAGCACTTGGGATCAAACTGCTATTAATTCGGGAGTACTCCCTTGCAAGTACTGCGTATTTCACATTACTCCCTATACTTCTGTGTAAAAGCATACATTTTTGTATACTCGATTTTAACATTGTATGCGCTAAGAAGGGTAGTAATAAACGTAAATAAGATAAAACAAAATTGATTTTTTTTAATATTGCACGCAAAGTATGGCAAATGGAGTACTCTTCTACTCATCGCTTGGGAAGATCTCGCTCCAAGTTCTACTGGGAAAATTCATATTTAGAAATGTAAATTTTAGACTTTCGCTACGTTCATTCATCCACATATATATGTATGTAGGTGGGCTTGGCATTTTTACATACGCATGCAATTTATTTTTATTTTTAGCAGTTTATGTACGTCATTTTTAAAACGATTGGTTATTATTAGGGCAACAGGAAATATGCAAATGCATATTTTTCTGTTGCAGTCCTATTTACATAAGATAAATATATATCGGCGTTTAGCTCAAGACGAAGAGAATAAGCCTAACTTGTAAGGGCAAATTTTCGCATATTTAGGTCAAAAGGCTTTATCTTGACTTAATTGCATATTTTTGGCATATTTTGCTATAAATTCATATTTTATCACATTATTTAGTCATATTTTTGCGTCTCGCTCGTAAAATAGTTTTTATTTGCATTTTTTAATCTGCCAACTTTGTTTTGTATATGCGCATACTCCTTGCCATTCCTCTTTGTGTGACAAGTTCAAGGCGAATTTAATAATTTTCGTAATGCTTCATTAAAATGTGCTAAAAAATTTGTGAATTTGCCCAATAAGAGAATGGGAGAAATGTAAAAATACGTATGCACTGTGTAATTGCAGAAGCGCCTGTGAGCTTTAACGATTCTGGTGGTTAAATAGAAAAAAATATACCTATAAAAATATAAAAATGTACCTTTAATAATAATAAGTTTTTGTTACAAAAAGTATTCTAATTTAATAAAATGTGAATTTTTTATATCGTCTTTTGTACCTATAAAAACATAAATATGTACCTCTAATAAAAATATTTTTTTTTTTTTGTATTACAATGTCTAATTTTATTTAAAACTAATTTTTGATATTTGCCACAGGTCAGGGTTGAACATGGAACCTCTTGCATGAAAGGTGAGCACACAACCTACTATGCCGTATATGTTTTCATTAAGTATATAAAAAAAATGTTAAGGGCATATTTTTAGCGCTTAAACCATATTTTTAAGGACATATTTTTAGTGCTAAAAATGAATTTTTAGAGCATATTCCTGTTGTCCTAGTTATTATGCTTGCAGGCAGCTCACAGGTGTGAGACATATATGTAGACATGTACTCAGAGGGCACTCGCGAGCTATGGCTTGCCACTGACCGGTATTTAGTATTGCTTACCTAGTTTTTGCTACTTGAAATCTCTTTTACAAAACTTCTATGCTGTGAAGTTATCTACATCGATTAATTAAACATCCATTATCAGTTATTAGTGCTAAAAATTTAATAATCCTAAAAGTGCCGCTACAGTCCAATTTGCTGTATTATATATGTACATACATAATATATATTATGTACATAAGTATGTGAGTGTGATCGTATACTGGGTATATGTTCGTATGAATATAATAATACATAATACTTATAAGATTTTAACTATGTTGATATGTATGTACATATGTATGCTCATGTATAGATTTATAGATATATCTGCGTGTTAGTAATTAGCCATAAATGTGACAAGCTGACAGACCTTCAAAATGACTTTTATGTTAAAGCATTCAGCGGTGGTTTGTAGAGTGAAGTATTTGTTATTTGAGTTATTGTTGTTGTAATATATATGTACATACAGAATTATAGAGATGCTTTCGTTTGGTAAGCAGTTTAAAATAAAATTTGTAAATAATGATCATGTTAAAATATATGTATTGTATACAGGAGAGGATTTACATAGGGGCAACATGGGCAGGTGCCCAGGGCGCCGTTTCAATAGGGGCGCCAAAACTAAGACAAGGAAAATTTTTTTTTTATTTATCAAAAAGGAAAAATTAATCAAAGTACATTTCAGAACATTGGTACAGTTCTTAACCTTGGCCCCAGTGGGACTTATATATCGCTCATTTGCTGTATTTGAACTTTTCCAAATACACAACTTTTCAGGAAGCGCAATTTTGAGATTCAACCGCCATATGGTGCGCAAGTAAATGCAACATTTGGTTTGTATCTGAAGCGCTTAGTTTTCAAAAAATCATAAAGAATTTTTTACTCAACATGAAGTATGATGTAACTAACTATTCTGCAGCATTAACTCAAAAATCACGTTTTTTGATTCATGCCGGTCTTGCAGCAAATGAGCGATATGTAAGCACCAAGTTTTAGTAGCTTGTGTGCAGTAAATGACGTGAAATATTAAAATTAATTGAAATTTCAAATTTAAAAATCAAGTAGACATTGAAGTATTTTTTCGGGGAAATGCGCGAGCTCACTTTTTCAAAGGAAACTAAGATCTGAATATTTTCTGTTTCTGGTTAATTTGAATAGTTCGCGCCTCTATACAATGCGCTGCGTACATTTTATGTAATCTTAAAAGTCGTTCCGAGTTAAAAACATCAAAAAAGTGTCAGTGAATTAATGTTTTTGTGAAAAATAGAAGAATGAGTGCAAATATGAAAAAGTAAAGCGGCCCAGCAAACAAAAAACGTGCAGCCGAGAAAGTGCAGAAAGACAAAGATTTACTGTCGAAAATCCCTAAACTTGATTGTTTTTTTTTTTTCAAACTCCTCGAAAACAAACGGACTCCGTTGTTGATCATAACCAAAAAGGTAAAAATGCATAAGTCAATTGATCGACAGCTAGGTTAGCCCAGGTAGATTCTGGGCCAGAAAGCCAGATTTCGCTACCTGGGAGGCACCCTACTGTCAAAAATTGTGAGTTTTCATTTCATTTTCACTATAAAATTGTTTTTCAGATTCGTATGATGAACTGCAATTTAATGATATTGCGAAATCTGTGCCACCTAATAATGAGGTTTAAGATCAGATCATTTTGAAGGTTAGAAAATGGAAAAAAGTGTGTTACCTATATAAGAATCGAATCAAAATTTTTCAATCCGTAAAATATATCAGTAATGAAATTTCACCACATGAAGGCAAGTACGGTTTTTTTTTTTGGGAAATATTGGGGCGCGGCTTGATTTGTTTGCCCAGGGCGCTTCTAGAGGTAAATCCGCCCCTGATTGTATAAAATATATTTATGTGGCTATGTGAATTTTTCATATTAAGCCAGTGGCGTAGCTAGAGAATTTTTCGGAGGGGGAGGGGGTGTCACAGCCAATGTAAAAAATTTACCAAAATTAAAATTACCAAAAAAAAAACTACAATTTTTTTTTTACAAATGATAAAAATCGCTAGCTTAGAATGAAAATTGTGTAAGTCCTTTTTTAAAACTTTGTAAGAGAGACAAAAAACAAAAAAGAAAAAAAATTCGAAATGAAAAAAAATTTCTGTTCATATAAATATTTTGGACTTACACAATTTTTTTTGCTTTTTGGACTTACACAATTTGCGTATCACTGAATAACAACGAGTAGAAATATGACAAGTATCTCAGACTTGTTTAGCGCGGTGCGTATTTGATTTTTCTAGCGTTCTACATAAAAATACACTTTTTCATAAAAGTGGACTTACACAGTTTGCACTCTAAGCTAGCGAAATGTAATTTTTTCAGACTATAATTTAACATTTTAGTACACAAATATCGCTTATAATACATATATCAAACTCTTAAGGCCCTTGGCCACTTAAAATCTGAAATGTTAAGAAGTGTATACATATGTGTGAGTGTCGGGTGATTGACGCAAATATCTAAAAGATTTGATTCTCATCAACGCGAGCCCGAACAAGAACGTGTAGCACGACGACTGCCGATTGCACTAACACACACAAAAAAACTCACACATACACACTGCTGGACATGCCATATTGTAATAATGCAGCATTTTGGTTCAGAATCGAAAACGCTATAAGTCACATATTCTCTTCTGGAAATCTACGCGCATAGGTAGATTTTCAAGTTTTATGCGCCCAAAATTGAATTTTGTAAAATTGTTACAATTACAGAAAAAAAACATACCCACATATTGGAAATAGAATGGGGAACAATAATTCATCGCTTTTTTCCCGACCCCATACTCTGCACTTGCCCCAGATGGTCGTAACTTATGCCGTTTTCTTTTCTCGAGAAAATGTTGCCCTGTTTGATTTTCTTAGCCATTTTGTAAGCTTGTGTGGTTATTTCAACGAATGTTGTCCTCTGATTAAGTAAGAGGGCACCATTAACTACAAGTTCAGCCATTTTATAAAAAGTCATGTTACGTAATTCGATAATTGAGATATTCAAGGGCAACATTTTTTGTCAGAAAAGAAAACGCCATTAGCATATCTGAAGTTAATTTTTCTGTTTTTTTTTCCTACATATTTTTAAGTGCTAGTTTCAACTTGAATATTTATTATTTAAAGCATTTCATTTAAGTAATCGTGATGAATCCTAAAGGTTCAAGTAATTATTAACACTTTTCAATAGTATCCTTGGTTTCTAATAATTCTAAGTTTATAGTTTTAAGCTTTTAAAGTTGGGATATTTAAAAAAAAATTATCACTCTTTTTCATGTTAAAAATTGGTTTTGTTATGTTGCTCTGTCATACTGTCAAATTAACCCTCGGACATGATATCTAGTACAATTAGTAGTTAGCCGACAAAAAATTACGTCGCACAAAGCCGCACTTCACTACTAGATACAGGGTTTTTCATATGTACCTACAATAATTTTCTTTTTGTGCTTTATATTTAATTTTAATGTTTATATTTCTAACGCATAACTTGGTTAATGTAGGTGATGCTCGAAAGTAACCCAGATATTTAGCAGCGATTATTGTTAACTTTTTAGGCAGTATTTTTAGTATTTCCAATTTTTAAAAGTTAAGGAAGTACTTATCATAAAAAGGGGCTAAGAATTATAAAGCTACATTTTTTAGAAGATTTTTGAGTATGCAATTTTCCAGCTCATTCAATTGTAATATAATAATATGCAACATTCACCTTTTTGAAAAATTTCATTGGCTTTTCGGAAATTCTAATTGGAACGGTCTCACGTACATATAACGCAAACACCCTACAGAAAAAAATTACTAAAAATCGACGGAAATTTTTACAGCATTGAGAATAGCACTTTTTACACTAAAATTGGTTGGCTACATAACAGTACACTTAGAAATCTCCTCAAAATCTTCCATAAATTCTGGCCGCGTTTTGAAATTTTTAATCCACTTTTAGAAATTTCTACGATTTTTCGGATTTTTCCATAAGCTTAGAAATCCTGCTTAAGGCGATTTTTATTGAAAAATTCAAATTTTCGACAGAACTGTTTGAAATAAATTTAAAAACTCTGGCGTATGATTTTTTTTTTTTTGAGTCACTGTATATATTTTTGAATAAAATCGACTTTTAACTAGAGCCCTAGATACCCGGGTATCGAGCAATTCGATCTGATCGTTTTTGTTTGAAGCCCGTTTGTTGTTCAAATGCCCGTACAAACATTCGGGCATTCGAGCTTACAAACAAAAAAAATGTGTATCGGAAAAACAAAGATAAAAAAACTACATATAAAGAAAAAAAAATAATTGGCGTTTTCGATTCGCCATCATACAAGCGAGGTCGGATCGAACAAAAATGTTTGAACCCATAATGAGTAGTAGCCATACTCGCTAACTGGTCGATACAAATTTCCCTCTGCTCGCTATCATTCACATATAAATTTGGCAGAGGGAAATTTATAGCCAGCAGAGAAATTGTGAATCGAAAGCGGCTAATAATAAACAAAAGAAAAAAACAAACTTCAAAATACCCGAATTGTTCAAATGCCCGTACAAACATACGGGTAATAAACAAACAAACAACTCTTCGAGCATTTGAACAACAACTGTTCGGGCTACTCGAAAATGTTCAAAAAAAATCGAGAGCTCTACTTTTAACACAAATTATTAAAATTTTGCATTAAACAAGCAATTTGGAATAGATGTACACAATAAAATATTTCTTCCTATGTGCTACGGTTATAAATAATAACTTTCTTATATAATTTATTTTTTTAATATTCCATTTTGACAGACATTAAGTAAAATCTCAAGTTCAGATACTCTTATACATTGCATATTTATTCCCATTGTAGTTTATAGTAATATTATTTGATTAAGATGATAAGTAATTGAAAGAAAACTTGAAATTTAAATAATTGAACTGCGGTTCTTGCACTTTCCTACGGCTCAACAAACGCTAGAATTATAAGTAATACTTCGTGAAAATGCGCTAAATTTCGAATTACCAATTTCGAAAAATTACTATTCTCATTGATTTTTTCCTGAAAAAGAAATATATGCTAATAAAATCAAAGATGGTTTTATGGTCAAAACGAATCTTTCGGGGGGGGTTTTGTCCGCAAAACCCCCCGTTACTACGCCACTGTATTAAGCTACAAATTAGAAAAAAAAACACTATGGCCCAAGCCCTATTTTATTTGAATATTTTTTGTTATTACCTGAAAACTTAGCCAGTAAGGAATTTAGGGATATAAAAAATTTAACCGCAATATGACAGATTTTTGCAAATTCAATGTTTAATATTTCACATAGCTACACACAGAGAAAAACTATTATAAAATCACCTTAAAATCGCATATAACCCAACTTAAGACCTAGATATAATTTACTTACTAAGTTTTTTCGTAATTTTAACGAAAATAATTTGGTAAAAGCTTGGCAAACTTTCTACTTGGGTAATTTTGACAAGGACTTCCCATTTTTCTCTATTACTTTTTATTCTCTTCTGGATTCGCACCATGACATCAACATGATATTCAGTCCAGAGACATCATATATGTAGTAAGACATTCAACATTATATTGCTTGCTTCCTTGATGCTTTTATACTTACCGTTGTTCGACAAAGCAACAATTAACAAGTTTGATATTTCATAGTGGACATGAATTGAGAGCGCTTCTACTGTATTTGCAAATACGTATTTCAATGAAAACAACTACATATGATAAAACGTTTCGAGCAGAGAGAATGAGATCATAACAGCAGAGAACTTATAAAACCTAACAAATAGATTTGTTGAATTACATTATGTCATATACTAACAGGTATGACACAAGAAAACTTTTATACATTTCCCAAGCTTTGATGCTGCCGATCGTATTTAAGTTTCACAAATACCTTTTTGATTTTCAAATAGTTTTCAAAGTTCATATAAAAAAAAAAATAACAAGGCTAACTTGGTCAAGACAATCCCAATTTTTTGTAACCAAATTTCGCAAGTACTTTGGTGAGTTCTACAAGCTTCTTGAGCCCCTTAAAAATTTTTTTAATTAAGCCAACTTTGGTGGATTTACTATAGTTTTTTCTCTGTGTGTAATTTTGAAATACTACTCTTCTTACAAAACCTCCCTCCTACTCTCTCTTAGCGCAGAAAAACGATCGGAACCGGTGGAGAAGCGAGACCTCCACTTTGTTGGGAAGATCTGGTAAAGAGCGACTTTGCTTCCCTTGCTATTTCCAATTGGCGCCAGGCATCACTAAACAGAAGTGAATGGCGTGCTTTATTGGACGTCTATACGATTACGCACCAATTAAAGAAGAAAAGTATTATAATACCTACTTCTGCAAAACAAAGAATCAATTGGTTAAAACATGGACATTAATAGGTTAAGACGCTTAAAATTTACTCTTATAGTATAGATCAAGCGCTTCTGTTGGAAATAAAATGGTTTTAGAATTTTGAGCGCCCCCTATATGAGGCGATACCAATGTGTGCCATGGCGTATGAGTGACCTATTTTAGAAAGAGACTTTAGATAGAATATTTTTTTTACTTAGTGCTTTTTTTCAGTATACAAAAGGGTTTTGCAATAAATTTTTAATGAACATTGTACAACTTTAAACACTGGTTCACAATCCATCAAAAAACTCAACATAAAAAAAAATTCAAATAGACACTTTTGAAAGTGGGCTACTCATATATGTACATATAGATCTGTTTGAACATTTATAGGTTACAAAAATGTATAGAAATTATAGGAACTTCCGTTTATATTTAAAAAGTATAAAACTGGGACTTGTAACGCGTTTCGGTTTCGGTTTCTGTTACACAGCTAGGTAACGAAACTGAAACAGAAACAAAACTCCTTTGTAACAAAAGTCGTAACAAAACTTCGAAACGTTTCCAGCAGAAACAAAACCTGTAACGAAACTAAATTAATTTTGTTCCTTGTAACAAAATCCGTAACGAAACTAAATTAATTTTGTTTCTCTGTATCAGAAACAAAATTAATTTTGTTCCTTGCAACAAAAACAAAACCAGAAACAAAATTAATTTTGTTTCTCAGTAGAAAAACTATATTTGCAGAACATTAGGATGGACTTGTTATTTTTAGGTATATAATATACATACATATATATGTATGTCTGTGGCAACCAACTAAAGTATGGAATAAGGCACTTATATTTTTTAAATATCATCGTAAGGGACATTTATTCAAATACGCTCAAGGTTAACTTTTACCCAGTATCATATTAAATTTATTACACTATTGGTAACAAAAATTGGCTATAATAAATAACAAACGAAGCTCGCCCTATGCGAGTGAAAATTCTTTGGCATTTGGAAATGTTTATATAATTTGACACACAGCTTTTGCATTTCTACATCTACTTCCACACTTACCTCTACCTTCTAATCTACCTCTACCACGGAACCAACTAAAAGAACTTAACTCGACCTCTGTTCAAATCAAAAATTATTTGAAGTGCAGTTAAAAAATGTGTATTTGCTTAATTAATCAAGCTTTATTACATTTCTGTCAATCTATCATTTGTCGCAGCCAATTATAGTCCGAAACAAGTTTCTAATAGGTATTAGTTAACAAAGCAAATTATAAGGGTTTTTTTAATTTCGCCTTAGTAAATTTTGACATATTTTCCTAACTCCAGTTGAGTTAAAAAAAGGAAACGTGAGTAAGGAGTACTCATGAACATTGATGTGTAATCAGTTTCGAAATAGGACTTTTATTCCCTTTCCCTTATTCCTTTTTTCACTGGTTTTCTATCGATTAAAATGCGACTATCGTTTTTATAATTTTTTGTTGCCATTGTCACTGCTACATTTTGTTGTTTTTGTTTGTTTTGTTTGTTTTGGTGTTTGGTTTTTGATTTTTAATTTTTGATTTTTGATTTCTGATTTTGATTTGTTTTGTTTTGTTTTGCTCAGAAACATGCAAGATCATTCGGATCCACGTTTGACCCATATCTCGGGGCTCCGTGTAGAAGTCCTGCTCAAAACCTTTCATTTGATACCAACATTGCTCAGAAATATTCAAGGATCATCCGGGTCCACATTTTGACCTATATGTGGAGACCCGGTCTAGAATAGAGCTCTATACGAAAGCCCCGCTCAACATCTTTCATTTGATACCAATATTGTAGAAGGCCAGCTGAAAACCTTTCATTAGATACCAATATTACCCAGAAACACACAAGATCATCCGGGTCCTCGTTTTGACCCATATCTCGCGACCCGACCTAGGAATTATAAAGAATAGGGCTCCCTGTAGAAGCTCTGCCCAAAACTTTTTATACATATATATGGTATACATATATATATTATATACCTAAAAATAATAAGTCCATCCTAATGTACGGCAAATAGTATTATAATAATTTTTATAGTTTTGCCACTGAGAAACAAAATTAATTTCGTTTCTGGTTTTGTTTTTGTTGCAAGGAACAAAATTAATTTTGTTTCTGATACTGAGAAACAAAATAAATTTAGTTTCGTTACGGATTTTGTTACAAGGAACAAAATTAATTTAGTTTCATTACAGGTTTTGTTTCTGCTGGAAACGTTTCGGAGTTTTGTTACGACTTTTGTTACAAGTCCCTGGTATAAAATTAGTAGGTAAGAGCTTATTTATGAATTTGCGAATGTGCGTACATAAGCCTACATTAACAATTACGTTCATTGAAGAAATTTAATAAATTAGGTGTTGCTATTAAACTTAGTGATAGTAATTATTGAATATCGACTGACACTTTCTAATGGCATTGCATTAACTGGAAATGGCATTAACCTTGTTAGTATGCGCACATCAAATGTGAAAACAAGATCTTTCGCCAACTATATGTACATAAATATGTACATATATTAATACATATGTATGTATTTAAGCACGTGTGTACTCTGCGAGGAAGTTTGGAGATTTTTTTCTGAAAGTTATTATAAGGAAATCAGAGTTCAATGAGTTGTTTAATTAAAATTAACGAAAATCGGTTAATATTACCCTGTGCGTGGTTGTTGCTTGATATTGCACAAATACATATATACGTATGTATGTACATTTGGCATTGCATCTTGTTATAATGAGTTAGCATTGTTGCCCGAATATAAATAAGCAACAGGTTAGATTGATGTTGCCATACCTACCTCATGGCCATGTGGTGCTGTCGACATGGACCGGTCCGAATTAAAAATTGATGTATGCATGTACATAATATGTTAAGAATGTATCTATGTACATACGTATATGTATGGGCATGCTGCTGTAAAATCTTAAATTTATGTAGGTACATACATACAATTACCTACTATATTATTGGCTTGACTGCGTTTGCTCAATTTATTGCCACAAACCGAAATTACTCACCATTCAAAGCAAATAGGTACAATACGTGTGCTTGAATGTACATCCATATATGTACGCATGTATGTATGTTATTAGAATTTTCACATTCTTTAACATATGTATTCTTTAACTTTAATTGCAATTGTATATATGTATATACATATGAAGATAATTATAAAAATTTGCATAAAGTACATACTAAATATGTATGAATATACATATGCACATCCCATCAATGGATTTACAAAACTACATGCATTTGTGCATATAACTAATGAAGAATCCCTGTAAAAAAAATGTGCGATCAATCCCGAAAGAGATTTGTCCTCGATTGATCTCTTTCGAGAACAATCGGTCCACAATTAGTCCCCGATTGTTCCCGTACGGGTATAAATGTAGACTAATTGTAGACCAATTGTTCCCCAACGGATATAAATGTAGACTAATTGTAGACCAATTGTTCCCTAACGGGTACAAATGTAGAATAATCGCTTTCATCCCGAACGGGTATAAATGTAGATTAATCGCTTTCATTCCGAACGGGTACAAATCTAGATTCCTTAAATGTAGAAATTTTACAAAAATATGCAATGTATTTAAAAAATTGTAGAACAACCGGTAAAACGAATTGAACACCCTTTTTTAATAACAATTTTAACAAAATGTTGCCCAAAATATCCTAAAAAAAATACTTTACTTTACGCTCATATAATGCATACTCAAAACTTACAATTTTTTAAATTTATTTATTGAGATTTTTTTACAAAAGTTAAACATTATATAATCTTTATTTAAATATGCATGAACATTTACAATTTTTTAAGGAAAAATCTACATTTGTACCCGTTCGTGCTGAAAGCGATTGATCTACAGTTGTACCCGTTGGGGATGAAAGCAATTAATCTATATTCGTACCCGTTCGGGATGAAAGCGATTGATCTATATTTGTACCCGGTCGGTATGTTAGTGATTAATCTACATTGGTACCCGTTCGGGTATACAAGTTGAACAATTAGTCTCTTCATAGGACATGCTCGAACAAATGCGATCAATTCACTCCATATAAAGAGATGTAAAATTGTATTAGTCGCATGCTCCCTTGTGATTGATCCCGGACACGTCCCAGATTAATCGCATTTTTTGCAGGGATTATAATCAGAGGTTAACACTACATAGTTCGCGACTATTAAATGGTTATTTATATACGATTAAAAGCTGTAACTGAATTAGCTGTTGGATAAACAAAATTCCCAGCTCTCTGATTACAAAATCAAAAGTTCTCTTTTGACAAAATGATGTGATTTTTGAATACTAATAATCATCTCTCCGAGCAGTTCGAGAGGCTAAATGCATATCAGACAAGACAACACAAAGTGTTAAAAATGTAGTTTAAATTGTTCAAAAACAGGATTCCATACCATACACATTTTTGGAAATTTATATCAAATTTTTTTGAGTGTTGTATAGGAAACACAGGCAAAGGTAATTTATTGGTCTTTCGACGGTTCGCACCCTGAACGGAACATTTTTGTATACAACTCTGAAAAAAATACCCGTAGTTAAATCAACAACTTTCCGCTGTTGAACCTCCGTCTTTGATTCAACAGCAAAAGTATTTGTTTTAACGGCAAAGTTTTTGATTCAACAACTTTCCATAGTTAATTCAAAGACGGGCATTTTTGATTCAAAAACTCCCTTGCTGTTGAAAAATTTTGAAGTAAATAAAAAATAGAAAATTTTTTTTCCAAACTTAAATTTTCGGCAAAAATTTATACATACATATATGTATGTACATGTAATATATAATTATAAATAAAGGTAAGTCACAATAATAATATTTATATATTATTATAATATATTAATATTATATGTACATATGTACGTTTAAAAATACATATACATATGTATTTTGTATTTTCAGATTAAATATGTTTGATTATCCCGTTTTTCCGATAGCGAGCAATCGAGGTAAAACGAACAAACGAGGTAAAATTTGTCGGCGATGATTGCGCAGAAACCTACAAATCTGGCGGTCGGAAAACAATGTAAGTTAATATAAAGAATGTGTTATGAAATAATAAAATAAAATCATTTGTGTTTATGTGTGTGTAAAAAGCCCTACAGACAGTGATAGTAATTTGATATATCATTTGAGGTGCAGGATTGATGGATATTTCTGCCACTACTGCCTACAAGTTTCCATAATCTTTGTATTGGCGGTGTGAAAATGTGATGCAAACCTTTGTGGCCGTGTCTCTTTCCACACATCGTGTTGTTCAAATGATGCATCAAATAACCATCACTGAATGGAAAAAGTTTGTTTGGTGAAACCGGGCCTTAGTATTAATATTACTATGTAAACATATATTATATAAAAAAACTAAATAAAATAATATCTATTATATTAAAAAAAATTAATATTGTTTACAATTTTTTTTGAGATTAACTTAAATGCGTAAGTATTTGCTTTAATGGTGCCCGTTTTTGGACCAAAAACTTTTGCGGTTAATTCAAAAGCAAAAGTTGTTAGCTTAAATACGAACAGTATTTGAATCAACAGTGCTCGCATTTGGACTAAAAATTTTTGCTGTTAATTCAAAAGTAAAAACTGTTAACTTAAATGTAAAAGTATTTCATTCAACAGTTTCCGTTGTTAACTTAAATACGAAAAGTATTTAAATTAAAAACGCTCACATCTTTGAAACAACAACGAAGCGTTGTTGGGCACATTTCAACTGCGGAAAGTTGTTCATTTAACGGCAAAAGTCTTTGTATTTACAACGTTTTTTTTTCAGAGAAGTAATTCGCATGGGTAACCCCAGAAAATATGAAAATTTCCCCATATGTTTCACTCTTTCACAACTTTCTTTTTTTTAATAAATTCATGACGCAAATATCGCTTTATAACAAAATAAACAGAAACCTTGTAGTGAGATAATTAACACATCTTTTGATTAATGGCTACGTATTAAGGACTGTGAAATTGGCAAAAAATATCGAAAACAGTACTGCGTTTTTTGCAAACATGTACTTTTTCTGAAGAATTTTATCATTAATTAACTTAGTAATATATAACTGAGTACAAAAATTGAGTACAAAGTTTAAGTTTACATTTTTTTTGGTATTTTTTAGATGCATTTAGTAAGAAACAGTTCTTAGAGTACACATAATCAATCTTATCGGTAGTTTGCCTCGGAATTTCGTTTATATGTACCTCTATTATAAATGCACAATTGCTATACAGAAAATGACAGAAAAAAAGTATTGCCTTTTAAGTACACTACTGGATATCAAATATTAAATTCCATTCCATTAGAATCTTTGATTTTCTTAATACATATGTACATAGTTCCCTTTTGCTTTTCGTTGCCTCTAAACAGCTGAAGTCCCATAAGCGTGGGCCTCTCTCCCTGCCCTCATATGACTTAATTTATTTACCTAAGTTTTTCAAAACACGTGTTTAAATATTTGTTTAAAACACAACAGATGTTTGACTTAATAATAATAATACAATGGCGCTATTATAACTCTGACGAGTTTTATGGCCGAGCTTCTCTCCCAATTCGAGGTGTGCTCCTTTTTGTTTTTCCTACTAATTGGGTGGACCTACAGTTTTAAGCCGGCTCCGAACGGCGAATGGATTTTTTGTGAGAAGCTTTTTCATGGCAGAAATACACTCGGAGGGTATGCCGCCCACTGCCGAGAGGTGACCGCTGCTCTTAAAAAACCCAATAATTGGATTTTTACTAATTAGAAAAATTGTTTTGGTGTTTTGCTCGGACCGTGGTTTGAACCCGAGACCTCTGGCATAGCAGGCGAGCACTCTACCCACTGCACCACAGCGGCGGATGTTTGACTTAAGTATATTTATATTATGTATGTATGTAAGTATGTGTATATGTATGTAGTAGATA
Source organism: Urophora cardui (assembly GCA_960531455.1). NCBI lineage: Eukaryota > Metazoa > Arthropoda > Insecta > Diptera > Tephritidae > Urophora > Urophora cardui. The sequence continues at coordinate 49,037,154 of OY482673.1, forward strand.
TACAAATGCGATATTCATATATGTGCATATGTAACTCACATTATGCATTGACATGCATACATGGGTGCATTGATTTTAAAAACCATTTGAAACGATCGAGCTTTTTGGCACACGTTGGTGATATAAATTCAAGTCAAGAACAAAACTTCTCCTTCGCTTAAGTAAAACTAATGTATGTATGTCTTTCTATATTCCAATACCTATTGATTTTAGCAGCTGTGCCAAGCAAGCTAGTTAAACAGCTTGTTTAATTACAATTCTAGTCAGATATTCTCTTTTGCTACCTTGGTGTTCTAAACTTGCTATAATTTTCCTTGGGCCAAAATTTACAATTGCATTAATGTATGTACATATCGTCGATGCCTTTGCAATACCGCCTTTCGAAAAATTGTAAAACCACCTATTTAGCAAACTTACATTTTACAGGAGAACAAAAAGGTGAGCCTGATTTGTCATAGAGAATTTGGGATAGTTGATATTGCGTTAACCGTTATTTTTAAAACTTGTTACTGTTGTTTTTAGGTTTTGTACAAGGAAATGTGTTGTCATCGATGCCTCTAGCTTAGGGTTTTCAAATATCATTTTTGCCACAAATGTCAAATAGGCGTTTTTGCAAGTGTTCGATGGGCGGTTTTGCAAAGGCATCGACGATATACATATTACTCTCTTTAGGAAGGATTTAGAGATTTTTGTTTTATATGTATCTAAGCCATAAAAGTTTTATAGATAGGAAAAAATATATGTACATATGTACATTGTTTTTACATCTTTTGCCTGATGATCGGTGTTATGTTTATTACTTTATTACATTAAATAAATTTCTAAGTTTATGCTTTTATTGTAATGTGAACATAAACGTCGTTTATCTACTGTTTGCATGTGCATACTTACTTACTTACTTAATTAATTTTGGCCGAGTCAACATAGCGCGCCAGCTATTTCTGTTTCGTGCAACGTGGCGCCATTTGGGAATACCTAGGGAGCCGGCATCACTGTCCACCTGATGTTCCCAAAGCAGTGGAGGTAAACGGACAATGCGTTCCCATTCCTCGGATACATCGTTTGGTGGAGGGTTGCTCTCACAGAGCAGAAGTGAGAGTCGGGTTAAGTATTCGTTTGCTTTCTGCGTCATGTGCAGTCTTTCGACTTCAAACTTTCCTTGCTTCCCTGTTGGCACATTCTTTGCTGCACAGAGGCGGGTGCGTACCTTGGCCGCCACAAGATAATGGTCCGAGTCGATATTGGAACCACGGATTGTGCGCACGTCTAGGATGCTGGAGCTGTGTCTGCCGTCGATCATGACGTGATCGATCTGATTTCGCTTTTTTCGATCAGGTGACAGCCATGTGGCATGTGCATACATACATATGTAGCTACATATATAATTGAAGCATTTTTAATTAGCATGTACTTAATTGTCGATTATTGACAAACTCTATTAACATTGGCCGCCAACGGGCCATGAAAGTTAAATGTATGTTCATACATAAATACGTACATACTAGGGATTCCAATTTTTCCCATTTTTGCGATCCCGGGATTTTCGGTATTTTTTTTTATAATCCCGGGATCCCGGGATTGGTCCCGGGATTTTGCCATTAATTATTTTCCGACATTTTGGGTTGAAAAAAGTGAATATATTTTTCGTGGAACGCTACAACTTTAAAATGCAAAGAAAGTAATTGATTTTTATTGCTATTTTTTATTTAAAACAAAAATTATTTAATTAAAAAAAAAAAAATAAATTCATGCGTATTATTTAAAATACTTAAGAGTTACTTTAAAAAATACAAACAACAAAGAAAATGGCATACATTTGGTGTAAGAAATATTTGCTTTACAGTTGGTACTTTTAAGATATTGACAAGAAGGCTTGCGATCATTTGATAATAATGTGTGACAAAATAAAAAAATTGAAAGTACTTTTTCGAGGTTCACATATGTTAAACGAGTAGGCCTTACCAAAACATCCGAAGACTGCATATTTAGAATTTCAATACACCCTCAAAATCTGGAGTTACGGGCCAAAAACCCCTCTTTCATAGGGTAAGTCAGTCTGTTTCGTCTATCAACATGATTTTTAAATATTATCGAAATTAATTTTTTTCCATAATTTTTTCCCATAATTTTTTCATATTTCTCGAATAATTTGTTAACCAGTGTATATATATAATTACATATTTCGAAACAATCTCCTGTTAATACTGTTTTCAACGAGATAAAAACTATTATTAAAGATGAAAAATTGAATCTTTGACATTGTAGTGTGAAACTCTCAAGTCTAATTAAAATATTACCTGGTCTTTGGTAATTTTATTTCTTGATTATTGTTTGCTTTTTCTTCCAATATTTACTTTTCATGGGAGAAAATTCCGAAAACTGTTGAGAATAAAATGGCCCAAAATCAGGAAATCGAAGTTATCAAAAGAATTTTACCACAAGAATTAAAAATTTTAAAAGTACCTAACGTACGTTTCCTTACTTCACAACAAAAAAATTTAATTAAAAAAAATCAAAAAATATTAATTCTTACTTTCACTAATGGACATTTTTAATTTTGGCAAAAATGTTGCACTTATTATGAATTTTCTTCGGGCTTTCAAATTTTTTTGCTCTATTCCAAAATTTTTTCTGGCCTTTTTGTTCTATTGACAAAATGTAAAACTAGCCTGATTACGGGGAAAACATTTCTGCTCTTCTGCGTTGCATTACTTTTGTTATGCATCATATGAAAAATGCAACATTTTCACAGGGCACAGGGCACATGTTGATAATTCTGCCATGTAATAATTCAAAATTTTCGTTCAGAATAGGAAACGCTATTAGTATACAGATCTGAGATCAATAAAAATTATATAAAATACTTTTTTTTGCTATAATAGGGGAATATTCTGTCTTTATTTTATCCCGAAAATCCCGGGATCAAAAATCTAGCAATCCCGGGATTTTCGGGGTGTCAAAAAGGGCGGGATCCCGGGATCCCGGGATCCCGGGATCCCGGGTTTGGAATCCCTAGTACATACATATGTATGTATGTATGTTCATTAGGCTTTGTTGGAATGCATGCAATATTATTAGACAAAGAGCAATTACATATTCAAGTCTGACATTATTTTTAGTTAAACATCATTGACTATTTGACAGCTTCAAAGGTGAAAAATCGCCAAATCGCAAGTGCGCGGATTATTTTCATTTCAATACATAGTATTTTTTTTTTTAGTCACAGACTACAAGCTCAAGAGTGACCACGAAACCAATCAACGAAGAGTAGTGCGTTACTTAATAATAATAATATAATACAATGGCGCTATTATAACTCTGACGAGTTTTATGGCCGAGCTTCTCTCCCAATTCGAGGTGTGCTCCTTTTTTGTTTTTCCTACTAATTGGGTGGACCTACAGTTTTATGCCGGCTCCGAACGGCGAATGCATTTTTTGTGAGAAGCTTTTTCATGGCAGATATACTCTCGGAGGGTATGCCGCCCACTGCCGAGAGGTAACCGCTGCTCTTAAAAAACCCAATAATTGGATTTTTACTAATTGAAAAATTGTTTTGGTGTTTGGCTCGGACCGTGGTTTGAACCCGAGACCTCTGGCACAGCAGACGAGCACTCTACCCACTGCACCACAGCGGCGTTACTTACTCGAATAATAACTGAAAAAACTTCTGGAAATACGAAATGATGAACAATCTTAGGAAATCCCTTGATAACTGTGTGCAATAGCATTAAAGACGAAGCGGGTTATGCACCATGTATTAACAATTCTGATAACTTCCGTGATCCCAGCAGTATTTGAGGTAAGGAGGTGCATATTCAGTAGAATATTCAGTATGAAAAATACCCTGAAACTGAGTTCAAAAATCATGCCTGAAAAAATAACTGAACACGTAGTGAAGACATCAGGTGTATTGAAATATATGCTATGGAAGTTCTCACTGCGTATTCAGCCCTTTTTTCATATGGAAACTCTCCCTTCTCGTTCGGCAGTTTTTAGGTAGTTGATTTTCGACGCCACCTCTATATAAAAACGAAAGCGAAAGTTCAGATTTTGGAACTACATCTCTACCGAATATTCTGTAGGAAATATGTGCTGTTTTCCAGCTGATAAATACTGCTGGGATGATGTCAAAATCAAAAATAGATGTACTACATATGTATACGTACATATCCAAATTACACCCTTCCCTTTCTACATTAACAAATTCTCCTTATTGCTGTTTTAATTAAAATGGTATTTAACAAACAAACTTACGCTTTACTTACTATGTAAACAAGTTGTTTGACCTGAGTAGAGGAAAATTGATATAATATTGTATGCTTTATATATTCACACTTGCATGCATACATATACGTACATATGTACTAAGTGCAAAACAAATCAATAATCTCCATACTACAAATTGAATGAGCAAATATCATTACTTTTCATTTAGATCCACATGCTTTGTTTTGAATTAACCGCTTTTTTTAATCTACTATGCATTCACATTTCTTTGTATGCATGTATGTATGTACCAGAGGCGGTCGCTTCATACAAGCCGAGAAGCCCGGCTTGCGTACACATTTTCGTTCATTTCATACGAAATTCTTTAAAATCTGGTTATTTTACGTTTTAAATGTGTTTACTATTTAAGTTCTCAATAATATAGCCCCCACTGTAACATGCCCCTAAAAGCCTGCTAAGAAAATAGCGCAAATACACCACCAATCCACCTCACAATATGTATTTTGTTTGTACAGCCAATCACAGCACAGTGAGCATACTTCAACGTTTCCACACATTAGCTTTTACCTAGCTTTCAAAACAGAATAACATAGCTTGTTTTCTCGCTTTCGCTAAGGAGAAACCAATTGCTTATTTTCAGACTTAAATTGAAAAAAAAAACTAGCAAAGCACTTTTTTTATTTTTCACATCAAATTTGTATGCGAATATGAAGCTGGCTTCGGCATTCAAAAGTTCAGTATTCACAGCCATATGCATATTTGATTTGATTTTCGTTTGCATGTAGGTACATACTTATGCACATAATTTCTTACATCTGCATGTGCATGCAAACATAAATATCAAATACCAGATTATAAAAGGATTGATTATGATTTTTGGCGAATATTGGCACAATATCAAGATAATTTTAAAAAGCGGTGGAAATCAAATTGGACCTCAGTTTTTCAAACACTAAAGCACCCATTTTTTAGGCAATAAGCAAATATACTTGCTACTGCTGAAATTTCCTTCGGTATAAGGAAACTAAAAATACCTCTGCGCATTCGTGTAAGATTTCCCTATCGCACGTTTTTATATTTAAGAATTATGTAAATACGAAATTTTTTATTTTAACAAGTAAGGAAGCTTAAGTTCGAGTGGAATCGAACATTAGATACAGCTGAGTATCTTTCTTTCATTGTTTGTTTGCGTTTGATGGAAACACGGCGTATTTTATATAAAGCTAGTGCTGCATAAAGTGGGCGTAGCCACGCCCATTTTCAATATTTTTATCAGTCATCCAACTAAGCATATGAATATTATTCTTTGTGCAACATTTCATTCTTTTGCGACTTCTAGTTACAAAGATGTCACGTTACAAATTCCCAAAGGGTGTTCCAGAAATATCTTTGTTAAAAAGTAGGCATGGTCATAAACCGATATCAACAAATTTTTGCGTGTCTATTAACACAAGTTGTAAAAGTGTATAAACCAAGTTTCGTCATAATATCTCAATTATTTGCCGAGTTATAGGCTAAGAAATCTCGTATATTCCTTTGTCTAAAAAGAGGCGGTGCCACGCCCATTTTCCAAAATTTTTCAATTTTTTGTTTCCGGTCTGTTGTGGAACTCATGCCACAAAATTTCAATGAATTATATTTATATTTGACAAAGATATCCCTTAAAATGTTTTTATTAGGCCCCTTTATAGTTCCCATATATAAAAGTGGGCGTGGTCGTCAACCGATTTTGCTAAAATTTTAACATGTATTACCACAAGTAATAAAAGTGTACACACCAAGTTTCGTCATAATATCTCATTTACTTGTCGAGTTATGGGCTCAGAAATCTCGTATATTCCTGCTTCTAAAAAGAGGCGGTGCCACGCCCATTTTCCCAAAATTTTTGTGTTTTTAGTTTTATGTCCGCAGTTGGACTCCTGCCATAAAATTTCAATGATATATCTTTATATTTGACAGAGATATAGCTTAAAATGTTTTTATTGGGACACTTTATAATACCCATATATAAAAGTGGGCGTGGTCGTCAACCGATTTTGGCAATTTTTAGTCCAAACATTTGCCTAAGTAAGTATATCACGCATACCGAATATTATCGATATATCTTCAACGGTTTCTGAGTTATGGCTCATAAAACTTTCAATGTTTGACCCTTAATAAATGAATTAAAAAATTTAATTTTTAATTTAAAAAAATTTATAAAATAAAAATGACTTGGTTTAAAACGTGCATTATAAAAATAAAAATTTTATTTTTGATTCCTTTTCTCTGAGTATACAAACAAAAAAATGTGTATCAGGAAAACAAAAATAAAAAATACATATGAAAAAAGCAAAAAAAAAAAAATAAACTAGAAAAAACGATCTTCAAATACCCGAATTGTTCAAATGCCCGTACAAACATACGCGTAATAAACAAACAAGCGAGCGTTCGAGCATTGAAAAGCATTTATTCGGGCCACTCAAAAATGTTAAAAAGAAATCGAGAACTCTAAATCAAAGTCAATGACGGAACGCAATTAGACTTTTAAATAATACAGCAAAGGAAATTACATAAATGGCTAATGGTTATGCTTCACACATAGGCTTGCCCAGGCAATTTATGCTAGGTCCGCCACTGGTATACATATGTACATTAGAGTGGCCGTTATTTTCGAAAGTCGGAAATTTGCAGGTGTTACCCCCTGATATGTTTTTGTTTAATAAAAAAATAATACCCTGAAAATGTTTGCCCGATTGAACAACTATAACACGTGCCACAAGGAGTTGAAGTTGAAAAATTAGCAACATCACCTTTAGTAAGTGCTGCTTTTGGCTATGCCGCGATAAATATATGTATATGCGTAGGTATACCCGAAAACCTAACTCTGAGATGTTTACAAGTTCAAACTTGCATAAAATTAATCAAAATACATACTTTTATTATTGTACCGATATAATTGCTTGAGTAGCAAGAATAGTAGAAGATGTATGTACGCATGTAGATGACATTAAATTTTGGTTCTTACGTATAAAGCAACATAGTATTAAAACAAAAAATCAAACATTTCAGTTAAGAATTGTGTATTAATCTAAAATCATAGTCTATATTCTTTTCTTCCAATACAACAACTTTAAAACGTACAACTGGTGAAGTCAGTGTACTGAAGCACATGCCACACATATGTAGGTACCTTTTTAGCACAATGTGAGTATCTGTCGACATTGGGAGAGTTTGTGTCCTTTGGTCACTTTACGCGTAGTCAGCGTAACTACCGTTTGAAAATGCTTCACAAATATAATATCGAGACGGTCCAGCACTATTCATTATCGAGTCCTCAATGTCGGTTTCCCATTCATCTTCCTCCAGTCATTTTGTAAGAATTTCATCCGAGGAGGCACTTAGAATATTAAAAGTTTCCAATTTTCTACATTTGGACACCATAAGTGCCCTGGACTGTGGCTTTTAAGTTCTTTTGTCTGTGGATACCACTAGTAAAATTCTATGGCGAACAATTTTTTAGAAATATTTAAGCTTCTAAAAAAGGAGTAAAAGCGACCTCATCGTTGGGGAGTTAGAGGGTTAAAGTAGTGTACAAAGTTACAGCTATTGCAGTCTTTCATTCTGTGTGAGAATTAGCTTGCTCAAAAGTGCTGTTGCAAAGTGTTATAGAAAAAAATACCCAAATTGCCAGCAGCAAACGCTGGCGCAGTGAAATAACTTCCAAATAAACTAACACACTTTCAATGGACTTTCAAGAGCATTAAAGTTCTGAATTGTATTTCTTATTTGTGCAGGTATGCATGTACGAGAATGTACAATTACACTAATGGAGGGCACTTATTTTTAAAATTTCCCATATAAATATATATGTACGAGTATATGAGCAATATACATTAAAAATTTAAATTTTCTCAAATTGTTTGTATATACATATGAGTAAATAAGGATACATGATATTTCAATACCTCAATATATAGAATATCAGTACCTTTTATTTATAAATCATTTATTTGTGGATTCTAATAAATAACAGCCTTGTATTCTACTAAAATTCAAAAATATAAGAGAATTCGTCCAAAATAAACGTCCACTGAACCATATAACCCTTGGTTCATTATTTCAACACATTGTGGCACGGGTTAACGTTGCCCAATCAAGCAAATATTAAACGTCAAATACTTTCTTCGTACATGAAACCATTTCAGGGGGTAACGTCTCAAAAACGTAGAAAAAATTCTTTCCATAGGCGTAAGGGCCACTCTAATGTACATATTTATTAACCGCTGCTATTGCACTGTTAGTTCTGATCTCATTTTCTAGACGTCTTCTTTAATGTTTGAATGCCAATTAGATTAAGAAAGTTTTTTCCAAAGAAATTTCGATAGGAATTTAAGTTATGATAGCTTTCCCTGCAAAACACAGTTTTCAGACTTAGTAAAGTATTGTATGGAAGAGTCGATTTTATGCAAGAATAGTTTAATAAGTTTATTTGCGTTTTAGAAACTTTTATATAAATGCTATTGTATGTGCTTATATACATATGTAGTTAGAATGTACAAATATGTACATATACATATGTATTTATTTATATACATTTTCAGTATCAGAGCTGTAAAAGAACGCAATAGGCATTTAAATTGAATATGTACTATTTTAGTGTGAATATTATTTGGACCATGTTCAGATCAACCTTAAATTTGAATTACGCTGCTTAAACATTAGGCTTGCTAAACTTTCTCTTAAAAATAAAGTTAATACTGCACCTTTTCCAGATCGTTAACCTTTTATTTTTAAAAATAAGCAAAATACTGGATCTTTGCAAAAATTAAACAGCTCTGAATATGTATATACTTAAATGTATGTACGTTTGGAATACAACAACGAGAGCGCAGGAAAAATACAATATTATTACCTACCACAAAATAAAACATTATTAGCCATAATTTATCGAGTAAATATGTATTTACAGCTGCGTTCAAGTGTATAGGATACAAATGTATGTTTGTAAATACAAGCTAGTTTTCTTTATGGAATTTGAGCTAGTTAATTAAAAAAAAACGAAACACTTAAAATAAAAAAAATCGTAAAATTTTGAAAATAAGTTTTAGAAAACTTTTGAGTATGCCTTTATAAAACCGCCTATTTCACATTTCGTCGTACCATATGAAAACTAAAATTTCTGGCGAAATCTAGCAATAAAAAAATTCTGTACGAAAAGTACCACATTTAACTTTTGGACGACGAAAAATAACAAAATCGACTTTTGGCTGACGAAAATTATCAGTAATTATGTTCTGTTTTTACATTAAAATTGTTGTTGTTTAAACGAAATTGATAGTTTTCGTCAGCCAAAAGTCGAACTTGTTACTTTTCGTCAGCCATAAAAAAACGTTTGCTAGTTTTCGTATGGTACGACGATTTATGGTATATTTTTTCTTTCTTTCTTTTAAAACTTTGCATTTTGAAATCTATCATCATATTCAGAATTGGTTCTTTTGCAATGTTTCTTATAAGACTTACCTCTCTTCCACAGTTAAATTTTCCAATTCCGGAACATAACACCAATGTTGCTCCGGCACCAATGTCATGAAAATTTGTGAAAAATAAACAAAAGCTACAAATGTAGCAAATGGTATCATTAGAAGAAACAAAACCTTTTGATATTTTCCAAATTCTCCAATTAATGGTAAGATATCATCGAAATCCATTGAGGGTATATTTTGGGCAACAGGCGTCTCTTTGGCATTCTGCTTCTCTGCCAATTGCAAACCATGAGCATTGGCGCTTTTGCGACGAAATATTGTCTCTCCACCATGTTCATCATGGCTAAAGGCAGTATTTGTGTACGCTGGAACTGAAGTGGCAACAGGTTGTCCATATTTATCTTTCATGTTGCTAACCATACCTTGATTTTGACGGTCCGCAAAGTTTTGGGGCATTTTCACTTTTTAATATGTATGTATATTTACGCGGAACTTGCTTATATTTTAATTATAATTTTTTGTTCATATGTATGTTTGTGTATATATAGAACCGTAACGGTGCACTTGCGCTCGCTTTGCATACGTATATTAACTTATGTATTTCTAAACGTTATACATATAGCTAATTTTATTATTTAAAAATACAAATGTAAACGCATACATATGTATGTATGTATTAAAGCATGCACCACTTATTGTAAAAAAAAAGCGATTAAACGCGCAAACGCGTCTTTCTTGCAAGAATGCGTACCACAACAATTCTCACGCGGAACAAACAAACAACTGAAGTTGTTAACCAACAGCTTGGCAATTTTATAAAAACTGCTGTCTAAAGGTGGGTTGTTAGCAAGCAACTGCTGCTATGTTGAAGCTAAAAGTTTACTGCTGGAATTTAACAGTGCGACAGCGCCAACACATGTTAAATACACCGAGCTCTGTTAACCAGAAATACATATAGAATTCTTAGAGTTAACTAAAAACAGACATTGTATGTGTCATTCGTTAAGCATTTTTTGTAATTTTACTGCAACTGTTTAATTTTTGATTTATGTTAAATAAGAAGTTTGCCTTGATATAGGGGGGCCGAGTACAACAGCTACTGGGTACTTAAACCAGCAAGGGAAATGCATTGTTAACAAGAAAAAAGTCTAATTTTAGGTGGAGGGATGTTCTAAATAATGTTAGTAGAACAGATATTTGATAATAATGAGCATTTAGTAATTAATTACAGCCTGTTTTTTTTTTGTTTTTCATATGTGTAGGTATGTATGTACATTAGGCCGGGGCGATTTACTAAACTACAACGTGCCATCGAAATTTGGTTCCTCTCATTTTTCTGGCTAGACTAAACTCTTCCACAACATTTGTATAAAATTAATTTTGATGTTCCGGAATTTGGCTTATATGGACGCCAAGACGGATTTTTGAAAATCAAAAGATGGATATAAATATGCACATCAAATTTAACCAAAATTTTATGACGAATCCAAATATGAAATCAGCATTAAAATAGGATGGTCTGATTTCCGGTTTTGGAGGCTGAATGCTCTAAATCGCATATTTTCGCAAATTTCCTTTGGTGTATACATCTAAAATATTCTTGCAAAATGCTTAAAGATAAGTTAACTGAATATAATAACAATATTTTAAAATTATAATTTACCTTGCGGTATAGAACTAGAATGCGCTCTTTCTTCTTTAGCCCAAAATCATGATATGGGATCTCTATGTTATAGTCATCCGATATCGATGATTTTCACTGATAGCACTTTGTGCACAATAAATGCTACAAATACACAATTTCTGAATTTTAGCTGCAAAAATTGAAGAGTTATACCCCAAAACGTAGACTTATGCTGTTTCGTATTTGTTTTTTTTTTACTTTATTCAACTCTGAGAAAACTCAAGGTTACTCATACGCCATAGAGTACATTTGGTAATATGAACTTTGACCCAGTGCGACACCCCTTAACCGCCTGCTATAGGGACCAAAATTTATTTTTGGTATCGTTGACTACAGCACTATCGATTTTTGTCATTACATATAAAAAAAAAATAAAATTAAATTTTCTCATTCTCCAGATAGGGATAATAACATTGCTCTACAGCCAAAAAATACTCTGAACGCCACCATCCTATCTCTATGTAAAATCGGTTGCTGATTCCGAAAATTGGGTTCATTTTGAATTCTATGGGAAGGTTTTTGAGACATCGCACATAGGTAGATTTTCATGTTTTATGCGGCCAAAATTGAATTTTGTGAAGTTGTTACAATCACAGAAAAAAACATACCCACATATTGGAAATAGACTGGGGAACAATAATTCATCGCTTTTTTCCCGACCCCATACTCCGCACTTGCTCCCAGATGGTCGAAACTTAGCATATCTAAAGTTAATTTTTTAGTTTTTTTCTACATATTTTTAAGTGCTAGTTTCAACGTGAATATTTATTATTTAAAGCATTTCATTTAAGTAGTCGTGATGGATCCTAAACCTTCAAGTAATTATTAACACTTTTCAATAATATCCTTGATTTTCAATGATTCTAAGTTTATAGTTTTAAGCTTTTAAAGTTGGGATATTTTAAAAAAAATGTTCACTCTTTTTTGTGTTCAAAATTGATTTTGTTATATTGCTCTGTCAGACTCAGTCAAATTAACCCTCGGACATGATATCTAGTACAATTAGTAGTTAGCCGACAAAAAATTACGTCGCACAAAGCCGCACTTCACTACTAGATACAGGGTTTTTCATATGTACCTACAATAATTTTCTTTTTGTGCTTTATATTTAATTTTAATGTTTATATTTCTAACGCATAACTTGGTTAATGTAGGTGATGCTCGAAAGTAACCGCGATATTTATGACCGATTATTGTTAACTTTTTAGGCAGTATTTTTAGTATTTCCAATTTTTCAAAGGCAAGGAAATACTTATCATAAAAAGCGGCTAAGAATTCTAAAGCTACATTTTTTTAGAAGATTTTTGAGTATGCAATTTTGCAGCTCATTCAATTTTAATATAATAATATGCAACATTCAACTTTTTGAAAATTTTCATTGGCTTTTCGGAAATTTTAATTGGAACGGTCTCACGTACATATAAGGCAAACACCCTACAGAAAAAAACTTATAAAATCGACGGAATATTTCACAGCATTGAGAATTTAATTTTTTACACTAAAATTGGTTGGCTACATAACAGTACACTTGGAAATCTCCTAAAAATCTTCTATAAATTCTGGCCGCGCTTTGAAATTTTGAATCCACTTTTAGAAATTTCTACGATTTTTCGGATTTTTTCCATAAGCTTAGAAATCCTGCTTAAAACGATTTTATTGTAAAATTGTCTATATTTTTAAACGAAAATAAGAAAGTAATATTTTCGACAGAACTCTTTGGGGTGTGTAACGAAATCCCGAAAAACAAAATCCAGAAACACATAATCCAGAAACACACAATCCAGATTCGACCAAATCCCAACCCAAAATCCAGACACGACCAAATCCAGACCAATCAAAATCCAGACACGACCAAATCCAGACTAATCATAATCCAGACACTACACAATCCAGACAAAATCCCGACATAAAACCCGACATAAAACCCGACAAATATAAAAATAGTTTAAAAAAAATCGCGCGATTTTTTTTAAACTATTTTTATATTTGTCGTGATTTTTTTCACGCTTAATAAGCATCATAACAGTGTTATTGTTTTTGATTTTATTGTTGTTGTTGTTGTTGGTAAGGATCTGGTTGTTGTTTCTTTCATCTTCTTCATTTTCTTCTTCTTCTTGTTCTTCTTCATCACCATCATCATCGTTATCATCCTCATTCGTCCTTCTCTTCTTCTTCTTATTTTTATTCTTCTTCATCATCATCATCATCGTCATGGTCACCATCCTCGTTCTTCTTCTTCTTCTTCTTCTTCTTCTTATTTTTATTCTTCTTCTTCTTATTTTTATTCCGCACTCGCACTCATTTTTAATTAATAGTCCAAATCACATTTGCAGTGGGAATGCAATGAATGGGAATGCATTCACCTTTGCATTCGCATTCACTATTGAATGGTAGTGCAAATCACATTTGCATTCCCATTCACTACTGAATGGTAGTGCAAGCCACATTTGCATTCCCATTCCCTACTGAATGGTAATGCAAACCAATTTGGCACTACCATTCACTATTGAATGGTAATGCACTTTGAATGGTAATGCAAAAATGCCCATCCTTGGTAACACCAAACGAAAAAAAATTGAATTTTCTTTACATGGCTCCTATAATATTTTTCTATAGGTCTTATAGTTTCTGAAATATTGATGAGTTAATTTGAAAATTTTCAATTTTTTACGAAAATTTGAAGAAAAAATTGATCTCCAAAACGAAAGTTTTTAACTTTAGTTTTACTCCTTTACGTAAAGCCCCGTTGTATTGGCAAAAAAATAAGCTATCAACGAAGAAAAATAATAAAATGTAAAAGTTACAGGCGATAATATAAATATAGTCAAGTCGCGCAATGCGACCGATTTTACATATGTATAGATAGGATAGTGGCGTCTATAAAGTACAGACAACAAATTTCATTTTGTGATCCAGTGTAATTTATATGTGGTATCTTCGACTAAATTAGCATTGATCTAGGATTGAGGTTGAAGAAATATGATTGTCTCCATACATTTGGAGCCTCCCTAATGAACAGACATATGTATGTATATGTGTAAGGGAAGTGGGCAGTTAAGAGGGATGTTGGTTTTATATATTCAACATTTGAGTTTGATGATCGTTTAACTAATTTCTGACGTATTTATATGTGTTCTATCAATGAGACAGCTGGAATTCTTATATCATACATAAGTTTGTGCATTGTTGTTGTAATGAACATATGTATGAATAAACATTTCGCAATTGATGAAGCTATAACTGATTTTATTTGCTTTCATTCGTAGCGCAACTCTGTGTGATGTCAGATATCCATACATCTGTGGTTGCAAGCAATAATCGCCTAAGTTATAAACTGTTGCTTTCGAGATATAAAAATTGATTTTTATACACGATATAATGTAATAAACTTTTATCCGTGTATGGAATTATATGTAGGTATATAAAATAAATGAATGTGAATAAGTCCAGAGTGTTCACGACCGTTTGAAGGACCTTCATGTGAAGGATAGAGCTGCAAGCAATATTTTTCCATACGTTGGTGATAACATGAAATAGGCGGAGCAACAAGACAAGTTGGATTACATCTGCATCAGGTCCCTATACAACGAAGTACAGAGTTACATTCATTTTGATTTCTTTCCACTTTTTGCAAGTTACTACTTACATACATATATACATATGCTATAGAAATAAAACCATAATAATTTCAACTTCCTTTACAGCAGTTATTTATTTTCAATATTTTTTTTTCCATAGTATCTTTTATTTATTAAAAAAAAAAAAAAGGAAGTTCTGGACAAGGACTTACTTCCCTTGCCATTTGATCATATAATTTGATGATTAACTGATAGGTCAAACGAAATTTGGTTAGTTCTTTAAGAATACAAAAATAACATTTGAAAATATTAAAAAAATAAACTACTATACATATTTTACAATTATAATTAATTGTTTTTGTAATAGTAATTAAAGATAAGACTTACATAACTACGCATGTATGTATGTATGTACATATGTTTGGGTGTATGTTCAAACATACATACATAAAATGGATAAGCTTAAGCAACATTCTCATGCTGGTATTTGCACTTCTAGTACATTCTATTAATTAACCGTTATCTCTGTTTTCCATTTAATCGCCGGCCTTAGCATGAAACTATGTTTATGCTATATCAGTGCCATTTTTTTTTTTTTATTAATATAATAATATTTATGTATGTATATATGTAGGTATGCTTGTATTAGAATTTTGAATAATTTTTCAGTAGGTATGTGTCTTACATATCTATGTAAATAGTAGTTGTTGCATTATTTCTTTAATATGCATTCTAATTTATGTATATACAGTTGCACATTTTCGTAAAACATGTTATCATTCAATTTGCATACATATATTTTTATTAATACATACATATAACTTTTCAGTGGCATGGAAAATATTTCAGTAGTCGATCTCTTAGAATTTGTAACTGCAAATAAAGTGGCAATGAAATTATTACATTTACTTGCATAAATTGTAACTTTCTTTTTTTAAGATATAGGTATGCAAATACATATGTATTCTCATAATTTAATACTTTTTTTTATAATCATAACTTGATTTTTTTTGTATATGGATGTACATACATGGAGATATACATACATATGCATTTGTAGTTTTGTTTTTGTTTTAAACTTTGTATGTGTTTCGTGGCATGCATTTCTGCATTAAGAAGAGAGATTAATTTGCTTGTTTATGTGTAAGAATAACTCTACATATGAATGTACATGCATAGTTGTTGTATATGTAATTCATATAATATGTATTTATGTGTACATATGTATGTATGTTTGTTGTATTCATATGCGTAATAAATATTTTCGTTGAAAAATTTCGTGGCCCAAGCCACTTGACATTCATTAATTCAAGGCAAATTCCATATAATAGAAACGTTCTCATTTAGTTAATACACGACCTTTAGGCGCGGTCATAGTTTTTCGGTTAAAGTAAGAACCCAATAAACACAGACGCGAGGATGATATCGCGGCGAATTCGAGGCGAGTTCGCGAAAACAGATTTTCGCGAACGTAATTTCTCGGACTCGCCTCGAGTTCGCGGCAAGTTCGAGAAAATCGATTTTCGCGATATTAATTTTTTCAATTTTTTTAAAGTTGTTTTGCACTAAAAAATGATTATAGTTCTGAAATTTTACATTTATACCTGAACTTGAAAAGCTTTTGTTATTCATGAAAGTTAAACTTTCTTTATAAAAATATTTTAATATTTTATACGGATTTAACCCATTGCCAGTAAACCAAACGCTGAACTTTTAATTTTTCGAAACGCCATTTATAAAAAAATCTGAACAAATTTTCGAATCGCCAACGATCAGAGAAATTAAAAATTCTCGAATCGCTAATGATAAAAAATTCGAATCGCCAGCGATCCGAGAATGAACAAATTCTCGAATCCCTAGTGATAGGTGACATGCCTACGAATTCGGATTCGCCGATCTATCGCCGCGAACTATTGCCGCGATAATATAATCAGACAAAGCGAATCCGACGCGAATTCGAGGCGAAACCGTTGTGTTTATTGGGAACTTTTAATTTGAGAAATCTAGATATATCGAATATAATAAAAATCTTACATTTTAATTATAAAAAAAAACATGTATGTTTGTATTTTTACTTTTCTTGTTAACAAGTCGATGGCTTTGTAATCCTTATTGTGTCGCTATAGGGTATATATGTATACCCATATACTCATCATGTCCAAATGCTTACAAAAAAAGAGAAGCTGGTCAAGTCAAGTGCCTCTGGAAGTTCAATAAGCCAACAAAAGTTACATCTGCCAGCTGCCATTTCCAATTTCAATTTATTAGAATCAGTATACATTAAGAACATCTTAAAAGCAAATTTTTAAATTGCTTTCGGCATCAACAAGCCGATCGAAAAAAGCACTATCGCTGAGAACTTAAAGAATAATTTGCAAAATAAATAAATTGTTCAATAAAGGTGAAGTAGAGGAATTTCAAAATATACTTTTAAAGAAGGTTGGTATGCGTTTTGAAGAAGAGAATCTTAAAGAATTTCCATCCCTGAGTTGCAAAGAGAAATGTAGATATATATATGTAGATGTTATAGTAAGTAACGATTACTGCTGATTTTCCTTCAAAATTGATAAAAGTTATAATTGATAAGTTAAATTGAAATCAAGGCTGCACAACGATATCAACAACAAAAATTTGTTTTGTACAATATCAAATAAAAATTCACAAAAAAATTTGGTTTTGTTGAATATCATATAAAAATTATTGACATTATTTCCTTTCGTTGATTATCAAAATAAATGATCAAAATTATTTCGTTTAGTTGATCATCAAAAACAAAATAATAATAAAAAATTGTTTCGGGCTTACGGCTTCATTTTACTTTGAATTTTTATTAACGATATTTTTTTGATAATTTTTTTTGTTGGCTACCGAAACGAAATTTTTTCAATATTTGCTTTTTGGCTGTGTGCCAATCGGTAACATTTTTCCCTATGGGAAAATGAGATAGAAAATTTTACCATGTTGAGAAAAAAACACAATTTTGCTGTGCCAAACGGAATAGAAAATTTTGACAGTTACAAAGATAAACTTTTGGGCGAACACGGACAACGATACAATTTTAAAACGTAAAATGAATATAATTGTTGATGGCAATATTGATGGAAATAGCAGAAATGTATTCATGTAATGATCTGATGTTATTTTGTTTTTAAATATTTGTGTTACTTGTATATGTATGCAATTACAAAATGTCAAAATTTTACCTAGCCCATTGAGCTAGGTAAAATTATGACAATAGAATTCACCACGAATACTGCCAAAATTTTACTCCCTTATGTCAAAATTTAATTTTTTCTACCGATTGGCACACAGCCTTGATAATCAACAAAACGAAATTCTTTTTGATAATTTTTTTTTTGATAATTATCAAAACAGTATTTTTTTGTTAAGCATTTAACGTTAAAATTTTTCAAAGTTGAATTGAAAACAAAATTTTTTTCGGTTATTGATAAAAAATAACGTTAATGTGCAGCCCTGATTGAAATCAAGCCCCTTATGCCGACTGCTAAGAACGGTACACACGTCAAATTTCCAAATATGTCAAGTTAGTGCCCGCGCAGTTTTATTATTAGTAGTAGTTTTGAGGAACTTGACGCTCGTTACCAAAAGAGGTGAATAAAAATAATTTAAAAAAGTTTGAAAATTGAAGTTTTATTAATCAAGTTTATTGGTATAGTATGTACTATATATGTATGTAAAAAAACAATAAATAATGCTTCATTAGCTTTATGACACTTACAATTTACGAATTTCAATTTTCTTTTTCTATTTTGATTTTAAAGAAATTATTGATAAATAAAGATTATATTAAAAAAATTATATATTTAACTTGTTAGAACTTGTCCAACAATATTGCATGCTTAGTAGCTTCAGATCGATTGCAAGTTAATTAAGTTCTGTAATTAAGCTTAATCAATTTTAATTTATGCTTGCCGTAGCTGCTTTTTTGAAACCATCCATTTTTTTTCAACCCAGTCAGTTTTGGTTTCGCAAAAACACCGACGGCATGTATGTATATCATTCAAAAATTAGCTTGAAAATGTCTCTGCTATAAAATAAATAAGCTAAGTAGAATAAAAAAAAAACAAAAAAGATTAAATAAAATTGATATTACTTACGATTAAGAAAAATAATTTAAATATTTATTTCCTTTGCCTATTTTCAATTAAGTTTATTTATTTTTATGTTATTTTGTTTGAATTGTTTTCTTTTTTTATTATTCTTAATTGTAGATAACTAAGCTAACATAAGAACATAAATAATGGTGTTGAATGTTTAAATAAATCCTTTACAAAAAGTTATTTTTTTCTTCAAATTTTAATAATTATTATTTAACAGCACTGCATGTATGTATGTGTAGTACTTATCACGCAATGTGGATATACATATCTATGTAGTTATATAAGTATGTATGTACATATGTAGGATAATAGTTATGCACGTCGCTTCTTTATACAATCCCTTTATTGCTGGCGAATTTGTGCCTTGATTGAATATTTTTACGATTTTTAACTAACGAATCGTTTTCTATTGCGATCTGTTTAGGCAATTGATCATAATTGTAATTTATAGTAGAGGCCTTTTGCAATTATTCCGTTTTATCAGATCAATGCCATAGTTGATAATAATTTTTTTCTTTGTTACCGTATACCTATGTATATGTATATAGCAACGAAACGCCTATATAAGTAATACATATGTATGTGAGCAAACTGAACAGCAGATCTCCTTCAACGCACGGGATGTGTGTTTGTGTGTATTTTTGTGTCAGTGAATACCCCGGCAAGCTTGTTGTTGTCCTTTTTAAAGCTGTAAGAATGTTGAATATTTTACAAAAGTGAAATAAGTTAATATTTTTATATAATTTTATGTTCAAGTTGAACAGCAAAACATGGACGATCGCAATATGATTTAACGAAAAACACAAATTCGTTTAAAGCAAATAACGAACATTGCAGTTTATATGCAGTTTATACGATCGTAATACAGAAGAAGGTTGCTGAATGCCATAAATATGTACATATATATACATAAATATATATAGTATATGCATATGTATCATTTTTTTCAAAAATAAGCAGAAACAGAAAGATAAAAAATTTTGTGATAAATGCGAGGTGGGTAATATGAATTATTGGATGGCCTGATTTACATTGATTCCAAACTGTTCATTTCCGAAGATTTATTAAACAAAAAAGTGACATGTCCTTATACAAATCGCACCCATAAAGTGACACAACTCAAAATTCAAAAATTTTCTTTTGTGTAGTCACTCGGTTCCACGTTGTGACACCATATCTGGGAACCCGGCCTAGGCACACAAATTAAAAGAGTTTAATGTTGAAGTCATCATTAAGACCTTTCATTTGATACCAATATCGCTTTGAAACATTCGAGGGTCATCCGAGTTCACAGTTTGACCCATAATTGGGAACCCGGCCCAGGCATCGCAATGAAAATAACTCTATGTTGATGGCCTGCTCAGCACCTTTCATTTGATACCAATATTGCTCAAAGACTTGCTGGGTCACTCTGGGTCCACATTTGGGCCTACATATATTTCGGGAAGTTCCCACATTCTGTATACCCTATCATGTGCGCTAATATCACGTGAATCTACTGTGAAAATTTCATAAAGATCGATTGATTACTCTGGGAGTCTATAAAGGACACACACATTCATTTTTATATAATAACCCTGCAAAAAAATGTGCGATCAATCCCGAAAGAGATTTGTCCTCGATTGATCTCTTTCGAGAAAAATCGGTCCACAATTAGTCCCCAATTGTTCTCGTACGGGTATAAATGTAGACTAATTGTAGACCAATTGTTCCCTAACGGATATAAATGTAGATTAATCGCTTTCATCCCGAACGGGTATAAATGTAGATTAATCGCTTTCATTCCGAACGGGTACAAATCTAGATTCCTTAAACTGTAGAACAACCGGTAAAACGAATTGAACACCCTTTTTTAATAACAATTTTAACAAAATGTTGCCTAAAATATCCTATGAAAAAATCCTTTTTATTACGCTCATATAATGCATACTCTAAACTTACAATTTTTTAAATTTATTTATTGAGATTTTTTTTACAAAAGTAAAACATTATATAATCTTTATTTAAATATGCATGAACATTTACAATTTTTTAAGTTAAAATCTACATTTGTACCCGTTCGTGCTGAAAGCGATTGATCTACATTTGTACCCGTTCGGTACGTTAGTGATTAATCTACATTGGTACCCGTTCGGGTATACAAGTTGAACAATTAGTCTCTTCATAGGACATGCTCGAACAAATGCGATCAACTTACTCCATATAAAGAAATGTAAAATTGTATTAGTCGCATGCTCCCTTGCGATTGACCCCGGACACGTCCCGGATTAATCGCATTTTTTGCAGGGAAGTAGATGATATGGGAAAAAGCAACGTATACTAGTTATTTTTCGGTCAAAAAAAGACTCTGATGGAAAAAAAATGTTTGGCAGTTGCTAGAGATATATTCTGTGTACCGATTTATGAGAGAAACCCGATTTCGAAAAATTTTGAGTTGTGTCACTTTATGATTTAGGGTGCGATATGTATACAAAATCGGACCACTGTATTTTGTCCATTTTTACAAATGATCAATTGCCCATATGGCGAGCTCAGAGCAAAAATTAGACATATTTTTTCTCAGAGCAAAAACGAGCTGTCGTACAAATAAAAAAACGTGAAAACTTGAAGTGCAAAAACATGTCGGCAAAACATTTTAGTTCCTTCTTTTCCCTAAAAAAAGGGCAAAAACGAACTAAAATTTTTTGCCGGCATGTTTTTGCGCTGCGAGTATTCGTTTTTGCTCTGAGGAAAAATATGTGTCATTTTTGCTCTGAGCTTGTCAATTGTCGAATTCGCAGCAAATGTCTCAAAAAAACAAAGAAATAAAGAGGAACTCGTTAGCGCTCAAACAAGCGGACAGCTAGAGGGGCAGCTCGATAATCTAATTATGTATGTATATCTTGTTGTTTTTGTAACGGTAAGAAGGCTCCTCAAAAGTGCTGAGAAGTGCAGCCGGGGAGTGACAGTACTTGGCCGCACGTAAATCCGGGTCGTTCCGGTACTTAAACCCAACTTCCGGCGGGGTACCTTTTCAAAGTTATAACACAGTTTCATGTTCATGAAAATTATGAAAATCCGAATAAAAAACGAATTGATAACCATCATCATTTCGTGTTTATTTGGTGACACTTTCAAATCATTAACATACCGTATATACAACAAATAAAAACTTTTATTATTTTACAAATGCACTTCTTTTCTATTTACTATAATTTTATTATTACCAATTGCTGCACAATTCAATTTGAATTCATCATCATCGCTGCATAGTATGATGTTGAGTATATTTTGAACCATAATCAGCAACTTTACGCATTGAACCTGCTGCTGAGTTGTTGTTGGATGATGGCGTTGTAAAGTGGTCCGTATTTTGAACTCTATTTCTATGATAATCCTTAACATTTTTATGTTTACCACTTATATTATCAGCAAAGTTGTGATCATCATAATCATCATCATCGTCATCATTGGACTCTCCAAAGAGTTGATTCATATTATTCGATAGCAATTGCATCTGTAAAATCATCATTTTTTTTTTTTTTCAAACACTAAATTGAAGCCAATGCTTTTAACACTTAAACCCATTACCATTCGAATTAGTTTGTTTTTTTTTATGTGTGCTTGGATTAAAGGTGTTATTAATTATACTTTGGTCTTTCAAGTGCTTAGAATCAATATATTTACAGATAGATATTTGAATATATTGATGGCTGCAATTCTAAGACACTCAAATCGCCTATACTAAAATGCCAAATGCGACCAACTTGAGTTAGTAATGGAATGCGTTATCAATGCAGTGATATTAGTTACATTCACCAAGAGCTATGCACTTAAATAAGTATGTATGTATGTATAGTTGGGTATGATTGGTCTTATACATATGGATATGTACATATGTGGCGGTTTTGGCTTTTTAGTCAATGTGTGTATTGAGTTTTAGACAATATACAATGGTTTCGCTTGTGATCGTAGTTGTTACTTTTCATTATCTACTTAATTAATATGAATGCCCACAAATGTATTGTTATAAATAATATATGTACATATGTATTTGTTGGTTTTTATGATGAAAATAATGTTTTAAATAATTCATTTTGATGCCTTAATGATTTTAATTGTTTACCTTGTTGGGGTTTTGGCTCTTTGGCGGCGCCGCAGTTGTTGTTATTGCTGTTGTTGTTGGCGGTAAATGTGAAAGCAATGGTCCACTTGGTCCACCTTGTAACGTTACCGTTGGTTGAAAGGATCCACCACCACCACCACCACTCCCGTTCGACTTAACAATTTCATTACCAGCGCGCTTCCTTTCCTTCTCACGCTCGCGATCCTTGTCACGATCTTTCTTTTTACCGCTACCACTATTGCCGCTGCTGCTATGTGATATGGATCCAGTAGTTGCATTATTGGGCGTCATGAAAGTTGTGTAAAAGCCCGTCGTTGGTTGCGCCAGCGCATTTGTTTGCTGTGAAGGCTCTGTAGCATAATGTTCTAGTTTATCTTTGCTAATTTTAATCTTTAACGCCGGTGCTGGATACATATTACTGCCGCCAACGTCTGCACTAGTGCCGCCCGATGCGCTATTGACGTCACTTATAATTCGGTCTTTCGGTATTTTGATCTTCAACGATTCGCCAGGACCTTCAATTTTATCTTTAGATATTTTAATCTTTACGTGCTCCGTGCTGCTCAACTCACCACCGCGATCGCGCTCCTTACGTTTGTCTTTGTCCTTTTTATGTTTTTTGCGCTCCTCACGATCCTTAGATTTATCCTTTTCTTTATGTTTGTGTTTGTCCTTTTTCTTTTTCTTTTCCGCTTTTCCACTTAACGAGTCAGCGGTATCCATTGGCGTTGGCTGATTGCCACTAAGCAATGTTGTTGACGGGGCAAGCATTGTGTCAGAAGCAGGTTGAGGAGGAGGAGGCATTGTCGATACAGATGTTGCAGTTGGTTCGAATAGTTCAGCGGGGGGTTGCAAACTTGGTGTCACTAACTGTTCCGTTTTGAGTAGCGCACTTGTAGTGCATAGACTTTCTTTTAACAAATTTCTCACCAGATCAGGATCAGTTTCAATACCATTGACTATTTGTAATTTACTAGTTTCGGTTGGCTTTGTGTCACTGTGCGAAGATGATGATGAGGACTGCGAATCAAGCTTACGAACTTTATTTGGCTCGCCTTCTTGCTTGTAGACAGCTTCGTTGGGACGCTTTACGGCAGTACTCATGCCTGCGTAAGAAAAATTGTTACGATTAACGGAAAAAAATAGCACGTATCACGTTAATATATAAATTGTCACAATTTTTGGCTTAAAATCTCCAGACAGACATTTATATAACAAAAAACCAAACAAGATTTTTACCTGTCAAATCACCAACGACGCCAGGCTCCATTTTCTTTGGCATGTTGATTTTCAAAGAATGATGTTGTGCCAGCTGCTGCTGGTGGTATTGCGTCTGATTCGTATTGGCTCGCGCACCCATATTTAGTGGGGCAGTCAGATCCATGCCAGCATGTCCGCCACGGTTGCGTTCCTTTTTCAAAGCTTCTATTCGTTCGCGTTCGCCCTCTTTACTTGATGGCAATTTGAAATTGTATGATTCGCCAGCCCCGGCTGATACATTACTAGCATAGTTACTACCAGGCAAATGTTGTTGTGGCAGCTGCTGTTGCTGCTGCTGCTGCATTTTATCACTCCAGTCGGGACTGAACAAGGAAGATTTCGATTGGCTAGCATTCGCTGCTTGTTGTTGCAATGCACCATGTGAAGACGTTTGTTGGCTTGAGTTATTATCTTCGCTATTTGAGGACTCTGCTGGTCGAACATTTAGATAGCCAGTAGCGGGACGCACAGATTGTGAATGTGCAGTTGATTGCTGAGAATCAGTGGCAAATAATGTTTCTGATGGAATAGATTGTGATTTTCCATGTTGTTGTTGTTGTTGTTGATGTTGTTGGACGTGGACGGATGTTGTTTTTGACATATCGTGCTTGTTGCTATTACTTACACTATTACTACTGCTGCTACTCTGGCGTGCATGCTGTGACGGATAACTGCCTATTAATGGCATGCCTCCAGAACCATTATTGACTGTGTAACCACTACGTTGCTGACCATGCATTAGACTACGCGACAAATCTTGGCCCATATCAATTTTGCTTTGCGATTGTGAAGCATTGTTGCCATATAGAGGCATGTTCGCCAGCGAAGGAGTATTTGGGAATAGTTTATTGTTGTTGGCGTTTTTAGCCGCTTCGGCCATTTTAGCTTGCTCTTTCTGCATCATTCGACTTGAGTCTTGTTTTTGTGCGACTTTATGTCCAGAATGGGGTTGTTGTCCCGTCGAAGCGTGTGGATATGAACTCATAGGGTTATTCTTATCCCTTGACTTGTGATAGTTTACATCCATTTGATGGCCTTGTGTACTTTGTCTTGGCATATTTGAGCCGGGCATATTACTATAAGAGCGGCCACCGGTCGCCGAAAGGCTGGAGCGAGATGAGTTACCCGGAATCATGGATTGCTGATGGCCCTGAGATGATTGCGTACTATCACGTTGTCGGCCAACTACGCCACTAAACTGCTGTATTTTGTGACTGTTTTTATTATCTTGTATGAAAATAAATGAAATAAGATTAAAATGATGTTATTTCAAATTTCTGCTTAATAAATTTTTGGAATTGAACTAGATTTTATATGAATTTGTATCACTTACCAAGCACATCGGCAGAGGGAAAATTAATTTTTGAATGTTGTGACGATGAACTGTGGTGCGAGCGATGTTGACTGGAATGCAAATCGTTTTTCCTTGACAATTGTGTTTGCGGCGGTGGAGGAGGCAGCAGTGCGGACGAAGATGATTGCTGTGGTGGATCAATTCCAATCGAAGATGTAGCAAAGCTGTTACCACCAGCGTTAGTGCTACTACCATCATGTGCATACATTTTCATCATATCACCCATTTTCCACTCTTCGTGTTGTCCCTTCTTATCCTTATTGATAACACGATTAGCATTTTGTGCAAGAGCTTTTATTGAATTTAATTTCGATTTCAGGCGGGATGGACTCTTCTCATAAATGGCTATAAATTCATCAGTTAATTGCTTTAATAGATCCATAGTTACAGATTTATCAACATAGTGGAACCAATGTTTGCCTTCCATCGATTGTGGTATCTGTGTGTATGTTCCATTATAAATACTTTAGTTGAAAAAAAAATAGATAAAATATTTGTGATATCTTACCTCCCAACGTGACCATTTACAAGCCAAGTAAATACAGAAGCAGGCAACTACTGTCGGTTTATATTGCAGGCACATTGATGTCAAATGAAGGCTATAATAAGTAGCATTTAAGATACAGTTATTATATACAGATATAAAAAACAATTTAACTTCAGTTTAATTGACTACCGACCTGTTTGAAGCCAGAAAATAAGAAGTTTGTGCTAAATCCTTGCAGGCTGAAATTAATGATGATTGTATTAAGTATTAGGTAAACAATTATTTTTACATGTGAAAGTATGGCATAAAAACTGAATATATTTCTGGGATAATTGTTCTTCAGCTAAATATGCTTGTGAAAATTGTGACTTCATCTTGAAAACATTGTCACTGAAATGGCAAACTATGTATATGTAAATTGATTGTTGTTAATGTAGCCGACTCAGCAAAATAAGTAAGATATAAAATTCTTTAGCTAACATTTCCACAGCAGTAGAATCTAAGGGATTGCTGCTCAGCCAATATCATCCGCTCTTCTGGTAAGTGTTTTTGTTATTACAACAACTTCATATTTAGAAATTAAGCTATTCTATGCCATTTGATCATCAATTATATGATATTTACCTTTAACTAAATGGCATGTCTTCACCACATGCGTATGTGGATGATCAATAGCGACATCAAATCCAAGTGTTTGTAAAAGAACATTTTCATTGAAAACAAGCTCTTGAGCCTGCTCAATGTAGTAAGCATCTGTAGTGGAAGATGTTGGCTGGTTTAGGCATTTATTAGCCGCCTTAATAACATGTTCAAGTTTGCGGGGTTGCTCCTCCACTTTTGCAGCCAGAAAAAAACTAGCTGCCGCAATGTTATTGCGATGAAAATGTGTGAACGAATGAAATATATAAAAGCGATGCATATACACAATGGCAGTGTTGATGCAAAGTTGCGAACTGTAACATCAATAAATATTATATACATATTTAAGTAATTAAGTTCACAAAGGGTATAGGCAAAATGCAGGCATGTTGGCACTTACACCTGCAGACGTTGTCCCATTTCTTGAATTAAATAAGCCGCCATTTGCCGATATGAGAGCTCTGTGTCGGCGTCGATGCCTTGTCGTCGACTTGGTGAATTCGTGAGCTGCTCGGAACTGAAATACCAGTGGGAATCCTTTTCTTTTTCACCCGATCCACTACCACCAGAACCGGGCGTTGTGCCGCTGCCACTCATTTTGACCAGAAAGTTAGTATATCACAAATTAGGTGTGATTGTTATGTGGCTAGAAAATGGAGTTGCATTTTTGCTTCAAAACGTTGTTTTTTTTTTAAGAAAAGCTTACAAGCCGTTATAAGTACATATATGCATGCAAGTTTGGTAATTATCTAGTTTACGGTGCATCGACTAAAACTGCTCCAATTTAAACAAATGGGGTACCAATCGACGCGTTTCGATCTCAGGAACACAAATCCGAAGGCGGAGCTTAACTTTTTTATTTCAATAACAAATTATTAACAAAAAACTGTTTGTACAATGCAACTTTTTTGCTCGCTTAGTACACACACACGAACACATAAATTTAACTTATATATTTATCGTGGGATAACACATACCTTATATTTACTAAATAACACACAAAAAGTTGCAATATTTTACAATTAAATACTATATTTTAATAAAAACCAAAGTAAACAAAAGTCGCTAATTTTAGGACTGTGGCGCGTAGTGTTTCCACCAATATTTACTACTAATCTATATTAACCTGTATTCACACTAAGCTCTTTTTATATGAATGGTGAAAAGTGGTGAGTTTCCGATATATCACAATAACTAATCGCTGAAGGGTGTACTGCGCAGAAGGACATCACCGTGGCGGTAGCCACGGTTAGGTTGTATATCCGGACTTTGGTGGCGTAGCCCAGGGTTATTTTAAATAAGCGCGACCGAAGGCCGCCAACGCAGAAAAGTGTTCTGCGCAAAAGCATATTTTTTGCAACTTTAAAGCCTAAGGGCCTTTTCACATTACTCGGTACGACATCGGATCGACATTCTTTGCTCGGTATTTTCAGCTTACCGAAACGATTCCGCGTTGCTGTGTTTTTCACACTTGTGGGAATACTTTCGGTGCGTAATCGGCAGAAAATAGGAAAACAAACATCGAAATTTGCAAAACAAAATTTTTAACTTCAACAAATGACTCAATAATAACAATAATGTCTTCTAGCGAAGACGAAGACATTATAACTTGCTACATTTATAACCGAAACGAGTTTTTTAGTGACTTTGGGCATTTTCACATTACTCGGTACGACATCGGATCGACATTTTTTGCTCGGTATTTTCGGCTTACCGAAACGATTCCGCGTTGCTGTGTTTTTCACACTTGTGGGAATACTTTCGGTGCGTAATCGGCAGAAAATAGGAAAACAAACATCGAAATTTGCAAAACAAAATTTTTAACTTCAACAAATCACTCAATAATAACAATAATGTCTTCTAGCGAAGACGAAGACATTATAACTTGCTACATTTACTACCGAAACGAGTTTTTTACTGACTTTGTTCTTCTTCTTTTATCACGCCGCAAAAATGTATGCAGTAATTCCTCAAATTTTACTGACCGGTCTTACCGCGTTGCGGTATACCGAAATTAATCCGCTCCGATTTCATGTATGCAACACTAATGTGAAAGTGCCAATTGAGATACATGTGGTCAGTAAGGTTTCGGTATACTTTCGGTAAAAACCGAAAATGTCGATCCGATACCGCACCGAGTAATGTGAAAGCGCTCTTTGTTCTTCTTATTTTATTACGACGCAAAAATGTATGCAGTAATTCCTCAAATTTTACTGACCGGTCTTACCGCGTTGCGGTATACCGAAATTAATCCGCTCCGATTTCATGTATGCAACACTAATGTGAAAGTGCCAATTGAAATACATGTGGTCAGTAAGGTTTCGGTATACTTTCGGTAAAAACAAAAAATGTCGATCCGATACCGCACCGAGTAATGTGAAAGCGCTCTAAGTGTGAATGCGCTGTAAATTACACCTAATTGAGTGGCAACGCTACTCATTTTGACAGTTCAATAATCGGTCGGAAAAAGCAAAAAAAGGCAAATTGTTTACTTAGATTTTATTAAAATATAGTATTTAATTGTAAAATATTGCAACTTTTTGTGTGTTATTTAGTAAATATAAGGTATGTGTGATACTATGATAAATAAATCAGTTGAATTTATGTGTTGGTGTGTGTGTAATGACCAAGCAAAAAGTTAGATCGTTTTTTGTTAATAATTTTTTATTAAAATAAAAAAGTTAAGCTCCGCCTTCGGATTTGTGTTCCTGAGATCGAAACGCGTCGATTGGTACCCCATTTGTAAAAATTGGAGCAGTTTTAGTCGATGCACCGTAAACTAGATAATTACCGCAAGTTTTTGCTTACCAAATGCTGAGACGCACGCAGACCCTGCTTACGTGAAAAAATTTATAGTGTGTATGTATGTATGTATATACATATATTATTAAACAATACAACACTATTTGAAGGGAATTCCATTAATAGTCTAGAATGTTTTGGTCTTAAACTCTCATTTTGTTAAATGGGTGCTAAGGAGTCTTTGTTGCATACATAAATACAGTAATGCACAAAAAGAAAGGGAGTTTGGTTTGTTTTAGAGAAAATTGATGAACAAAGTCGTCACAATTTCTCTGAAAACAGAAGTCAGTGTCAGTGTAATTCCATGTGCAAATTTTCTTCACTCACACTTCGCCAGAAGGCAATTTCTTGCCATCAGTGCTAAGTTCTCGTGTTGGAAATTATTCCACACCGTTTTATTGAAAAAACATTTCACAATTTTTGGCCACAATTTGTGTAATATAGGAACGAAAATTTTTTTCACGAAACACGAAGGAAATTTTTTTCACGAACACAGGAATGCTGCTGATGCATATTGAAAAAGCGTTGCCACACTGAAATTTTGTGACAGCATTGGTTACCGCACAATCTGCTTAACGTAAATACACTGAAATTTTTGAAGTCTTTGGCTTTATAAACTTAAAATTTTAGTCTCTTTTTTATTTTTATATTAAATTCGTAATATATTTATACAAAATATTAGTAAAGTTGTAAAAAACATTTTAATTAAAATGTCTGGCAACCTATCCTAACACATGTCTACAGGGTGTCAGACTAAAGCAATCAGGGATGCATTTTTCGTAAATTATTGGCATAAAATGTTAGAGTTGCCATCATCTATGTGCGAAAATTAGACGTGAAGTGGAGAAAATTTTATAAATACGTGGAATATTAACGTATCCATACTTAAGTAACATATTCCGAAAAATACATATCGATGGCTTCGTGAGCAAATGTGCTAAGTCCAATTTTTACCAAAACTGAGATTTTAATGCAGTAAGATAGTACAACTAAAAATACATCGTCTGCCAAAAAGAAGTTACCATAATGTCTGCTTTTCGTGGTGTAATGCAGCGTTATGCAAATGTGCTAAGTCCATAAAACTTTTTTTTTTCAAAAATCTACGTGCTAAGTCCAGGTGAAAATGAGAAATTATTGGTTTTTTTTAATTTGTTTTGTAGAATGATATAGAATTATTACTACATTGCTTTAATAAGCATGGCTTGGGACTGTAAACGTTAATAATTTGCTGGAGTGACTAGCTTTCCCAACAATTTGATATGCAAACTAGTTTGCGGTACTTCTTACATTTTTATTATAATTGTATGCGTTTGATCGAAACACGGTGCACCTATTTTATACAAAGAGGGTACAGCATAATATGGGCGTGACCACACCCATTATCAACAGTTTTATCTCTCATCAGACCAAGCCTAAAATATTCTTGTTAGTGTAAAATTTCATCCCTTTATGACTTTTAGTTACAAAGATGCAAATTGTTGTTGTTTAAACGAACTTGATAGTTTTCGTCAGCCAAAAGTCGAACTTGATACTTTTCGTCAGCCAAAACTCGATTTTATTACTTTTCGGCGGCCAAAAGTTGAACTTTTTACTTTTCGTCAGCCACAAAAAATCTGATGTTAGTTTTCGTATGGTGCGACGATATGTACCTACACCAAGTTCCGCCGTAATATCTCAATTATTTGTAGAGTAATGGGCTCGGAAATGTCTTAGATTCACAATGCCACGCCCATTTTCAAAAATAGTTATGGTTTCTGTTTTTGTCCATAGTTGGACTCATACCAAAAACTTTCAATGAATTATCTTTATATTTGACAAAGACGTCGCTTAAAATGTTTTTATTAGTTCCATTTATAGTTCCCGATTAGGAAAATTTTTCGTCCAAACCTTTGCCCTACACTCAAAAAAAAATTTCTCTCGATCAAAGACATAATTTTCCTTATTTTGAACACGCGTCCCAATACAAAATTTTCTTTGTTTTGTGTAAATTTTCTCAAAAATGTGGAAAAAACATAAACAAACATTCAAACAAATTCGTTGCCATGGGAATTTGTATGGGAATTTAATTTCTCAAAATTAAGGAAATCAAGTCTTCAAAACAAGGAAAGTTGGGAATGGAATGGCGCTTAAAGAATTTTTCATTATTTTAATGTATGAATTTTTTCAAAACAAGTATATGAAACCGTGGTAACGCATGTAACAACAATATTTTATAAACCTTTTAACATGTTTTAAGGAAAATTTACTCAAAACAAAGAAAGTAGTGTTCAAAATAGGTAAACAATTTCTTTGACCCCTCCATATATTTTTTTTCTCTCAGTATAGCAAGTAAATTACGCCTTCCGCATTTCATCTATATATCTTCTACGGTTTCTGAGTTATTTATCACTTATAAAACTTTTAGAATTTATCCATTCATAAGTGGGTGTGGCACCGCCCATTTTCGAGAATTTCAATTTATTTCTTTCTAACGACGTAAGCTCATTGCATGGATGGAATTTCATCCATTATCACTTTTTGCGTGTTTTTCGATATATACTATATAGGGAAAGTGGGCGTGGTTATCACCCAATTTCGCCTATTTTCAATACCAACCTTCCCTGTCTAGTTAGGACCCTCTGTACCAAATTTCATCAAAATATTTCAATTTTACTACGTACAGTTGAGTATAATAATTTGTGAGAAAATGTGCTAAGTCCACCTAAACAAACAAAATCATAGAAAGCAAATGTGCTAAGTCCTAAAGAAGCTCATAACTTTGGACAAGCTTTATATTGAAATGTGCCGATAACTAGTATTTTAGCACGACTATCTGAGGAAGAAAACTGCATATTCAGATTTTTAAATTAGTAACAACAAAAAAAGTTATGAGGTTTTTTGCCTCTCCTGAAAAGTTACCACAAATGGACTTAGCACATTTGCTCACGAAGCCAACGATATATATTTTGGCTGTTATAGCACATTTAATATGCCTTTATTGTGTGCCAAGCCAAAATCTTTTTATTAATATCTTTTGACTGAATTAAGTTATAAGGATTGGGGTTTTACAGGGGCGGGTAAATTTTTTCCAACTTTGTTTCGCACCCAGAAGCATTCGATGTTTTCGAGCTAATGCGGCCTTTACACGGGCCGATTTTTGTCGTTCAATCAAAATCGGCCCGTGTAAAGGCCGCATAATTTACTAAAATTTTGCACATGACTATATCCCACTATTACCTTAACCATTTCTAATAATCGAAATCAGTTCCCTATGACATATCTATATATCTGTGGTCACAAGCAATAACCGCTTAAGTCGACTTAGGAAGATTTCGAGTTATATATACCAAGTTATTCTCCTTTTAAAACTCTATATTTCTGTAAAACCCCCATGCTTATAATTAATTAATTATAATTAATAATTAATTCATTCAAAAGATATAAATAAAAACATTTAGGCTTAACTTAAAATAGAGGTATATTAAACTTGCTATAACAGCCAAAGTAGATGTATATACTTAATCAAATTTCTTCATAACATTTTGTTTTATTTACAAAATTTGATCGTAACATTGTGGATGGCTCACTGATTTTGTGTCCATAGTTTTTAATCGACTTTTATGATTTGTTAAGAAACGCCTTCGAATATAAAAATCATTTTATCTCGAAATCATATTTTTCGACTTAAGCGATTATTGCAAATTGCCACAGATATATATATATATATATATAAAAGAAAGTGGCGTTAGTATAAACGCGTATAACTCAAGAACGCCTGCCCCGATTTGGATGATTGACACCAATTCAGATTGTTCTCTGGCCAGAATAGGAGAATATTCAATAAAATTCCCGAAAAATTAAAAAAAAAAAATTATTTTTCCATACATTTTGTATGGTGAGAATTTTTATGATATTTTTTTGTAAGAAAAGCTCTATAATAGCTCATGGATTATAATAAAAACTATAATTTATAGAAAGTTCGATTTCAAACACATAATTTAACGCAGCGCAACGTTGCGGGGTCAGCTAGTTATATTAAATATGTATTATAATCACCTACAACTGATTGTTCAGATATATGGGTTTGATCCTTTCTTTCTAACTCCGAAAAAAGTCATTCCGCGTAAAAAAGTAACATGACCACTTTCATTCAAAATGAATACGTAAGCAATTTCTTCCTACGATTTCCACGTATTTGCAACAGTTTATGCACTGTTATGCAAACAAAGTCGAAATTTCACAATTAGAGCCTATACACACTTGCGACTCAATCGATTTAGTCGGGCTTTGATTTGCATGGGAATGTATGGAAGCATTCACACTACATTCAATTAGTCGAACAACTGAAACAGTTGGATTTGCATACAACAGCCCAATTCGACTAAATCGATTGAATCGCAAGTGTGTATAGGCTCTTAACATTTTTTTGAAGCCCGTTAATACATATGTATATCGTAGTAAATGAATATATGATCTTTATATCGTCGTACCATACGAAAACTAACATATTTAAAATTTCTGGCGAAAGCTATCAATAAAAAAATTCTGTACGAAAAGTAGAACATTTGACTTTTGGCCGACGAAAAGTAATAAAATCGAGATTTGGCTGACGAAAAGTAATAAAATCGACTTTTGGCTGACGAAAAGTATCAGCAATTATATACTGTTTTTACATTAAAATTGTTGTTGTTTAAACGAAATTGATAGTTTTCGTCAGCCAAAAGTGGATTTTATTACTTTTCGTCAGCCAAAACTCGATTTTATTACTTTTCGTCGGCCAAAACTTGAACTTTTTACTTTTCGTCAGCCACAAAAAATATGATGTTAGTTTTCGTATGGTACGACGATATAATCTTATAGAAATGAAGAAAATTTATGCTTCTATAAGGATTTTATACCTATTTGATTAATTTTTGTTTGTGAATTTTTCAGAAAATTTTCCTACAAAACAATCGTAAGAAAAATATAGAAGCATACTTTTGGGCACTATTTGGAGGATCACGCTCAAAAGATGCTACACCCAGGGACCGAAAATAAGGGTTATTTTTTCTAGTGTGGTGAAAACGTTACGCAAAAATAACCTTTAGGTACTGCCAAACGATGCAATGAAAGTGCTTTCCGAAAGTGTCAAATCATTGAAAGAACTTTCATGAGTATCCACACGACGCAATGAAAGTGCTTTCAGAAAGCACTTTTTACCTCCGCTTTCCGAAAACTTTCAGGAATTACTTTTCGTTTGTCCACACGGTGAAAGGGAAATGAGTTTTTGAAAGTACTTTCTGGCAGCTGTCAAATTAAATTCAAACAGCTGTGAGAGCAAGACAGATGTAGAAGAGCAAACAGCTTGTTGTGTGACTCACACAGTATGATGCTAGCCACACACCTTGCAATTTTTTATACAACTTGAGCAAGGTGCGCTGGAAATCGCAACGTTTTTGGGGCTGTTGTATGAAGTTGTGTATCGGTTGTACGAAAAATCAAAAAGTTTTGATTTTTTGGCAAGTTGTACAACTTGGTTGCATCGTTTGGGGGCATGTTGTTCAACATTTCACTTTATGAGAATTCTTGAAGTGAACACATCAAATTAAAATAAGTAAAA
Source organism: Urophora cardui (assembly GCA_960531455.1). Lineage (NCBI taxonomy): Eukaryota > Metazoa > Arthropoda > Insecta > Diptera > Tephritidae > Urophora > Urophora cardui. Next base: position 49,072,454 of record OY482673.1, read on the forward strand.
ATTAGCGAATTCAACACAAAAACCATAAATATTTGTAGAATAAATAACGCAAAATGGAAAGCTTGCAGGAACCACTTTTTTGTAATATTTTTTTCTTTTAATTATCGTACTTTTGCTGTACGTTCTTCTTCTTCCTACAAGCGCAATATTATCCTATTCCATGTTCACTCAAAGTAATTTTTTACAAAATGAGATTGTACAACATGGTTGTACAATAAATTGCACCGTATGTAGGCAAACAGTCCAACTCGATTCCAACCGAGTTGGGTCAACGGTCGCACCGTGTATGGCTACGGTAAGAGCAAACAACTGTGCGTGGAATGGTGATGGTGGAGACTTTTGTGTTTTTTGTGTTCATACGAAAAATATAACGTGATTATTAATTATTTTAATGATTGTAGTTTGTTTATACATATGTATTTTTATAAAGAAAACATTTACATGCCGGTCGATCATTTAGACAACACTCGTATCAGCTAGCAACTTTCAGAAAGTAAAACACAGAACGAAAAAAGACACTGAAGATGGCGCATATTAGCCGAAACCGGTTTGTCTCCAAACCAAACTTGACAAGGGATGACGGAGGATCGTTCCACAATACATCATAAAACACTTTCAGATGTAACAATTGAAAGTGAAAAGTATTTCTGAAAAGTATTTTTCTCGCAGCTAGACAATGAAAGTTTTTCGTAAGAAAGTAATTGCTGAAATTTCGGAAAACACTTTCAGAAAGCACTTTTTTGGTGGCTACACGAGAAAATTTTACCTTTTCACTTTCTGAAAGCACTTTCATTGCATCGTCTGGCAGGAGCCTTTGTCTTCTTTTGGGAATTTTTAACCATTATCATGAGAAAAAATTTGTTTTGGTCATTAATAACGAAAAAACCAAAAACTTTTTGGACCTGAATAACCGTTATGGCAACAAAAAAATGTTTTGGGCCTGACCGTTATGAAAACCTAAAGACTGTTTCGGGCTTTAATAACCGTTATTCAGGTTTTTACTTATTTTTTGGTCAGCTATAAAAATCAAGCCTATTTATTTGTTACTTTCCCCAAATATTTCTGGAGGATATTGGTATCAAATGAAAGGTGTTGAGCAGGGATTGTAGCTCTGTAGTGAGTTTCTGTAAGAAATCGAGTGGATTTGTCTATTTTGATGACGTCACGTCGATTCTATCAAAACTTCTCTATTGATCGATAGCGAGTGTTTCTACAAGCATTAGTCGATAAAATTCGGAACAGTGATGGAAATGAAACGCCCATCGAGAACTTAAACGCCAAAATAAATGTAATGCTCTAAGCACATTCGAACCGGCGAGCGAAAAGCAGCCAGCTGTCAAAAGTAAAATGCACACGTTCTTATGGGCGCACACATTTTAACGCCAGCACGACTTCACGGCAGAAGGGTTGCATTTGTCGCTGCCGCAAATATAGACCTATTTCTAATTTGACAAGCGACAATGCGCATGTACAGGCAGAAACGTGTGTATGTGTGCATTTTGGGAGTACAAAGACGCTCCTTAAGAGACTCTACAAATCCTTTAAATATATATTAAATATATTTAAATATATATTCATTAATATATAGTATGTACATATATACATAAATAATTTGTTTTAATTAAAATATACTTACATTCTGGCTGAATTCGGCTGTTTTGTCCATTTTTTCGACCGGTGAAAGCTTTCTCACCGTTTAAAAAGTTGGCGAGTATATTGATAGATAATATATCGACTATTTTGCTTACAGAAACGCCTTTAATCGATCATTCCTACTGAATTGGAATGGAACATATCAGCTTGTTTGTCAGTTCTATCGATCCATTCGACTCATTTTCATACAGAAACGCATGCATCGAGAATGACGTCATGATGACGTCAAATCGACTATTTCAGTAGAGAACATTGATCGATATGAGTTACAGAAACTCACTACTGATTTCCTCTTTTAATTTGATACCAATATTGCTTAAAAACAGTCCAAAGCATATCGGTCCACTTCTTCACAAATAACTGGGAACCCTCCCTAGGAATCATAATCAATTTATTTCTATGTAAAAGCCCTGCTCAACACCTTTCATTTGATACGAATATCGTCCAGAAATATTAACAAATAAATAGGCTTGATTTTTATAGCTGACCAAAAAAAAAAAATAAAATTCTGAATAACGATTATTCAGGCCCAAAACGGGTTTTTGGTTGCCAGAACGGTTATACAGGCCCAGGTTTTTATAATGGTTATTAAGGACCAAAAAAATGTTTCTCATGATAATGGTTAAATACATATAACCTATTCACCAAATTCTTAAGGCTAATGATTAAATATTACTTTTACCCCATTACCGTTACTTTTACCCCATTACCGTTACGTACCACAATTTCTCCCAAAAAAAGCAACTCGTATCCACCTCTCCCATCAAAAGCTTAGACAGTAATGGAAGTTTCGGATGGAATTTCACATATCTTCGTCTACCAAGTGTAAATATATATACACTGAGAGAAAAAAAATATATGGAGGGGTCAAAGAAATTGTTTACCTATTTTGAACACTACTTTCTTTGTTTTGAGTAAATTTTCCTTAAAACATGTTAAAAGGTTTATAAAATATTGTTGTTACATGCGATACCATGGTACTTGTTTTGAAAAAATTCATACATTAAAATAATGAAAAATTCTTTAAGCGCCATTCCATTCCCAACTTTCCTTGTTTTGAAGACTTGATTTCTTTAATTTTGAGAAATTAAATTCCCATACAAATCCCCATGGCAACGAATTTGTTTGAATGTTTTTTTATGTTTTTTCCACATTTTTGAGAAAATTTACACAAAAGAAAGAAAATTTTGTATTGGGACGCGTGTTCAAAATAAGGAAAATTATGTCTTTGATCGAGAGAAATTTTTTTTTTGAGTGTAGGCGCAGTATTTGTAAAAAGTAGAACTATTAGAAAAAAGATTATAAAACCGCGCCAATGGAAATCGGAACTCCGACTTTGGAGTACAGCCAGGTGGCAGTCATAAAAAACAATTTGTTGTGTTTTACAAAATAATATGATTTTATATTTTCAGATGAAACATACAAAAATTGGCTAAAATTTTACATATTCATAATTTTTAATGAATAATCACTTATGTAATATGTATATGTTCATACATATGTATGTACGCAATATCTTCTAACACTTATGTATGTTCAATGAACATTGTTTATACTCGTACATATACCAACGACTTTCGGTGTAAGTTTACTTTATTATGAAAGTGAACATGTGTAAATATGTATATACATAAATGCATTTCTTTTAACCTAATACAAGATAAAATCTGGCGTAAGCCTTTTGACAATGTTATTTGTTTAGCTAAAATATAAAAGACGATTATTATTTCCATATACATATTTTCTTTGCTTTGCCTTTTTTGCTCTAACTCTTCGTATTTTTATTTTAATTAACTAATTTTTTTATATTTATTGCTTTACCGGAAATTAATGAATAACTTCTATCGATAAAAGTTACGGTAAAGCGTTATTATTGCAGTATAACATATTTAATATTACAACAAAATTAATACATTGCAATAATGTTCAGAATTTCGCTCGGAAAGATTCAGAAAAATCTTAAAAATGTAAAATACTACTAGCAACATATTTTTACCCACCATTCGGAACTTTTTCGAGTGGATAATATTTTACTGCTTTGCGCCTCTTTGGAATAATACTAACGGCCTTATTCCGGCGTGGTAACATACATAATTTATTTTACTATTGAAATTAAGAATCTGTTACTTTAAAAACACTTTTCGTATTCTGGTAGCAGGGAAATTAAGTTACCCGCTCAATACGTGATAACATTTTGTTACCATTTCCAGCCCGATTCCATTCCGTTCGTATGGAAATGATTTGGCAGCGTTACTACTCGTATTTATGCGAGAGAATACGAATTGAAATGATGGTAACAATTTTCAGCAACATAAATTACCAGTAAAGTAATTTTACGGTAACGCTCAGAATAGGACTGTAAAGGCCGATTTCGGTTTGCTCGGACCACTTCAGATTTCTGGTTTGTGCAGTTTTAAAATTTGGAGTTTTCTTATTACGAGGTTGGATTTTTTTCCCAATCGGAATTTATCTCAGGGACCATAATGTGCTCTACTGATAGTTTAAGCTTTATTCACATCTTCTTGGCCACTATTTTGGCTGCTGTTGTTAACATCCAACATCATAATTTGTAATTTGGTAGTCGAAAAGCGTCCGTTTTAATTATCCTTGTTAAACAAAAATTAATACACATTACTGATTTATAAATATTAAGAGATAATACTTAGTTCATAAAGTATGAGTACAATTTGTGAACGGGTTTTAAAATTGGAATAAGGTATATGTATTATGGTTTGGTTAGAATTAATATTTAGTTGCACCATATGCAAACGCAACTCACGCTAATTTACACTGCCAACTACAAGAGTTTATAGCACAGCCCTAACAATAAATCTTTCGAATTGTTTTTTGCAACATATTTACTAATTTTTCATACGATATAAATTGGATTTGCTAAAAAAAATTCGCAGAAAATCAAATGATTCATTCTGATATCTAGAATTTTCAGTTGGTACAAACATATATACTTCCATTAATGTTTAAGTCAGGAATATTCCACTAATTCTGTAATGAAAGTAATAATTCCTGGACACGGACTACATTTTTACCTCGTAGTACCTACTTCTAAATATGTAGTTTGAATCGCATTCTAACAACCGAATACATTCAGTTAAACGGGTAAGCTCCGTTGCTTAAGCCTGCTTAGAATTAAGTTTAAGCTTAGTCATATTCAGTGTTGCCAGAACTTTTCCTGAGTTCCAGCTAGATTCTCAGAAAAAAAAGCTAGAAAAAGCTAAAAAAAATGTTTCACACATCAAAAAAAAATCTAAAGCTAAAAAAAGAAGCTAAAAAAATTACGAAATTACCCAGTAGAACTTGGAGCGAGATCTCCCCAAGCGAGAGCAGAAGAGTACTTTCCGAGCAAATATCAGAATTTTGTGAGTTTTGTTTTATTTTGTGTTTATTATTTCCCTTCCTAGGACACACAATGTTAAAAGCGAGTATACAAAATTGTATGCTTATACACGAAGTATAGGGAGTAATAGAGTATCTATTGACAAGTACTCCCGGATTAATAAAACGATGATCCCAAGTCCTACTGCGTATTTTAATGCTTTATTAATAGGTGATTTCCCGTGGCAGTGATCCGGACAAAAAATTTGCAAGCAACTGCAACAACAATTTTTTGATCCTGATGTTTATCTGGATCAAAAAATCTATTACAATCTATACGCACCCGAAATGGATCCAGATAAACATCAGGATCACAAAATTGTTGTTCCATTTGCATGCAAAATTTTTATGCGGATTTGGATCACAGCCAGGGGAGCCCGCTTAAAGTGTGTTCAAAAAACACATAAATGCAAGGTCAATTTAACAGGTCGGTTAAACATACTGTTACGTATTTGTCGATAGCTCGATTATTTCTATAGGGTTCGTATCGCTGAATTGTTAAATAAAAGTCTTTATTTACTTCTTAATTCACACTGCTTTATTTCACGACTAAAAAGTCTACACTTGTTTTACTTCACTCGATGTTAACACTTCTACGGTTAAATTACGACTGACTCTGGAGCGCCTGCTCGCCGCCTTATATAGTCTGTCAAACGCAATCTGGAAAATTCTGGCAACACTGGAAATTATCTGGTATCTTCTTCTAGTTCTGGCACTTTCCCTAGAGATGTGTTCAATCATTTTAGTGATGTAAGTGGAGAACCGATTATATTCGCCACACTGCCCTCCACCTAAGTCTGATCGTCCCGATCTGACACATTACTTGTCCCAAATGCTGCTAGCCTTTCCAGATGAACCACTTTCATTTTATTCCTTGGTCTTCCAATCGTTTACACAACATCGTTGAGCCGTTTAATCACTTTGTAGGGCCCTTCCCAAGTACACTGCAATTTCGGGGACAAACCTTTCTTTCGCTGCGGGTTGTATAGCAAAACTAGATCTCCCTCAACAAAACCTTCTGAGTTCATTGCCTTGTCGTATCTGGCCTTCATCTTGTCACTCATGATCTTTGTTCGCTGTCTTACAAGTTCATGTATTTCTCTCATTTCCTCTTCCAGAACGTTGTTAGATTGTCTGGCATTTATTCCCGCATCAGCACTTATCCCAAATTTCAAGTCAGCTGGCAGTCGAAGATCACTACCAAAGATTACTTTTGCAGGAGTCTGACCTGTTGTATCGTGTACGGCCGATCGATATGCCATCAGGAACAGAGGAATATGAGTGTCCCAATCTCTCTGGAACTTGTCCACCACTTTTCGTAAATGTTCCTCTAATGTTCTGTTAAATCTTTCTACCATGCCGTCTGATTGTGGATGCAACGCAGTTGTTCGGGTTTTCCTAATACCCAGTGTTTTGCACAGCTCCTGAAACACAACTGATTCGAAGTTCCTTCCTTGGTCAGAATGTAGCTCTATAGGTGCACCATATCTCGCCACCCAATTGTTGGTGAATACTTCGGCTATAGTTTCTGCTTCTTGATTTGGAATCGGGTACACCTCCGGCCATTTGCTGAAGTAATCCATGACTACCAGTACATATTTGTTTCCAAGTTTGCTAGTAGGAAATGGCCCAGCTACATCCATGGCAATTCTCTCAAATGGTGCTCCTGAGTTGTATTGTTTCATCAGCCCATGACTCCTGGATTTGGGACCCTTAGCCTTTATGCACACGTCGCAGTTCGCAATCCACTCAACAACTGTCTGACGGCAGCCGACCCAATAAAACCTCTTCTTGATTTTCTCTACCGTCTTTGTTACTCCAAGATGACCTCCACTTGGACCATTGTGTAGTTCATTTAACACATCCGGTATTCTTTTCCTTGGAACAACTATCAATGTTTTAGAACTTTGACCATCTTCACTCTCCCAAACACGATGTAGGCAACCATTTACCAATTGCAAACTATTCCACTGTGCCCAATATGATTTGGCAACAGGACTTTCTGCTGACATCTCTTCTTTTGATGGTCGTTCGTTTTGCTCCAAACCAATCATTACACGTGCCAGATCTGGATCTTCTATCTGACACTTCCTTAATTGTTCCGCATTCCATTCGTCTGTAGATGTTATTGTCATTAGCCGAACATCTATGATGTCTTCCTTCTCCTCAGCTTTAGAGCAATGCTTGCATTCAAGATTACATGGTCGCCGCGACATTGCATCAGCATTTCCATGGGTACTGCCTTTGCGATGGTCTATAGAAAAGTCATAATTTTGTAGTCGCTCAATCCACCTTGCTAACTGACCCTCCGGATTTCGGAATTTCAAAAGCCATTTTAACGCTGCATGATCAGTCCTGACGTGGAATCGTTGACCATAGAGGTACTTATGGAAGTGTTTGATGCATTCTACCAATGCCAATAGTTCTCTTCGTGTTACACAGTAATTTCTTTCCGGTTTCCCAATTGATCGGCTGTAGTATGCGATAACCTTCTCCTGTCCGTCGATTTCCTGTGACAAAACACCTCCTATAGCATAACCACTCGCATCAGTATCCAAAATAAACCTCGCTCCTGGAACCGGGTATGCTAGCATTGGAGCAGTACAAAGCCGATCTTTTAACGTTTGGAAAGCCATTTCTTGTTCCTTCCTCCACTCAAAAGTCTTATTTTTCCTCATAAGCTCCGTGAGACTATTTGCTACGCTGGCAAAATTTGGTACAAATCGGCGATAGTATGTGCACAGCCCAAGAAAGCTTCGCAATTCATGTAGATTCCGAGGTCTTGGCCAATCTTTTACTGCTTCTATTTTTTCGTTATCAGTGCAGATGCCCTTTGTAGTCACTTTATGTCCCAAGTATTTTACTTCTTTCTTGAATAATGCACATTTCTTAGGACTTAACTTGAGACCAGCGCCAGCTATTCTTCGGAAAACTTCCTCCAAATTTTTGAGATGTTCATCAAAGCCTTTTCCCAATACAATGATATCGTCCAGGTACACAAGACATGTTTTCCAGTGCAATCCTTTCAGTACCTGATCCATAAGTCTCTCAAAGGTAGCTGGAGCATTACATAATCCAAATGGCATCACCGTAAATTGCCAAAGACCATCGCCAACACTGAAGGCTGTTTTCTCCTTGTCTTCCTCTTTTACTTCGACTTGCCAATAGCCGCTTTTCAAGTCCAGTGTTGAAAACCATTCCGTTCCAGATAGCGAGTCCAGAGTGTCGTCAATTCTTGGCAATGTGTAACTATCCTTTTTCGTTACATCATTCAGTTTCCGGTAGTCAACGCAGAATCTCATCTTGCCATCTTTCTTTTTAACAAGTACTACCGGAGAACTCCATGGACTGACTGATGGTTCAACTACCCCACTGTCGCTCATTTCTTGTATAATCTGGCTCACCATTTGACGTTTCGCTAATGGAACGCTGCGAGGAGCCTGACGGATTGGCCTTGCATCACCGGTGTCAATGTGATGCTTCACAATATTTGTCCTGTCTGGTTTTGTACCATCCTTATTAAATATGCTAGAATACTTGGCAAGTAATTCTTTCGCCTTTCTTTTGTGATTCTCCTGCAGTTCTTCTGTCCAAGCATTTATTTCATCTGAAAGATCTGCATTGCTAGTAGAAACTTCTCCTTGGGATTGTTCGCAATTCATGATGATGTCAACCTCTTCGCATTTTCCCAATATAGCACCTTTGGAGAGTTTGATTGGTGACTTGAACTCATTAAGTACTCTTACTGGTAGTCGTCCATCTTCTTTTGTCATAGCCAGGGTTTTTCCAACAAGTACATCGGATTTAGTTTCTGTTTCTGCTTCGACAACCCACAATTTGTTTGTCCCACAATCTCCATCAATCTTTGCCCAAATAATTGCCTCGGACTTTGGCGGTATCTGCTGATTCTCTTCCACGAGCACTTTCTTACTGCTGCATCTCTTATCGTAGCCAAAATTTAGCGGCACCTCCAAGTTTTTGTAACTCATAACCTTGTTTTTCATGTCAATCTTAATGCCTTGGTCGATTAGGAAGTCCACACCAATTATGACTTCATCAACAATTTCCGCCACTATGAAGGTGTGTAGTACGACAACATTTCCAATTACAACTTCGCATGTAACTTCCCCTAGGACTTGGGTATCCTCGCCTGTTGCCGTACGCAATTTTGCTCCATACAATGGCCTTATTTCCTTCTTTACCAAGTCAGATCGAATGATGGAATGAGATGCTCCCGTATCCACAGTCAACATTCGCTCCATTCCGTCCACCAAACCACCAATAGTAACATTACTCGTGCTTCTTCCCAACTGAGAGACAGAGATTATGGGGCATTCCATTGTGGGGACCAGCCCACGCCCCTTTTGGCTGGCCCGCTTTAGTTTAACGACTCAGTTGATTTGGGCGCTTGTTCATACCCATCAATATTCCGCTTGCGCCCATCGGCAGTGCTGAACTTACTGGAACTATTGCTGCAGTGGCGTGCTATATGTCCTATTTTTCCGCATCTGAAGCATTTCACAGCATTACTTTTCTTTTTCTGCATTTCATTCAACGCCTCCCATATTTTGCTTAGTAAGTCTGGCGTTTCCACTTCCACACGATGAGCCTTGTAAGTGGGCTTGCTTAATAGAGATGCCGTTTCCTGTGTCAAAGCATATGAGACCGTTTCAGCGAAAGTTCCTTTTGGGTTTGCATAGGTAGCCCGCTTCGTTTCAATATCTCGTATTCCATTGATGAAGCTTTGAATTTTCATTCTTTCGATGAATTCTTGAGGTGCTCCTGCGTTTGCCAAATGAGCTAGCCTCTCAATCTCAGAAGAAAATTCTTGTAACGTCTCATTTGGTTTCTGGAAGCGATTCTGCAACTCCATTTGATATATCTGCTTCCTGTGCTCGCTACCATAACGTCTTTCAATGGCACCCATAATTGCGTCATAGCTGTTCCTTTCGCCCTCGCTAACAGTCTGTAATATTTCTGTTGCAGGTCCTTTCAATGCTACGAACAGGGCAGCGACTTTGTCCTCCGCACTCCAATTATTTACAACTGCCGTTTTCTCAAATTGTAGCTTGAATACTTGAAATGGACCACTTCCATCAAACGACGGAGGTTTTATCTTCTGTGTAGCAGTTGAAGCGACTGGACGACTTAGTTGAATATCCTGAAGACGGGCTTTCAATGCTTTTACATCGTCCTCTAATTTTTCTTGTCTTTCTTCAAGGACCTCCTTAACTTGTATAATTTTTGCATCCTGTGCCTTGAATTGTAAGGACATGCGTTCTTCTTGTGCCTCCAACTGAGCCGCAATGCCGGACACCTGTGATGAAAGTACTGACTGTTGCAATTCCATTTTTGACGTTATCTGTGCCTGTTGTTCTTCGATTTTTGTCGACATCTGTGCCTGTTGATCTTCCATTTTTGCCGATATCTGTGCCTGTTGTTCTTCGATTTTTGTCGACATCTGTGCCTGTTGATCTTCCATTTTTGCCGATATCTGTGCCTGTTGTTCTTCCATTTTTTTCGACATTTGTGTCAGCACAGCCAATATCGAGTTCATGTCTACGTTTGCTACTGACTGTGGAGCCTCTTCCTTCTGGGTTTCTTCCTTTTGCACCTCTTCCACATCATCGTTGAAATCAAACTCATCTACATTAATGTTATATGCTTCCATAGCTACTCTCAACCTTGCCTGTAGTTCAATTTTATTGCCGGTGGTACTCAGGTTTCTCTTTTCTAACTCCCTTTTAAGTTCTTGGATTTTCAGATCATTTAACTTTGCCATTATTCTTATTTCGTTATCCTTGGTCCTGGAATTTATTTAACAATTCCAATTCTGACACCAATTGTTACGTATTTGTCGATAGCTCGATTATTTCTATAGGGTTCGTATCGCTGAATTGTTAAATAAAAGTCTTTATTTACTTCTTAATTCACACTGCTTTATTTCACGACTAAAAAGTCTACACTTGTTTTACTTCACTCGATGTTAACACTTCTACGGTTAAATTACGACTGACTCTGGAGCGCCTTATATATTCTGTCAAACGCAATCTGGAAAATTCTGGCAACACTGGAAATTATCTGGTATCTTCTTCTAGTTCTGGCACTTTCCCTAGAGATGTGTTCAATCATTTTAGTGATGTAAGTGGAGAACCGATTATATTCGCCTCAATACATACACACATACACGCAGTGAGCTTAATGTCGAACTCTCGTGACCGAGATGTCAAAACTGTAAGGAAAACGAAATAATTTGACACTCAGCTCACGGGCGAATGATGGATAAACTCAGAGAATGAAGAATTTGACGAATTGTAAACACGAATGCATGTATAGAATATGCAGAAGTAAACAAATTGGATAGCTGTCGAAGAAGAACAAGAAGTCAGCTGATCTGAAGAACCGACTTGTTTAGTGGAGCCTGCATAAGTTTTTATTTTCATATACTATATGTAAATTTGTAATTCAGTGTCAATAAAAATAACGAAATGTTGAAAAATTGTTTTACATTCAAATAATGGTAACTATGATGACTGTATGTATGTATGTATATGAGCAGCGCTAATTTTTTGGTGAGTATTAGCAAATAAAAAAGCTAAAAAAAACGCCAAAGCTAAATCAGAATTTTTGCAGCTAAAAGACAAGAAAAAAAGCTAAATCTAGCTTGAAAAAAGCTAGGATGGCAACGCTGGTCATATTTTATCGAAACCAGTAATTTCTAAAACTCCTGCTTCACATACGTATACATATATCTACATATCTATATATGTAATTGAAAATCATGCCTCTCACTTGCAAGCAAAACCTAAAACAGTGCCAAATTTTTACTAAATCAGAAAATGCTGCTAGAATACCGGGAATGTGGCTTACATGGTTTTATACGCAATCTTTATGGCATATACATATAGTTAAATATGCACGTAATTTTTACATAGTATGCACATATGCACTTGTATTGCCCTTCATATATTCCTAATTCATATGCATAAAGTTTAGATATACATAATGCAATTGAAAATCGACTTTTAATTTTGAAACCTCACAACTGAGGGCTCTATATGGATAATATGTAGGTAGGTATGTATATGGATAATCAATTAATTCATCACACATATGTACATACATACATGTAAATTTATGTCATTAATACCTATATATGTACATTATGCTAACGCTTTTCTTTACGACCACAGAATTCTTCTATTTATCTAAAATATGTATCTGATTAAAATTTTCTTATATACATATTATAAATGTGTGTATGAATGTGCATACATACATATGCCTATGTATATGTATATATTTTATATTTTATTTCTTATCTTCTATCTTTTATTTTCTTCTTTAAAAACTTGTACATATGTATTGATCGTAGCGTAAATTGGGAGGTATTTTTTTTACTTTATCCATGATAAAATTTTGTATTTATGCTATTCCTACCATTATCTAATAATTTTTGGGTTATTTACTCTTTGAGTGTGTGTGTTTTTGTAATGGAGTGGACAATCAGATTATACTTAACTTCCTTCTTATTCGTTGCTTTTACGGTTTTCTAAATCCTTAAATTTTACTAAGTTCCATTTTATATTTATGTATGTACATACCCGCATCCATAAACTAGTTGAATAATAACTTCCAATATTATATAGTATTCAAATAAAACGCAAGTCGATTCAAATAATAATAATTTTATTTTTAAATAAGAAAACAAAAAGGTGACCCAATAAAAAAAGCTGTATCTACACTATGTATTCAACTTATACTCACATAATAAAACCGAAATTAAAATTTTCAATAAGAGAAATTAAAGTATATAAAAAAGCAGGACTTCTCTTTTCAAAACAGAATTTCAAAAATTCGGTATATCAAAGTTTAAAATTTTACACACATGTATCTACATACGTAATTGTAATTAATGTTGTATTGTTTCTTTCCTTTTTGTATTTAAAAACTTAAAGATGTAATAAATGAAACTAAACTTATTTTGTAATGATTTCTTTTTTTTTAATTTCTTTGCTTTAAAAAAAATATGTAAATATATAAATTGCACGTTTGGGCAGTGGCCACAGGACTCGGTCCTGCACTAGTTGCTTGGAAGTGTTTTTGTTTCAAGCTATTGGCGGTTTTAAAAATAAATTTACTGCTATTTTTTGTATGCGGCAGTGACATTTGAAGGTATTTCTGCGAAATAATACTCCAGGAATTACAAAAAAAAAACTCAATTTAAATATGTAATTTGGCAAAAAAAAAAAATTGTTAAAGAGATTAAAAGAAATAGAAAAATGTTTTAGTTAAGAATAGCTTTTTTTAGTGAGGCTCTCCAGAAAGTTTGAGAAATTTAAGTTGAGTTTGATTAATGTCAAACTTGTCTTAAGATCTATCGCACTAAAAATGTGAAGCTTTAGAAAAACAACAACAACAACAATTACTTCTTTTTAATTCGCAAGGCTGCCCGCTATTCAGCAGTATTATAAAAATAACATTTTACAAAAGTAAGTATGAAAAAACAAAATAAAATTGGCACAGAATCAAGCTAATTGACTAATAATATTACTCTCGTATTAAAAAAAAAAATTAAGCGTTGCATAAACTGTATTGATAATTTGGCAAGAAAAATATTTTTGAATTGAAAAATTGTAAAAAACAGTTTTGATGAATATGCGTGGCATTTCAAAATCAAAGTAAGCGTTTAAAATTGCTAGATGCTCTTAAAAATCGGCTTAAAGATCTAATGTTTTTGAATACAGTGTTGCTAAAGATATATATGCAGTAATGCTGTCACTATAGATGATCTTGCTTCTGGAGCATAAATATGTTTCCTTTTCGAGTAAGATTTTTCGAAGCAAAGGTATATTTATAACTTTTTTTTTAATTTATACATCTGGCTAGCGGCATTTGTTCCAGTTTGTACGGCATCGCGTTGATGAATATTTACAATTGTTTAAATTTATTTTTGCTCATTGAGATTTTTTTTTAAATTGTACTAATTGTAGTGCATTTTAAATAATTTCATTTTAAACAACAGACGACCGCACACAATTCTAGCAGTAGTAGTTGTTGTTGTTATTTCTGGTGCTTTTCATAGAAACAGCAACAAAAAAAAAAAAATAAACAAAAAAAAACAGCAAATTTATATTTGTAAGTATGCAAAGTAAAACTAGAGTAAATAAAATTCAACGTTAATTTCTTACTTACATAAAATAATGTTACGTTATCTTTATATTACATATTTCTCTATAAAATAAGCAACAAAAACAAAATAATAGTATTCATATGCTTTAGCTATACATATAATTACATTCATATGTGTATGTATGTATGTATATGTAGAATTATGCTTATAAACGACCCTCACTCTAAAAATTTCGATTTTAATTTTACTAATAATTTATAACAATTTGAAAATATTATAACATTGTATCTTTAACATATAAAATTTTTGTTTTGTTTTGTAGTTTTTTTTTTCTTCTTAAATCTTAAACATAACTATTTACTATATGTTATATTAATATACATACTTAGATATTTTAAAGTTTATTTAAAATATACAATTTCATTTTAGCGAGCCTTACACACAATCATCTTTCTCTCGATAATATTAATTCATAAAAACCTCTAATAAATACAATTTTTTTTACACTTTTCACTCAGGTTTGTATCTATCATCATAATCATATCTACTACTTGTATTTTTAGTCACCGAAATTTGGCTAAGATTTCCGAAAACTAGTATTGCTTTGTACATTCCAGCCATTTCAATGCATCAATACATGTTGTTGTATTAATTTTGAAACAATCGCAAAGTTTTTCCTTTTGATTTGCTTGAAATGGTGTCCACTCATATGCGAATCCAGATTAGTTTATGAAATTTACCGCAATGGAATGTACGTCCATTATTACATATTACATATCATCGATGTTGCTGTGTATTTGTTGCTGCCAACAACAATACTCATCCTTATACGCCATTACAATCGATTTCCACAATATCCTTTGGCACATCCACAAATTGATAGACCAAACGTTGCCCATCCACTTTGGCCAGTATGCCGCGTTGATAGTAATATCTTAGTGCTCGCCCCATTGTCTCGTAATTCATATCGGGTTTGTTTTTATGCATGCCCCATAGACGTGACACCGCCTTTGAGTCCACCAATTTGAATACACCCTTCTCACGGTTTGTCCATTTAATAAAACGCGGACAGTACTCGCGATCTTGCAGTAATTTCAAAAGAAATTCCCATAGGTATGTTGTAGAGCCTTCTCGACTTCGTCGCTTCACACCCATTTCGATTTTTGGCTTACGCGGCTTTTTAACTTTACGCTGTGGAAAACCGCCCAGCTCTAGCATATAGGAGAGATCGTAGTTGACATTGGACGTTGCTTGTTGGATAACACTTTGCTGGTGCAATACACCGCCACCACCAGTAGTCGCTTGCCCATTTGCCAGCGTGGAATGCTGATGGTGATGCAGGTGTTGCTGATGTGCATGCAGGGAATGATGTGGCGCCAGAACGGGATTGGTGGCTCGTGGTGGGGATGGTGTTGTGAAGTAGGGTGTCGTTGAGTATACTCCGGGAGTACCAGCGCTATTTAGTGTACCAACGGCGCTGCCACCATTCGCTCCACTGCTGCTGCTTACCGTTGTGCCATTTGAAGGACTCGTATTGTTCGTTAGTGGCAGGTAGTATCCATCTGGCACTGAAATGGAAAAATAAATAAATGTTTTACTTTATGCTGACCACTCGGTAGTTTCGATAGTCGAAAAAAAACCTATCGATACTATCGATAGTTTTTTATGAATATTTCACTACAATAAAAAGAGGGATGGTTTTGTTTACATTTTTCTTTTCAAAAAGTCTTAAATTTTTTTTTACGCAAAACAATAATTAAATAAAAGATCAAATAAGAATTAAATACTTTACTTATGTATATAGCATTTACAGGTTAAATTAAACCTTAAAAAGAGGGATGGTTTTGTTTACATTTTCCTTTTCAAAGACTTTAATTTTTTTTTAACGAATAACATTAATCAATTAACAAAAGAACAACAAATAGGAATTAAATACTTCACTTATATATATAGCATTTTCTGGTTAAATTAAACCTTTTTCAATTTAAAATTTCACTTGATTTGAAAAAGATTTCATTTGACTTGAAAACGCTATAGTAATAAAACTAAAAGTAGTACATTTGTTTTTTTTAGCATCTTTGGCGCTGATTAGTACATAAGGCACATTGTTTATACATTTCATTAATGTAAAATACCGATAATCAAAAGGCACACTGTTTACACATTTCATTAATGTAGAATACACTATGCTATAAATAAATCAAAAAACAAAAAAATACAAAGAATTTCAGTTATGGGGGAGGATACGTATGGGCCAGGCCCGACGAGAGGGGGGGGGGGCTGAGGCGGTCAATTGCCCCGGGCCCGGGCTTTAGAGGGTCCGGGAATCTCAAAATGATATCCAAGTTTTTGCTTACAGAAAATAAACGAACAACACCTTTAATCACCTTTCGTAGATAGCAATCATTTTAAATTTCAACAAATTTTATAAATCTCTTAAAGTGTCTGCACCCCACTTAAGGAATTGTTGGTTTTTGGCGTCGACTTTGCAGCATAAATTTGAATTCGTTTTCTGTTGCAACAGAAAAATTCGGTATGATGCAAATTCTTATACAGCGATATGGGTATATCCTGGGCGTTTCGGACGGTATGTTCGCACGATTTTTTGAACTTTTGAGGCAGAAATATCGGGAAATATTGTATCGTTTTATGATAAAAGGAAAGATTTAGGCCACAGCTAATAACACTGGATCACAAAATGAAATTTTTTGTCTGTACTTTGGACGTGACTATCCTATCTATATGTAAAATCGGTCGCTGATTCAGAAAATCAGGTTCATTTTTAATTCTATTGGAAGGTTTTTGAGATATAGGCAATTTACCGTTATTTGGCCAATGGGTACACTTAATCCAGTATATCTCTTTAACAAAGTGAGTTATCTTCCTTAGGGTCACACCAAACGAAAGAAAATTAAATTTCCTTTTCACTGTTCCTATAACATTTTTCTCTAACGCGTATAGTTTCTGAAATATTGACGATTAAATTTGAATTTTTTCGATTTTTTACGATTTTTTTAAGAAAAAATTGACTTTGTCAGGCAATATCTTTAAAACCAATGTCTTCACCTTCGGTTTTACTCTTTTACGTGAAGCTCCATTCTATTTGGAAAAAGGTAAGCTATCAACGAAGAAAATCCATGGTAAAATGGAAAAGTTATAGGCGATCAAGTAAATACAGCCAAGTCGCGCAATGCCTCTGCACGGGTATATTCTATGCATGTTATACCCGTAAATGCGCTTGTATCTACTGCGCTGCCAATGTGCTGCTACTGCAGATGTGTAGGTATTGGTACAATATGCATAGAATGTACGCGTGCAGAGGCATTGCGGGACCTGGCTGTATTTACTTGATCGCATATAACTTTTCCATTTTACAATGGATTTTCATCGTTGTTAGCTTATTTTTTTGGTAATAGAATGGAGATTGACGCAAAGGAGTAAAACTGAAGGTGAAAACATTGGTTTTAAAGATATTGCCTGACAAAGTCAATTTTTTCTTCAAAAAATCGTAAAAAATCGAAAAAATTCAAATTGAATCGTCAATATTTCAGAAAATGTAAGAGCTAGAGAAAAATGTTATAGGAGCCGGGAAAAGGAAATTTAATTTTCTTTCGTTTGGTGTCACCTCAAGGAAAATAACTCACTGTGTTAAAGAGATATACAGGATTAAGTGGACCCATTGGCCAAATAACGGTAAATTGCCGATATCTCAAAAACCTTCCCATAGAATTAAAAATAAACCCGATTTTCGGAATCAGCGACCGATTTTACATATAGAAAGGATGGTCGCGTTCAGAGTATTTTTTGGCTGTAGAGCAGTGTAATTAAAGTATGTTAGCGACAGAAATTTAGTTTAATGCCTCTGTTCTAGCCACTTAAACTGCGTTCCGGACGCTACAAAAACACGTCCATTTTTTTTTTTTTGAGTGGCTAAAACAGAAGCCTGGCATAGCAGGCGAGCACTCTACCCACTGCACCACAGCGGCCATGTATAGATAAATTAAAGTTCGTAACTATATATTCATTGAATTTTGATTTTGAGAATGTGTTCATTTAGTATGGGGGCCCTTAGTTATTTTGACCCCGGGCCCGGATTTTCTCTCGGCGGCCCTGGTATGGGCCTGCTGAGCTCAGATGAATACATATTTTTTTAAGCTTAAAATGAAACAGTTGAGTCTATTCTTTACTATAGATCGAGTTAATATTCTGAATTGCAATTAAAAGTTAAAAATTTTGTTACTCATACGCCCTGTGGCACAGCGAGTACAAAAGCAAACAATTTATACATATGTATAACCCAAATGACAAATATGGCTGCCAAGCATTTTAAATATTAAACATATATGTATTTTAGATATTAATATAACATATTTAATATATTAACAAAGTAATGATTTGAAAAAGTTTAAAAAAATTTGTTTCGAATATAAAAAAGATGGTATATTAAGTAATTGTTCTTTTTTAAATTTCACTTTTCTTATTACTATGATAAAATTAGCCATTCCATTCACTGGTTGGAAAATGTACGTATATATTTCATACCAAAATCCTCTCCTTAAACCCCTAAAGTGGTACTAAATGAATGTTTAACCGTTAAACTTTAACGGCAGACAATATCCCAGACTACTTGCATTTTGTGCTAGGTGCTAGGGGTCCAGTCTGGCGCACTCTGCCTACTTGAACATTTTTAACTCATACGTTAAGCGAAATGCTCTTAATCTCTCTCTCTCTCTCTTTTTTTTTCTCAGACTTGCTCTCTCTCTCTCTTTCATTGCCCACTTGATAGCTTCGTTTGGCTTTATACTGAGCATGTAGTTGTGACCTTCAGACTTCGTGCAAAGGCAATGTGTCGATGACCACAATTTTGTTCAGGCACATACATACATACATACCTGTGTATGTACATATGTATCTAGATTCTAGAATCTGTGTGAAATTATAAACAAATGGCAAACTAAACAAAATGCATATACAATGCCATGCACATACCCAGCAAAAATTTGGTAATCGCTGCTGCATGTATTGCATGACAGAATGCATTGCCATAGAATGCCTGAAGATTTTCTCCCTTCTCTTATGCATTACCAGTAATGCATAGTAGAATAAGATTCCGATCTATAGATCAAGGCATTCCGTCTCCGCTTCCACGTAAGGTGATAGTTAGACCTTACCGCCAATGGCATGCCCGTGTTAAAATAATGGATTCCGTAAGCGAGTTGGGAAGCGATTGCCAGAGTTTATTTCCATTCTACTTTCATTTCCGAGGTAATCGTGTTTTTTGCTGGGTATGGTCATATGTATGTATGTATAAAGATACATATGCATATCTACATACAAATGTACATACAAACGCGTTCAATTTGGATGTGTTGCTTTCCGTTTGATTTCTTGATGTTTGTTTGTTAGAGGGGGTGGGTGCTACCAACATCGCGCATAAAGCAGCTAGCGGCTATAATTGATGCAATTACATGCAAACCCTGCAAAAAAGTTTTGCTTATTGTTGGCAAATCAGGTCAAAGCAGGGAGTACGCTGGCAGCGATGCTTCTGTTATGCACTCACTCTGTCTGCTGCTAACTTTCTAATACTTATCTATGCTTTATTTCGATTGACGCTATTATTACTCTGACGAGTTTTATGGCCGAGCTTCTCTCCCAATTCGAGGTGTGCTCCTTTTTGTTTTTCCCTACTAATTGGGTGGACCTACAGTTTTTATGTCGGCTCCGAACGGCGAATGCATTTTTTGTGAGAAGCTTTTTCATGGCAGAAATACACTCAGAGGGTATGCCGCCCACTGCCGAGAGGTGACCGCTGCTCTTAAAAAACCCAATAATTGGATTTTTACTAATTAGAAAAATTGTTTTGGTGTTTTGCTCGGACCGTGGTTTGAACCCGAGATCTCTGGCATAGCAGGCGAGCACTCTACCCACTGCACCACATGACGGATAAGCCTTTGGAACAAGGTGTGCTCTCAGAGAGAGACAGGGTACTCCTTATGGCCTAATGACATCAACACAGGAAAATCAGCCTTATTTTAAGCCTTACGCCATACAAATTTGCTGCCCTTATAATTTCTAGGCCTTATTTCGTTGGTCTTTAAATCTGCTGTTTTAATTCTTAAATAAGGCTAAGATTTTTTGGTGGGCACATATATAAGTAAATATGCATAGATGTGTGTGAGTAACACCGATTTTGCGTTTGTATTTCACGGAACAAAGCTTGAAGCTTACTGCAATGGAAAGAGGCGTGTGGGACACATTTACATATATGTACATATGCATATACTACATATGTATGTATTACATTTTACGAATGTATAGAAATTGTTTCCCTTTGCTATTTTCCTATGTTTGCTTGCGAAATGAACATGGTGCTCTCACATTACGAGGGAAGCGCATTCGTTAGCTAGCGCTAGCATGAACAATTGCATGGCGCAACCGATGATTTTTTCATATATTTTTCATCCGTAAGCCATAGAAAAGTACGGTACTACATACATAGATAGATATGTATGTAGGAGCTTATTTATGCCCAGAAGAAAAGTTGTCAAGCGCTTCCCTTAATAAGGCATTACAGAACGGCTTCTAATCAACAGCAATGTTCATCTCCGCATTGCTGCAAATAGAACTCTTCCAGTGCTCCTTCCCGAGGAAGCGAATTGGGAAGGAGTAAAGCAACTGACGAACAGAAGCTAGTCATAGATATATGTAAGTAAGTAGAACGATGAATTTGGAAAGTGCTTGAAATCAACCCCTTCCATGAGATATTCCATCGGAAGCGAAAGCGCAAGGCCTTGCATTTTGGCTCATTTAATACAAAAAATAATTAACAAAAGAATCGAGATGGTAAGGTCTTACCGACACCGGTGAAGAGCTGAGAAGAGGTTCTATAATCTCTTCTAACTCCTTCCTTTTTCTACTGGGTGCATACATAGGTATATGCATATGTATTTGGGTACATATCATGCAAATTGTATGTACGGTATGTATGCATATGCAAGTTGCGGAATTATAATTGAAAAATGCATACTATACGTATATGTATGTATGTATGTATGCATATATATCTATATATATAATGCCTTTGCGGCGATTAAAAATAATCTACTATGTACATATGTACATACATATGCTAGGTACTTCTAAGTGGTTTTGACTGCACATAGTAGGTAGAGGTATAAGCTTGCGCATGCGCACAACATATTTACCGAAATTATTCAAGACGGCGTAGGAAGAATTTTTAGAAGAACTCCACGGTACTTGAATAGAGTTTCTTAGTAACTTGAGGTTTTTCCATCGGAAAGTTATCTATTAATAATAACATATCTACATAGTTTTGTATGTATATTGAACGAGTTTTTAGGCTAATTTTGGCTATTATTTTATAATTAGAAAAAATCTTTGGATTTAAACGCGCAGAGTGAGAAACTGGGGCGTCTTTTTTAATACATGTAGGTATGAATTAGTGAGGGCGCATTTACTGCAAGACTGGGATTTAAAAAAAATCGAAAACACTGTACCTATTAATTAGCTAAATGCTAAAAATAATGCAACGTTTTCTTCTTTTACGTAGGGTAATTAAAAATTATTCAATATCAATCAATTAATTAGTCATGCAATTTTCGCTAAAAAGAATACATGCTCTGCAGTAAATATGGGGACACGTGTCTCTAAGTCATTATGTATTCCTACAGCGACAACTGCACCAGTTCAAATGTCGACCAATTTAGAAGTAAAAAATTTGTATAGACCTTGGCTCGTTGGAAGTTCTTCGTACTAGATACGTTTCCGAACTCCTCCTACATCTGGGGAAGGTTAGTTTCTTGATGCAGTATTAGGACAGAGAAAAAGAGAATAAATAATTCCCAGTGTGACTGAGAGAATATCTTTACGTAAATCTATTTGCAGGATAGGAAATCATATACTGCTTTATTATATAAGTAGTATGCATAATAAGCGGAAAACAAATCCCCAAATAATCCTAATTCAGAAACCATTGGTATGTACTGAACGCATCTATGGCCCTGTAGGGATTTCTTGAAGCAACGACCTTCACTTTATAGGAAGAGGAAGACTGCGGGCTTGTATCACTGTTTCGCGATCAGTAGAATGCACAATGCTTAGAGAATTTGCTTAATACGAGATAATTCAGTAATTTTTACTAAAAATTTAAAATGAATAAGCTAATACAGGAATCTATGGTTCCATTGTCTCCATATGGCCCCAAAAGGGGTAGGTACTTTGTCAATAACTATGTAGAGTCGCAATGAAATGTACATATGAAATACCGTTTCTCTATAGACTTACAGCAGGGTACGTTTATAAATATATATGTATATATTATTATTAAAACGGAAATCACTCACTTCCGACACTTCGATTCCATATATTCCTTAACGATGCCGAATTTTGGTAGAGGTTGGGATGTAGAAATGTTCCAGATGCTATATGAGCCGCATGCGGGTGACAATGTGCTGGTAAGCCAAGTCTCGCTTTAATCTCATCACTGCACGGTTGCCCTCCCGAACTAGAGCTATCTACATCAGATACGCCACTATCAGCTGGGCTTGGAGGAAATGAACCTTTCAAAATTATAAAAAAAAATATAATTTATTTTTATTATCATAAGACTGTGAAATACATTTTTTAATAAATTTAATCGTGGTTCACATTAATATAATATAGATACATACATATCGCACCATAAATCATAAAGTGACACAACTCAAAATTCAAAAATTTTCAGGAGAGCCAAAAAACTTTTTTCTTTACAAGCAATCGTATGGCAAAAGACCACGTATAATGCTAATTTTTCGGTCAAAAGAGACACCTATTGAAAAGTGTTTTTTTTGGCAATCGCTAGAAACATTTTTAAAATAAAAATGTTCGTATTTACATCACTTTCAAATACGGTTTTGCTCATTTTAAGCACGTTTTCATATATTTTTATAATCTTATTTCCCTGAGTGTATGTATAAAATCTTGGGATTTCCGAAGAGTATTTTTTATAAATTTTTTTTTTTTGCTAATTATTCCTGTCTGAAAACGAATTTCCATTTGCATTATTTAGCTAAGTATAACTAATTTATGATGCAGAAAATATGTATGTATATATTTTTTATGAAACAACTCACCCGTTGTAGCTGCTCCGTATGTTCTGTGATGTGAATTGTGTATA
This sequence comes from Urophora cardui, assembly GCA_960531455.1. Lineage (NCBI taxonomy): Eukaryota > Metazoa > Arthropoda > Insecta > Diptera > Tephritidae > Urophora > Urophora cardui. Next base: position 49,095,808 of record OY482673.1, read on the forward strand.
GAACCGCCACTTAGAAGATTATGCAACAAAGGGCGGTGTGGTATAGCCAGCGGTTGAATTTGACTCGAGTTCGGTGCTGATCCCGCAATTGGTCCATGATGGTGCAGTTCATTTACATGCTGTGCTGCCTGTTGTTGTTGTTGCTGCTGTTGTTGTTGTTGTTGTGAAGACAGACCTACATTTTGCTCGGATTTAATATGTATAATACTAGAAGATCCCGAAAGGGTTGTTGTCTGTTGTTGATGTTGTGATGTTTGTTGCTGATGTTGTTGTTGCAGTTGTTGTTGCTGTTGTTGTTGGTGATGCTGATGATGCTGCTGATGGTGTGTTAACAGTGGACTTGGACTTGTTGATTGTTTAATAACTGGAATTTCTGTATCTATAAGTAGCAGTGAGAGAGATAGAGAGAGAGAGAGAGAGAAAAGAATATAGAATTAGATGATATAATGGCATATTTTTGCAATGTCTTTAGTATTAAAAAAAAAACAGTATCTATGTGCATTGCGTCATTAAATTGATGACAAACAGGTTTTCACAAATATAATATTGACCAGGGACGTAACGGTTATAAGAGAAATGGGGTAAAAGTCATATTTAACCATTATCATGAGATAAAAAACGGTTTGGGCTTGAATAACCGTTATTCAGATTTTTACTTTTTTTTTGGCCAGCTATAAAAATCAAGCCTATTTCTTTGTCAATATTTGTGTGAGATATTGGTATCAAATGAAAGGTGTCGAGCAGGGATTGTAACTCTGATTACCTCTTTTCATTTGATACCAATATTGCTTAAAACATTCCAGGGCATCCGGGTCAACTTTTCACCCATAACTGGGAACCCGACCTACGAATCTGAACAAATACACCTCTATGTAAAAGCCCTGCTCAAACCTTTCATTTGATAACAATATCGTCCAGAAATATTGACAAATAAATAGGCTTGATTTTTATAGCTGACCAAAAAAAAAAAAAAAAATCTGAATAACGGTTATTCAGGCCCAAAACGGTTTTTTGCTTTTTATAATGGTTATTAAGGACCAAAAGAAGATAAAGGTTATTTTTGTGTAACCTTTTCACCACACTAGAAAAAATAACCGTTATTTTCGGTCCCTGATATTGACAGTCGTCATTTGGAATTCATTTGAAATAGATCAGTTTATCTGCTAAGGAGCGCTTATACAATGCCAAGTTAGCGCTAATCAGCGTTCAATTTGACAGTTCTCCCATTGACTTTTGTCAAATTAATCACAGTTTAGCGCAAAAATGACACTCAGTAAACAGTTTAGTAAGCAATTTACATATATCATTTACTAGAAATCAGCATACCAATTATACATAAGTACTTGTGTATTAATTATATCATCAACTCCACTTAGACCTATTTCCGTCTTTTCACATTATTTTTCTCAACATACATACATAAGTGTGATTAAAGTGATTCCATTTGTGTCTGTGTTTTTATGTACACTTGTGTAAATATGTACATTTCTGCATGCATATGTACATATGTATGTATGGTTGTCTGTCTTCTTTTCCGGTATGCAATAGAACACTAGTATAAGAAACTGCACTCAGACGCAGCCGAGTGGTGGTGGTGGTGGTGGGCGTCGTGCGATGCGAGCAGCCAAGCAACAATGCGCGACGTTGTCGGCAACAAATCCACAATGACATTGACCCGGTTTGCAGCAAGTCATCAACCAATAGAAACAACTAGCCAAACAACTGTCAACTGGGACTAAATTAGTAATAATAAAGCTACATATTTCTTTTTTATTTTTGTTTTTTTTTTTTATTTCAATTGCCTGACAACTTTACAACGCAATATGAATACAAAATTATGTGCATATGTATGTAGATATGTATGTGAATGCATTTACATACATATATGTACATACACTAGCAAACAATTTAAGCCGCACCAGCACTACGTTGGCAGCCGACAGCAAACTGATGAAAGGAAAAATGCATAGTGAAAATGAAATGGGAATCACAACGAAGGCAACAACTTTAAAAATTGCATATTTGAAGAGTTTAGAAGCCATAACAAGTACTTAGTCCAGACAACTCACTATCAAATGTTTTTTTTTTTTTTGTTATTTCAATAGCAGCCGGAAGCTAAGAAAAAATTAAGAATAGCTTACTAGAAGCAAAAAAAAAGAAGATTTTTCTACGCGGAACGATATTTCATATACATAAATACGAGCAAATACATACCTACATAATATAGCAGAATGATTAATTAAAAAAAAACATTACTGTATAGAGAATATCCAAATACCACATGCCGTGAAGCACTAGTTGCGTTCATAGACACGCACATACGACAAAGAGGCAGACGTTCGCATAGACGGACGTGGCTAAATGAACACACAGCTTTCGCTAAATTCGACATGAAAAAATGCTAAATAAGAAAAAATAATGTAGCGGCAACATTACAACAACAACAAAAAGCACTGCTTGCCAACTAAGGCATTGCATACGTATGTATGTATGTATGTACGTATGTATATAAATGTATTGAAAAGCCATGAGGAAAATGAAAAGTAAAAGTGCATTTTCACTAATTTTGAACGCCAGATGCAACACTTGATTTCGTTTTCATAACAACAACAACAACAACAACATCAAAAACAACAACAAGAAAAACAACAATAAAAACAACACATACAAATGCACAAACATACATAAACAAACTTTCCCTCTTTCATGCCATTTTAAGTCTATCGAACTATATAAATTGTTTTTTGTGTGGTAAATAGATAAAACTCATGTTCGCTTGCAATTGCAATTCTGGTTTGCATCGTATGTATGTACATGCACACAAATGTAATTTTTTACACACGTACCCTGCAAAAAATGCGATCACTCCGGGATACATCCGGGACAACTCGCAAGGGAGCATGCGATTACTACCCATTTGTATCTCTTTATATGGGTTGAAGTGTTCTCTTTTGTTTGAGCATGTCCTATGAAGAGACTAATTGTACCCAGTTTGTACCCGAACGGGTAGCAAAAGCGCACAATTGTACCCGTTTTGTACCCGAACAGGTAGCAAATGCGACACATCCATTTGTGCGACTAATTGTACCCGTTTGATACCCTTTCGGGTACAATTCGTCTACAACTAGTATACATATGTACCCGTTCGGGTACAATTGGGAACAATTGTAGACTAATTGTACCCGAAAGAGAGCGCTCCCGGACAAATCTTTTTAGAGACTCGTCGCACACTTTTTTACAGGGTATATGTATTATATGTATGTATATATGTATGTACATAACATATTTACATAGGGAGCCATCACTGAACTGTGGTATGGTTTTGAATGAAACGACAACCATAAATTCGTTCGAATGCTTGGAATAGTTCATAAATTTCAAAACTTTAGTTGACATTTGTTAGCATGACTCGTTGCAAGGTTTTGTGTTGATTTTCTTTTTACTTTTGGCAAGGCCGATTGCGCTGTGTTTCATGAGATATAGAGGTAGCAAACAAAGCTTTGTAAGATGTGTTTAAACTAAACCTCATTAAAGTGGAATTAATTACGTTTTAGACATATTACTTTTGCCCTTTTCTATAAAGAACTTTCGCTTATGGAGCTATTATGGAAATATATTTTTTTCCAAATGATTTTAAAAACAAATATTTTATGCTATAGTGCAAGAGAGAATAAGTTGCGGTTTGTATTTTTAGTATTATATTTAGGGTTGATTGGTTGGTTGGTTTGAGTGCCAAGTCCCACTGACTCTAATTTTGTTGCCACAACTCGTGACTGAACCAGTAAAAAGAAAAAGTCGAAAAGAGTGAGCAGTTTGGAAACCAGGGCAGATCCCGCACCCTAAATATAGCGAATAGTTATTAGGAAATAAACGCAATAACCTATTTCTTGTTTATTATTGTTTGTTTTATTATTTTTGAAAATATAAATAAGCATGCATTTATTAACATATGTACATATGTACATTAGACTGGGTTGGTCCCCATACGAATTAAAAAAGTTGTGAAAGTCCGCCCCTAAATTTGAAGCTTATGTTGAGTAACAAAGCTACAATAAAAAAAACCAATTTCGGCGGTATTTCGCGGGATCAGAAAAATAAAAATAAAAATTTTGTCCTTAATCCTCTCAATATAAGCATCAAATTTAGAGGCGGACTTTTACAACTTTACATGCCCTGAATTGCTTAAAAAATGAGTTAAATAATAGCTACATTAAATATTCGTAGTGACGTAAATTCCTTGTTTATTGATTTAATAAGACCGTTTAAAGGCAACATTGTAATGAATTTTGAAGCACTTTCCTTTGGTAAAACAACCAACTATGTGAAAACGATTTCAGACTTCAAAAGGACATTAGAAGAATATATAGAGCTTCAAAATACGAACATAATGACGTATCAATTTTAAAAATCGGATTTTAAATAACAAAGTAACAATAAAAAAAAATTTTTTTTTGTTCCTTAACACTCTCAACATAAGCTTCAAATTTATGGGCGGACTTTTACAACTTTTTTTTTCGACCCTATCTAATGTACATAAATATTCGCACATGTATGTATGTACCCATGTATATTGAATGAATTAGGTACCTACTAATATTCCTGATACGCATAGCGCTTTTTAAGATTCTTATGTTTTTATACTTTTATTTGCGATTTGGTTCGGCATCCTGATAAAACATACTTCTTATTCTTTTCTGCCATACAAAAGGTCTCGTGTTCTATCCCCAGTCCGGAAAAACACGCAACATTTTTTTTATATAATTAGCACCCAATTATTGGGTTTTCAGAAATAGCCGTCACCCCTCGGCAGTGGGCGGCATACTACCTTCTCACCAAAAATACATTCGCCGTTCGGAGCCGGCATAAAACTATAGGTCCACCCAGTGAGCAGGAAAAAACAAAAATTAAGGAGCGCGCCTCGATTTGGGAAGATAAGCTCGGCCATAAAACTCGTCAGAGTTATAATAGCGCCATTGTATTATGGCAGAAATACTCTCGGAGGGTATGCCGCCCACTGCCGAGTGGTGACCGCTGCTCTTAAAAAACCCAATAATTGGATTTTTACTAATTAGAAAATTTTTTTTGGTGTTTGCTCGGACTGGGGTTTGAACCCGAGACCTCTGGCATAGCAGGCGAGCACTCTACCCACTGCACCACAGCGACCTTTCCAGATATTGTAAATAAATTGAAAAATAAAGTGAAATTCAAAAAACCAAAACATTTTAATGTTAATCGAACCTACCATTTGCATGCAAAACGAATCGTATCCGTTTGTATCATTTAAACGAATTGCTTTACTTTTGGTCGTATAAATTGTATATTGGCCTCCGGACTGTTCCGACTTCAGATATAGGATCGGAGGGCGGTGCAACGCCCCTTTTATAAACGGTTTTACGCCCCCCTGGATCGGTAATAGCCCGTTCACAATTGGCTTTGTCTGCTTCAACTTTGATGGAAAAAACCTTAAAGCAGGGTTTGAACAGAGAACGTAGATGAACAGAGAAGTTGCAACTAAATAATCGTGTAAAACGTCAAAACTGAACAAAACGCTGGTAGGGCATCCTGTTAACGTTACCAGAGTTGAGTGATGGTGAATTACAGATTTGAGAGAAAAGTGGAAAAAATTAGCAGCGCGCTGTAGAATGGAATGTTACTTTACATTTGTGCACATCTGCTGATATTCTTAGATTTACTCACATACACCGATTTCACCAATGCACCGAATTCCTAAAACAGCAAAGTAATGTTAAAATTTTCTTATCGAATTTCAATAATAAATAAATTTAAGAATTAAAAAAAATCAATTTAAATTAGTTTCAATTTGACTTTGCTGGGACTCGAACCTGCGCCTATATGTGCATATCTTTCTGTATTAAAAAATTATGATTCAATAGATGCTTTTGTGTACACAACAAGGAACCAATTTAATGAAACTGGTATATATTTGTCCATATGTAGGTACTAGCAAATACCCGTCACACTTCGCTGCGACAAATCACACTATGCCACTCCCTTCCCTATCGGTCTCCCCACCAGTCAGCATTTCCCGTTCCCCCTATCTCTCTCTCCCGTCTCACGTTCCTTATCAACAACTCTGCATGGCCATCCGGTGCACATATCGGTGTACATCATGATTACTAATATATTTTGGATAACCGACTGGAAAATTGGAATGGAAAGAAATCTCTATTGAAGCTCTGATTGATACCTTTAATTTGATACCAACAATGCCCAAAAATATTTCGGTGGCTGTTTACGTCCATGTTTCGGCCTCAATCCCGGGAACCGATTGATCCGTATAGTGTATCCGTATAGTGTAAAATATATATGGCTACCCTGATCAGCACCTTTAATTTGATATCAATATTACGAAAAAAGATTTGGGGTCATCCGGGTTAACGTTTTGGTCTCTATCTAGAGAACCGACTGGAAAATTGGAACGGAATGAACTCCCTATTGAAGCTCTGATTGATACCTTTAATTTGATACCAATATTGCGAAAAAATATTTGGGGCCATCCGGGTCCACGTTTTGGTCTCTATTTGGAGCACCAACTGGAAAATTGGAATGGAATGAACTCCCTATTGAAGCTCTGATTGATACCTTTAATTCGATACCAATAATGGTCAAAAATATTTCGGGGGCTATTTAGGTCCATGTTTCGGCCTCAATCCCGGGAACCGATTGAGATATCCGTAAAGGGTAAAATATATATGGCTACCCTGATCAGCACCTTAAATTTGATACCAATATTGCGAAAAAACATTTGGGGTCATCCGGGTCCACGTTTTGGTCTCTATCTAGAGAACCGACTGGAAAATTGGAATGAAATGAACTCCCTATTGAAGTTCTGATTAATACCTTTAATTTGATACCAATATTGCGAAAAGATATTTGAGGCCATCCGGGTTCACGTTTTGGTCTCTATTTGGAGCACCAACTGGAAAATTGGAATGGAATGAACTCTCTATTGAAGCTCTGATTGATACCTTTAATTTGATACCAATAATGGCCAAAAATATTTCGGTGGCTATTTAGGTCCATGTTTCGGCCTCAATCCCGGGAACCGAGATATCCGTATAGTTTAAAATATATATGGATACCCTGATCAGCACCTTTAGTTTGATACCAATATTACGAAAAAATATTTGGGGCCATCCGGGTCCACGTTTTGGTCTCTATCTGGAGAACCGACTGGAAAATTGGAACGGAATGAACTCTCTATTGAAGCTCTGATTGATATCTTTAATTTGATACCAATAATGCAGAAAAATATTTCGGAGGAATCTGGGTCCATATTTTGGCCTATATCTCGGGAAGGGGTTGAGATACCAGAATTAAATGTGGTCATGATTTCAATCTAATACCAGGTGATCATTGTGTCAAAATTTGAATGTGATCGGCCCGGTAGTTTCGGTGTCCATAGGGAACAAACATACAAACAAACAAACAAACAAACTTTCATCCTTATATATATAGAAATATGTATGCATATTGTTAGGCGTCCTGCAATTATAATGTGAATCAGGATACCAGGGCGTATGAGTAATTTCGCCGTTTCATACAACTCGAAAAAAGCACTCAGACTAAAAAGAATTTCTATCTGTAGTAAAAAAATTAAAATAAACTGATAAGCAAATCGCTGTAGCAAAATAATAATAAAACATTAAGGGCCGTTTCCTCAACCTCTGATTAACGCTAAACACGACTAAAGCCCGGTTAAGCATCATTATCGACTTCATCAAACCATACATTTAACATGTGGTCGATAATGCAGATAATAACTTAACCGGACCTTCATCCTTCGGTTAGCGTTAATCAGAGGTTGAGTAAACGGCCCTAAAGGTGTTTGTAAAGATTTTATAAGGGTTTCATAATTTAAAAGTTGTTTCGGCTCAACTACTAAAAAGTACCCCAATATTTTTTATAATTAAATTTCCACTACCCGTCGCAAGCAGAAATTATTGATAATAATGTAATAATTGTGTGTTTGCAAGTAACTTTTTCATTTTATTTTGCCTCGACAGTTTATAATTCATTTTCACTTTCTTCGAATGGCGTCATTGTGCGGCAGTAGCAGCGAATGCAGTGCCCCATCATCATTCAAGTCTATAAATTCATATGCATTTCCACGAATGACGAATGCATGAAAGTGCAAGCGAATAGCGCACAAAAGGAAAACTGCAAATGACTGACGCAGTGAGATAGAAGCGGAATGAGATATCTAGTGGGTTTAACAGCGTTTGACTTCACTCGCAAGTCAGCCAAGAGCAATGGAAATTAAAATACTTGTGTGTTGCGGCGGTGGCGTTTAGTGAGTGCTCTGTACGCTCAGCGGATGTTGTGTGTACATATGTATACATATATGTATGTATGTATAAATTGTACACCAACAGCGACGTACCTCTGCCACTCGTTTGCGTGGCAGCGTTGCAATGCATTTGTAGTACTCTATAGGTATGCATGTAATTTTGCTGCAAATGTCTCAGAAACGAGCGCATGCAGAGAGAATGCACAAACGTATGAACATATGTACATATATGTAAGTATATAAATACCTATGCATGTTCGTTTATATGTTTCTCGTAGGCTTTTGCTGAAGTACAAAAACATACATACATACGTTATTATGTTTGTGTAATATTTATAAGCGCAAAATGTATTTTCATACATATGTACATACAAATGAATGGCGAACGACGAAACGTTCGTTATGTATGGACGCAAGAGAGGAAGAGAAATCAGGTCAAGGCTTGTCGGCGTAGTCGTCGTCGTGAACACAATTTATGCTTTGTTAGTTGCATATTGCATGTCTTTAGTTTTGCGTTTTTGCCTTTTAAATACACATGTATGTATACATATTTTTCTTTTTTGAAATTGATTTGGCACTACGTTTTATGGTTTACTTATTTCAACCACTTTTTAGTTTATTTTGTGGTTTATTTGCCGTTATTCACATTTTACTTAGAAACTATTATCATTTTACCTACGCTAAGTTGGGCGCATACTGAAAAAAATATTGCATTTGTTATTTAAAATTTCAACAGATTACATACATACATATGTATATACCACGTTTGTGGTGAGGTTGTAATTCCAACTCCCTTTTTAACATTTCCTTTGAGATTTTAATAGTTAGGAAAAATTTATATTGGGGAAAAGTAAGTGTTGAGCGAACATTGGACTTTTATGAAATTTCCTTTCTTCCTTTTGCCTCTTTCGCCCTCGCGCTTGAATGTACATACATACATATGTATTTAAGTATATCTTACATAGCGAAAGGTGAACTTCATTGGCAAATGCACAGGTGTTTGTTGCAATGTATTTGAACTGGTTGTTTCGATATTTTGCCAGTTGGTTTCCAGCTTAAGTTAGAAATGTCGAGCGAAGTCCAGTTTGAGAAAAGCTGCTTCATATAATTTTGATCACATAACGGTTTGAAACTTACATACGATCGGCAGAATCAAAGCTTGGAAATGTGTCAAAGTTTTCTTGTATAATACTTGTTAGTACATGACATAGCGCAATTCAACAAAGTGTTTTGTTAGGTTTCATAAGTTCTCTGCTGTCATGCACTCATTCTCTCTGCTCCAAACGTTTTAACATACCGCTAATGATGTTAAAATGCGAACACTTTCGAATAAAAAACGTATCCAAACTCTTTTTCAAAGCTCTGATATAAGAACCAATAAAAAATTTATAGTCCTGTCTTGAAGATCATGTAAGAAAAATCGAAGATTTCCCCAAAAAATAACCCAAATGTTGTTTTGACCGGGGACTGGGACAAAATACCTCCGGAATTTTGCCAAAAATTAGCAAAGTCCATCCCTAGACTCTTGGAAGCCATTTTCAAAAAGAACAGATATCATAAAAAATATTAAACAGGTTGTAGATGCATTTATTCACCAAAATTACCAATATGCAAAATACTTTTGTGAGCAAAAATGTATGACTTTTTTCGTTTTTTTAATTTTATAAAAAAGATGAAATGCATTTTGGTTTATTAATGAATGTGTTTTTGTAGTATGAAGATTCAGCTATAATACCATATTAAAAAAAATTTCCAAAATAATTCGAAAAAAAGGCGAATTGCTAACGTTTTCTTAACAAATGGATTATGCAAAATACCTCTGAGAGCCACTGTATGTGGTTGTTTTCATTGAAATATGTATTTGCATATACAACAGAAGCGCTCTCAATTCGTGTCCACTATGAAATATAGAACTAGTTAATTGTTGCTTTGCATACGTGAGTGAGTTGCAATTCATGGATACTTTTTCTAAAAAAGTTAAGTATAAAAGCATCAAATAAGCAAGCAATATGTGACCTGGTCTACGAAAAGGGAGCTTACGTCCGAAAACTAGTTCTCTGTAAAACAGCTGTTAAAAGTCAACTTGTTTCGTCAGTTTCTTGTTATTTCGTTAATTGTTCTCCGCGCCGGACGTCCAGTAAATATTTGTCGTATTTTTACTCTTCTTTCTCTACATTTTTAGTAAACTTCTAAGCAAGTTAGGACTTTCTGCTTTTACCACGTGAAAAAGCATCTCAACTTCCATCCGAATCAACCAAAAAGTGAAAATTGATTTTTTGACAACTAAGCCCCCTTTCCCTAGACCAGGTCACATATAATGTTGTATATCCCACTATATGATGTAGGTGGACTGAATGTCATGTTGATGACATGGTTCGAATGCGGAGTAGAATATAAAATAATAAAGAACACAAATTATAGCAAGCATTGAAGGCAATATTAGAATTGTTGTAAATACTTGATTGATATTAATATGTATATTTCGAATGAGGCTATTGCGCTTGTTTTCATGGGCGTCTAGGCATGAATATTACAAAAGTTACAGAGGATAAGCTGGCGAAGAATTTTGGTTAAAAAATTGCCTAAGCTAACTTGGTAAAATTAAGCAAGTCTTTGTAAACATTAGCCAAGATGAAAGTTTACCAAGTTTTTTCGTTAAGATGACATTGGGATAAATGCGATTTTAAGTTGATTTTAAAATAGTTTTTCTCTGTTTGTAGACATAACCAAGTTCAATAAAAAAAATTATGCTGATTCCAAATACGAAATCCGAATTAAAATCGGACGAGTGGTTTTCGAGATATAGCCTATTTTCCCGGTTTGGAAGTTTAAGGCTGAAAATCTTTACTTTACCTTAGCAATTATCTCTAGCTAAATAAAGCAATATTTTTAAATTTAAATTTATGTTGCAGTATAGAAAAACTAGAATACACTAATTTTTTTTAGGCCAAAATCATGGTATGGGATCACTTTGTTATAGTTATCCGATATCGATGATTTTCGCGCTTTGTGTGCACATTAAGTGCTCCAAATACTTTCAGAAATTAAGCTGCTTAAATGGAAGAGTTATTCCCCAGAACGAGGTCTTAGGGTGTTTGAAATTTGTTTTTTTTTTTTGCTTTCAGTCGTACCCTTTGGCGTATGAGCAGATTTGAGTTTTCTTAAAGTACAAAAAGTATAACAAGTACGAGTGCTTACATACATACGAGTATGTACACATCTTTCTGGAAAAATTGCCTTTTTTTCCTTTTCCCTAAAAATAATGCATAAATGCTTTGAAATTTTGCAATCGAACTTCCAAAAGCTACCGAATTTGCTCGAATGTCGCAAAAAATTGCATTGATTTTGCCAATAAATAAAAAAATATATATATCCAAGAAAAATAAATTAAAAATTAACTTTTTTACATTTAATTTGCATATTTTGTGAACACAATTAAACGTACATTTATATGTACAATTTGTGCGAGACAATAAGTGATAACGCAAGTATTTACATACATACATACATATGTATACAACTCGTTCTTGGCCATCAATACCTGTTGCGGAAATGTTTATGCAAGGTACATACATATATATATATCTATAAGCTTTTATACATAGGTATGTACATAAGTATCGCACTTTAAGGTGGGTCGTTAATTTTGCAATGTGACCTTTATTAAATGCCAACATGATTTGGCAATTTTTGGCAAATATAGGTAAGTGTGTACAACTTTTGCAGTAACAGACGTTGTCGGAATAAATCAGTCACACCCTCTACTTCGAGCATTTTTGTTTAGTTCTTTAATTTATTTTATATTAACTTGTTACTCTATCTGTTTAATTGCTTCCTCATCTTATGCTATTAATGTACCGTTTTCGTTTATTTTTTTTTGCAATGCCAATTGCTGCTATGGTAATTGTTGGTTTTGCCAATTAACATGCATACATACATACATATATACATATATATATATAGATATATGTACATTTGTATAACTATTATGTTCATATTTTTTAACGCAATTGCGGGTGTGCTGCCGCTACCCTTTTCCTTGGACATTTTTGTTTTTGTTATTATTACTTTGCATGATACGACGGAATATGTTACATCATAACAGCACGCTGGATAGTAGGTCAATGAATAAGTATTGATCGGTGTAGTGTACTGGGCAAGTGTTAAAGCTTATATGCCAAAGTTCTTAGGTTCAAAATACGAACTAAATGTAATGTGCTTATCCTACAAAAGTTTTCAAAAGTCAAATATTTCGTTTTTTTTCTTAATTAAATTAAATTATTTACAGCAAAACGTTATTCTTCGCTCAGGCAAAAATACATGACAATCAGCATACAACTAAAAGTTTCGCAAATTGTTGGCAGTTAAGCTTGGCCCAAAACTTATGCGCTATATATTTTATTTTTATTAATAGGTCAATGAATAAAAACCTACAACTACTATAAAAATAAAATTGTTAAAAAGAAATGAAAAAAAAATCGTTAACGTGGATAATGCAACACAAGCGCACAATGAACGGTAAATGGCGAACAAATATTTGCAATGTTTCACATGCATATAAATGTACATTTATACATAGCTTTACATTCCCTGCAGGGAACTCAATAACTAGTGAGCAAAATT